>JAWWEW010000041.1:63198906-63254972 GCA_035583185.1 Anabacerthia variegaticeps | reverse complement strand
CCCACTCCCCAGCGAGCCCCTTGCCCTCACTGCAGTGCCGCCCGAGCCCCTTGCCCCCGCCTTGGTGCCGCCGGCCCGGCCCGTCCCCTCGGCCCGTCCCCCCGGCCGGCTCCGGGCCCGCGGCTCCCGGGCTCGGTTCAAACGCGGCGCGCCGCCCAATGGGCGCGGGCCGGCTGCCCCGGAAGCACAGGCAGCTCGGGGGGCACGGGGAGCCGCTCCCGGCCCGGGCCGTGCGCTGTTGGGCTGTACTGCGCCGGGCCGAATTGTGCCGGGCTCTATTTTGCTGTATTGTGCCGGGCCGTGCCGCTGAGGTGCCTGCGAGGTGCGGGTAGGGGGGAGCGGGGAAACCTCCCTGGGCAGGGACAGAGCGGGAAGCGCCAGGGTAAAGGGGGAGGTAACGGGGCGCCCACGCGGCTCGGCTGCCCTAATCGTGTTTCCTGAAGAAATGGAGCTAATAGTAATCTTGGTATTTTCACTTAAAGCTAGTCCGAGGATTGATGGTCCAGGCTGAGAAAGCTGGGGCTGTTAAGCCTGGAGAAGAGGAGGTGGCGTGGAGCCCTCATAGCAACCTTCCCGTATCCCTCTCAGGGACTCTTCTTCGGGAACTGTAGCGAGAGCACAAGCAGTCACGGGTACAAGTTAAAACTTAGGTTAGATATTAGGAAGAAATTCCTCACTGTGGGGGTGGTGCGACACTGGAACACGTTGCCCGGGGAGGCTGTGGATGCCCCAACCCTGGCAGCGATCAGAGCCGTGTTTGGACAAGGCCTTGAACAGCCTGGTCTGGTGGGAAGTGTCCCTGCTTATGGTAGGGGTTTGGGATTAGATGGTCCCCATAAGGTCCATTCTAACCCCCTAACATTCTGTCACTGTAGAATGGCTTGTGTTTGTGGGAATCCTTAAAGGAAGAAAACTACAGATATGGTTAGAACTTGCATTTGGCCTCAGGAGCAAAGCTGTGCAAGTTACATGGCTCAAGTGTTTCTGGTAATGTAGTGGTTTGTTGGATGAATTGATAAACAAACATGTAGCTATGGAGAGCCTCTCTGTGTCTAAGTGATGCCCGTGTGAAACCTGGTTGGCTCCCAAGTAAAACGTTCAGTCCTGGATGCTGAGACATTCAGATCATTAACAGCAAAATCTGTCAAAGGTCTGAGATTTCAAGCCGGTTTTCTATGTGGTATGTAGTTAAAAGCGTGATTTCCCAAAAAGGCATAAGCTAACATCAAATCTGTACTGGGACTAAAAGCAGTGATTCTGAAATCAGTTGTAGATCTTGGCCTCTTGTGTTCTAGAACGAGAACCTGATTTTTTTTAAAACTGGTTAAATACAGGACAGTACAAGTTCTATTACACAGAGGTACAGGTGTTCTGCAATTGGGGAGGCTTGAATTATGAAATCATGTTTAAATATCATGCTTGACTACTTTCATTTGCAGTTCTGTAACCTTGGTTAACTCTGCTTTATGTTAGGCACAGTCTTTAAAGAGGTAGACAAGAATTTTAATGTATTAATGTATCATTTTTTGCCATATGTTGAAAATGTTAAAATACTGTATGACTTCTATGGTGTGTGCAGTTACTTTATTACTTGTATTGCTATTGGGTTACCAAGAGTAGCACAAAATCTGCAGTTATTGCTGAGAGTTTTGAATGTTAGGTTAGTAAATATTTTGATTGATGAAACTACATGCTACATCTAAAAATAATAAGCTTAAGTGTATAAGCTTTTGTATTCTTAAATATGATGTTACAGGAAATTTTTATTTGCTCTGCCACAAAATACCTTTTACATTTTTTCTTTATGCAAATGAGTAATCCTGGCTTTTTAAAACTTTCTGTGTAGGAACGTAGATTGTCATCCCGGAGAAGACATTTCTTCCTTGATACCTTGACTTAGTCCATTGAAAATGAAGCAAGATTTGACTAGAAACATTGCTTACACTGTGGATTGTGAAGATTATGTGCACGTGGTAAAATTCAACCCATTTGATAGTGGAGATGCAAGTTCCCTCATTGCTTATGGTGGCAATAATTATGTAGTTATTGGGACCTGCAGATTTCAGGTTAGTCTGTGTGATTGTTGGTTTTATTAGCTATGTCCTGAAACTTCCTTTGCCAGCACCTCTACTGCAGGAAGACTGGTCACTTTCCTGTTTTCTCCTCTCCCTGTGTAAACAGGGGACAATTTTACTTGTTTATTACATTAACCAGTCTGGAATACTTGTTCTTCAGGAAAATATAAATATATATATATGTGTATATATTTGAAATATATGTTGGTATAATACCATCCTGCTAGTATAAAAAGGATGGTATAAAGTTCCTTTTTATTAGAATCATAGAACCACAGAATGGCTTCGGTTGGAAGGGATCTTAAAGATCATCTAGTTCCTACTTCTACTGGACCAGTTTGCTGAAAGCCCCATCCAACCTGTCCTTGACAACTTCCAGGGATGGGCATCCACAACTTCTCTGGGCAACTTTTTCCTATGCCTGACCACTGTCACAGTAAAGAATTTCTTCCTGATATCTAATCTAAACTTGCCCTCTTTCAGTTTAAAATGGTTACCTCTCATTCTATCACTATACTGTCTGAGTAGACTGCAAAGAAGTCAGAAGTATTCTACTGAAAGAGTAATCCCATTTTAGTATCTCTTCCTAATGCTGGTGAATGCTGTCTCAGAATTCAAATGCCCAGCTTTGGAAATACGTGACTTAATCTTTGCTCTACGTTGTTCTTTATCAGTGGGCAATTGGCACATTTTTGCACAGTTATGTTTTGTTCTACATATGTTTGCTCTTTAGATTAAATTATCTTCTAAAGCTTTCAGCTAGCCTGTGAAATGGAAAAGACTACAACTACTTTCAAGGTTAGAACTAAAGTGTCTACCTTGTTTCTGATGTAGGCCTTGAAAAGGAAGTAATTAAAATTTTGACAACCACTGGTACAAGGTAGTTTTTATGTAATTTTCATATCCTCCATTCCCTTCCACATGTGGAATCACTGAGTATTTCAAAGTAGGGGACAAAAATGCTATTCTTGCTCCCTATTGAGAAGCATTGAAACTGTGGATAGTTTCATGCATCCTCAGCTGAGTTTTGCTTTGCCTCTATGTTATGCAGAGGGCATACAGAGAGGTTCTTTACCCTAAAGCAGAATTGTGGCGTAGAGAAAATTTTGTAGAAATATCCTTTGAGGTACTCCATTAGATGTGTTGAAAACTTACAAAAGTTTTTTAGAGGTCAACTGATCGATGGAATCCACAACCCCAGCTCATTTCATTTTTCTCACCATCCCGCATTCTCACCAGTGGGAAGATTAAACAAGTTTGCAATTATGGTTAGATGACAGAGGGCACCTTTCTAGCTCCTGCTGTTTGATGAGTTTTGTTCTGAAAGTGCTAGCATTTTTCCATAGTGTAAAAGCACCTCAGAGAGAAGATAGCTTAAATGACATGCTTGCTTTTGCTCCCATTGTTTCTTCTCATTGCAGGGTGTACTTACTTACCATGCTGTTGTAAGTGGCTTTAGTGGTATCTGCCTGTACAAAGAATGAGCTCAGCATCTTTGTAGCTCAGTTCTGATGTTTGTGCTCTACCCTGGCCTCTGGCTCAAGACTGCAGTCATTTAATGTATTTTTAAGTACTTAAATATTTCAACACTTTCCTTATGTTCTAGATTTTCACTTTGACAGTGTTAAGATCTAAAAAAGCCTTTCCATTTCATATCAATCTGTTTTGTTAGATGTCATCACGACATTGTTCAGAATTGCTAACTGCAGTCTTTCTGTAGGAGGAGGATGCAGAAGTGGAAGGCATGCAATATAAGACACTAAGAACATTTCACCATGGAATCAGAGTTGATGCTATAGCATGGAGCCCTGAAACTAGACTTGATGCTATACCTCCCCAGATAAGGTACTTAGAATAATTGGGTACAATGAATTCTTGTCTCATCTGTTTTCCCTAATTCCTTAATATTCAAAGCTTATGAGTGAAGTCTGACTCTTGAGAAATTACTGATGAAGTCTCTGAACACTTCAGTAGAACATTTTTATCTTAATTTTTTTTATTCATTTGTTTGATTTTTGTTCATTTGTTTGGTTTTTTGTTCTACTTCTCATGCCCCTTGACCCTCTCCCCAGTGGAAAAGCAATAAATAATACTTTTTCATTATTTTCATGGACCTCAGATGTAGTTAGTTCATTCTTGTTACATCTGTGAAGAAAAATTTCTTTTAAGAACTTTACTAAGTGTGAGATCATTGTAATGGCCTCCTCTGTGGTCTGCATAGTAGGTGCTGTGTTTCAGAGCAGGTTGACTGCTATTTGTGAGAGCTATTGAGGTGTGAATCTAGAAAGATAGTTGACTATTAAATGTACACTTAAGAAGTAAAACATTACCAAGAGCTTGCATGATTCTTCAAAATTATGATAGTTGCTTACTGCTGCATTTTTGTACTGTCTTTTGGATAAAATATGTTAGAAATTAGTTTACGAATTTTATTTAGTATTCTAGGCTGCTGATACTCTTTTTTGTGCTCTACCACTTAATTCCTTCCAAAGGAAGTTTCAATGGAAATTATGACAGATATTTCTGATAATTGATTTAGATTTAGCTTTGTAACGTGTTTTGCATCTTTTTAAATGAAAAAGTATTCTTGGCACTTGGTACACACTATTTTACAGGTAAGTTCCAATTATAACTCTCCTTGTTGCCAAAGCAGAAAAGGTAAGATAGATGCTTGTAGTATTTTTCAAAATCTGATTTTTTCCTTTGAGTGTAACTTTGCAGGTTTGAACTGAAGGAAAACTGCTAAAAAGTCAACCATGGCAATACTGACTGACTGAAGGGCTTTTTTTTTGTCTGTTGAGTATAGGTTCTGTACTGCAGCTTCTGATAGGAAGTTAAGGCTGTTTACTTCAGACCTTCAGGAAAAGAATGAATTTAAGGTAAGGGCAGCTAAGCTGATTTTTAAAAGATTAAATAATCTTTAGTGAAGTCTAATCTTTAACTGTCCTTCTGCCCTATTTTGATTATGTATGAGATAGAGCATAGAACTCTGACAGATCCTATATCCATCGTCTCTCGGGCTAATCATTTATTGTATATACCTTTCTGTCTTTAAAGTGGGAATAACTGTAATTATCAGCTACATGACCTTTTGATTTTCTTCAAAATTTTTCCTTTGAAACAATGTCCCAGTCCAAGTACTACTATGAATTAGGTACTTGTGCTATCCGGTTTGAATTTTTTTGGTGAGGTCTTAGCTAAGAATAAGCCAAGCTAATTAATTAAAAAAAAAACCCTGGGGGAGTGTTCCTTGGGTTTTTATTGCTTTAGACTATGATAATGCCTCTTTTAGTGAGAGTGGTTTATTGGGTATAAAGGAGAAAATAATAGACTTTTTGTGGTTTTTTAATTTGTATTAGCAAGACAATGACATTTTTCATACAGAAACTAAGTGAACTGTGGATGTCACTTATCTGGCCATACCCACAATACGATGAATAAAGGCAAGGCATAAGAAGTAAAGATGGATGTTACTAAAACCAAAATGTCCCTAAAGAAAATATTTTTGTATTGCTTCATGTATGCATGTACCTTTAATTTCCTTCTCTCGTTTTTGGTCATCTTATCCTAGTTTGCCACAAGGGTAGTGGGATAACTGGCAGTTATTGGTAACTTGTGTAGCATTTCTGATAAAATAATTCTAAAAGTTCTTAATGCAGTTTGCTTGTGAGTTGATGCCTGTAATTCATTATTAAAGTTATCTATTTATGTAATATCTGTCAGTTTTATGATATTTCAGAAAATAGGCTTTAATGTTAAGTTGAGAATTAAATCTCTTAACTTTTTATCAGAATGTAAAGTTACTTTAGCATTGTAGCTGGTGGATGGATGGATGGATGGATGGATGGATGGATGGATGGATAATAAGTGGAAATAATGAAACAGTGAGTAGTACTAAAGACTCTATAGAGATAAATCCAGCATCTAAGTTCTAATTTTTTAATTTATTTTGGATTAACAAGGCTTGTATCAGAAACAGTGTGGCCAGCAGGACTAGGGAAGTGATTGTCCCTCTGTACTTGGCACCTCAAATCCTGTGTTCAGTTTTGGGCCACTCATGACAAGAAAGACATTGAGGTGCTGGAGTGGGTCCAGAGAAGGGCAACAAAGCTGGTGAAGGATCTGGACCATAAGTCCCATGAGGAGCAGCTGAGGGAGATGGGGGTTTTTAGTCTGAAAAAAAAAAGAGGCTCAGGGGAGACCTTATTGCTCTTTGTAGCTGCTTGAAAGGAGGTTGTAGCCACATGGTCAGTCTCTTCTCCGAGGTGGCAAGCCATAGGAGAAGAGGTAATGGCCTTAATTTGTGCCAGAGGAGGTTTAAATTGGATATTAGGAAAAATGTCTTCTCTAGAAGGGTGGTCAGGCTGCCCAGGAAGGACAGTGTAATCACTGTCCCTGGAAGTGTCCAAAACACATGTAGATATTGTGCTTAGGGACATGGTTTAGTGATGGACCTGGCAGTGTTAGGTTAATGGATGAACTAATTAATCTCCAACCTTAATGATTCTATAATTGTTTCGTGCATATGCAATACATATGGGAAGTGCTGGCTTGAATGTAACAGTAAAGCTATTAGCTTTGATTATGCCAGCTCCATCACTGTAATTGACAGAACTTTGTTAAGAATGTACTGCGACTGAGGAAAAAGTAAAAATCCATATTTTTACTGGGTCAGGCTTGGTCTAATGTTAAAAAATAATCAGAAAGCAGTTAAAAATATATTTTTTACCTATTAGCAAGGAACTCATTAATGTAAAGAAAGAATGTGGACTAGTGTGTTTATACTGGTAAAAGTTTTCTTTGAGAATGTCTTCTGGGTGTTTTTGATAGAAAGTGTGGAAAATCCTTTCTCTGGGTAATGATCTTAATTTCTTATCCCTGGACAATCATACTCTAGACTTCTTGTCAAGAAAAAAGTAATGCCTAACTGATTTAAAGCACATGCAAAATCTCAGCTGTTCACAAATTGTTGGTGAGCTATGCTGAACTGGCTTTCAATACAGTTTGATACAGTGGCTTCTCAGTTAACTGATACCTCAGGAAACGTATTTCATAAACCTGAGGTTGAACTCAGGATGAACACATGGAAAGCTTTTATCCATTATACAGTGTACACTTAACACATGGGATTTTCAGGAGAGGTACAGAACGTGCAAACAAAGCTGAAGAAAGTATGTGATTACAGTCAGAATGTATACTCTGAACATTTTGTCTTTTATAGTAAACACTGTGTTGCTTCTCGAGGAATAGGCGGAGTAATCTTACTCTGTTTTCCCCATGGAAAGACTGTCTTGATGTAATTATCAGCAAGAAACTTGAAGCACACTGAGTTTTCCATTACTTTGTCAACACAACTAATCCAAAATTTATGGGTTGGATCAAGCCCAGAACAAAAAATAAAACCTAAAGGTAAAATATGACTGATGGATCTTCATGAAACCTGTTTCTTCTTTTGAGGTTTTCATTTGGAAATGAATTATGGCTTCCTTCTCCTGCTTCAAATTTTGTTTAATAAAAAGCATATTTCATCAGAACTGTGGAAATGAGGCATTTTTTCAGAATGCTGAAAATTTTCAAAAGATTGGCATTTCTGTCTAAATAGTTTAGCATGGTCTTAGAAGGTATTTGTTCTAGGATAATCCACTAGGTTTTAATAAAATTATGACCTGTTGGAAAAAATAAAGTTGGCTGCTAAAAATGTTACTGTATCTGAATTGATGAGGCATTCATAAAATTTTTAGAGAGTGGGATTTAGTTCTTGTGTGTGCATGTGAGAGGTTTTTTTTTTTATCAGTTCTGCATTTGTTCCTCAGAGTAGCTACACTTAGAGAAAAGATAGTGTGTTTTCCTTTCAGAAAATTGTGGAACTTGTTTCATTTGCCCTTGTTTTCCTCTGCAATCTCTACATCTCTTGCTATTGTCCACAGAATACTTTTGTCTCATTTTTATGATACTTTGCTGGGCAAAACAAGGGCAGCTATGCCTTGAGACTTAATCAGTGGGACTGAACAAAAGAGGATGGAACAACAACAGATACACCTACACATGGATATTTGCCTGTCAAAAACACCATAGATATATTTAAGGAGGGCAAATACGTATAAATACTCGATAGAGCAAACTGATTTTTTGCTAATGAGATATGAGATGATGATTTCATACCTAGCCCCCATGTGAATGAATTTGAAAGTGTCAACTGGATGCTAAATGAGATGACTTTTGCATACTTGCTTAATGCTAAGTGAGTCTAAGTTATTTAACTTAAGTTTAGGATGATACTGTGAGCCTCAAAAGATTACTGATGTCTGTAGATAAATACAAAACACTTATTAGATTTAAGGGGGAAGAAAAAGGTGTTTTGATATTATGCCCAAGAAAATTGAAGTGTCTTCAAAATACATAAGAATTATATAACTTTTAATTTTTACTAAGATTGGGATTTTGTTTTTCTTCAGAAAAGCTGTGCTGCTAAGTTGGGTTTTGTTACAGATAAATTATTTGCAGTAGTTTGAAATAAAAATGTCACGCTTAAGAAGCTACAGGTGAGAAGAATTATACAGTAAAAAGGTTCCCATTGAAATGCCTTCATGCTTTCTGATAGAACTGCAAATATTTGGTTTTGAGTGACACTTTGCATGTACATTCACACCATGAGTGCTCATATCCTATTATTTGAGAATGGGTGATCGGTTAATTCATAGTAAAAGAAGAGTTTGAGCTATACCCCATTTTCTTTTCTCTTAAGTATGCCTTATAAAGCAGAGAGCACAATTCACTGTGTTTTCTCTTCTCTTAAAAGAAACTGTGTGTCATTGCTGAGGTACTGTATGGCTTGCTTGATTTTGCTTGTACTGCTTTTCCTCAGTTTTGGTTTTCTCAAAGTCTTCATGGTGCATCTTCTTTCTCTTCATCATCTTTCTCTGAGAGTTTTTTCACTGCTTTTTCTAAAGGTAGCCTTTTGACCTGCCGTCTTTAGTAGACATATCCTCTTAGGCAATTTGGAAAAGGGCATGTGCTGGATAAGTAGTTGGTTTATTGCTCCTTCAGGATAAAATCTCTTGCTGCTTGCAGGAACCCCTAGAAAAAATTACTATTTAGAGATCAGAGTTACTTACCAGTAATCAGAGTTCTTTAATATAGGTAGATCATGTACACATTCACTTCCTGCTCATTCTCTTCTTTCTTTCTGAGATTTATTATCTCCTACCTTCAAAATTCAGTGGTTAAGAGAAGGATAAAAAGCTCTGGTATGATTCACTGATCTCTGTCAAGCAAGAGCATCAAACTGACCTCTGTGGTAACTGCAAGGAATAGTGGGGGGGGGTCTTTTCACCTGCAATATAAATCTACACATGAATTAGATATTTTATAGAAACTTGTTACCAATAAACACTTGTTTTACCTTCTATGAAAAATGATAGTTCTATCTTAACCCTTACAAATCCTTCCATTTGCATTCTATTAAATACTTTGTGGTCTGATGGAACAGTCAGCTCTAAGGTAAAAGTATTTCT
Organism: Anabacerthia variegaticeps; assembly: GCA_035583185.1. Lineage (NCBI taxonomy): Eukaryota > Metazoa > Chordata > Aves > Passeriformes > Furnariidae > Anabacerthia > Anabacerthia variegaticeps. Next base: position 63,245,383 of record JAWWEW010000041.1, on the reverse strand, counting down.
TTTTTCTGGTTGACAGACATTTGATGGCCACTCAGATTACATTAATGACCTGGTATTTGCTCCCAATGAAGGTCAAGAAGTCGCAAGTGTAAGTGATGATCACACCTGCAGGTATGTGTTTTGTTCAAAACACTATTGAAATAGTGGTATTTGACTTTTTCTGTGTGTGATTGCTTTATATGTTCATTTAAATAAATAAGCACTTCTTATTTTATTTTTAGTTGGCCTCATAGCCCACTGACAAGACTAGTCCACTAAAAAGATGAGAAATGGACTGTTCTTGTTAATTTAGTTGTGGACTGGCTTTTTGTTGTGATTTGTGGGTTGTTTTTTTATAAAGCAATGTTTTGAAGTAAGTAGATTCAATGTGAAGAAAGCTGTTCTGTCTTGGAATTGCTATTTTTCCCACTCCTGGGACAGGAATAAAAGCCATGCATAGCTCAGCACTGAATTCTACAGATCCTCACTATCCGTCCTGTCATCAGATAAGTCAAGTTTAACACTGGAATATGTGATCTTGTCCACTTACCCAAATTTATTAGCCCTACCAGGAGGTGGCATGACATAGCCTAAAAAGAGTACCATACTATATGGTATACTATATAGTATACTACTAGCGGCTTAAAATACCACGATTATAGCTGCTTCAAACCCATGTAGATATATAGGAGGAAGTAGGAGGGAAACATGGTTTAATCCTTTGGAAAATGCTAGTTAAAGTTTCATAGTACAGCACTTTTTTCTTGTCATCTTCCTCTTTTAGCAGTGTGCTTGAATCTGCTAAAAGGTGCTATTCTTATTCCTCCAAAACAGTTGGAGAGATCAAGAGGGCAGCTATGCAGGCTCTGCAGGTCACTGCAGTAGAGGAGCAAGAAAGTTAAGAAAGCATCATCTTTTCTTTTTAATAATTCAAAACTTTCTCCATTGAGGAACTTTTTTTAGTTTTTTTCTCCAGTTATATGAATTGTATATTTGCTCTTCGAAGTTACCACCATATCAATTCCCATATAAATGACTCAAGGATAAAAATAGTAATTTTTCATTTAAGCAGTCTTCTACTTGTTAGGAAAGAATGGAACAGCTCTTAGACTGCTTACTCTGGGTACGAGATTTTATGAAGAGTAGATCATCAGCTGGTATAAATCACAGTTTAGTAGCTTTAGTTGAGCTACTCTGTCCTACTTAAATAGAAAATCATAAAGGCCTGTGATTTTAACACCCCAAAGGAACTCAGAAATGCTACTTTGACAAGTAGGCAGATTTTCCATAGATGCTCAGTCTGTATTTCCAACAAAATCATTAGGAATGAATAGTAGAAAAGTATGACTTCTGTGTAGCTTGTTCTGATTTATTTCCTCTCCTTGATTTCTTCATTAAATCTAAACTCATACTGGGCTTATTCAGCAAAAAGCTGTTTGACCATGTGGCCTTTTTTGTTTATTTTATGAAATGCTCAGTGTTCCTGGGATGAAAGAAAACTGTTTTAAAAGCAGTAGTCTAATTGATACCAATTTAAATGTAAATAAATACTATATAATTAACATGTACTAACAAGATTTCAGCTTAGTAACTATGAAGGACATTTTATGCCATAAACTATAAAATCTTTCGTTAAAAGCCATGGGAAATAAGTAGGATTTTTTTTGGCTACTCGAGTTCTTTTTTTTTTCCATTTGTGCATGTGGGGCATGAAGACTTTTTCTATTGAATTTAAAGGTTACACTTTCAAAACTAATGGAAAATGCATTCCTTGGGACTTACCAAAATCATTCTTTACTTACTGTGTAATTTGCTTCAGCAGTAATGTAAGAAGAGGAACAATTCTTCTGTCTTTACTGAGTTTCTATCCTGAAATTTTTCTCTCAGGATACATCATCTGTTAATACCTGTGGAATAAAGTTCTAGAACAATTAGTACAAGAACATGAAGTTTTGAGTTCCACTTTTAAGTATCAATAAAGTTTTAATATGATGTTTCAGTATGTAATGAATATATAAAAACATGTTTATGTCTTCTTCAGTTTTCACTCAGTAGAAATTTTAATAGTGTTTAGCAGAGGCCTCTAAGGAAGTGAGTTTTTCAGGTTTTATGCACTAAACGGTCTTGCCATGAGCTGCAGTGACATCTCAGAGCTGGGTTCAGTCAGTTTGGCTGGAGGACAGACAGTGTTAGTCAGATACTGGTTATAGTCAGTGTTCTTACCTTTAAATTGCTGCTGTGTCACTCAAGAATTCTTGTTGTTTCATGCTCATAGTCTTTGTTGGCCTTGATCTCACAACACAAGACTTTTTTCCAGCTGTGAAGTAATGCTGAGCTAAAAATACTAATGCGTAAAAATAATTGCAGTGGGTCATCTATGTCAGGTGTCTGTGAATAAAATGTTACATGCATTCATAGACAAGTAGAGAGGTGTTAGTGTGTAAATATGCCATACACTTTAATAATTGCAAGTTTCTCTGCACCAAAAATGTCAAAACTAATATATCCTTAAAAAGAATTGCTTTTCTGAAAGAAGACACCTTTGGAATGCTCTTAAAACTCACTGTATTACAGTTACTTACAACCATTTTTATATTAAAACAAAAATTTCTGTAGCTAAAAATTACATCTGCAAAGTTGATTGAAAATTTCAAATCCTGAGTCCTAAATATCATGTTACTTCCTTCATTTTGTCCCAGGGATGGCTATATTTCAAGATGGACAAAGCTGTTCATAAGCATAGAGTTAATCTGTATCTTGCCAGAATATTGCAGTTTTAAAATTTTGCTGCATCTCACTTTTTTACACATTTCATACTTGCTGTAATCTTTCTTAAAAAAAAAAAAAAAAAACAGAAAAAATATTTTTAATGTTTGATTGCAAAATTGTAAGGAAAATGGCAGAGGCAATATCTAAAATAACTAATGTTTTATTACACAAAAAATTGACTCAAGTTTTATGTGATAACATATTAATAAGTACAATCGAAGTAACAATAAATAAAACTATCTTATATAAACAGTAAAAAACTCAAACTTCGGATATTTATATATTTCTGCTAAAAGCCAAATATGGTCATGGCAGAAAAGTAAATTGCTTCTTGAATTTAATCTAATTGTTTTCCTTCAAGTTGGTTTTTCTTAATGATCTATCTTTCATACCTCAGTTTCAAAATTCTACATAATGTTTAAGAGTCATTAAAGTAATCTGCTTGTCCATTTCTTGTGTCATAAAAGCTTGTATTTTAGAAAGCTGAAAAGGACTCATCCATCCCTTTCTCTTCCTCACTCTCTCTTTTTCTTTTATTTTAATTATTCCTTAAACTGCATCGTACAGTTGAATTAACTTCCACTTTATCTGTGAACATACTTTCCCTTTGATTCCCTTCTGAGTTCTGTTCAGTTATTTAAGCCATGGTTCATGTCACTTCATAGAGAAGGCCTTTGAGAACTTATTTATCAGTCACTGTGAAGTTCAGCCTTCTCTGTTGCATGTAGCATAAATGCCAGTCCATCAAAAGGTTCGTTTTTGCTCCCTGGAGAGATATTTGAGGGACGGTTTGATATCACTGAAAGCTAAAATAACTAGAGTCTCAAAATGTGTTTTATCTGGTTTTGGGGGGTTTAATCTGTAGCATAATTTTTTTACATGGTACTCTTACACTCTAGTTATTTTGTGTAGGTTTTTCTCTAGACAATATGAAGGAAAGCTAATGGTAATTCTTGTTTATTTTTTTGTCTTGTGTTTTTTAATGTATTGCCAGCACATGTTGCACATGGTGCCCTTTCATCTTACCTTTTTTACTCAAGAAATATTTCAGTCTTTGGCTATATTGAAACGTTGTCATCACTTATTTCTGCCTCCAAAATTATATTATATTTGTATCGTCCCGTTTTTAGTGCAATCAATTATGGATTTTTACCAATATTTTTATGAAAGATGTCTCGTTTCATGTTGTTCTGTCTTGATGTGTTTGTATGATTGGATTCTCCAGTGTCTCTTCATATGAGAAAGGTCATATCAAAATATTTATCCTTTCTGAGGTGTTGTGGTTACAATTTATCAAGCTAGTTATGCATTATGACTGACTATAAAAATAAAGTCTTCAATTTTTTTCAGGAGTCCAGTCTTTGAATTTGCTCACTTTTTACATGCATGTATGTCCCCTGAATGTAGTCTTACACAATTCTGTTATGATGCAAGTATTAACCAACTTGTGTTGTACTTCACAATCACAGTGCAAGTATGGACTGGTCTCCTGTCAGCTTAAAAAAAAAAAACAAACCTGCTTTCCGAATCAAATGTTTGCAATGTTATTTCAGTCTGGTCTTCAGTGTGGATGAATAAGCTTTTAGTTAGGAAGTCTTCAAAATAGGAAGATGATGTAGTAATTTCCTGCGTAGCATATTATGATTTATGTTAAGGGTCACACAGTGCTAGAAGGTAGTCTAGCCTGTAAATTGTTTTTAAATAGAAATAATTGCATTAGATTTGTTTAGATGTTAATTCATATTTTAGAAAGTCATTGGCAGAATTGTAGCTGAGTTTCTCAGTAAAAGTCATAATGCAGAAGCATTTAGTTTTACATCTATATTGGAAACAACAAGCTGATAACAGACATTTTTTCTTCGATTGAAAGAATAGAAATTAATCTTCACATTTTTTCAAAATTGTGGTCTGTGGTTTCACATTAGATAACTTTAAGGGTATCTCAGTAGTAGTAGAAGTGTATGTTTCTTGGACTTAGTTCTGAGTGTGCATGGCCTGCAATGTATGTTAATGAAGAACAGTCAGTGGAGGTACCACACAGGCAGTTCCCCTGCCTCTTCCACTTCTACCAGCATTGCAGGGGGCAGTTGCATCCTACAGTGAGCAGTGAGAAACAGATCAATGCTTGCATATCCAAGCAGATATTACAAGAAGCTAGAGAGAACATGTTTTTTAATGCTAAGATCCGAAACATTCTAATTAGTAATTCTTTAATAACACTGACATTTCCTTTGACACCAAAAGAAAATGGTGAATGTGGGTCAACTTTCTAAAAGAACACTTACACATTTTCTCTATGAAAAGACTTTATAAAAACTTAAGTTTTTTCTCAGTAAAATAAAATAACTAGAAATTATCTTCACGATTTCACCTTTCTCTTCTTCTGACCAGATAGAGGGAATTTCTACAGTTTCAGTTCAGTCTTCTGTTCTTCATGTCCTGTATAGTACCCTCCAGGTCTCTGATAACCTTGGCAGAAGACCTTAGACAAAGCCAGTGTTGGTTGTATTCTCCACAGTGTTAATTAATCTCTCCACTTCCATTTTCCTTTTCTGAGATCTCCTTACTCCTTGTGCTCAGTGAGGAACAATTTCGCTCTACCTTTGTGTGATTTCAGTAACAGGAATCCTCTCCTTCTCCATCATCCTCTAGGCTTTTCAGGAGTGATAGGATTTTCCTCGCACATGGAATATGTCTGATAGAGATAAAAAGAAACTTAATAAAGTTAGATGTTGAAAACTCCACCAAAACAGCAAAATCATGTTGGACATGAGTAATCTTTCAGTAATGCTTCAACTATAGTTGATCATTCTTTGTGGTTGGGAATCGTATCAGATGTCAAGGTTTCTTCCAGCCCCCACCTCACTCACTAAAATCGTTTGAAATCTATTGTTGGAAGAATTCCTGCTTTTACTTTCATCTTCTGGGGATTTGAGAAATGCCTGAAGAATGCAATATAGTTTTGGTCATTTCCTATTGCAGTAAAAATCCAGTAGTATTGCAGTAAATCCAGTTAGGATTTGGTTCTGCTAGTTAGAATTATTCATAATTCAGAAAATTAGAACATAAAATAAGGATCATCTCTTTTGCCACAAGACAGGTTTTCAGAGTTCTAATAAATACTTTGCCAACTGCAGTAGAAGTCCATTGCATGATGAAATTACTGCACATATGCAGCATGTCATTATCCATATTCATGCATACAACATAAAATAGAGTTGATCCAATGAAGCTTGAATATCTTCAGACTTTGAGATAACTGCAGTTGTCATCTGTGTGTTTAACCAAAGGATGTGAGTTCTAATCTCTCAGGAATTTTTTTAACAGTATTTCAATTATCTGTATTTTATGTTCATTTTCAATTTTCTGAGTATTGCAGTATATAATTGCTCAGTCCTTAGTTACTTTAAAAAAACAGTTAACTTACTGAGCAGATTACATATTATTATTTAGAGTTTCCATTAATCAAATTTTGGCCCTTATTTCAACTGGTCATTCAAACTTTTCCCCATTAAATTTTTTGTGGAACTTTTCTTAAATATCAGAAAACAATACCACCAGCCCAGTAACAAGTCTGTATAACAATGTTTGGTGGAGGGAGGAGGAGAAGTAAGAGAATGACACATTGCAGGTTTACAAAAGATAAGGATGTTTGGAGAAAAGTAGACAGTAGTTTACTTTGTTATAAAATTGTGGCCGTATTAGTAAAGTTTCAAGAATTTTGAATAGGGGGCAAAATGCTACGTCATCTTGGTTTGATTTATGTGATAGGAATGTGGACAAAAGTAGAGGGGGTTGTTTTTAGCATCTGTAGTTGATTTGGTTATGATTACTGAGTAACTGAGAAATTGAAATTCAGTTTGGCTAATTTTTGGTCTTTGCACATTTTTTACTTGGGTTAGTCACAAAGAAATTGAACACATATGTAATTGTATAGACTTGACGCATTCAGATAAAATCTATTTTGATATGTATTGCCTGGTTTGGTTTTGGGGGGGGGTTTTGGTTTGTTTCTATTTGGTTTTTTGGTTTTTTTTTTTAAACTAAATTATACCATCTTTGGTATCAATAAAGAAAGAAGAAAATATAAGAGGGGCTTTTATCCCTTCCCCCCCTCTCTACTATGTTACTTACAGTCCTGCCATTTTTACACAGTAGAAGAAACAAGTTTGGTAACTTTATAAATAACAAAGGTAGGGAGGTAAAAAGCATAAATATCTGTGTCAACACCTAATAATATCACTCACCTCAGAGAAGGATACATGATGGCTTTTTCCTTTTGCCAAAATGATTCACCATCTTCTGTTGTATCATAATTTTTTCCCTGCACAGTAAATACACATGGAAAGTGTTGATTTGACTTGGACAAATCTACAAGGCAAAATTTTTGGCAAAAGAAGAAAGTATTGTATGTTTCTGAATTACCTAATCAAGTAGATATTTCATTTTTTAAACACTTGTCAGGTTTTTGTTTTGACTTTTTTAATAAGGACACTGATTCTTCAAGATTAGAGACCCTGTGTTTTCTACAGGGAGAACAAATATTTGATCTGTTGTGGTTTGGCATAAGAAAACAACATTGTTCATTAAATATATTTACTTTATTCCCATATATTTTGTCTAGACTTATGATGTATTATTTAAGAGTTTTTTGGAATCTCTTAAATATAAGGTTCTAAGCACCCTGGTGAGATATAAACTGAAAAAGTCTGGAGGAAGTCAGCAAAAATCCTCTAAAATAAACAATAATAGTATGTAGCCACTCATCTAACTCAAAAGACTAGGCAGAACACTACTTTAAAAATTGGCTGTTTCTAAGGTTTTGCATGTCAGCAAGGATAGATGTGTATGTTTCAGTATCCAAATGCATATAAATAGTATGCAGCCTTGTGGTTCAGACTGATGTTCACAGCCATGATGTCTTTGTCCTACAAATGAGCTACTGATTTTGTAGGAAAAGAGGCAGTTGCTGTGAGGTAAAATAGGTTTGGTTTTGTTGCATTTTGTAAACAAAGTAGCTTCATGGCTCATTAATGCTCATATTGAATGTATCCAAAGAAAAATCACTCATCACCTAACCTCATTTTGTTGTTTCCAGCATACACTTCCCTGTCAATCCACATTGACCAAATATTGCTGATTGTTAAAAATTTTTATAGCTTCTTGATATGTACTATAGGTGCTTGTAAAGGAAAAGATTAAACTGGTACATGTGATTTATTTGTTGAAAACTGGCCAAGAGGCTCTGCCTAGCTAATCAATGTTAAAATACATTATGTGCAGCATTGACCACTTTTACCATCTTCCTGAAATGATACAGCATGAACACTATTTCATTTGGTCACTTCCACTGTAAAAGTATTGAGGCACCTAAAGTTAATGGATTTGCAGTCAAATGGCAATAGTGTATTACTTGGCTCTTTTTTTTTTTTTTTTTTAATTTCTCTTTAGGGTCTGGGATTTGGAAGGAAATGAGAAGGCCCATTTTGTTTTACGTTCTCCTGGAATGAGTGTTTGCTGGCATCCTGAGGAGGCTTTTAAGGTTGTAGTTTTCAGCTTCTCACCCTCATCACCTTTAAAAAAACAGGCAGGAGCACTTAACTAAACTATGAATCTTTGATGCTGTAGAACAGGGAAGTTTGGGGAGCTAGTGTACATTGTAACTGGATATTGGTTGGATCTGCTAATGTGAAGTGACTGTAAATTAATTCTCATTGCCATTCTTGTCATTTTACCCTCAGTCCCTTGCTCCTCCCAGCAGAAATATTCTTTCTTTATTACATACATCTGTTGTTGTTGATAACTGTTCTGCTGATTGCATATTACAGTTAGCAGAGAAAAGCTCGGGGTTTTCCCAGTTATGGTAACACAGTTCACCAATAACACAGACTATCACAGAGCATACCAAGCTTTGAAAAGGATCTGTTTGAAGTTTGCAAGGAATTTTTTTTGTTGTTGTTCTTGCTTGCAGTATAAGAAATAAGTTCTGAAAAATCAAATCAATGGACTGTGATTTTATATTTATCTGTATATTGTACTGGGGAGGATTAATCAGCTGATATGTACCCAAATACTCAGCTTCATTAATGATCTAGTCCTTGCTGTCTTGAAATTATTATTCCAGTTGTGCCTATCAATAACTGCCTTAAGCAGCTACAAATAGTTGTTCAGGTTACCACAAAAACACATACTTAAGAAAAGCAGTCAAATAAGATATCAAAGCAGTTACATAGCAATAGGGAAGAAGGACCTCTGTTGTCATCACATTTCCACCAATACCGATATCTGTCCTTACTAGGAAGGCTAGGAAAACTGTTGATCCCAGGGGAATCACAACTGAATGTTTTAGCTGCTGTTTGTTACTGGGCAACTTGCTAGCACAACAATATTGCTAGCTTTGCCCAAAAATATTGCAGTAGTACACTGATCTTAGATATTATTAGCATGTCTTTTCTTTGACCATTATCAGAGATAGGCACAGGATTTATTTTTTTTAAGAAAAGCCCCTTCAAAAAGCTCATAAAATTTGACAGACTTATTGATTGCTGAAAAGCTTACTGCAAGTCTAAATGCTTACTGCACGATGTCCTTTAGTTTGCAGAAAAGCATGTTTTGTTGACAATTCTGTTTTTGCAAACTAACTTGGACGTTATCAGAGTAGTGGCTTTCTATGCTTCTTTGCCTTTCTTAATTATAGTTCATGACTATCTGAGAACTGTTTCTCCTCATGGAGAAAAATCTCATTTCATCACCTGGGCATTGGAACAGGTTGCCTAGAGTTGTGGATGCTCACTCCTTGAAGTGTTCAAGGACAGGCTGGATGGAGCCCAAAGCAACCTGGTCTACTGGAACATGTCCATGTCCATGGCAGGGGGATTGGACCTGGATGATCTTTAAGATCTCTTCCTACCCAAACCTTCCATGATTCTATTATTTAATCAGGAAATTCTTTCTACAATACTTAATAAATGACTGCTTGAGTGTATTACTTTAAAGGAAAAAGTTTAGATAAAATCTGTTGTGAACTGTTACAGGATGAATTAAGAGATGTTAAAGAAAATCAGTAACTGTGAATCCAGATTCTACAGTTACAATGACTAATACTTCACTTAGAATCATAGAATCATTTGGGTTGGAAAAGACATCTAAGATCATTGAGTCCAGCCTTTGACCAACCACCACCATATCAATTAAGCCACAGCACTAAGGGCCAGGTGCAGCCATTTCCTGGACTCCTCCAGGTATGGTGACTCCACCACTTCCTGAGCAGCCTATCCCAGTACTTGACAACCTTTTCTCTTACAGCACTATGTCTGTCAGTCAGTTCTTTCTACTCAGAACAGGAACTTTTTAATTTGAAAATAATAACTTTTTGGTTTAAAATTTTAAAAGCACAATGCATTGGTGGTTAAGAACTGGTGTACCATATACATAGAGATAAAATAATCATTATGTATAACAATGTAACAGTAGTAGAGCTTAAAGTGCTTTTTATGTATTGGTGGAAGAGCATCCAGGAGAATGCTTTCTGGTACAAAGTGAAAAATTTTACCTATTGTAATATTATTAATATTTGCTTGAATGTATTCTAGGCTTGCTATAGAATAGAAAAGGTATTAATTTTCATTGCATGCTAAGTTTACCACGTTCTATTACTTTAACAGCTGATGGTAGCGGAGAAGAACGGAACGATACGGTTCTATGACCTAATTACACATCAGGCCATTCTCTCCCTCGAGTGTGAACAAACGCCACTGATGTCAGCAGACTGGTGTTTAAAAAATACTCTTAAAATTGGAGCAGTTGCTGGAAGTGATTGGCTGATCTGGGATATCACTCGCTCCAGGTATTTTTATACCCATGAGAGAAGTTTCTTTATTCTCTTCTTAATGGATACATGAGGAGATGAAACTATGTGGCTAATATAACATGTCAATCACAGAATCACAGAATGGGTAAGGTTGGAAGGGACCACAGTAGCCATCTGGTCCAACCTCCCTGCTCAAGTAGGGTCATTCCAGAGCACATAGCACAGTATTGCATCTACACAGGTCTTGTGTGTCTTCAGTGAGTGAGACTCCAAAACATCTCTGGGCAATCTCTTCCAGTGCTCAGTTATCTGCACTGCAAAATTTTTTTCTTATTCAGGTAGAACTTCCTGTGCATCAGTTTCTGCCCATTACCTCTTGTCCTGTTGCTTGACACCACCGACAGGAGCCTGGCTCCATCCTCTTGACACCCTGCCTTCAGATAGAAAGACACTCATGAGGTCCCCTTTCACTTGTCTCTTCTTGAGGCTGAGCAGGCCCAGCTCTCTCAGCCTTTCCTCATAAGAGAGATGCTCCAGTCCCTTAACCATCTTTGTAGCCCAAATGCACTATATAGTATAAATCATTCAGTAAACAAATGAACAATTATCAGGAATTAGGATATTAATACAGACCATTCCCTGGTATTCTTTGTTTCATCTTTATCTATCAATATTTATCTGTTAAAAATAACATTGTCTTTTTGTCCATTTGAGACAGAATCTCACTACTGTTTACCTCTCACTGTTTTATATGTTTGTTAAAATTTCATTCTAAATCATAAATAGATAGTTATTGATTCATAGTAAGCCAGATAACTACTTTAATTTTCTTACTCCAAACTGAGGTATAAGCTGCAGGAACACTCTGGTTTTCCCTCAGCTGCTTCGCACAGAGTAGACAATGTGTCCCCTTCACTGTTTAAATGATACATGTTTTCGGTAGGTGTAGTATGAGCTGTACTTTTTGCAGAAGTTTTTTACCCTGGATGTCTGTTTTAGTTATCCACAGGATAAGCGACCGGTCCATGTCGATCGAGCCAGGTTGTTCAGGTAAAAGTGTTGTCTCTGTTCTGTGGGTTTTGTCTGTGTAAATCTCTGTATATGCAAGCAGTTGTGGGTTCAGAAACATGGTCTCAGTTGAATCATTTTTAGGGGAACTTGGTCTATAAACTTTAGCTTATAGACCCACATTTAGTATATATGTGTAACACACATTTAGTATATATGTGTAACATTCCCATGATTTTTTTCTGTTTTACAAGAATATGTGTGTGGGGCTGTGGGTGGTGGATCATTTACAAGCCATTTCACTAAATTTACTTCTCTGCTGTTAGTAGACTTATCTGACATCTTCACACAGTCACGAGAGAAAACTCCAATTTGTGTGCATCATGGATGATATGATGAGTATTTGAAAAGTACCGTCATTTTATTCATAGGTGGTCCCGAGTGAATGAAAATCTGTTTGCAACCACTGGATATCCAGGAAAGACAACTACTCAACTGCTGGTTCATCATTTAGGACATCCACAGGTAAATTTTTGAGTTCAACTTCTGACTGGAGTCTCATATGTTCTCCTCAGTTCAGGCACATACATACTAAAAAGCTACAATTAAAAACTAGCGTAAATCAACCAGAAATGCTGCTCAGTATTTTACTTTGGTTTGTGACATCCATATTAAGGAAAAAAAAATGCAGCACACTTAGCTTGCTATGTTAAAAGCTGCTTGATCTATATGTTTTAGTTTGCTTTGCCTTATCAATGCTAAGGGGAAGAAAAGCACCTTTAGCCTGTTACTTAATAAATTTGTCAGTATTTCTAATTCTAAGGAGGCTAAAAACAGCTAGTTGTGTAATTTACTTATTTGAACTAATTTTATTTTAAAACATTAATGAAAATGCAAAGCATAGGAAATACTGTGGTTTTGCTGAAGTCAGTGTACATTTGTACTACTTACAGTAAAAATATTATCTCAAACATACTAGTTCTGAGTACACCGAAATAACAGAATGTTTTTCCTGTATATTACTTAAATGTGGTAAGTAGCTACTGGAACTAAGCAGAGAATCAGATTTTTCAGTTAAATTTCTGTTATATTTTAATTGTATTTGTTAAGGAGCACTTAATCTATACTGTTTATTTGTCTATGCAACTTGGTATACATGGTATAGTAATCATTTATAAGGGAAGTTGTATTGATATTTCTCTCTCTGTTTTTTTTTAAAGCCCATTCTTACTGGAACAGCAGCTGTAGGGTCTGGTTTGACATGGCATAGAACTCTTCCATTATGTGCAGTCGGCGGAGATCATAAAATTTTCTTCTGGGTAACTGAAATGTAAAATAAGCATTTGCCTTTAATATCAAACTTTACAGCATAATGCCTGTTTTCCAGTAAAATGAAGACATTTACTCTTTGTAATGGTATTTATTCACTTGGAGAACATAAGAAAGGAAGAAGTAAGATACGAATCATTTGTGTTTGATTTTTAGCTTGCAAGTACAAGAGCTTTTGTAAAATCGGTTATCGTACATCTGATACTTGGTTATTTCTCTTAAAATAAAATGCACTTTTTTAACATGGTGTTTGGTGTGAAATGCATTTTTGAAGACCTTTTTTAAGAGATTTTATGTCCAGCAATCTCAGTCTGGCAATCTCACTAACACAGCTCAAATACCCTGAAATTGTCCAGAGTACCTACAGAAGGAACACCTGTCTCTATATTATCTTTCCCAACCATCGCTATCTTATAAGAAGAAAAATGCAGTAATGTACAGTCGTAAAATGTTGTCCCTGAACTTTTTTGAATAAACTATTTACCAATGAAGAAGGTAATGGTAAAATCAGAATAATTTGAAGCAGTATTATTTCTCTTAAGATGACAGACGGATGTACTTGAAGCATGTCAAACAGCATGGTGGGTTTTTTTCTGTTTATAGCCTTTCTACTTCCAGCCTTTACAGGGAAATCAAAGACATTCTGCTTTCTAGAAGCATGTTTTTCCTGTCCTTTCCATACAAGACCCAGAAATGAGGCAAAAGAAGAGTAAAAAACAAAGATAACGCCTGTCTTCAGTATCTTTTTTGCATGCTTTTGCAAGTGAAGGGATGATACCAAGATGTTCAGCTAGTGTAACAGCTCCATATAGCATTGTAGCCATCTTATTAGCAGTAAAGATTTTAAAATATTCTGTTGTTTGTTCCTATTTATGCAGGACACATAAAACCAATTCAGAAATAGGACCACAACAAGTAAGACTACAGTCGCCTTTTAAAACATAAGACCATACTCCACTTCTCATCATTCCTTATCCTTGAGAACTTTTGCTTTCCAACTGCCACTGAAATTTACCTAAAAGATGAATACAAAGTTCCTTATAAGTTCCAGTATTGATCTGTGTGTGCTTAACTGTAAAATAAGCATACTGGAGGATGTTTCAAGATAACAGTGCGTTGTTTATCTTGTATCCTTAGTTTGACCAGAGATTGCAGGCTGAACAGGAGGTTTAATTCACTTGCAGACACAGATAAAAATCTTTGCGAGTCTGGGAGGAATGATTGGCCTTTGGCACTGCTGTCCTTTTGGTGTGTAGTGACATTGAAACAAATGTGGGGTTTTTTCTGTCTGCTCTCAGAGCAAAGTTTTACATAGCTCCTGGCTATGCAGAATATCATACACTATACTCAGTACCCATATTGACAAGGGCAATTTGCATTAGGTATGTGCAGGTGCACTCTGACTGAGACTTGATTTAAAGTTGCTTAAGACCCAATAGGGCAAAAGGCAGAAATTCTTTTGTTTTGTGGTTAATTCAGAAGCCAGGATGCTTGCTTTTTATCCTGCTTTTAAGGACTACTTAAAACTGTTTACCAAGAAATGATGTTGCCAAGTTCCAGGCTCTTCATTTTATACTGGAAAAAAGATTTAAAAAAACCCCAAACAAGCATCTAATGCTTTTAGTATGTTCCCCATGTTCTTCCATACAGAACAAAATAATTAGTTAATCCTCTGATGTTGCCTTAGCACAGTACTTGGAAAACTGAAACCTGAAGAGCCATTTTCAGACAGCTCAAAACCATTTATCATTTAGTTTTCATTATTTTTTTTTTTAAATAAACCTACATAACACCTAACATTTGTATTTCTCAGTCTATTTAACTGTCGGGGTGATAATTCTCTGAACTCTGCAATATTTGTACATATTCTGACATCCTGAGGTTATTGAGATAAGGAGGTTTTTTAGCTTAAATTCAGTCAAGAGAAAAATCACTGACACAGTATCAATTTCATAGAGAAAACTTTACTAGAATACCCTTTGTAAACATGGATTTAGGAGACTCAGTGGGAAACCAAGCAAATGTTAATCCACACTGACCTTTTCAGCTGTTCATTGGACCACCTTATGAAAAACAACTATTGCCTCTTGTGGAGGATCAGGTGACAGCATGTCTGGAAATTTTTTTGGATCAGCTTTTTGTTTCTGTTTAACTTGTCTCTTAATTGTATAGCTGTTTGAGTTCTGGGCTGATTCTAACTGAATGTTGTGTCCTGAGCCCTGTAACAGGGTATATGCACACAGGATGCATACCAATCTTGTAAGATACAGTAGCAATTGTCTGTTTTTCTCAGCTTGTGCAGCTTTGTTTTGCAATTGACTAGAGGCTCTGATTTTGTGCAATATAAAATATATGTAGCAGATCAGTTTCAGTGCTTCGAAACCCATGTTCTTGTCTTTACTTTTCATGTACCTTAATCACAAGACAAATATTTTTTACTAATGATGAAGAGAGAGCTTTGATCAGTTTTCTATACACATGGCTTTTGCACTCCAAGTTAGGCTCACCATCCTGAAAGTTCACATCTTCAAAATACTAATGTTCAACCAAACTTTGTTTCAGTAACTCTTAGACAGTCTTTAATCTTTCCTTCACTGAAAGGTGGGGCTATACGATAGGGCCTTTAAATGCCTGCATATGTATGAACACATACATAGGGTATAACCTCCAGCAGTTTTGCACAGCGTTTATTCTTTAATTTGACGTTTATCATCCAGTATGGGTGCTGGTACAATACATTTTCAAATTGTACACACTATAAATCTGGATATTATCACTCATTTTTTATATATCTTCTCACTGGGAGTTCAGTCATTTATAGTTACAGTTGAACAATCTAAATCAATTAAAACTTTTTTAAGAGGTTTTAAAAAATTTGGATCATTTTCCTCTGTTCTCTGTTTTTCACTTCTCATACCCTGCACTTCCTAACTCCAGCTGGGAGAAAAAGTGCTGTGTTGCACTTTTTTATGTAGTCTTTTTGGCCAAATTAAAAGCAGGAAGTACCAGAAAGTTCACAGAAGAGCATATTCTTGTGAGATTTCTTATCCAGTTTTACAGACCAAGACATTCAGATAAGATTTGACTATGCACTTATGTTATTTTCTGTGCCATTGCCTTGAAAACTTGTACTACAGACACTTTATGATAAATTAAATTAATTCTTGTTGAATATAATTTAGTGTGGGGCTTAAGGTAATTAAGGTGGCAAGATAATTCACTTAAATAATTTAAACAGCTCCTTTGCCCAACACAAATTTGCACAACTCCTACAAGCTAGACACTGAAAGCTAAACCCACTGAACTTTGTAGATTAGCCCACTGTCCTTCCTTTGGGAAAGGTGAAAGGTGAGAAATTGCCAACAACATATCAGTGCTCCAAAGCATAGTATGAATCACAAGTTGTTCAGTAATTCAAGCAGCATGGACAAAAAACTTTGCTGTACTATCTTAGTAAGAGAGTAATAATGATGTGCATATGACAACAGGTAATATATTGTGAAAGTAATAAAGCCAAAGAAACACTGCTTCAGTAAATAAATGAGGATTTTATGTAAATCTGAGTAACAGAACTAAGTGCTCTATGTACAGCCACCATTGATTCTGTATATGGATTTGTAGAATGCTTAACAAGCTGTAATAATTTGGAAGTAAATGGAGAATTTTGGCCCAGGCATTACAACTAAGAACTCAAGTGTTCAGTTTGACATGCCATCCTTTTTCTAAAGATAGCTTTTTTAATTATTTCTGGCTAGCATGAGAATGAATTCTGAGAGTCAATGACAGTTTTCATGGAATAACCCAATCAATGCTATTTCCCTATACTGTTTGAGTTGGGTCTACTTGCAGATTCAAGTGTGTATAATGTTCTATCTGGAGCCACATCTCTGGCAATTTAAAGGTCATTTCTCATCTTTCATTCATAGTTAATCAGCTCGGAGGATAGATGCATGTTCTATATGCAGTTACCATTCCTGTCTCTCCATAGAGGCAACATGTCCTCAGATGTTGCTTTTTGATGGTTTTGATCCCAATCAGCTGTCTGGCCATTTCCTAGAGAACAGATGTCTTTAAAGATCTTTAGAAGATGCAGAAATCAGATTATTTAATATTATACAAGATATGGTTAAGTATACTTTTTGCTCAGCTCACAATCTGTTGTATGTAATTGTGCATAACCGTAGACATCATATTCAAAATTTTATTAGCATAGACAAATTGGCAGTACCAGGAGTTCAGGTCCTATTCCTCAGCTTTCACTGTGCCTATCACTTTCAGCTAGTAGAGCTCAATCAAGCACTACATACAATATCAGATGTGTGTCCAACAAAGAATTAGTTCTGTTGCTTTTCTCCTGAAATGTCACGGATGAGGTAGCAGAGTTACCTGTACTTTTGCTACCAAAGTCTTACTCCATGACCCTGTCACCAGTCTGTGGTGTTCAATAAAGACTGGCTGATTTAATTCAATTCATGATCCAAGCAGCAAACGGACCCTCTAATGTTTGTACTCTGCCGAGACAGCAATTGGAACAACCTTAAGGATCACCATGTGCTATAACAGACAAATGGTAAAATGGGGGGAGAGTGAGGAGAGAAACCCTTTGTGATGATGCAACCTGTTGGAGTGATTCAATCCATCTTCCTATTGGGACCCCACTTCCAAATGGCCTGATCAGTCCTTTGAAACTATTGTAGGGAAAAAGGGTACAACCAACCACTCTAAGGTTAAAAAACAAACGAACAAACAACAAAACAAAAACGAAAAAAGAGAAGGGGAAGGGGAAGGAGAAAGGGAAGGGGAATGGGAAGGGAAGTGGAAAGGGAAAGGGCAAAGGGTAAAGGATTGGTTATTTTCCAGTTAGGGAATTTTTCCAGAGGACCATCTGCAAACCTGTGGCCTAGTTTCCCTGGAGCCTGGTACCTCTGAGGTTCCTTGGCTGAAACAGAGACCCACCTACCCTGAGCGTGAGGATGAGCTGAAAGCAGTGAAACCCTAATGGTGCTCAACAAAAACAACAGCCGGCCATGCCTGTGCTTACCATACCCCCTTTTTACCTTTTCCAAAAGCATTAAGGTACAGGAATCATTTATAATATGATTACAGCCATGCTTTTGTCTTTTTCAGAGAACTTCAAGGTCATTCAGTGCTCCTTAATTTTATTCCCCGCATTCAAAGCGTGGCCCTTCCGCGCTCAAAGTACGCAGACGAGCACAGAAGTAGTTTCTTCACTGGCTTTTCTCACTATTTCTTTCACGCTTTGACCGCAGCGGACGACACTTTACCCACCCAAACAGCGCCAGCGGGGGGCACACCCCGAGGCTGCGGCGGCCGGGGGTGATCGCGGCGCTCAGGCCGTGCTGGCACCGCCCGGCCCGGGGGAAGCGCCGTGCCCGTCACCGCGGGGAGCGCCCCGGCCCCTCGGCTGCCGCCGGCACTGCCCTGCGCAGGAAGGACTGCGCTTCCCAGGAGGAGCCGCGCCGGCAGCGGGAGCGGCAGCGGCAGCGGCAGCGGGGGCGGAGCGCAGGGTGTGTTTCCGGGCCCGGGCCGAGCGCTGCGGGCTGCGCGGCGCTGCTGCGGGAACGGGAGCGGGAACGGGAACGCGCTGCTCCCGGCCCGGCCCGGCCCGCGGCCATGGACGAGGACGGGCTGCCCATCGTGGGCTCCGGCATTGACCTCACCAAGGTACGGGCTGCAGCGCCCGCGGCCCCGCGGCGGCGGCGGCGCTGGCCCTGGTGCTGGGCGGGCCCCGGCCCGGCCCGGCCCGGCCCGGCTGCCGCGGGCCGGCGGAGCTCCCTGAGGGCGCGGCGGGCACAGGCGGGCTCCTGCCCTCAGGCGTGTCTGCAGCACCGTTCGCCTTCTGGGCTGGCGCTTCGTGGCTTTGTATTCAAAGGCCGAGCTGTTTCCGTCACGGCTCTGTGAGGCAAATCCTGTGCGAAGCTGCTTATTCGTGTCTTGTAATGATGCAAGTGCAGAGCATAAAGGCAGGGCAGTTCCAGGCGCCCCAGTGGCCCTTCCGTCCCCTGTGCCAGGCCGCAGATTTCTGCTGACACTGTTTGACCACTTTTGGAACCACGGAGGTGAACTTCAACAAACCCTGCACAGGCTGAAGACTTGAGATGGTAGCAACAAAAGTCTCACAAAAAAAACTCAGGACAGCATGGTGTATGTAATTCACCCTGTTCACAAGCTGATGTTTAGTGCAGCTGAAGCTTGACTGCAAATGTTTGTCCTTGTAAATCTTTCACTTCAGCCAGTGACAATTTCATAGGCAAATTTCCTCTGTGAAGGTTAAGGCTTTAAAACAATTGTCCAGGGTAATTAACCCTGAGACACTATAGTTTTATACATAAACTTTTGTGTGAAAGTTCCTGATTCCAGTCTTCTGTAATGATTTAAATAAAAATACTGACATGAGCACCAGACTTTTTTTTTTTACAAACTTAAGAGTCTACCTTTTAATCTGAAAAGTATGTGAGCATTGGATCTCACTTGGAGGGTAATTTTTGATAATTTTTAGGTAGTCTGGGCTTGCAAGTAAGAAACAGTATGGGTAGCCACTAAATACTGAGACAGCGACATCACCATGTTTTATTTTTGGTTATGGTGTTGGTTTTACTGAGTATTAATAAGGATGACCAAGTTTACCTTCTTAAACTTCAGAAGGAAAGATTCTGTTTTCCTCACAGTTTTTAAAAAGCGTTAATACAGATTTTCAGGAAGTTTTGTAACTTTGTCTAAAGACGTTTTCCTAATTAGAATAAGATTCCTACATTTATGTGGGTCTTGTTGCCTTTTCTGTATATCCTGCAAATTCTCAGTTGTCAGTAGATTTTTAGTGGCAGGGTTTGTGTATGCACACATTCATAGCAAGCACACTTAAGACCAATTTCCAAAATAATTTCTTCTAAAACATTGACATTTTTTAACAGATATTTGAATCCAAATCTGAAAACTGACAGAGATGTGTAACCTAATTTTCGTATATTTTTTTCAATTCAGGTTCCTGCTATTCAGCAGAAAAGAACTGTAGCATTTCTAAACCAGTTTGTGGTTCACACAGTGCAGTTTCTCAACCGCTTTTCTACAGTTTGTGAAGAGGTAGGTTTATTATTTTCCCAGCTGTCAATTTATACAATTAAAAAATTATAGACATGAGAACCACTTATTTAAATATTTTTGATGGAGGAACACTGGTAGCTTAAATGAAAAAATTTAGTCTGCTTTCTATTCAATGTCTCCCTTGAGTAAGTGCTTAAAACAGATTTTTTCACCAAGGAATCCACGTGAACTGCTGATTATGCCACGTTCAATCCTGTTTGCTTTTGGCAGTCTTTGAACTTTTTGATACATGGAATTTGTTATGAGCAGCTTCATCTGTAGCTGATATCTTGTTATAGAAGAAGGATGTCATATCCCTACAGTGCATCAGATCTTAATTTCAGATTTTGCCACCTTTAATTTAAAAGGGTGATACTCTGAGCTCTGAATGTAAATAATTTTGGTGTAGAAAAAACCCCACATTTTGGGGAAGTGGTTAGTATAGAACATAAGGCCCTTAACTTCACCTTCAAAAAAGGTGAAAAATTAAAATCTTTAGGGTTAGTAAGTTTTTGTGGTGACTTTAGGTTCAGTAGAAATATACCAAACTGACAAGGCTAGAATTGTCCACTGAACAGGACAAAGAGAGCTTCCTCCCTTGTAGAAAGGGTGTTTTCTAAGGCTTAACCTTTTTGTCTTTAGTGGGATTTTTATAACTTTTTATTAGTTTGTTCAACAAAGACTTGTATACAGCTCTAGCCAGCTGGGCTTGGGCAGCTGTCAAATCCAATTAGACTAAGCCATGTAATCTGAGAAATTCTGGTATTTGTTAGGAAAGTTTAGAGCCAGACCCGTGACAAGTACAAAGTTTGACTGCCAAATCAATATATATGGTGCTTCAGGAGAGAAAAAGTAGTTTTTTCTAGGTTTTTAAACTTCTTGTAACTTAACGTGATGATGCTGTTGTCAGTTGCCCAAAACTCAGTTGTCACACAATCTCAATATTACTCTTACATAGGCACTATGGAAATCAGAGCACAGATATTTAAAGCCATCTTGAGCACACAGCAGGGCTGTGAAGTCTACCTAATAAAACAGTTACTAGCTAACCTAAAGATATTAAATAATTTCTTTATAAACTCCTTAAAAAGTTTTTTGTATGTATGAAGTACAGAAGTGTTTTTAATGTGAGAGGTTGCAGTGTAAGTCAACAGAAGCTAAGAAATTCAAAATTAGGGCTGACACCATCCTTAACTAAGTTTCTTGGCTCTTGTGTAGTCAAATAGACCCATAAAGTTACGTAATTACCTTCTGTACATCTTTCCTCCTCCCCCTTATCCAGCTACATGTAGGGCACATAGTTCCTTCCAATAGGAACTAACTCCTCTTCATGAACAAAGGACCATCTGTAAACAAGTCAGTGCACTATCCAAAAAGACTAACTCCTGTCAGGCTCTTTCTACTTTTTCTAGCATATTGGCAGCACTGTCTTTTTCTTAGGGTGTTAAAGTTCTGCCTCAGAGCCAGGCAGAATCTTGCCAACGTGCCAGAAAGCTGTCAGAGTGGTACATATCTGCCAGCCAGTGTGCTAGCCAACTTCACTTGGACAAGTCTGGTGGAGTATGGTAATGATTAGTTAAAAGACTGACAGATCTTATAGAGTAATTTAGAAAAACTTAAGTTGTATTTAAAAAAAAAGGTGTCAAAATTTCATCGAGGTGCACTTGGAGCCTGTAAAGTGTCTGGTTATTTCTGATTCATAGTGCATTTTGAATGTATAGGGCTTTGAATTACTTGTTATATTTATCAGATTTTGTCTTTGTATTTGCTCTGTTACATATGCAAACATCACATCTTCTTATCTTCCACATTTGGAAAAAGCTTTAAAAACAGATTTTTTGGTAACTGCAAGAGTACAATATGTCTGCCATTATTCTCAAGTTCCCCGAAGGAATTCCCTATTTACTTTGGCTTTTTTTTGTAAATAGTCTGTCTTCATATCTGTCAGTCATTATTTGGGAAAACTAACTGCAGAGTGAAATTATTTAAAATTTGAACCACTGTAGCTACTGTACTAAAGAGGGTTGCCATTGCTCCATTTATTTCATAACGTGATCATCTCATTTATAATCTACTCTGCCTTCAGCAGGTAGAAAACAAAAATGATTTCTTCTAATTAGATGCAAACTGTTTTATATGTACAAGTGCCACGGGGAATGTTTTCACATCCTAATTGTTTTCTGTTTTAGAAACTGTCAGCACTCTCCCTCCGTATCCAACAAATTGAAACAACACTCAATATTCTGGATGCAAAGGTTTGTATGTATACAAACTCTGTCTTCTAAAGCGACAGCTTCCTAGACTACATGAACTAGCTTCCTTTTCGTAGTCTGAATTGAGAAAACAGGTTTTTGTAATGTTTTGAAGGAGCTAATACAAAATCCTGACATCAAAAATTCTCTTTTTGCATGCCTTGCTACTTACACTGTGTAACATTTGAACATGTAGTTGATACGGAAGAAAGGAACCAACAGCACATAGTGGAAACCTTGAGTTTGTCTCTGCTAAGCATATGGAACAGGAAAGGAGCACTTGGATCTTGAAAAGGCAACTGAACCTTACTTGTGTTGATTTTATTGCAATATCTGTTTTTAAGAAAATAGAGAGACGTTTTTGGGTATTTTGATGTGCAACCTGTGTTGCAGGGTTGCAGTACAAAATTGCATTTGCCATGCAAACTTTAATAAAGAAGTTTTTGCTCCCTTTATGAAATGAAATTATCTTTGTCTGGACTGTAAGGATTTCAACTAATATAAGTAACTAGATAAAAGCCTTGTAAGTCTCTTGATATTGGAATGGGATCTGAAGTGGGTCTAAGCTACGGCAAATGTGTCTGATGTATCTTCTTCAGCTGAAATGACTGATTATTTTTGCAGAATTCTTCATAATCACGTTAAATAGAATTTCCTTCAAAAAGATTTGTAGTGTGTTTAATATCCATTCTCAGCATTCCCTTAAAAAAGAGTGAAAGATGTAGAAAATTGAAAAATTTATAAGCAGTAATCCATCTGTTAGATGATAGAGCTGTTCTTGTCATGATTTCTTTCACTGTAGAGGGAGTAGCGGAGATGGCATGGCTCTTGTGTCGTTGGTAAGTACAGTAGCAAAATGTTGGGAAGGTGTGGAAGCCTTTCCTGCTCTGTGACCCTGTGTTAACAGTGAAAGCTCCAAGGAAGTGTTTTGGGGGGTTTATTGTAGAAGCCACCTGAATAGAAAGGTTTCAGGGATTTTTTCCCCAATCAAAATAGCAAAATTAGTGATAGAGTTACACTTTTACTAATGTAAAACCTATCTTAGCAGTATGTGGTAAGCAGCATGCTGAAGATTTTATTGTACCCATAGACTTGTGATGTGCTCACTGCTTATTTTATGATGTTTTGTGCATTCAGTTATCCTCTATTCCTGGCCTAGAAGATGTCAAATTTGAAGTGTCCAGTGCAAATACAAATAGTGTTACAAATGGTCCTGCTGCACAAGCTACTACAGATCAACAGACAGCTGTATCACCTCCATCTGGAGTAAGTAATGAAGCATAACTAACACATTGAAGGAATATACCTCTCCTTGTTAAGATTTTAGTGTCATTTCAAATAGATGGAAAAAGCAAGTCTATTGGAAACGAGCCATCAGCTGTAAAGATCTAAAACTGATTTTCAGTAATGACACTGTTTTAACGAGTGACTTAAAGCAAAAAGGGTATGCTCTTTGTTGACTGTGTGACTTAGATAATTAGAACTAGCGCAAATCTGATGGTAAATTCCTCCTTCCTCTTCGATCACACTAAAATGTGAATGTGAATTACATCAGTGGACCTGGAAAGTCATGAATGAAACTAACAATTCGAATGATATAATTCCAACTCTTTTATTCTTTCTTTAGAATGTGAGTTTCCAGCATGAAGAGTGAATGTTTTCTATATGTTAATCTCTATGCAAGCTTATTATAAGCAATCAACACTAAGATTCTATGCCTGCAAATAGTTTTTTGTTGTTTTGGGGAGTTTTATGTGTGTGGTTGGACTTAAATCCTATGATCACCACTTAACTAAGTGAGGCTTTCTGGCCCATTTGTAGAAGGAGATCATTTCCCAGTTTTTTCTTACAGTTTCTTCTTGGGGAATCTTCAGTTCCAATCTCTGCTCATTCTCTTAGTTGCTGGAAGTTGCTGTGGAGGAGCAGTAGCCGGAGTATTTGGCTGCTTTTGCCTGCCTCTCAAGGATTGTAACTCTAATTGGCAGGCAGGAACATGGGAGAGAAAACGGACAGCACTGCATGTTTCAGCCTTGTCAGAGAATAACTCACCATTATTTTGTCTCCTTTAAAATGTTCCTTCTCCCAGATATTAAAGTATATGAAGTATATTTGAGTATATAAAGTTCAGATATTCCTGAAAGGAGTTTTCCAATGCCACTTTCTAATGGTTAGTTTTACAGCAAAAATACCGTTTTCTGTGTTCCTTTAAATAGTGCTAGAACTTCTTGTCATTTTTCTTTTTATTTAAGTTAAATACTTTCAAGGATCATTACATTATCCTTTAGGTAATGATTTATGCTAAAAAGTATAGTTTAAAAGTTATATGATCTGTATGAAACACTTGCTAGGGAATCAAATAAGTATTCTGAGGAAAAAATGTATTGGACTACTGGAGGGGATTTGTAGATATAATTACTAGATATATTTTTTTATAAAAAGAATGTTTATGTTTAGTGCTGTGTTATTCACTACGTATAACTTAACAGGGCTTTTGGAGGCTTTTTGTTTTTTCATGTATTGTTCAATAACTTATAATTGTGACTAAAAGTAAAAAGACCTTCTTGTAACTGAATAACAAAAGAGCTGGATTTTGTGCATTATTATATCTTGGAAATCTCTAATGCTATGAGTGTAGATCAGAATAATCGTGATGAAGGGGAGTTGCACTTTACCTTAAGTATCAAGTTTCATGGACTGAAATCTGTCCGTGTGCCTGGTCTGTACACCTACCCATTAAAGATTATCTTCTTCATATACAGCAGAACAACATACACGAAGAAGGGTTACAGAAAACAGAGATAGTAACAGAAAATGTCACAACTGTGGCCAAGGATCCAAGATATGCCAGATATCTCAAAATGGTACAAGTGGTAAGTCAGTTCTCATGTCATTCTTTGACTACTGTTTTATTTTTAGGTGGAACATCGCACACAGCTCTAAGTGAACATTAAATGTCTGAAAACATATATTGCAATGATAATCTTTAAGATAGGATAACATCACAATATTTCTAGGACATCTTCTCTAATTAATGAATTGATGTCATATATTTCCTCAGACAGCTCCTGGCAAGATCTTTCTACAAAATTCTTCTGATATACTTGTGAGCTGAAGGTGTGAAATGTGTAAATGCAAAGCGATATTAGCTGAAGTCACAGAAAGTGTAGTTACTCTGGCAGAACTGGAGTCATTCCCTACACCCAGACATGATTACAAGTTTGGTTTTGCTGTATGGTACAAAGCACAGCTTTGCTAGTATAGTCCAGAACAGAAGTACTTGATGTTTCTGTGGGGGCTAAAACAGAGATACAAGGATTGCTTCACTATGTGGTTCCACTTCAGTTTGTTGTTATTCATGATGCAGCTTTAGTTTACCACTTTATCTGTGGTCTGTTCTACAGATAAATAGGAAAGAAATAAATGTAGTCTCAGTATTTACATGAGTGAAAGCTAATGAAGGAATGAAAAGGTGAATGGGAGACTATTCATGGCATTTTTAAGAGCCCTTTTTCTCACATCCACAAAATGAAAAATTAGATTGGAAACAAAGAAAATAACCTGTCTTTATTTTCAGTTTGTCAGTGGAAATTTTCTTCTATAATATATAGTATAATTCTGGAAAGTATGACTGTGTCATAGTATTAGTAAAATGTTAAAGCTAGCTTGACAATTTCACTCAGAGAAATTATTACAATTGGTGTGCTTGGTCCTTTGGAAGATGTTCCAGACCTTGTTTTTCACTTGAATCACAAATTGGCACTTTATGGGTAGGTTATTACAAACCATTTGGAAAACCTAGCAGTGGGATAGTAGCAGAGAATAGAACACTACGGTAGTGTATTGATTTAATGCCAGACTTCAAAGTGGATTTGAAAGTGCTGGATGGTCTTATTACTTGGAATTTTTTTTTTGTGTGACTGCTAGAAGAGTGAGATCTCACTTTCCACATTTCTCCTTTGTACTGGCAGTTCCTGGTGACTCCTGTGCCAGTTGTAAACAGTGTGGTAGGAAAGTCAAACTAACATACTACAAATTAATGTGTATTTCTGTATTTGCCAAACTTGTCTTCTCCTCAGGTCAAGTATTTCAGTTAGTGCCATTTATTTGCCCAAATTAAGTTTCTAGCTGAAGATTTGTTTGAACTGATGATTTATTTATTACTCACAATATTTGTAGTGTATAAGAATTAGCACCATTCTGCACAAAAGGCAGGTCTTCTGTGAAATAGCAACAAACTGATTTTGATGGAGTGCGTTTGACCATAATCACTTCTCACTCTTTAAAATATACAACAATAGCATTCAAGAAAATCTTTAAAAAATGGTATCATATTTGCCACAGTAGATGTTCAGACTGCTTCTATTGACAGTGTGACAGGAGCAGTCTGCGATTTCAGATAAACTCATGTTTAAACTACAAATAGTCTTACTTGATTCTGAACACCAGAAATGACAGTATAGATGCCAGGACGCTGACTGGCCTGATAATGGACTGATCCTTGCTCTAAAGGACTGAAATAAAAACCAAACATGGAAAGTGCACTGATCTTTAGGAACTCCCAGTTCTGATGGGACGTGGCCTTTACGTGCACTGTGAAAAGCTAAAACCTATATTACAACAAGATTGCTACATTGCACTGTGTCTTCTCCAGGACCTGCACTCTTCCTGAGCTGCAGGACTAGTCTTGGAGTAGGGCTGGAGTGCACTGTTGAGTATGTAGTGCCTTGGAGTGTTTCAAATCTTAACTGGACAGAGGCAAATGCAATGGAAACTTAGTACTGGCTTCTAGGCAAGAAAAGTACACGTGTGCCATTTCAGTGGACCTGTATGCTCAGTGTAGCTACTCTCTAGTTCTAAAGTAGTTTTCTGTTTCATTTTAGTAAGATTTAGGGTCATGGCAGTATTAGAATCTATTTTTCCAGACTAAAACTTATAAAAGCATGAAAGATAAAGTAATTATAATGCACTAATTGTATTATAAACAGATATAGGTACAATCTTAATTGTTTTCCTTTGGGAAAAAAGTCCACTGTTAAAAGGGTGTTTCGATTAAACTTTGGATTGGTTTTGTGAATATGTGATATATGAGGGTACTGGGAGGATTTTTTCTTGCAGATTTTGATGCACACAATGTTGGAATAAAACACTGCTCCACATATGAACATAAAAACAACCCATTCTTAGAATTTCCTATACTAAGTTCCCTTTTACTGAACAAATGCAAATTTTGCTTTGCCCAATCTCACTCAATTTGTTTTCACTTGGTTTGAGTGGATGCGTTAACACTTCATCAGTGACTTCTGAGATGGGGAAAACTGTCCTAAGAGAAGTCAAGGAGGGGAAAAAGCATTAGTACAAGACAGTGTATAGACTCACAGTCCCTGGTGACTGTAGCTATACTATGATACGTGACTTTTTAAACTGTCATGAAATATTCAAATGACTATTCAAAATATTCCCCTCCATATTGTACATTAGTTGTGAAGTATGGAGAAGTTCTTTATTTTAGGCTACTTCCTTGGAACTATTTGAGTGACATTTTTGCTGATATGCCTGCTAAATTGCTAGAACCATGTACCTGTCTGTGCACTATTCCAGAATGTTCATGCACAAGTCTTGATTGTGATCATTACTGTTAACTGCACAAGGAAAACACAGTAAGCAGCTACCTTCCTGCTCACTTTGCCAGGTTAGCCACTGGAACTCTTGCTAGTACCACATGGTTCTCCAGAGCATTAGTTATGGCTGCCCTTTATTTTATGAGTATTTTACTTACTTTTTGACAAAAGATACTTGTTCTATGCAAACAGAGCCCTACACTACTTCATTTACCTTGTGAGGCCTCTCCTGACTTTCCTAGAACATCACTAGCTTCGTCCCTTTCAAATCAGATGTTGTATCCTCCTTTTCCACTTCACCCACCCTCCTGCCCATATCCTATATTGGCATGGAGTGATCCAGACGGTATTTCTGATGGTTGGCAACAGGAGATGGCAAAGCAACAAGTTGCCTTTGAGCAACTCTAGTGGAAACATAGGAGCAGTTTGTTGGAATGTATCTCATAAGATGAAGTGGGTCTTGGGTAGGTGATCCAGGATGAGGGGATGTTTAGGTGTTGATGAATAAAATAGAGTGCAGAAGCTGTGGAAGGACTTGCAGTGAAAGGAAGAATTTTTTTTGACACGTACATTGTTGGCTGAAATCTGTCCACAAGTCATAGAAGATTTAAGCCTGACTGCACAAGCATTTATATTCAGAGATGTCACTTTTAAATTGTGCTTCTGTTCTCATGTTCTGTTTGCCTTTTTCTGCGTGCTTTTTAGACTTTTCCAGTTTTTAGCACTGCCTCAAGGTATCCTTCTAGAGTGGTAGCTGATGCACTTTCCTGGTTTTCCTCTCTCTTGGGTATACCTTCAGCATGTCCAAGTCTTCTTTTTCTTTCTAGCACAACTGTTCTCTGCTGTCTTTGTGCTACTTTGTGCTTTCTTCACATCCTTATCCGTACAAATAACTTCAGCTTCCTGGTTTTGTCTGCATGAATTGCAAATGTACATATCCAGTCTTGATTCTCTCCCTGCAACCTTCTCTAGATGTTTTGCCATAAATATAATGTAGATTAAAATGACCTTTAATCTCAATCGTTCCTTGCTTCTAGGTTCGTACTGATGGCAGCTGAGATTATCATGCCATGCTCTTGTTTCACAAGTGACGTGCATAAATTTGTGAGAGTGTGGCTTAAATGAACCTGTGTAATTTAGTTATCCTCTTTGTGTCCAGTAGTTTCTTATTATTCTTCCTCCTGCTACACAGGGTGTTCCTGTAATGGCAATACGAAACAAAATGATTTCTGAGGGGCTAAATCCAGATCTTCTCGAGTAAGTAATTTGTAACTTTCAGTCCGGCTGGCGTGCAACCATGTGTTTAAAAAGCTTCAAAAAAGTGTGCTTAGGAAAGCTTGTTGACGATGTCATGAGTCTAAATCACCAGCATTAA
Organism: Anabacerthia variegaticeps; assembly: GCA_035583185.1. Lineage (NCBI taxonomy): Eukaryota > Metazoa > Chordata > Aves > Passeriformes > Furnariidae > Anabacerthia > Anabacerthia variegaticeps. The sequence continues at coordinate 63,216,142 of JAWWEW010000041.1, read as the reverse complement.
AACAAGTTTTGAAGTCTTCCATGAAAGATTTTTTTAGCATTTTATGGGTCTGAAGGGGTCCATCAGTACCAAAGGAGAAGAGATGCAATCTCAACTATGAGCTGTCTTTTCAGCCTTGTCTAGTCCAAGGCATGTCCCAGGACATACAGAGACTGAAATGTACATGGGTCAGTACTGTACCCTCCCAAACAGCAAGTTGCAGGACTTTGCCATTCAGACTTAAGAGGAAGTAAATACACTTCTTCCAAGCCAAGCAGAGGTGGTGTGATCCAAGGAAAAGGCTATAGCAGTGACAAGGGAGCATTTGACGCGCATTTAGTGATGAAGGAATCAGATAAAATGTCAATAGCCATTTTCACTTCATGGTTTACAGTATGAGGTTTTTTCTAGATATTTGCTTTCAGCACTTCAATAACAAAATGTCGTAATTATAGAGTAATAAGAAAAATCTCAATTTTATTTTGCCTAATTAATGAGGGACAGCACAGTTATTTCCAGGTTCCCTCAGTAGATGGAGTGTACAACTTGACAGTGTAAATTGAAGTCAGCAGTTTGAAATTTTGACTGTTGATCAAGTTAACCTGATGTCAAGACTGCTAGGAATATATGTTAATTTTCAAAGCTTCTTGTCATAATGGCTGTAAACATTAATTTAAGGATTATCTTACATTTGACATTTAATTTAGTTTTACTGTGTTATTTCACACAATTTGTTAAACTGATGAAAGTATTAACTGTCATTCTTACACTATAGCTACCAAAGTGTTTGAAGCACTTTTCCCTCCTCTTCAGAAACTGTCAGTGTATTAGAAAGTCCATTTCTCCTTTCCATTTTGTCAGGCTGATTCTGAAACTAGCAACTTTTTTAATAAAACAAACGTGAAATATCATTGTATGCTGAATCACTTTATCTCCCAGCTACTTTCTGGTGTCTGAATAAGCCTAAAGTAGTTATTCCTCTGTTGACACTTCTATTGATTGAACGAGAAATACGAAAAAGAACACAAGTAAGACCCTGTGCAAGTTTGAGATAGGGTTATCAAACTCAATTTTTCTGTATGTGTGTTAAATGTATTGTATTTTTCACTCTGCATTTCAAGTCCGTACCTTTCTGTAAATGCTGCTATTTCTTCATGTTTGGATGGATTTTTATAGGAGATAAAAGAAAAGGTAATAGGTTAAAATTTCAAAAGCCGGTTTTTTCAAAAAGTATCTGCTTTTGGATTGTCTCTCGTTTGGGTTAAGACAGAAACATTACTGTGTCTTGAGGCTCACAGAATATGGTTGAGATTTGGTTGCAAAGTCCATCTTTAGAGATTCTGTGCTGCAATAATGCTTTAGTCAGATTTTCTTTGAAATGTTACGGGTTTGAAAACTGGTTAAAGAAAGCTAATTATGTGGCAAGGTGCATCATGCAGAATATTTTAAGGAGTCAGGGGTGACCATTCTTTCAATTTGCTTTCTTGTCTCGATATTATAGACTTCTTTTTATATGTGTATCTTGCCATTCACATCACATTTCTTGAGTCTTCAGGTTCCTTAGGCATGCTCAGTCATCACAGAGAAAATTAGGGAAGTGTACCTAACGCTGTGGGCTCAGTTGCTTACTGCAGACTCTCCCAACTACTTGCCAGTGACTGAGCATGGGCTTTTTGGGGCTGTAGATATGCTAATTCTAATAACATGGAGTTGTTTCTACTCTCTTCTTTTGGCTGTTTCACTTCTGTTATTACTCCTTTCTCAGCTTTTTGGAGCACTTGGTAACCGCCTATTCTATCAAGCTCCCAATTTATTTATTTTTAACTTCTGTTTCTTACCCTTCCTTTCTTGCCTGCCTTCAATTCCAGAAGAGTTTGTCCTCCTCTCCTAAGCTAAAGGAATTCAGCGCCATCTTCCTCTTCTTATTAGACAAGAGTTTTGCACTGTACTCTCCAGATCACGTCTTTGCACAGCTCTTCTGTTTTGTCATTACCACGGCAACAAGGAATAATATTGTGAAGTGGTATTTGCATGAGAAAGCCAATGCTTTCTTAATTTGTCTTAGAGGTGTGCAGGGGGGAGGGAGAAGGCTCCTTTGCAGTTCTTTAACACACTTCTCATTTTTGCACCCAAAATGTTTACAAACACTTTAGAAGTACCTTCCTTCACAACAGGGAAATTCTAGTAAACAGAACTAAATTTGGAAAAGAAATTCTGTACCTCCAAGATAAATAAGAACAGGATGAATAATACAATTATCAGCTTAGTTTAAAATGTAATATTTTATCCAAGAGATGTTAACTGGCATACAGGGAGCTAGTTCCTCTGAATATCGTTCTTTCCCAAGTATAATTATGTGTATATATTCTACCTTGTTTTCAGAATTTATCGGGCTCAGTCTTGCTTGTATGTCAAACTCATTATTTAGGAGGGAGACTCCAGGGAGAGCCACCATCTTCAAGTAGTAGTATTAATTACTCTTTAGATGGATTTCTTCTCTCCCCTTCATTTCCAGTAGATTCCCCAAGCAAATGTTTTGCCATGATGTTAAGATCCATCTAAAATATTCCCTTTAAAACTAAATACAAGAGCTCTGATCATTTGTAGTCCATAAAAATCCCATGGCTGTTCTTGCATGTCAAATTTAACCCAATGTTCTAGCCAAATTCCACTGTGAGTAATTCTCTTTTTGCTTCTCTAAATTATCCCTGCAGTTTTAGTTGGATACAATATTGTTCATTTCCTGTCTTATTTTTTCATGTACTATTTACACTGCTCAATGGTGTACAGAATGTTCCTTTCAGCCCTAGAACCTCTGAAGATTGAAAAAAATTGAATTAATCATTATCGCCTGCTTTCAACTCTTTCTACAAGTGTTTGCCACTTCTTGGTGGTCTGTCATTACTTCAAGTAACCTCAAAGGTGTGCATTCAGGCTGATGTCTACAAAGTTTTGATGTCCAGTGAGTTATAGTTTCTAGTGTTTATCTTTCAGTTGTAGGTGAAGCAATACCACTAAGGTGTGATCTTGTGAACCATAAACAGTTAATGTGTGAAATGTTGTGCATGCAGTTGCAGTGAAAGGAAATTACCTTTAAATGCTAAGTTGCTTGTGTTCTCAGCTGGATTTGCAACAGAGAATGTTTTTGTTGCCTGCAGGACCCCAGATGCCCCTGTGCCTGCTTGGGGAGATGATGGCAAAGCAGAAGACAGTTCTGATAGTGAATCTTCATTTAGTGACTGAAGAGACTGATTTCAGCCTTTGGAAATCTCTGTTAAGTGCTCATGTGTCTGGAGCTTTAGCAGACAATGGTTTTGCGTGGGTCACATGCGTGACATGATTTATCTGACAGCAGTTTTGGGAACTGAGATCCTCCATGTTCTCCTCTGGAAAGTCTGAAGAGGCAGCATGTTTCAACCTGAACCTTTCCACCATGAAAATGAATCATTATATCCTTGCAGTTTTTATGCTGCATCATTTCAGATTCATTTCTGATTCTTCTGAAATGACTTCGTAGAATTCTAAGAATTCTAACCTCTAAACCTCTGGTCATTGTCAGATTTTCTATGTAACACATTTAACCTAAGTTGCCTTCTTTCTGTCCCATAACTTACAGGCAAAGGAACTTCTAAAAATGATTGTTTCGTTGATGAACTGTACTTTTTTTCCCAATATACAATATCTGCAGTGACACAACAAGAATTACATGTAAGTCAGCTATCTTATAGTGATTGCAAATCAGTGATATCTATTTTGAGAGAAATTGAAATACACGTGAAAAAATATTAAAACCCAATTTGAATTCTCAAAGCATATCCTGCTATTTGATACCACCTTAGAGTCTTACAAAGTTGTAAAGGATCTCCTGCATTGTAGAAGAGTTGATGTATCAGATTCAGTCTCCAGTGGTGTAGAAAGCTACAGACATTGCAAGATTGGTTTGAAAATGATACTGTGAAAAAAGCAAGGGACTGGAAGATTATTAATGGAATACCAGATTCTCACTACTTGTTCACTGTCGTGTGGGCTTGTTGAAACCACTTTCTGACTGCTGTTGGGCTTATTTGAAAGAAGGTGTGGCTGAGCAGTTTGCATAGGATGAGGAATCACCTCCAGGTTGGTGGCTTTGCTGATGATTTCAGCAAAGAAGGTAAAATTCAGTTTGCATAATGATAAAACTGCCTTGCTGCCTCTTGAGGTATGCATTGGGGAACAATATAAAGAATTGCACTTACAGCCTCACTGGCCCTGGAGACTGCCCTCCAAATTATTTAATGTCCTCTGTGAGTCAGAAATGGCATTTCATTAGAGAACCTTCTTTAATATAATTTGTCCCGCGTGAAATTCTTCACAATCTATTTGAATTCCCCAGATCATTGTGATTCTACCAGAATGCTGTGCACCAGGCAGTCATTAATTTTCTGGTATTTCACATTCTTTTGAGACCAAGAAGAGACTGAAACAGAAGCTCTAAGTCTGTAAGTTTGTTAGCCATGTGACTGAGTCAATACCTTCTCTCTTAGATATTTATGCCACTTCAGTAGATTAGCTGCTTTTTTTCCCTGTAACTTAAGCATGGCTCCCATTTGAGCCTGGCAGACATTCTTATGCTCTCCATAACCTGTAAATCAGTAATGCCTGAACGCCTAAAGCATATATGCACTAGAGAATGTCCAGAGATGGTGTTTAAGTGATGGGTTAATTATTACTGAACACTTAAACAAAAATATTCAATAGTTAACACTTGGTAAAAGTCGTCAAATATTAACACATTAGCAGTAAGTATTTCAAAAGTAAATGTGATAATATTATTTCAAAAAGTATATATTGAAACACTCGTGACTTTTTAAAATCTATATTTGAAAACTCGTTTAAGCAGCTTGTATAATTAAAGCTATACTTTGTAAACCAAAGTTGTGGTTCTATTTTATTCCTATATGTTGTTCTAAACTAGATCATGAAAATCCTTCTGAAGTCTCTGCAATTCATGTTTCTCCAAAACTAATTATGCCGAGGCTATATCAACCTGCTAGCCTAAGGGGTGAGTTTTGAAAATTGGGGTTTGGAGTTTAACCTAACTCATGGTGGCACTCTTAACTAGAGGAGAACTGAGCATCCCATTGCCACTATTCTAACAAACATATTTAAGGAAGAGTGAAATTATTGAGGACTGTCCGATATTTTTGAACTGATAGGAACCTATATAAGGAAGTAGCATGATTTGAAGAGTTGAGACATAGTAGTTAATTATTTTTCTAAATAAACAAAAAAGGTTACTAAAATACATTTAAGGAGGTACAGCTTCAGTTGTTTAACATTCTGAAGAAACTGTGTAAAATAATTTTAGTGTGAAAAAAAAAATCAATTGTCTTTTACACCACTGCAGATGTATCTTTATGTGGAACGAAAAAGAAAGCCTCTAGCCTACAGTCACTTGTTAAAATAAGGGATAATTAATCAGTAATTATATATGTCACAGACTAAAAATTTTATTAGTAGGCCTGGTGAATTTAACTGCTTAAGACTTGCAGGTTTTTTTCAGGGTAGATGTTTGCTTTGGACTAATACAACCTTAGTAGAGTTGCGAAAACTGACAAAAATCTCGCCACTTTATGTCCTCTCTCAGTTGAGTGGTGCCACACTGCACTGAAAAAATCTAAATTGTGAGGGGAAGAAAAAATATGAAACCTTCCCTTTTTATATTCTGTGTGTCAGCAGCCATTGTGCTTCCACTACCTGCAGAACCTCTGACCACATTAAGCTTTTTTGTTCCTGCCAGTGTCATCTGCTAAACGCATCCCTTTACTCTTAAGTTGTAGCCAAATACAATCTGAGATGTTTCAGCTTAGGACACATGCTGACACAAGGAGCTATTAAATATGGGAAGGTTGGTTTGAGAATTATTTATGTCAGCTCTGCCAGTCCTCCTTGATCTACAGCAGTTTTCTAGTGAGATGGTGCTAACCCTGAAAACTGGAAAGTCCTTAACCACAAGCTAAATACTATAAGCAGAGAATATTCCAACTTGTTCATTATTTGCCATCTGTTTTGGAATAGAAGATGGAGGGAGTATTTCAACTTGGCTGCACAGCAATCAGATATATGTAATACTTTCATGGGAAGAAGTTCCTTTTTAAGAGACTTTTATTCTTAAAAGCTTCTAACAGCAAAGAACTTTTAAAAGTTGCAGTACACATTAAGAGGTGTCAGTAATACACATTTAATATACCCAAATTTTGCATGGATTTAAACTCACCATCTGGGGCAATATTGCAATTTGTAGGCATGAAAACTACTGCAGTGTGTAGCTGGAATAGCTATTGAATGCTTCTCTTAATAGTAATTACATACTATTAGTGAATTATATATTCACTGTTTAAACAAACTTTTTTATCCCATCACCATACTGCTCATTTTGCGGGTAACAAGAGTGCGGAATGCATAAAGGTCAGTTTCTTAAGGACATTACAGGCATTTTAAGATGCCCTTAGACTACATGCATATCTATATTTGTATAAGTGAAACCTCAAAAAACTGACAAAGGCAAAACCAACATCTGGACATGATAATAATTTTATAGTGAAGTCCTGGTTTAGCACTTGTAATCATTAATCTGTTCCCTCTCAACTCCTCTGTTCAGCTACATTTGAAAAGAAAATTGATGGTTCTTTTTCCAAGCTGAGTCTCTTCCTCTCTCTTTTTTTTCTTTCCAGTGTGTGTTATTTACACCAGTGAGTAAGTCTATAGTTTGACATTCTGTGAAAAAAAAAATTATAACAAGCTATAGCCTGTACTTGGAAAAGGAGAGCATCACTAAAATCAGAACTTTGAGTTACATGTGATCAGGCCAGTTTTGCTTTCCATAGTGTTACGTAACAAGAAACTTAAGTTCATGGTAGGCTTAATCTTTCTGGAAATCCAGTTTTCTCTCTGAAAAGCAGATATGAGGTAATAGTCATACAATGGATTTGTCTGCAAAACGGGATGAGTGTTTACTTTCTTTTCAGAAAATCTGACATCCTGTTGTCTGAGATACCTGTGGGTCAAATGCCTGCACTGGGGTCCAAAGTGTTGCTCTCCTGATACTTTGTGTGGTGGTGTCTCCATTCAGGCCGCGCTACAGGCAAACCAGGAACTGCCACTTTAGCTGGGGCCTCTGGCTTCCTTGTTTTCGCAGTTCTGTCTCTGGTAAAAATCAGTACTGAGTGCTTTAAGGGAAGATGCGAGGAGCACTGCAGTGTTCCAGGAGCCCCTTTTCCTGCCACCAAGATTTCACTCCAGCTGTGAGCAGATATTGATGTTCAGTGCTAAATTACAAGTTTGTTAGTGCTTCCAAAAATATTTGTGTTAATTCGGGAAGCTGTGGGTATTCCTGCTTTGTGTTTGACTGTCTAACTTTGCTAATACAATATTGTTTTAAGGGAGTTCCATGGACTAGTTCATTATAAGGGAAACCAAGCAGAAAATTAAAATAATATATCCCATGCCATATAAAAAATGAGTGACAGAAACAAGCTTAGCAAAGGATGTGTCTCCACATACTTAGGCATATTCTAAAGAAACAAGTTTAAATGGCCATAAATTAAAATGCAGGTCATTGGGTGAGGACAGGTGTAGCACAAAGCACTCAGGTTTATTTGCGTTTTTGAAAAAATAAAAAGACAGTGTCTTCACCTTGAATTAGTGGATTATTTTCTCACTCAGTGTATTTCCTATTTTCAGGTTAATGGGTCAAAACAAAAATTCTGAATAAACATTCACTTTGTAGACAGTTGGTTTTCTTTGATTCAGACTTCAAAACTGGTGCCCCATCCCTGAAGGAATGAAATCATAAATAATAGTATTCTCTAATTTAGGTAATACATTTTTGGTTCTCAAGCTCTTGTATGTTCTAGTATACGTGCAGTAGAAATTATTCCTTCTATTCTGGTTTGTAGAATCGGAAGCTGTAGTAAAGTGAATGCTAAGTTTGGGACCGGTCTTGGAAAGAGTGTGTATGTGACTGCTAAAAATACAGGGTAGAAGAAAAGGATCTCAGAGTAATTTTTTACATTAACAGTTCCTTTTATAGTTGATTAGCATCAACTGTTTAATAAACCTTATACTTTAAGTCACTTGCAGTGGTGAGAACTTGAGTACACTGGAATTAACAAGCTGTAAAGAACGGAACAGTGGAAAAAAACTTGTATGGCCCATTTTAAATAATAACTCTCCTAAGAATTGTGGTTATTCTTTTTGCTTTCAAACAAATGATCTCTAGCGTTCAGTTGACTCCATGCTCCCAACAGATTCCATAATCCTGGTGTGATTTCTTATAGCACAGTTCGCACCATTTTTTCAGGGCATGGAGAATGTTCTTCCCCAGTGAGAACTAAACTATTCACAATGAACATCTTGCAGTGTTGATTTCTCTTAACTGCTTCCCAACAGCTTTTTGACGAGGAATACTTCTGCATGTTAGATGATACTTTGATCTTCTGGATCCAGTTCACCTACTTTTAAAGTAGATCAGAAGTAGGGAAGGGAATGAACGGAGAAAATGAGTTGTCTTTTTCTCAGTTGTTTCATCATTTGCTTTTTCCTCAGGGGACAGCCAGTATTTCTGTAAAAATTCGTAATGCCTTATCATGTGTTTGATGTGGTTTAGGGAACTGATCTCAAAAGCTTGCCTGCCTGCATAAAAGCATATGTCAAGAAGATAATTTCAAAACAGCTGAATAAATTTAAAATATCATGGGTGGGAGTTTATTATTAGTATTTTTCTAAGTGTAACTCCTCATTGCCTCTGATTTGACTTTTGTATTTGCCTCCTCCTCTGTAGTAAATGTGAGGCTTTGTTACTGTTCTTCCAGCCTCCTGGCATCCTTGCTCTTCAAACATTGTTGAGCTGACCTATTGCCATATTTAAAACCAAGCTCTCTTTTGAGCTTGTCCATTTTATAGGATGCCTGTGTGATGGCTTCTGCATATTTTAATAGAGGAAGGTGTTTCAGCCTGATTTACTATGGAAAAACCATGACTTTATACATGTGTCTGTCCTTAGATTCCTTCAACTTTCTGAACCTGTTGGCCAGTTTCAGTCATGTTTGGGGAGTGGGGAGAGCAAGACATCTCAAAGATCGGGGTCCTTACGGATTTGATGAAAATAAATAATTTAGAAGGAAAGATAATGAGATAATGTAACAGCATTTGAATGGAAGCATCCCTAGCTGAAGCCTTCTTAGACCCCAAGTGCTCCGTGCCAGAAGGAGATGCTACCCAGTACCCATTCATGCTTTTCCTCTAAGGTTAAGCCCCCTCATCAGTCAGAAGCTTTTAGACCTCTCTGGTCACAGCCCTAACTCAGCTATAGGACTGTCACTCGGATTTTCTTCATTCAAGCTGTGTGTCAGTCAGCAGAACACAACTCGGATACATTGCCAGTGATATTATAACCGGTGGCAACTGGTCTGACCAGCAGATAGAATCTGAGGTGCAGTAAACAGGGTTTCAATTGTCTCCCATAGCTTTTCATGAACATAAGGCTGTGGTCTGTAGCCCTGCTGTAGGAAATGTACACAGAGCTTGCATCTTAGAAATCAAAGCCAGTCAGGCACATGCTCGAGCTCCCTAGGAAATCAAATTCTGTTCATTTCCCTGAACTTCCTGCTCTGAGTATTCAGTTACCAGAAAACATTTCAAAATGTGACCAGCTTGGATCAAGAGAGGTACCATGCTTTTGTGGTGACTGAAGCTTTGGCAGAGAGGACGGGAACAATAGGATGGTTCTCTTCGGGAATTATTTATATTGTGCTTACAAGTGGACCATGCTGTGCTGGTGTTGTGTAAGGCAGTCCTCAGGAAATCAGGTGGGAGTACAAACTTTCCTTTTGCCGCATAAACAGAGTGAGTTGCATAACTGAACTTGTCTTTCTCCTGTTCTGGATGTTTTTTTCCATTTCAATTATTGTGTCTATATCGTCATACATATCAGCACACCCTGCACTAGCTGTTTTTTCCAGGACCTGTCTCTCCTGGGCATCCATCCCTTTGCTCCATTACATGCTGTTACTCTCCACAGGATGTCCAGGCATTGCAATGAGCCTCAGCCACCAGCAGCACCAAATGCAGCTACCCATCCTCAGGCCCCAGCTGGCTGCTGCTCCATGTGTTGCTAATCTTACCTCTCCAGGGACTGAATTGCTCAATCTTGCCCAAGTATTTGACACTGGATTCTTTCATCAGAGGCCTTTGCTAGGACAGTGTGATAAGTAATGAACACGCTGTCAGTAGGGAGGGTTGCCAGATGATATACAGTGGGGGCACTGCTGACCCAAAAACTTGAATTCAGGAGCCATGAGCCCCACCTTCCCCTGAAAAAGCTTCCTTTTTCCATTTTGAAAGGAGGTTATGATTTTTGTGCGTGTGTCTGTTAGCTTTAGTATGTCTCTGTTGGGCATCTAAACTACCATTTTATTCATGCACTGAGCACACAGTCAAGCTATAGCCACAATTAATGTCACACAGTCAGTTCAGGTAGCAGTCAGGATACTTTGAATGCTATGCTTTGGCCATTTTTCAGTATGTATCCTTGATGTGTGAGCCTCGTTATCACACAGGAGTCACCTCCCAAGAGTAAGGTCTTGCCATAAGAGAGAAACTTAGGATCAGCAGTCATTTTGCTCATCTGTTCCCAGTTTTGTATCTCTCAGTTGCAAGCAATTGTCCACCAATGCATTTTGTGTCCTTTCTCCAATAACACATGAACCTCAGCTTAGCTTGAAGATAGACAGCATTTGTGATTTTAGGTTTGCATAGCAAATTCATTTTAGTGCCAGTCTATACTTAATTGATCTCTTTTTCTCTAGTGTACATATGAAAACACAGTGAACTGGGGAGAAAAAAACATTTGTTGATGCTTAACTTAATCATGGACAGAATCTTTATCCTTGGGATTTTAAAGGTTTTATTATATAAGCTCTTTTATACCACAAAAAATGCATCCATACATATACATTCTCACATAGACACTTCTAACTTCCTAACATGTTTATATTTTCAGTTCCAATTTGCAACACTTCATCTCTTCCTGAGCACTGCACATCCTTTATTTACATTGAAGATCCAAGCAAACAAAATTCCTTCAAATGTCTTTCTGAATTAGAGAAGAAATGACAGCGAGAAAGCAAAACAATTAAATTTTCCTCCACTTAAATGAAAATTTTACTGAGGCTTGTTTTGTTACATAGTGTTATAGTGAAAACAGATGATATTTGAATCTTGGCTTTGAAGCAAGCCTCTCTTCAGCCTCCACAGGCAACCAGACATTCCCCCTCTGCACATCACTTCCAACAGCTCTTTAGTGCAAAATATTTCCCTGTTTATCCTCCAGACAAATAACAGTTGCTGATCTTAAGTCATTTGTGTACTAAGAAAATGATGTGTTCTCAACCCCACATCCAACTCTTCTTTCTAAATCCTTTCATAAAGAATTAAATGAAGTAAAGAGGTAATTCATTGCATTTCTTTCTTTTCTTTTAAAATATTAGGATGGCTTCAGTGGGATCAGCTCACCAGTGGACAGCACAGTGAGCAGCACATACAATTAGCCTCCATGGCTTGCCTATTGCCCAGGCAGAGGGAGCAGAGGTGCAGCAGCACTGCTGACACTACAAGAGCAAATCCTGGATATGCCTCCCCTAATCTGTACTCTTTCTAAAATGATTGTGAACCATTTAGCAAAATGTTTAGCTTGTTTTGATAGCTGGACTAAATTGTAAACAAATGGTAACCACATGTTGTTCACAGCAGAATAATTTTGCTTTGTTTGGTTTTATGACAGCATTTACACAGTATTTTTTTGCAACCTTAGTGACCTACATAAGATTTTTGTCTAAAAGTATTAGTCTTTTTCTTAAAAAACAAAGAATTAACAAAGTAGATTATGACAGGTTTTGTTTTTAGCCAGAGCAGCTGGTAACTTGATGGAAATCCCCCCAGTAAACTTCAGTGTTTTCAGAGATCAGAAATTCTCTTTCTGCTGTCCCAAGGGCCTTTAAAAATACTCAGACTTGTTGTTGAGGCTCATTAAGTCACGGAGTGAGGGCAAAACACATTACTATCCCTAATTTCAAGTAAGTTCTCCTAATTCCTGCCATCACAAACCATTTCCTGGCTTCTTCTCACCTTGCTCTGAAGTGGGTTTTTCTTTGGTTTATAGTGGTTTTTTACTCAAGATTTGGGAAGAAGGGGGAACATTGTGATGAAACGTTCTTCTGTAAAATCACTGACACCACTACACCACAGTTATAACTTTGGTCTATTTGCCTTTAGGCACAAGCCAAGATCAGATAATCCTAGATCAAGAAAGAAGAAACAGGGAAGGGAAAGCCACATAAAAGTTTTTCTCCCCTCTAGCACTTCCATTCAGGAGTCCCAGAAGAAATCACAGATACATTAGGTCAGCCTTACAAAAATTGTTCTTTAACAAAACACAAGTGAAAAAATAAACAAGCCCCAAAGCAGTAGGGTGTTTAATATATGAATTATTACATAGTAACTTTGGAAAAGTAGTAGCAGAATGATTTTGTGGTTTGGTTTTTGTTTTCAAGACAAGACAGTTTTGTAAAGTTACATGAGAGGGAACAGAAACCTCTTGGTTAGGGTTTGTAAATAGAAAACATCCTAAGGCTGCTGTCCTTTTCCTCTTCTCCTGGATCATTACTCTCAGGAAGCCACCTGTAATTCTCTTTGTAAATGATCTGAGCTGCACAGGAAAGAAGGAAGGAAGAAAGGGGGGGAGGGGGGAAACAAAACAAGCAAAAACATTTTGCTGAATAGAACATTGTAAAGCAAGTATTTTCGAAAATGTTTAGTTTTTAAGGAGGGATGTCTCCAGCTTTTGACTCTCTAGTGTGCAGGGAGGGAAAAGTTACAGCTACTTTAAGCACTACCAGCTCCATTTTACTTCCAGTATGACATATGTACATATTGAACTTATATTTGAACCACAAATATAAGAAACACCAGTGTTAGTATTTCTCAGTGTTCTTCTATGATTTTTGTCTTACAGGCAGAAGATTTTTCAGTGAAAGACAAAAGAATAGATTGTGAGCAAAGGCTTTCTTTTCCTCATATTTAAATTAGTCACTGAGATTTAAAAAAGGCTAAAGTTCAGGAGTCTCACTTAAGAGTCCCTTTCATTTCTACTACCCTACTCAGTGTTTTGTCTTGCAGGCTGTCATATTTTTCATTCCTGCTAAACCCTTCTTGCATGACATTCATTTGCATAAACAGTCCCATGGCAATAGCAGGAATAATATTTAGCTCTCTAAACCAGAGCATTCATCTATATTTCCCAAAAGCACATCAACTCTGAGTGCAACTGGTCAAGATGCCACTTGAAATTCCTGCCTGCTCTCTTACTTTGTGATGGTGAATCTGAGCTGGTTGTAGCAGCTTGAGTCAGTTTTCAGTTCATGTTTCTTTCATAGGAATGTCTGGAGTTCCTGGAGAGGAGACTGACCTGCTCCTTTTGCTTCTTCTAGCACCTTCTTTATGCTTCGCCAACTTACCTACCCCTCTTTCTATGCTTCTCTTCATCCCCTGCATCTATTTCTTGCAAAATGCTAGGGAAGTATTTATAAAAATTTCAGACTCACTTAGAGCAGATTTTTAGACCTGCCATGTTCAAGCTATTGGGTCAAATGTTCCAGACCAGGTGTCCTCCTTGGGCTGATTTGTTCCTGAAGCTTCTCCTTCAAAATTCCTCCTTGGGAAAGGTAGGGATAAAATTCAGTTGCTCTTTTTCTGCATGTTTTAAAAAATAGTACCATTTAGAACATTCAGTGTTCTTGCATTTACATCAGAGGGAAAGCCTTTGCCAGGGAGCAGCAAGGGCAGGTTCCCTTCCCCTGAGAAAGGGCAAGACAGGAATTGAGGGTGGTGGCAAGCCAGGAGCAGAGCTGGTCAGCACCAGCACAGTGCCAGAGTCCCTGGGGGAAGAGAGCAGACGGGGTCCAGTGACTGGAGCCAAGGTTGACCAAAAGTCCAGGTCACAGGCAAGCCTGTAATGGTGAGTCAGGTTTGAGGTCAGTTTGACTTTGCAATTCAGGATCCAGTCCAGAGACAAACACCCAGTTTGCACATTCCAATAATCACCAAGCACAAACAGAGTGTGGAGGAAATTCCGAAGTCGAGCTAGGACATCAGACTTGAGGGTCTTCCTAAAGAGCTCCAAGACTGGTGATTGGCCTCCTCAGTCATCTCTTTCCTCCCAGTGAGGTCCAGCCCCACCAGAATTTTACAGCCTTCAGTAAAATCCTGGTAAGCCCTATTTTTCCACTTGTGCAGACTGAGAGTGGTGCCCATGTAGCACCCAGCCTGGCGTCACAACAGCGGCAGTAAGAGGGACACAGGACCTGTGCAGCAGCTGCAGCAGCGATTTCTCTGTCCATTTCTCCTACAACATTCTCTGCTGAGCTCCCTTTGAGCTTAAAAGCATCAGGCCATCACATACAAGAATCGTGGCAGTTGGTGCCCTGCACCACCATCCAGGAAAGACAATGAAATGGGAGGTTCCCTATGAAAATACAGAGCCTAACAGCAAAATTAAAACCCAAATGGCAGTACACTTGCAGAGGAAGCTCAGCTTGTACTGTTGCACAGGTAGCTTTAAAACTGGCAATTTCCAGCTTGCATGTTTACGGGGAAAAATGACCACAAATCCCAGGTTTGGCTTGAAATTGTAATACGTATATACAGCAGAGACTAGGAGAAAAGGGTTGACTCATTCTTCTTGTGTGAGGAGGGATGGTGTGGAAAAGATACCAAATAACACCTAATAAAAAATAGGCAGTGATGCATATAAATTAGATGTTGGGAAGAGGTCTGGTAAAACTTTATTTTTTGGCACTAATAATACACACCAAAAGGCTCTCTGAATATTGGAGGGGTTTCTTGACAGAACACTGAAAACTCCAATTGTAGTAAAAGGAAATATTTTTCTGACAGAGCAGTAAAAAGGTGCAACAACAGATGCCCTGATAAATACATCCAGTTGCCACAGGCACCTACAACGCATCCTCTAAACACATTTTTTTGGCTGGTGAAGTGGAAAAGTGGGCAAAGTTAGGATTAAAGAAAATTCTATCCCACTTCGAATGTCTGGAGAATGCCTGAACAGTATAAATTTTGTATCTTGGCCATCTCCAAATATATAGGGAGGCACTTGAAGCAATGTGTTAGAATTGCATTTCCTCAGAGTCAAAACTCAGTTGCAGCCATCAGTATTTTTCCATCTAACACAGTTAGTGACTTGGATTCCTAATGAGAAAAAAAAGATAGTAGGAAATAATTAAACACAGAAGGGGTGACATATGTCCCATATGGTAGCAAGTTTTCTCTAATTGGTTGTGAGGAACCATGGAGATACTGAAAGTTAGTTTTTCCCTAAAGACAAAATACACAAACAAGCAAGCAATCTAGTAAAACAACTGCCAATATGACTCTGCATCATTCTTCTGAGCTCTAGGGGGGCGGTAGTTTGAATTCCACAAATGCAAAGATGTCCATCTATGTGTAGATATTTTGTGTTCAACAAGTGAGTTCAATTTATCTGACAAAGTGAATGTTTTAAAGATTTAATGGAAATATTCGGAAAGAACACTTTTTAACCACTTTTCTGTTTTGAAAGACTTTCAAGTACTTGGAAGGAGGTATAATTGATTTTTACGAAACTTTAAAACAATGGTTTTTGTCACATTCCATTTGGAATATTACAAATCTTTATGGTCAGTCAGAAATATTTGTATAAAGCTGCTAAGATCACTTTAATGCAGATATGATGTATTTTATTATCTTTATGTTATACTGTGAGTTGTTTTGGCTTTCTTTTTCATCCCAATTCTGTCTTAAATTCAAAAATAGGAGTGGGGAGACTGATATTTTTACTATATATGTAGATTTTTAGATTAATTCATACTTAATGCAGAAACATTTTATTACCAAAGAGGAACTGAATGATCAAGACAGCCCACACTTTAAAACATGCAAATAGGAAATATCATAGAATCATAGAATGATTTGGGTTGCAAGGGACCTTAAAGATCATCCAGTTCCAAACTCTCTCCCATGGGCAGGGAGACCTTTCACTAGACCAGGTTGCTCACTGCCCCATTCAGCCTGGCCTTGAACACTGCCAGGGATGTTACGTGATTTTACCTATTTTAAAAGCTGTGGGTCTTTCTAGTCTTTATTAACACCATCAATAAAAGATCTGCAACACCTGCTTATTGACTTCCCCAGCATCCTTGCAGTAAAAAAGACTTGTACTTGCAAAAGGATGGATAGCATTGCATGCTGGAGGGCATTTCTGATTGACAAAGTTCTCCTGATTCATTCCTTTTCTTGTCTGTGTAAAAGATGGTTTGTCACATGGGAGAGAAAGGCCCAAGCAAAGAGTGGGACTAGGTAACAGTGTATGAACTTTTTAGTTCTTGACATCACCCACTCTGGTCTTATACACATCATGGCAAGACTGAAAGGGAGACAACAACCTAGACCAGCATGATCAAGGTCCTTAAGGTCCCCAATAGGTGTGGGTAGAGCAGAAAGTATGAGCTTCAGTTGAGAAAACCTTTGTCCTACATCAGCACTTGTGTACATGTGGCCAAAGGGGGACTGCTCCAAAAATTCGCTTGGCATCACCTGTTTTAAAAGAGCAAGAATAATAATGCCTAAGCTGTTGCGAAAATTCAAACCTGCTACCTAAATAGAAATTATCATGTCTGACTGTTTCAATATAATTAGGTGAATATATGACAAAATATGAAATTCTAATTATCATGTGAGGCAGGGCCTTTCCTGCTGTCAGATCACTGTAAGGAACTTTAAAAGATTTAATGTTACATTTTCATTTTTGTTTTCCTTGTCCTAACTGAGCAGCATTCAGTTCCAAAAGTCTCTGGTTTTGTTACAAATGACTCATAAATAAAAACTTACTGTAGAAGCTTTAAAGCTGGCGTGTAGTTTTCCACAAAACAAAATCATAAGGGACTTATTCTCAAAGTGAGGCTACAAATACTACAGTAAATACACAGGGTGATAGGGGTGGGAAGCGGGATCAGTGGGACAGTCAACCACCACAGAGCACAAGTCTAAGTTTAAAAGGTGGGGGGGGCTTTTCTTTCCTTTTTTTTTCTTTTTTTTTTTCTTTTTCTTTTTCTTTTTCTTTTTCTTTTTCTTTTTCTTTTTCTTTTTCTTTTTCTTTTTCTTTTTC
>JAWWEW010000041.1:63156380-63198806 GCA_035583185.1 Anabacerthia variegaticeps | reverse complement strand
TTTAAACGGATTTCTTAATTTTTTTTTTTTTTTTTTTTTGCTTCTATATTGCTTCTTTTAAAGGCAATCTGTCCAAAAGTGAAAAATCACATTCAATCCAAACGAATTCAAATTTCAAATATTTGCATTCCTTTGTTACAGTTTGAATCGCAGATACAAACCTTGGATCAAGGACTCCTGTGGTGAGAGGTGCAAGCAGAAATGTGGCAGACTAGTCAGTAAGAAAGCTTTAGCGATAGGGAGGGAATGAGATTTTGCTGCCTTATGATAATAACTGAGGACTGGAAACAACCCTTTGTATAATTTCAGATTTTCCACATTTCAGACTTTTCCAGCCAGTTTATGATTCCTGTACTCTGCTAAAAATAACAATAATTACCTCCCACTGATTTTAATACACCAAAGGCAGGAGAGGTTGGAGCATGCCTGCAGGCAGGCTGCAGGGAGTTGCCAGATTTTTAGCTGCCCTTTGGTCTAACTTGCAGAGAATAGAGTTATACCTGAAATTTATGGAGGAATCATGCTATTTAACCAAGCTAGGCATTGTCAACAAGACACTGAAAACAGTAACAAGAATGGAAGGTTATTGGAGAAATAATGCCAAGTCTTGCACTACAGCAGTCTTGCATGCAAGTGATGAACTGAAGTAGGGATGAGGGCAGCAGTAAGGAAGATTGGCTTTCTTCTTTGTGATGTCCAACAGTGGCCCCTCTTGGGGATTTTGCCCTTCTTGTGCTCAGCTTTCACAAATGGCATGAACCTTTCTGACACCTGTGGGCTGCCCTCAGGTGTCTGTCCCTCTCAGCCACAACTTTATAGGAGCCCACTGGAGACAGCTCCACGCAGCCCTCCTGTCTCACAGCGGGCTGCCCTCTGCTCTGGTTCTCATTAGCTGCTGCCGCCAGCCAGTCATGTTTTTTGCTTCCTTAAAACCACAGCTGAAAACCTTGTTTTGATGAACTAAGATAAAGTCAATGTAGCGTGGTTCCATCCTTCCTGCCACTGCTAGTCTTGCCAGCCATGGAAACACCTGTCCTCCTTCCTGTGTCAGCAAGCCTTTGGAAAGTTACCCCACTGACCTCTAACTTGAAAAAGCAAGTACTTAGGGACCAAATTCTCCTTCCAGTTAAGTCGTGTGAATTACTCAAATTCTCATTTCTCAGCTACTATGTTTACTGGTCTGTCAGCATATTAACATTTTGGAAATACACCATGTAAACTTTCACCCAATTTTTTGAAAGAAATTATGTACACAGTGCAAAATAAAGCCTGTTTTCTCCAGGTAAAACATTAGTCACCCAGGAAAAACATGTCTTATTTCTAAATTTCCTCCAGGCAATTTGCAATAGTCAATTACCTAGTAAGGAAATAAAAAGTGCTTCCTAAACTACATGCTGTGAACCAAACTCAGTGAATTACTTAAGTCACTGCAGAAAAAGAAAAAAAAAATTGCTTTTATGAAAAAGAATTGAGAAAAAATATATAATTTAATAATTAAAAAAGTTAAAGCAATGACTTATTGTCAACATGCAAATTTTGTCTGTCAGGAGGCTGGACAATCAGTGTCTCTGAGGACTGCTGTGGATGACTAGTGGTCCACAAACTCTCCTTGGGAATCGCTTCTCCAAACCATAACTGAAATTGTGACAACTTATATCCAATTTGGCTTCTGTAAGAAAGGCATAGATGTGATCTTGCTATGCAATTATTCATGTGTTGTTTGGTTGGTTTGGTTTTGTAGGGGGTTTTTTGTGTCTAAGGGCAACTGACATTCTGGTTTTTTCCATGATGAAGGAGTGTGAATGAGAGCAGTGTTTGCAGCTAAGACTAGGTATGGATTTACTTGGATATGGAAATTCTGATGGGCTTGACTTTCCTTTGAAACCTGAAGAATGCTAAGTCAGCATTGTGACAGCTGTGCCCCTGCTCACGTTTTGAACAAACTTTGTTTTGGATTCGTGGGCCTTACTGCTTCTTAGCTTTATATTTATTTTACACTTTAAAGTTCATGTTACAAGATAGGTGCTCCTGCCTTTTTTTCTCCATTTTGTTATAAATAAACAAATCTCAGCATCATACGAAGTTCACAGAGTTTATAGTTCTATTTTCTTCATTTGGTTGGCCTGCCTCCAGAAAAGTTCTTGAGTTTAGGTGTATTCTTTCAGAATGAATGGATTTTCCAGCCCAGTCTGATGCCGTTTGTTCCTCCCAAAGTGATTCCTGTAAGGACATCTTTCCTCTTCCATCTCATGAGGCATAGCCTCATGTTATCACACAAAAAGACTCTCTCATTCCCAGGGAAGAGTTTCCTTGGCTTTAATAATAATTCTTATATAGTACTTTTCTATTCTAAGGTAGTTAAATAGCATGGCTAAGGGTGTAGATTTTCAGAAGCGTGTCACCTACCTTTGCTAGCTTCTTTGCAATTGCCTACAAGAACAAAAGGTTTGGTACTGAGTGGTATGGGAATACATGTATAATAAACAGAGAATTTTAAACTGCTACTTCCACCCTTTTGCAGCCAGACTGAAAGATCTGTTTTCTGAATGAGGGTATTAGTTACTCTATTCACAGGTGAAACCCTGTGCCTCATGAGCCTGCACAGCAGATGTACTCTGTTCTGAGACTACAAGAGAGCTCATGTGCTGGGTAAGAGAGAAATGCAGCTGTACTCTTCAGGATGCCCTCTTAAGCAAAGGCATGAGCTTTGAAGCCCATCTGCTTCCATCAAGCCTTCCAGGGCTTCTTCCACAAGAATATTGAAGCCTTCCTGCCCCAAATAGTTTCAGAAGGCAGGGTCTAGCAGTTTTGGTCCAGGCACATGAAAGAATTTTCCCAATCTACTATAATCACAGTATAAATCTGTAGAGTTAGGTTTTGCCATCAAATCTGATGTACACTGTGCTCTAGTTTTCTGCCCCCATGTAGTATAATTTTAAATACCAAACTGACAAAAAGAAAATAAAGGGAGAAAACAATTATTTGGAGACCACTTCATGAAACCAAGACAAACATCTACTAATTAGAGAACATCAGACAAGCAGTATCAGCTGTTAAATAGGACACCTTTGAAATTTTCCATCCAGGAATCCTTGTTGAGTCTGTATACATGGTCCAGAACATCTTTAGATAGTTCTGATTGGTACCTGAAGAGGTAAGGTATGTTTTTTGACACTCTTCCAACAGCGAGGTCAAATACGAAGTCACATATGGAGACTGGACTGACAAAGACAACTGTCCAAGGCTTCTACATCTGCAGCCCTATGAATGCCAAAGCCTTAGCCTGGCTCAGTGGGGCATTTCAGGGCTGTTGCCATGAAGGTATCATCAAGCTCTTTTGTGAAGCCTGTAGTTTTTGGCAGAGTGTAAATGAGCACAAAATTTACTTCAGCTTTGGCTCTGGGTTTTCTCCCACATGAATACTTGTTTATTGGTCTTGCTTTACATGAAGCACCATTTCTGGATAAGAGATTGGAAACAGTGGTAGATGGAATGCCAGTTGTAATCTGCTAATTAACCCAGTGAGCCAAGATGAATACTCCAGGGCACATGGTACCAACCAACCTGATCTCTGTGATACCCTTACTATTATGTCATTTTACAGTACAGGCAGTTCATTCTTTTCAGGAGAAGCTCATTTTTATTTGTTGTTTCACAGCAGCGCACAGAACTCATGTTCAGTTGTTTCAAACATGTGTAGGGTCCATGATAAGCACATATATATCTGCAGAACTGAAGACAAATTTAGATAATACGTTCAGCTGCTTGACGGGTGATGACAAACAGAAAACAGAAACTACACAGACCAGCCTCACCAGTAACGTGTGCACTGAGTACTTCAGTAGTCAGTAGATAAAAGTGGTATTGGTAACCACTGCTTACCTGCCTCATAAGTTATTGTCAACCAAAACTAGTAGTCAGTAGTTTTTTTCTGCAAATGTCTCTTGGAGGCATTGAGCAGATAAGCGTGACAGGAACAGAATGTGATTTAAATTCAAGCAGAGTGAAAAGATCCCACAGGATTTTGTTGTTGTTGAATGAGTCCTCTTGTAAACAGCCTCTAGACATGGCAGGTGCCATGTAGCATGGTTAGAAGATCTTGTTTTCCTCCTCAGGCCAAATTTAAGTACCCCCAGTCTCTACTCCTTGCCTCCAATGAATCTGAAAAGGGTAACTGCTGCACAGCCCACTGCTCAGTCTGGTTCTCCATCTCTCATAGTTGCGCCATTATCACTCATAAGGAATCCATTAATATGAAAGAGACTTTGAAACCAAAACCTCTCTTTTCAGAACCCTGATCTAGGAATGCTTTAATGGTATATGCCAGCTTAAGAATCAGATTCATTTTGGTTCTGGGAATCAAACCACAGCCTCCGAAAAACAATGGAATTCAGGAATTCATGGCTTCTTCCAGAAAGTTAAGCAACAACCTCAGTTTTTTGCTAAAGGAAGGCTAATAAGGTTTGATGTAACATCAGAGGAGCTAATTCAGAAGTAATTAAAAAAAAAAAAAGTGTTTAAAAAACACTTTAGCCTTAACACAAACAATTTCTCACTTCATAATTTTCCTTCCTAGGGCCTTCTTTTGGAATATCCTACAGGCAGATGTCCCGCTTAATAGGAGACCCCTCATATTCTTCCACTTTTCCGTTTTTACTACATTTAAGTATTTACTGAGAACATTTCAACCATTAGGCAAAGAATCCTCTCTTTCTTGTGCAGGATGCCAGATGTCAGCTGTGATATGATCTGCAGAAAGACACATTGTCTTAAGGGTAGCTGGGCAGTGGGATGATGGAGTTAGTAATTTCTGCCTTATTTGAAACAGCACTATCCCTATTTAGAAGAAGGTGTAAAGAAATAAGGAGCTGTGTACAAAGTGTGTTATGTGCAGAGTTGGGTGGCAAAGAAGAACAATTTTTCACTGTACCAGGAGAAGAATTCCCATGAACAATATGTAGAATCAAAAGCAGCCACAAACATGACATGCTCTTAAGGGAATAAACACTTCAGAATGTGATTGGATTTGTACTTCAAGTTTCATTACAAAAATATTTGCTCCCATCACTGTAAATACAGATATAAGAAGTCACCAGTTACTTTGATTTTTATAACCAGCCAGGAAATACCAGAAGCCTAAATCATTCCAGTTTGTTCCAGGTTCTTACATTGCTGTCCTGATAAGGGCTGCTAGCTAAGTGCATGGGGAAAAAGATGACACCAATTCATATCCTTTAAAAAAAGCAAGTTTAAAAACAAAGTGAAAAAAAATTGTGGAAAAAAAAAAAAAACCCTGACAAAAATTACTAAATTCCTGAAAGGAACTTGTACTGGAATTCATGTCCTGTTTGCATTATCCGCTGTGAACTTCAGCCTCTATAGCTTCCTGCTTGTCCCCTGCACAAGGTGTATCTGCTGTAGCTGTACACAGCCAAAACAAAGCCAGCTCTATGTGCCTCTTCATGCACAGCACTGGAAAGAAGAACAGAAGCTGTAAATGAAGTTGTTTTAAGAAAAACTTAACTGATTTTGTGATTATACTGCTAGTGACTCAATTGGTCTTTGTCCAAATTTGTGCAAATCTAAAATCAGTAAGTTTTTACAATTATTTTACAATGTTAGGAAGTTAAGGGCACTGAAATGGCCATAAATAAACGTTAAAGAGTAGAACGAGATGTTGAAAAACAGACTCCCCAGATATGTTGGACAAGAGCCTATAAAAGCCTTCAAAAGAATTTTCTTCAAAACACTATGAAAGTTAACAGGAAACACTCTATAGGAGACTTCATGATAATTATAAGGATGTTGTTTGGTACTTTCTGAATAATGTGTTCCCTTTTTTAAAAAAAACAATACTGACAATTGGCAACAACCCAAAAAGAAATGATCCGGGCAGCAACAAACACATGCTAAGGAGTGAGTTCATATTAGCAATGTTTTATGGTAAACTGTGGTTTAGCACTAGACTAACAGAACTGCCCCCTGTTCCAAGTGTTTAGTAGATGAGAACTAATTCCATAGGCTTGGTTGGATGAAATATGACTGCCCATTTGATTGATCCTAATGCAAGCCAGTATAAACACTGGTAAGAAAAGCCATCTTTGCCCTTTTCTGCTGGAGTCTCTATGAACCATCCTGATCAACAGATGTTTTAAGACTTCATTGCATATTATTTGGTGGGTGGTCATTTACCTTGCAGCTCTTCCAGTTGCATCAGCATAGTTCTCATCCTTTTATTCCTCTCCAGACCAGTACTTGTCCATTAGACTCACCAGAGTTATGTAGTTCTGCATCTGTTGTATTTCCAATTTCACTGCTTTTCTTTCCTGTTTTGGTTTTTGTTTGTTTGTGTGGGTTTTTTTGTTTGGTTGGTTGGTTTTGCGAGTTTTTTTTTAGTTTCATTGATGAGTGTGAGGCTCCTAACTTAGGTTTCTGTTTTCCCGTCACTCTCTCAACAATCAGTTAGCTGCTGGGAATGGGCACACCATCCCAGCAAACCATCCTCGCACCCACAGTGACACCCTTTTCAGAGTTTCCTACATGGCACTGGGGACTGAAGCAGATCACCACCCCCAGTGTTCCTCTTCTGTGATTTTGCTGGCAAACAGCTCCCCTGCGTTCCCTATGGGACTGCCTAACAAGCTGGTGTCTTCCCACCAGAAGCTACATGGGGACCTTTACAAGAAAGCACCTCCTGTTATCCCAAATTCTACACTGAAAATCAACAGAAAGGTGAAAACCTCCTGCTGCAATCTGTGAGCAGGAGCCTCTTCTCCAGATCCTGTGACTGCAGTTCCAATATAACTTTGCTCCTAGGAACCCATCAGGGTATTGATCCTTAGTATCCAGAAAATGGACGGAACTGCAATTAACTCTTTGCAAGATAATAAAGGAGTCTCTCTGTTTTTCTTCATTTCCACTGTGGCCAGTGATAAGTCACATGTTTATTTCTACAGACTTTGAGACAAACCCCTGTAGTCCTTCCTTTTCCTCTCACTCTTTTCTTATACAGGGACTGTTTCTTAACCTGTTCTCTCAGCTTCCAATCTCTAGACCTGTTTCTGATCTTCATGCCTTGAGAGTAATTGATACAAAGACAATACGAATACATGGGAACTGCTGGTTCTGAAACAGGATTACATAATCTGGTATTCCAATTGGTTTTCGGAACTTCTTTTTTTCCAAAACCCAGAAGTGTGCACAAAGGCAGTGTTTCTGTTCTTCCTAGAAATCCATGAGAGACTTATCTGTCCCCAGTCCCGAGCTGAATGCTTGATGCTCAGTGCTCTTTCCTCACTGAATTTAACTAAGTTGTTTGAGAGTCAACCCCCTTTCATCCTTCAACCTCTACTCAAGCAGACCCAGTGGTCTGTAGGGTTGCATTTTTACTCCAGAGGTTGTTTTTTATTTGTCTATTTGTGTATTTTTCCGTAGTGACTTTTATCTGACAGTGAAATGAACAGTTTCCAATCCTGTCTTTCTTTAGTTTCCTCTCGCTCCTCTTTAGTCTTAACATTGTTAAATATTTTTGCAACCAGAAGGTATTTTTGGAGTGAATATGCTGCCATGACTCTCTGTTTTCAATGGCAAGGCTCAGTTCTGGCTGCCACGAGCAGACACAAGATGCCATGTAAAACTGCAAGTTGATTTTTAAAAAATATGATTATATAATGTTGTACCATTCCTTTTGGTTGAAATTCCAGGAAAGTAGCAATCAGGATTTTGTATTGCCTACCCTAAACAGTAAGCATATTTTAAATTCAGTTCAAGACTAAAAAACTATACTAATACAATAATAGCGTTCAAATTTTAAAGCTGCTTGGCAAGGAGGGGATACTGAAAAAATGTCAGCTTCGCCCTTTGACAGCACTGGCAATCACCCTTTAAAATATGCTATAATACTATAATTACCCCAAATATTTGGTTTAAGCACTTTTAAGCTAACTAGCCATGCCGGCTGTGTGCAGATCTCAGCTGAGAGTTGATTTTGGTCTGCAGTCAGGTCAGAGAGCACCCATGACTTACTACCTGCATACGTTTAAATTCCCCAGACATCACACCGAGACCACAAAATGGAGGAAAGTAAGGCTAATTTGTTGACTGTCATGAAGAAAGATGATTTCTGGAACAGAATCACAGAAACCACATCCTAATACTAACATACTAGGAGAGCTGTTTGCCAACACAATTTGTGTGAATTGAGTATTAGGTAACACAGAAGGACAGAGGACAAAGGGAGAAATAAGAAATGGCGCCATCTCCGTGCCCCCAAAACCCAGAGGAAGCCATGCCAATGGAAAGCTTCCACACTTCTGAGAAAACAAGTGCTTGTTGAAGCTTGGCTCCTGGTTCCTCAGTTGCTTCTAAGACTGTAACAGCTACTCCGGGACCTCTCAGATCTTGCCACAGTGCCAGGATCTTTACACACAATTACACTGAATTTCAAATCAAACGTTACTAGAGGCTTAATCAGAACTACATCCTTTTGTATCTGTGGTATCCGTTCTGAGACCTCGAGTCTAAATGCTTCACTTTGAACACTGTTTCTGTTTCTTCAGCAAGAAAACAAGTTGGGTTTAAGGAGCAGAAGTAGAACAAGCAGAATCTTAGAGCCTGACGTCTCCTTCAAACTGCTTACAGGGAGACAACTTGCTTTCCAGATTCATCCCTGAGGTTATTCTGCTGACGCCAGAAGCTATTCAGGAAACAACCCCAGGCTCTATGAACAACATATGCACTTGCTGAGCAGAGCAAGAAATACTAACAATTAAAGCCAGTAGAAGGCTTGGAGCCTGATTTTAGTTGATTAAACGCAAGATCACTTTTCCTTCAAGTGAAGGTTCTTATCTTCTATTGAATTTGGATCTTCAAAGCTTAAATAGCTCTCTGTAAGAAAAGAGGGATATTTCATCAGGAGGAATTGCTAAACATTAGATTTTTGCTTGAAAAGCAAGACCTATGGTCAAAATCCTTTCTAAGCAGTAAAGACAAAATTATTTATGTAATCCTATTGAAAGTTCAAATGTGTACTTTCCCTATGCTAACTCTAATCCTATTTGTAATTTTTACAGGTAAAAAATATGCCTGCAAATTATTTTATTATAGAAAGCAATCCTGGGGAAAAGACTAGCATTTTTATAAATCAATGTTTATGGTAACTCCACAATAATAGTTTTTGTCTTTTCCAGGTCTCCCATATGAATTAAATCTAGCACAGAAGACTATAAAAGCCAGAGCTAGCCCAGAAATGCTGGGCCATGACAAAGCCTACTGCGCAACACCTTGTTTTAGAACATTTGGTTGCAGCATAGTCAATGTTTTTGAGCTATCTATACATTGAGTGTTTAAGGGGAAATCTGGTTGATTTGAAAAACATCAACCAAAAAAATCTTCTGATTTGTAGTATTGTTCAAGAATTGCATCACCCAGTCACCCACAGACAGACAGAATATAAATAGTTCCATATTCTAGCTAAAATGAACAGAGTTTAAAAGAGCCTTTATGCACAAAGATAAAAGCAAAGGCATATATTGTATCTCTTTAACATTATTATTTCCTTCTTCCTGGTAAGAATTGCCCTCGTCTTCCACAAGACCTTTCAAACTAACTTTAAGCTATTGACTTTTTGCATTGTTTATACTTTTGCCAAGCAAAACAATGCCAACCAAAACCCTTATAGCAGACATGATCTCATACCGACCTGCGTCTTTCTGTCCATGACATTGCACATTTTAGTGACACTTGCTGTGACCATCTTACCAAGCCGATGTTAGTCTGTGCTGCCAACACTCTTTTTCTTCCCATTGCCATAGCAGAATCCTCTCAAATAATTTGAATCAAAGACTCCATGCAAACCATCTAATGTGTTTGAGCCACTTGATGCAGTATGAGAGGAGGGAAAGATACCTCTTTGCATGGAGATGCATGAGCTGCTAATATCTCTAATAAAAATAGGGCTACAGAGACTGTTCCTGCAGATGTCATGATGAAAGTCTAGATGTTCATCAGAGAAACCTTCCTTGAAATGTACCTTCCATTTACAATGCATTTTATGATTGTGTGTTGGAAGAGAACTTGTTGTGGGATAAGAAGGTTCTACTGTGTTAAAGATGTCTATCAATAATTAAATATTCATACTTTGTCAGAGCACTTTCTGTATTTATTTTTAAAAATCCATACAAAGTTTGATGGGAGTTTGCAGAGGAATATCCATGCTTAGTGTGGTATATTTAAGACTGAGAATGCTGAGCTTGTATCATTGCAGGTGAAATAATGTTCAGAGGACTGGATTATTGCTACACTTCACAGAAGACATGCAAAAAAATGTTAAGTGTTTCATTAGGCAAGGAAATAACAGAAAAGAAAGGTGTTATACATACACAAAAGTGCGTTTTAAATAGATACAGCGACTGCCTTTGAATTATTTTACGACCTGACATGCCATTCTTTCTGGGTGCAGACTGGCTGCAATTTTGAAATGTTAAAATCTTGGGGGTTTTATATTGTTGACTCATAAAAATAAGGTCTATATTGTCTTCTGGTGCTCCATTGCAAGCTGACAGAACGCGATTGAAGCAACTGAGTAAAATGTACCTTCTTTGTAATAGGGTAGGAAAATCTTCTTGAGAGAAGTGGCTGACTAATGACAGCTGAATTGCAGCTTGCACCAGTGCTAACTGCAGCAAGTGGTCCTTTGACTTAGATAAATTAAATTGAAATTGAAGTTGCTATGAAACTACATGTTGCAGTAGCAAAACATATTTACTTAGATGAAGGAAGGAAGGAATGGCAAGGAAACTTAGATCTGACTTGTTTTCCACAAAGGCATAATAAAAAAAATCCTTTAACTGAGCCTCCAGAAGACTATTAAAATCAGTTAAAAGCTACCTACAAAACTATTGCACTTGCCAGCCTGAACGTGGGAAATAAACCCGAATCATGTGGTCTGCTAGTGCCATCTATTGTGTACAGGGAAAAATACAGGTACCATGTGTAGGAGCTGCCTATTTTCTCCTTAAGGTGTGAGACATGCTCTTTCTGCATTACAGTACCAATTAAAAAACGTAGCCAAAGCTCATTAAATCCCTGCTGTTTTTTTATAAAATACAGCAAGTATTATTATTTAGGTGTATTTCAGCAACATGCAGCACTCTAACCACTGTCAGACTTCATCAGGCCAATACTGTTTGTATATGCATATGTGGACCATATGAGCACAGGCACACACACAAATGCAGTGAAAGACAGATCCAGCTGTGACAGTTTTAGTCAAAGCTAAAGAGGTTTTATAAATTAAAGCCTATTGCTACTTCCCTACATTATGTCAAATTTCTCCCAAATAAGGGGACGTTAGCTCATCCTCAAAAGAAACGTGCATTATCCTTTCTTAATATCCAAGCACCATGCTGCCTTTAACTGTTTCTTGGAGGAGAACAGTTCTTCCAGCTTCTTCCAGAGGGAATATTTCTAGTGGACGTTGTAAGCCAATAGGAAGAGTTCAGCAGCTCCATACACTCTGCAGTCTTCAAGGAGACCCTCTAAAAACCTGAAGGCTTGTGAAAACGTGATGTCAATAATGAGACTAGGACTGTATTTACAGAGCAGTTTAAAATACTGAGCTCTTGAATGTCTTTACAAACTTCATACCACGATATCTGAAATTCAAAGATGCGTTACCATAAACCCTCTAATTGGCTTGAAACTTTTTCAACCAGTATTAGGACCAATAACAATTCCCTTGCCATCAATTTTACTACTTATGCTGCTGTCACAGATAAGGCAGTATGCAAAAAGACCAGATCAGAAATTAAACTTCACAAGACCTCATGAGAAAGCCGAAGGTGCACTATATAGTGATTATTGGCTTAGCACACATGGGAAGGAAAAGCAGTGCAAGTAACAGTGTCCTGAGACAAGGCAGGTTTGAGGTATTTTGAGTTGATTGAGTTTCATCTTTACATGATCTGGAACTGTGACAGAGACCATACCAGTGGTATTTCATCAGCAGATCAAGCTGCACAACCTATAAAACTGAGGTTTTACACTTTTGGAATGGGTAGAATGATTTAGCATAACCACCAAAAATAACAGAAACTGTCATGTGATTTACTGTAGTTTATGCAGAAGGAATTTCTCAATCACTCCTGATGGGCTGACAAATAGAAAATATCATGCAGAGCAGATGATGAAAATATTTCTACATAGCTTTCAAGAAATGTGAAAATATAGAAAAAAGGGGCTGTAGCAAGGCCACAGAAATTTACATGACATTATCTGTGCTAACCTGTAGAGATCACTTTCTTGTAAAAAATGAAAACATATTAACAAGTCATCCACAGCTAAAAGAGTACACCTTGTTAGAACAATACTCTTTTGCAATTGCTTGCAACTTGTCCACTCCCATTTCAACTGAAAAAATAATTAAGCTCTACACTGAGAATCTGCCTGGAGCCAGAGAATAATCACAGTGTTTTCAATAGTTGTTCATGGCACAAATAAAAAGGAAATAATCCATTGTCTCTACCCGCATGACGATGCATCCTGATGTGTTTGGCCCAAAAAATTTATTAAAAGGGGCACTGTTGGCAATGTGCTCTTAGAGTCATGAATATTGCTCTCATTAAAATGTATCCTGATAAAGCTCGGAAAAAGGGGAAGCATTTCACAGAATCACAGAATATGCTGAGTTCGAAAGGACTCACAAGGATCATCGAGTCCAACTCCCTGCACAGGACCATCCCCAAGAGTTACACCATGGGCACTTCATTCAGTGGTCCTTCAGTACTTGAATTAACAGGTTGATTTCAGAAAACAAGACTATCTTGATTCAGCTACTTCCTCTGAATATTTTTTTTCCCATTTAGGATACTGTAATCACTGTAAAGGTTCACTCTCATTTGAAATAACAACTTCAAGCATCTTATACTTTAGTTTATGAAATCTAGGAATAAAAAGCAATAGAACAATACACACCGCACTAAGAAATATGGTCTTTTCTTAACATGGCCTTCAAAGTAACAGAACGTCACTTCTCATGGTTGATATATTTTCTTTTGAGTATTTCTGATCTTCACTTGAAAGAATGTGTATCCCTTGCAGGATACCTATCAGGAAGACATTTAGTCAGTACTAGATTTGATTTTTAATTTGATTGTAGCTATAAATCTCTGCAAAAATAACCTGACTACTAACAAAAGTAAATCGGCCAGTGAAAACATTTTTACTATTTTTTTTTTGAAGAATGTATAAAGAAAACAGTGACTCTGAGTTGTGAAATAGATGAATTTAATACAATTTAAAATATACATTAAAGGAAATATCAACAGATGACTAATCTCTCCAAAACACATAATAGTTTTATTTTGTGGAAAATTAGCAACTGAAAATCATCAATATTTCTGCATAAACTGTGACAGAGGATGGCAAATATAATTTTGAGAGAAATTAATTGACAGCGAAGTGGTTAATGCACAGAACAGAGGTAGTGAATCAGTCCACAAAAGAACCTTTTGCCTGCAGGTACTTGTAACATCTGACTTCTCAATTAGCTTTTTCAAGTTCTTCATTACAGAAGTAAGTCTATAGCAGCAAATGTGCCATATCTTCACTACAGATGCTCTCCAGCTTTGTCTGTCTTTCTTCAGTTATATATATATATGCTACTCATACACATATGACCAAGCACCTGAAAACTACCGGTGCCTCTTCTTGTTTCCATTCATTCCCAAAGACTTTCTGGAGACCTTCTTCATTCCACCATTGTAAGTTAAAACACAGGCTGGAGACTTCTGCTTTGTGTTAACCAAATTGCACTAAGATTTCTCTTTAGTATGTCATTTACAAATGTAAATTTACTTTCTATTCCCAGTTCAGTTTTAAGTTTTCTATGGTCAGCAGTACATAAAAGGGGAAATGGGTTGCTTTTTACATGTACTGCAGTGATGATTAGGAAACATTTTTCAAGCAATATAGTTTAAACTTCTCCTAGGATTTGGATTTGTATACAGCAACCAGTATTGGAAACATGTAGCATAGTGTTGTCATCTACTAACTTCAAATTTCAAGTCTTAAAACAAAGATGCCTCTTCTGCTCTCACCATCTTCCACAGCCTTTGCAACTTAACAGAGTAGGAATTCAGCCTTAGTGATTTTCATTGCCTTTAGACTTTCCCAACTGTTTGCAAAATGGACTTTCTCAGGTTTAAAACCAATGTGACTAATCAGACAACAGCAAATTAAAAAGTATGGACATGTCCCAAATGGAAAAGATGAGGAGATCAAGTCCTTAAATGACTTTCCAGTGCTTCTAGAGATTGCTTCTATCAGACTATTTTTAATACAACAAACTGTATAAAAATTACAAAATATTGTAAAAAGGCAGCAGGAACATTGCTGTGAGTTTCTAAAATCATTTAGTGGATGCTGTTACAGATGTTGCAGAGTTGATGGCATGGGTTCTTAATAAAACCTTATCAATTCCTGTCCCTCTGCAACATTTTCAGTAAGTAAGAAGAAACCTAGAATATTCATAGATATAAAATATATTTCTTTTCACTATCAGGAGTCTTCATGTATTTCTGTTGATATCCTTAAAGAAAATTTCTAAAAGAAAAATAAAACAAGATCAGTTTAAGATTTAATTCTACAGTTCTGCAATCTAAAGTACAAGGAGATGAAACAAAGTGTTTAAGTGAAATACATACTATAGGAACTTTTTTTTTTTTAAAGAGGCTCATTTTTCTTAGAGTCTGGCAGTTGTTTTTTTCTGAATTAATAATTTGACTTGCTGTGAGCTCTAGTTAGGACAAAAAGAGGGTATACATTGGATTTCATGCTATTTTATAGTCTGTAATTTAAAATGTCTGCATTTCTATTTAGCTTAATTCCGTCATTTTCTCTTATTTATTATGTTCATAATAGTTATATATAGTTAAACTTTGAACTTTTAACACTTTGGAATCTTTGATCTGATGCAGAATTATCAGCTAAAAATTGTTGATAAGTATTCTGAGAACTACGGCACTGTCCTGAAAATATCCATCTCCAAGGGAAGAGTCTGACCTTGGCTAAAAAGACGCCATCATATACGTAAACATCGGACATTGATAGACTGGCAATAAACCCCTCCCCCACAAAATGATGTGTGCATTTCTGAATGGTACTTCAATAATCCTATCAGTTTTAGAAGGCAGTTATATACCTTTAAGATAATGCATTGTGTAATTTTGGACAATTACTTTTTGTTCTACCAAACCTAGCTTTTTTTTTTCTTTTTTAGTACGGAAAAGCCCTCCAGCCATGGTATACTCAGTACTAAGTCAAAACTAAACGGATGTAGAAATGTTTGCTGTTGGTTAGTAAAATATATGTTAACTCTGAATCCCTAGTTGAAAATAGATTTCTGTATGTGCTTATGAAAGCTATGTACATACTATAGAGGTTTCAACTACTTCCATGCACTAAGTAAAGAAGCAAGTGAATTAATTACCATGACCCTATGTCAAACCTTGTGTTTACACCAGAGGACTTAGGGGGTTCTCATTATTTTTCCACCCTTCCCACCTCCACAAATTCTGGATATGGTTTCCATCAATTTATCACAGCACCAACTGGTTCCCATATTCTACAGTTATGCACATGCTTGGATCTGGTTTTCCACTTTCTGGGATGTGTGTGAGGCAATGCTATAAATGAGAGACCTACATATGGGGTATGAGATCTACAGTGGTTACAGGTGAGTCCGGGCATCTCTGGGGCTCTGCTATAAAGCAGCAGCAACAAGAGCTGGCAAGGCAAGGCTTGGAAAAGCAAGTTTAAGGCATGCCTTTTATAAGTCATAGGAAAGGGTTTTCCTTTATCTAATCTAATGTTTTCCTTAAA
This sequence comes from Anabacerthia variegaticeps, assembly GCA_035583185.1. NCBI lineage: Eukaryota > Metazoa > Chordata > Aves > Passeriformes > Furnariidae > Anabacerthia > Anabacerthia variegaticeps. The sequence continues at coordinate 63,182,927 of JAWWEW010000041.1, read as the reverse complement.
TTCAGGTTTGATGCATCACCAGGTCCAGCTACCCAAACCAGAAGGTCTTTATGTCAATACTTTTGCAAAATGTATTTGATATTTTTTGAAGTGTGAGGGAAGGTATAGCAAAATGTGTAATATCTAAAAAGAAAGGAAACATTCATGGTTGAAATGCATTGGATAACTATATAAAACTCCCCAGGTAGAAAGAAATGCAATTTTAATTGCAACATTTATTTTTTTATTACAGCACTTTTAGAAGTCCTCTTTCTCAAAAAGACTGGTAAATAAGTAGAATATATTTATTTATTGAATAAATGTCCGAAACAGACACCTATTAAACTATGAAACTGAATTTTGTTTTAAAACTGAGGGGGGAAATATTCATTAAGTAGACAGAAATCAGTTCTGAGACTGGTAAAATTTGTTTCTGTATAGCTTTGATCTATCTATCTGAGATAAAGAATAGTAATTTTCTATTGCATTTGTTGTTATACAATTCACAGCACTTAGTCACTGCTAAAATATGTAGATACTAACCTGAAAGTCTCTAATGAACGTTAAAAAGAAGAAGATAAAACCAAAGGCCACTGTCCATTCACAGATTGCACTCATAAAATGGTAAGTGTAGTCCTGATAAAACATAAAACAAATTTTCAGAGAAAACAGATAAACAAAATACATGTGGAATGATGTAGACATTTCATTCTCTAAATTCAACAAATGAGAGTTATGACTCACCATCCCAATACCCTGTTGTATAAAAATCAATTCAAATTTAGTTTTTACAGAATGATAAGTATATTTATCAAAGTTGCATGTGTTCCATTAAGCAGTGTCTTGTGTTGTAATATCAAAAATACTACAAGAAAACTACAATTGGCACAAGATCAAAACACAGCTTGAATATAATATGAACATGAAAACATCAATTTATGTTAAGATTACAAAAATGCCCATATCCAAAGCTTTCACTCAGAGCCACTGAGTTCAGCAGAACGATCCCTTACAGCAAAGTGTCATGATGTTTTACAATAGAGGGCTACCCTTGTGTGACAGTTCCTGAGAAGAGTTTTAAGTGGACCATCATTACAAACCTATGTAATATGACACAAACAAAATGTAAAGTGTTTCTTAACATTCCATCAACAAACACACCACCTGGTTCAGCAAAAACATTTTCTCATCCTTGCATCTCAAGGGAAAAAAAAGCAACACAAAACCTTACGATATTACTAAGATTGTCTGACTTGCAAAGATTTATTTCCCAGCTGGTCACTGGTTGAAGTAAACTTGCTAAGTTTGATTTTATTGAGCTCTTCAAGAAGGATACATTCTCTGCATTAGTTAACCTGTTTTTGAATACTTCCTTCTGGCTAAGTCTGTTCAAAAAGAAAAATTACTTGTCGTAGCTATCATTCTGAGAACATTGAAATCAATTCGAATACCTAATATTGACTATATTGACTTTAGTATGCTTCAGGTCAGACCCCCAAATATTTAGGGCAGGAGTAAAGACTATTTAATAAAGAATGGTGAAAAAGCTGAGAAAATGAACATTGTGAGAAAACCAACATTGTAAAAAACCTCAGAACCTTCAGAATCAAATTGGTCCAGTTTTGTTTCATGTATGAAGTTCATTTTCAGGAAATTTGACTATAAAAGGAAGTAGAACAACTAATTTCCAGAATCTTTTTTTTTTTTTTTTTTTAGTTTTTTTCTATGGGAAGGTTTCAAATGCTTGGTTAAAATGTAACTCGCTAAAGATACACCCATTCATAACACTTCCCTTACTCAAGCTGCATGCAGACATTTTTGTAGTGAAAAGTAACCAGCACTGCACAAATCTGTCCATGATAATGTACTATTCAAAGTCTCCAGAGTGTTTGTAGTGCTAAATACTTTTAGATAAATATAACACCATTCCCCAAATAATATGATACAGGGTAAGTTGGCTGCCTAATAAGATTTTACCTTTTCACCTGGAGTCCAATCAATTTTTGTCATGGAAATTTGTGAAGCAAACACAATCACTGGGGAAAATGGTGTAAAGGAAACCATAAAATTTTAGTGAGCAATAATGAAAATGCCTGCTTACAAAAGAAAAAAACCATCTTCCCCTTCCATAAAACAGCATATTCTGGAACAACCAGAATATTAAACCAAGATATTAAGAAAACAAGTAAATGAAACACATTATTACAAGGTAACTGGTAGCAGCAATCAAAACACATTTCTGTCGGTTCTTTCAAAGTACAGACAATAATGGGAGACATTCCAAAACTCAGATCATATTTGTGATCAAGAACTGTGGGAACAGAGTCCTATGTTGTTGGAAGGAGAACTGTATTGGCTTCCACTGGTCCACAACAGGTGCCTTGATATATCTGTACAGTTTCCTCTCAGGAACTGGGGGCATCTTAAAAAACCCCTTCCCAGCTGCTGAAGCCAAAAGCAGGCTGTAGCTGGCTGGCTCATGTGATGAATCTGCTATGACCAGTTTTCAACCCTGGCAGATCCTCCAAAGCCAATAAAATCAAGGGGGTGACTCTAACATCAGCATGCCCTGGGAAAAGCCAGTAAGTGTGTTGAGTGTGTCTTTAGGGGAGGCAACTAATGAAGCCCAGCACCAACCAACATGATTAAAATCATCTGCTTAGCTTGAAGAAAATATTTTCTACGTCTATACCACCGGTATTTTGTACATCTGTGTATTTGCTTCACTGTGGAAGAGCTGGCCCCCCTTTGCAGACCTTTCTCTTTATTCCCCATCAAATGAAGGAAGTTGGAAAGTTGGCCTAGCTTTATTGGTATATGATCCTGTGAAGAAAACTGGGACATTCATTTTAAATATATCACTGAAATAAGAGATAAAGCTTTTCTGAAGACCCCAAAACCTATCTTCAATCTATTAATGGTGTTTCAACATGCTATATTATATACATTAGAGATCTCTAAGCAAAGACTGAAACCTCAAGTTCATGCTTTATCAGCAATGATTTAACTTAAAAGGCAAATTATGAATGCATAAAGGGAAAACCATGGGATATAGCATAAAGGATACTGGGAATGAAAGCAATGCATGATATTGCAGATATGGCCATCCTTATGTGACACACAAAGTAAGTGTTCCATTGTGGACAGGACTTGTAAGAGATTATAGACTGAAGTGTAATGTATACAACACCGGAGCCAAATGCCACCAAAGCTCCTATGTCATGGACACTGGGAACAGCCAGCTCCTGGGAAGAGAATCAGCACAATGGTTAGCTGCAATTATCTGAGCAGTGGTAGGAATCAATGAGCTATGAGAAGACAGCGACCACATTATGCTGGGCACACACAAGGAGTGGGAAACAGTCCCTTTTCCAAATAGTCCACACAGGGAAGACGAATGAAAATGAATAAAGAGTAACTCAGAAAGGTAAACTGTGTCACAAGCCACTGGGTCAGTCCTTTCCCATGATCGTGTAAAAGTTTAGATCAGTTTTAGTTCTGTTCAGCAGTTGCTCTATTACCAAATTGATGTTTCCACAAGCAGGAACTGGCTTGTGTTTTCTTAAAAGGTTCTTATACTTCCTTCTTCCTCCTACCCTGACAAAGATTTTAAATCCACACTGAAATTCTGATCTGCATTTGTGTGGCCAGACTCTAATGGTAAAATTTCATGGGAGCTGTTCTAAACAGTGACTGCTTATAGCTCCATCCCTCACCCTCCAGTGCCCAACCACAAGGATCCAGGCAATAAGTCAGGAAAAAATTAGGTATATATATAAAATGTCACTATATGCGGCCTATATTTTTGTAATATCCTGCTTATGGAAGATTGTCTCCTTTATAACAAGAACAAGTAGAATATCTAGTAGCAAAACAGATTAATATTCCAGAGAAATTACTGTGTTCTAAATGTTTAAAAAAACTTCTACAAAACCAAAGTTTTGCCACCTTGGAATCCAATATCAGACAGGTAAATTAGTTTAAAGCTCCTTTCTGTCACCAGAGCATAACCAAACAGGTGCTTATGAACTGACCTACTACAAATCTCTTTTCTTGATTCATGAAAACATATTTATACCCTGTCATTACATATTTTAACATCTTTCCTGCCTGGAGGCTGCTGCTTTCTTTGTCTTTTATTGGTGGTTATGTTCACATGCTCTTTTAAGTTCTTTTCCCTCAGGCTTTTCTTTATACTCATACCCTTCTATCTCTCTCTCTCTGACCTATTAAGTTCTACCAGATTTTAAAGCATGTTCCTCACACAGGTATTTAAGTAGCAGCTCATCTATACTTGCATTTTCTTCTCCTCTGTCCCAGTTTCTGCCTCCCATATATACAGGAATGACAGTATTTGGTACGGAAAGAATTAAACATTGCATTTAGACCTATACACAGTATAGAGAGCTTTGCTAACATGGCTCTCATGATTGCTCCTATCAAACTGCCACAGTTTCCTTAAAAAGCTCATCACACTCAGTCCCTACAGAACCTGGGAACTGTTGCTACATTGCTCCAGTAAGCCTCCTAAACTTTCCAGGCAAAGGCAGGAAGATCAATCTAATCATATGCAATGCCTGACAAGCAAAACAAGAGCTGCTAAGACCTGGAGTTTTTTTAACTTTGCCTTATGCATTGAGGACTACAGGCTTTTGCCTTCCTTATCTAATTACCTTTTTTAAGCTAACCCTCCACTGTCTTTCATTTCTGTATTTCAAGCATTGTGCTATTTAAAACAGAGAACAAACATTCATGACCATTACGTATTTTCTCAGAGACTCACTTGTTTTTAGAGGATGCATTCTTAGTATTTTCTCCCACCTTGTTCTTCACTTATACTAAGTTCAGACACCAGCAGCATTAAACCTCCACACTACCTACCATATCTTAACTTGAAGCAAAAGGGTGAGTAAATTAATTATACTACTTAAAAGACCCACCACAAGTGGCACTAGATTTGAGTAAATAAAAGCCAAACCTTAAATATTTCCAGTATAATTTCACACTGAACCCTTTTTAGCAGATTAAGTATTTTGCTTTGGGGAAAGAGAATATTAACTGATGCCCAGTTAGTGTCAATCAGCTCCACTACAGTACTCAGGCATGGTGTTATCTCACCTGCTGGAGAAAAATGAGTGTTAAGAAACTAACAGGTAGTGCACATGAATGTAAATCTTCTGCATGACACACTGATTAGAAGGACTAGACAGAATGCTAAAGAAATATTTTCTAATTCCAGCTTTGCTTTGATCTCCTGGCCTAAAACAACCACCTGACCTTGAGCAAATCTCACATCCTCCTCATGTCTCAGTTATTCTACTGGTAAATGGGGACAAGAATGTACTGTTCAATACACTATACAGTTAAAATACTAACGACTTGCAAGCCACCTTTTCCAGCTTCCTGGGCAATTAAGCACGCTTGAAAAGCTGCTAGTTCAGATGCTTAGCTAGATTAGATCCTTACTGTGTTCTGGAAACTTCCTACAAACTTCTCCTAACATGGAAAGCAAGGTCAAAGCAGAGGAAATAGAAATTAGGTGAGGAAGGAGTTTATGAACAAACAATGAGAGACAACAGAGATTAGATAAGTTACAATATTGTAACTGTCAAGGGACCCCTTTGGAAACTTCAGGATCAAAGTTTCTGCTTCCCTGACCCTCACAAATTATCTGACATTCTTTTTTTACTTATGCAAGCTAAGTTTGTTTTCTATTTCAGGCAAGCAACACTGTTTTCCATCATCTAACTTTTTTTTTTGTGCCACACATAAATCTTTTTCAATAAGAGTACAGATATTTTACTTTTAAATAGTGTACTTAGAATAGACTGCAGTGACTGTGGTTCTGCAATCCACACACACTGCCCGGGCATAAAAGTAAAACAAGCAAGGTATCAGTCTAAGGCAGAGGTTTTGTCTGAAAATACCATGTCCATTACATGTAAAACTCTACTGGCTGCTGAAGCCCTGACAATCTTTATTTTCAATTTCTCTGTATGCTGTTATGAGCACAACAGTGTTTACTAAAATGTTCCACGGTAGATCATCCTTTAAAAGAAATAATGTAGCTGTTTCCACAGATTTAAAGACAGTATCTCAAACTACCTGCAAATTAAATTTGACTTGATTCTAAGCCAAAGCTTACAGTGCAATAGTTCTAGTGTCAGAATCTGCCCTATTACATATTTCCTCACTGGAAAAGGTTAAATGAACAATCTGTTTCAATATTTTTGCTCTCTATTGAATTTTCTTTCAGACACCAAGGGGTGGACTTTGTTTTATAATGAGATGTCAAATCCTTTCTGTCAAAATACACAGTAATTCTGCACATATCTATCAAAAGACTTAACATGTTGTTATGCCATCTCCTGCAGACTCAAAACAACAGGCTGATATTGTGTTCAACCTTCTAAGCTGTCAGCTAAGTCCAGTTTATCCTGTAAAAAATGCTGCTAGTGAGTGTGCCATCATTCAGGAAAAAATGTCTAACTTTTGTTAGTTTGAGTTATTTTGCATCACCCCCCCTCCGCCTGTAAGCAAACTTATCTCTGAAGAGCAAAGCTTCTTACAGTACAGCTTTCACAGTAAAAATTTTACAGCAAAAACATCCATATTAAGTTGTTTTAGAGTACAGACAAGCACACAGAAAACCCCTTATTGAAATAACTGTACAAGCAAAAAAATCTAGTATATAGGGAGAAAGTAAATCTGTTTCTTTAAAGCTACTGAAAAAAGGCAGAAGCAAGAAAGGCATTTCTAGTCAGTTTTCCAAGCATCCACATTGTGACAATGTTAATCACTCTTATCTATTTGAAATTTTAACTGGTAAAAAAACTTTAGCTTCATTTATGATAAGAAATTTACAGTCATACCTGAAAAGTTGCAACTATGCCCATTCCAATACAGCCCATCAATCCAATACATAATGAAAACATGTTGCACGAAGATCTAACAAAGTGTGATGACTCATTTTGCTTCTCTATTAATAAATATCTGATGTACATTGTAATTACACCTAAAAACCAAAACAAAAATACATATTTTGTTCAATGATCATGTATTGCTTACATTTTAATACCTTTTCCTGTAGCACAGGAGCATGCAGAATAACATGATAAGCATAATACAGTAACTAATATTGCCTTTAAATCCACTGGGATGAATAAAAACGATAGTGAATTTCAGATATATTACTTTCAGATAGAACTTCAACATCATCTTAGTCTTATCATTGTACATTATTGCTATCTAGAAATAACTGAACATCAAGAAAAACACTGATTTCAATCCCATTCTCCTGGATGTTTTGGGCACAGAAGCATTCCCATTCCACATTAGGTACAGATGTTACAGGGAGATGAACCATAAACTGGAGGGTTTATTCTGCTCTGATATGCAGTCTTGTATGAGAACTACATCCCCTTATAATGGATACTCTGTAGAATTAATTCATTTTTGCAGAGTTATTATATATATGACTCAAACATGCATTCAGTCCAGACAAATACCTGTACTGAATAAGAAAATCACAGTTCATCAGGATATAAGCTGTAGACCGGATTCCACAGTTCCGTAACACAGAACATAGTTTTAGTCTATCTACAGTTGGAAAATAAATCAGATAATTTGCCCAGGCTCTATGAGGTTACATGAAACACACCAAGATAGTGTGACTGAATGAGGCTCTTAGGAAAGGCAAATTATTTGATTTTTACTTTAAGGCCATAGTAGAGTACACATATACAAAGGTTCACAGCTCGTGACCCTCCATCCTCTAGAGGTGAATAGAAAATGCCAAACTTTCCGATTGCCATCAGTCATTTTGTAGAGCAGTAGGCATGTTGTAAGGAAAACCAGGTGTTGCTTCAACACTGCTCTTCCCTTTGCTGCAGCATATTAGAACCTAAAGTCTCCCTACCTTAGAGTTTTCACACAGTAATCATGCCATCTTTCTTCCACTTTTATTTCCAGCTGTGTGAACTACTTTGCACTGATGAGGTGCTCTTAAGAGACATAAGTGCCTCTAAGCCTGCCCTGGATGATCCTAAGGACCTGGCCCTCTAGCTGTTCCTTGCATCTGACACTACCATTTGGAGCAGTTTCTCTGCAGAATACTGAATGAACTGCAGTGTAAGCAGACAGATTTTGCTAATCTCATTTCTTCCTTCTGGTCAAACCAAGTACCTTATACATACCTAAAAGAGCTGAAATATTAATCATAAAACCAAAGACACCACTCTCTGGAGGTTTTGTTCCAGTGTCACTAAAGCAGGAAGAGAAAGGAATTAAAAGTTAATTGAGATCTGTGAAACATAAATGAGATACACATGAAATTCCAAGAGAAATGTAACTTGTGTGAACTGCTGCTATGGGCTTAAGGCATTTCAACATATTTTCTGCTGCACGCTTATCCTCCATTTGCAGTAGAAAATCTTTCCTTTCAAAAAGAAAGCATATTTTGAGAGCATAGTATTTGAACTGTATTTCCTCCTTTTCTGTATGCAATATGCAGAGATGTGACAGAGCAATACTTTGCTCATGAATGACATGTTTACATAAATGACATTTTGGAAATAACGTTTCTTTTACCCGCTGAATTAATGCTGTGATGGAGTAAAACATACCTAATGGCATTCACTATCTTAAGATGTGAAAGAATTGGGCTTAATTTCCTGATTTTCTTAAAGGGACTTTACCCCATGATACCAACTGTGTTCCAATGCCCAGGAATGTTCCTAGGAGCTGTTTAATTTACTAATGCAGATACAGCTTAAGAGTACTCTACACTCAAGGCATTGTAAGTCTCTTCTGCTGAAGCCATGCACCCTTATAGAAGAAAATTAGAAGTTCACTAGGACAGAGAGAGGGAGCATAAAATTCTGTAGAATATCTACAGAATTTATATACATATGTGCATGCATAGATATATATATATCTGAAAAACATCACATATACAAAATATTTGTTGTGTGAAAAATGAAACACCTTCATCACAGAATACTTTTCCCTCTTTCCCCTACACATGTGCCATCACCCACCCCAAAAAATGCCCTTTCCTCACAGGATGAACATATGCCTGGGAGTACATGGGCTCAAGTTCCCTCAAGCAGCACTCTTCTATAGGTGAGTGCTCTGTTGAAGGAACGATACTGTGATGCTGTCACCTCTTTACACTATTTTTTCTTGTCTAATCTCTTGTTTTTTCTTGTCTGACATACAATCAGTTGATACCTATTTGATCAGTCTCTGGTGGTCAAGCCAATGAAAAATATCTAGTTCTTAAATCTTTACGTAATTTGGGTGTGAGCTGAGTTTTCTGTTACTGGCCAGTACCAAGAGGCACAATTGTGTATGTAAACAGAGGCACCCAAAGAACTCTACTGCCAGAAATGTAAACATTTAAGGGACTCAGCTAATGTCAAAGTTTATTGGAAAATGAGCAAAGATTCTGAGAACAACCCTTTCCCTCAGGGTGGGAGTGTTGATCTGCTGGAGGGCAGGAAGACTCTGCAAAGGGGTCTGGTCTGGCTGGATCAATGGGCTGAGTTCAATTGTATGAGATTCAACAAAACCAAGTGCCAGGTCCTGCACTTGGGCCACAACAACCCCAGGCTGCACTACAGGCTCAGGGAAAAGCACCCAAGTGGACAAGAAGGTCAGTGACATCCTCGCCTGTCTCAGAAATAGCGTGTCCAGGAGGACCAGGGAAAGTGATTGCCCCCCTGTACTCAGCACTGGTCAGGCCACAGCCTTCAGTGTTCAGTTCTGGACGCCTCACTGCTGGAGAGACATGGAGGTGCTGGAGCAGGTCCAGAGAAGGGCAAGGAGGCTGGTGACAAGACTGGAGCACAAGTCCTGTGAATAGCGTCTGAGGGAGCTGGCGCTGTTTACCCGGAAAAGAGGAGGCTCAGGGGTGACCTTATGACTCTCTACCTGAAAGGAGGTTGCAGCCAGCTGGGCGTCAGCCTCTTCTCCCAGGCAACCAGCAACACAAGAAGAAGTCTTAAGCTGCACCACGGGAGGTTTAGGTTGGACACTGGGAGGAATTTCTTCACAGAAAGACTGATGAGACATTGGAATGGACTTCTCAGAATGGTGATGCAGTCCCACAGCCCTGGGAGGTGTTTAAGGCAAGCCTGGGCATGGCCCTTTGTGCCATGGTCTAATTGATAGGGTGGTGTTCAGTCAGAGGTTGGACTCCCTAACTGATTCTGTGATTCTCTACATGATGGAACAAGTAGGTACTAGCTAGACACAGGGTGTTTTATGTGATTCAAGAAGATGAACACTCTTCTTTCTAACAGTGAGGCTGGATTAGGTTTCAGTGCTAAGCTTCTGAACCTTACCACTGAGTGCAGCCAAAATGACAGCTGTTCAGCACGAATGCTTGTGCTCTTAGCATCCAAAGGAGAAAGGAATCTCTACTTAAACAATAATTCCTAAAGATTTTGACAATTTTATTAAGCTCAAGAGAGAGGAGTATGACCACCTCAAAAGGGTAGTTTTTTTTTAGAAATTAGTATTTTCTCTCAAACCCCTTCTATGTTACAGAAGGATTTGTGTGACTAGTTGCTAAGATGATTTACCAAAAACAGGGGGAAGCTTAGGATAATGGCAGGATCCTTTTCTATGAGAAGCTGATGCAAAAAAAAATAGAGAAAACTCATATATTTGTTTTGACTAGATTGGTTCTTGTTGTAATGCTTTATGAAGACTTGTTTCAGCTTGTACTATGTATTATCTTGTTTCTCTTTGACAGTGTAATTGATGAAAACAGTAAACTAATTCTTTTTTTTTTGTTTGACACATCTGAAAATCATTTTAATCCATGTTTCATTTAGCCCATTTTTTAACCTTCAGCTTCACATCTTTTCCTCGTGTTTCTGGAGTGTTTTCATTAATATGACAAAGGATTCTATTTAAAAAGTGGGCCACTTGTGACAATCTTCAAGGACTTTTTCAAATCAGAAACTGCTCTGTGGTAAGTACAGAACTGCAATCACTTCAAAGCTTTTGAAGGACTTTAGGTGAGAATAGAATGGAATTGGCACATGCATAGAAAGCCACTTGAAGTTCTTGGAACACATCATAAGAGCAATCCAAATAACCTGAAATTGCACTGGACTGGCATTTTTTTTAATTAAAGCTTTTCTCAAGCTAAAGCTTTATAGGTGAGTTTTGCTATTGTTAATTTTTAAACCCAATAGATGTATGCTTTAAGGAAATTTCATAACAAGAATACTATATTACATCTACAATCTATTTGCAAAGTAAATACACTGGACTTTCAAGGACACAATCTTTTTAATGCCATATTTTCCACTAAAAAGTCCTGAGGCTAAATGAAGACTTAGGTTCATTTTCATTTTACTTCTGGTCTGCTGCTATGGAAAAAAAAAATTAGAAAAAAAGTATTGGTGACAGTTTCTTTTTATGAAAAAGAAAAAAGAAAATGGCACATTTGAAACAAAATTTGCTCACATTTTGAGGTGGTGCATGGATGAGCTCTACCACCATTGAGAAGATGAGGAACCCCATGTGAAAATGACAGCATTTGTGTCACCATCTCACGTAACAGAATTCTAAAACCAAACAGTCTTCTGAAGTGTGGAAAGACAAGATGATAGAGGAGACAAGGAATAAATATTTTAGGGCCAAAAGACTCATCATCATCTAATTTCTTCATAGTCGTCATAAACTATTTCTCTCCAAATTGAAGTCCCAAATTTTTTAAACTGGAAAATTCTATTCTCCCTACAGGGATTCTGATTGATCCAGAGGCACTACCTGGTAGCAAATACCTTCAGGAAAATTCCCTTCAGTTTTTCATCAAACCATCATCATCCCAGCACATCCAAATTAGTTTGGAATTTGAATAGTACGAGCAAAAGAACTAGTTTGGGCATAACCTAATTTTGGGACTCTACTGCTAGAAAACACAAAGTCATATTAATTTTTTCTACCCAGAAATGTATTTGCTTTACTTGACGAGACATTAGCACAGTTTCAATGACAAATTTAGGTGCGGACTCTCAGTGCGACAGCTATTACAAGGTAAACAAATAAAATTAATAAGTTACCTCAAGACATACACAGGATACTTGAGGAATGTATATAAGAATTACAGAAATGTTGAATTAGTTTGTCAATATTCTTCTCCTTTGTGTAATTGGAATTTTCCCTGTACGAGCTCTATTTAATTTTTATAGCTCATTTTAAGATATTGCACAACTTAAATGTTGCAACATTCTTCCTCTTTTTTATGATTCTAAGTTTTAGTAAATCACATTCTAAATCACATGATTCAGATTCTTAGACTAAAGCAATGACCTGCAAAATAAGAATATGAACTATGGTACGTCTATTGGCCTGTGTACTTAGAAGGAAATTTATTATTCCCAAGTGCACCTTCTATGAAGATCTTATGCTTAGATTATGTGCCCTTAGAATTATTAAATATTCTTCACCAGTCAGTCTATATCCTTAGTTCAAATGTGATGTTAAAAGGATGCAAAATAAATAAGACTTTAAAAACTTTACTAGTAAACTCAGAGGGCCTGAAATGTGACTGGGTATCACTGATGCAGCCTCTTATATCTTTGTTTTGTTTGGGGTTTTTTTAGGGTATATGGACATTTATTGTGAATCCATAGCTAAAGGATAAGAATGATTTTTTTCTGTGAGCTTTCTGTTAGGTTGATACTACTATGGCAGCTGAGATACATCCATCAGAGTTATTGAGTTGTGACTTAAAGGTTTGGTCTATCTCTTTAAAAAGAGTGACACAATTAGGATACCTGTGCTGTCAAAAACCTCACTGCAAACACAGTCATACAGAAAAAAAAACACATTCTGTTCTCCCATATATTTTATTCTATGACACCACTTCAACAGAAGAAACATAATTTGTCAATTTCTTACTACAGGACCTCAAAATCCTTCTGAGCACAAACCATATGCTGAGAATGGACACAATTATGACAAATGTTTTATTTTTCTTGGTTATTAATGGATAAATTGCACTGATCACAAGCACTTTTTGTGTCAGTACAACTGTGTATGTAATCAAGGATGAGTAGTAGGGTATTTGTTGAAGTACAACAAGTTGAGCTCAGATTTGTGCAGATGAAAACTTTTGCTAATATAAGCATGAAGCCCAACTTTCTTTGTCTCAGTTTTAATGAAGCTCAACTTTCTTGTGGGTTGTGCTGTCATTTGCACTTGCCTATGATGACAAATCCTGATTTTCAATCAAATTTGCTAATATGTGCTAATCAGGCTAGTGGTCTTCTGAAATTATGCATGTCCATAAAGACCTTCAAGGAATTAGATCTAGATGTGTCTTGAAAGGTGAATTTTAAAATCTCATTTAGATCTTCTGTATATTAGACACACTCTTGGATTTCTGGTTAACCTTTAATCTATTAAGACAAAAATACTAGGAAATTCATAATTTAGATTTAAATGTTAACATAAGCAATGCATAAACAATGATTTATACATAGTTGCACTTAAATGACTAAGTTATACAAAAGAGATGCCAGCCATCTCTCGGGAAGTCTTTTGCATCCATTCGTCCTACACTGAAATTTTAAACATGTGTGTTTGTGGGGATGCATGTACTGCAAACAGCCATTGCAGGGCTTCAAGTCCTGTCATCACCCGGTGCGCTTTGGCCCAGTTCTGGAGTTATACGAACAAAATTACACTGCCACCACTTAATCCTAACGTTTTGCTAGGACAGGCCTGCAGGACACTTTCAGCAGAGAGCGTTTCCCGGTCCTTTCCCCGTGTGTGTGCCGGGGCAGTCCCGGAGGCCGCGGTGCTGGAGGTGTGATGGGTGCCGGGAGGGCACGGGGAGGCTCTGCCACCACCGCCTCTGCCGCTCCGGGCATCCCGCATCCCACATCCTGCATCCCGCATCCCACCCCTCGGAGCCCCGCCGCTCGTGTGTCTCACACACACACACACAGAGCACACAGACAGACACACACACACACAGGACACGCAGACACACACAACTCCCCCCGCGCCCCGGCCGCCCCCGCCTCCTCACCTGATGTAGGGGACGAGCGGCTCGACGTGCCCCTCCAGCACGGCGATGGCATAGGAGATGATGAAGGCGGCCGAGGACCAGCTGACGAGCAGAGCGGGCACGAAAGCCACGCCGGGCATGCAGCAGAGCATCGCCGGCGCCTGCCCTGCCCGGCGGGGCATCGGCGGCACCAGGGGCGGCCGCGCCCTCCAGTCCCGGACGGCGAGCGGGGACCCGGGGGACACGAACACACACACACACACACACACAGAGAGGCAGACACACACAGAAAGGCAGACACACGCACACACACACACACAGACAGACAGGCAGACACACGCGCGCTCCCCGCCGGGCAGCGGCGCTGCCGCCTCCCGCGGCCCCGGGGCTGCCCCGCCGCTTCCCTTCACTTTCGGTTCCCCTCAGCGCCCCGCCCGGCCCCGGCCCCGGCCCCGGCCCCGCCGTGGGGCTCCCCGGCCCTCGGTCCCGGGCTCTGCCCGCCCCGGGAGGCGCCCCCGACAGCCCCCGGCCGCAGGAAGCCTCGGCACAGCCCGGCCCCGTCGGGGCAGGGGGCGGGCGGTGCCGCGGGCTCGGCGGGACACGCCGGCTTGTCCCTTCCCTAAAGGGTCTCAATCCCCTAAATGGTGTGGGTTAGCGGATCCGGGGGCAGCCGCTCCTCGCCGGGGCACGGCAAGGATGCTGCAGACCGCCTCAGAAAGCCCGGGGGTCTGGAATTCCCGCTGTGGAGCCCCGCATGGCTCACGCCTCTGGCACACACGTCCACCGGGGACTGGCGTTTCAGGCACATAAGGTAGCCTTGATTTGCAGATCTTCCGTGAGATGCACTTTTTCACATGCTTAGAGGGAATCTGCTGTTTAGTTCAAAATCATGCCACGTTCGGCATTTTCACTTTGGTTTAGCCTGAAGCTGTGGACAATCTGTAAAGGTTGTTTCTGTTTCCTTTGACTTTTTTGACATCACCTTTTTCAGTGATGTTACAGTTTTTATAACTTCCAGGTAGTAGTACATATGATATCTAAAGCCAACCCATAGTATCCATTTCCCCTCGTGCCCACCCTCAGAAAGCTCAGAACTGCCCCTTGGAGCCTCTCCAAGGGCTCTAGGCCTTCTCTTCTGTTTTGTCTTCAAGCTATCTTGCAGGTGCTTCTTCAAAACACTGTGTCCTTGGCAAAACTCGGAAATGTGTGACAAAGTGCCCAGTGATCTCTAAAGACCACCTAATATGTGAGCAATCCAGAGAAACCTACATAATTCTAAGAATTCTAGAAAATCTACAAAATACACTAAAATCTTTAGGCATCAAATTATTCTACCCCTAAGACTGGAGGTACTCTACACCCTATGCCTTTTGGCAGTAGCATGTTGGTCATATTCTTTACATGTAACTTGGGTGTAACAATTCACTGATACTTCACAGTTATAGTCAAGTACTTTTAAAAAAAAAAACAAAAACCTTTCATACTGGCTAATACTTCTGTACTGCCTAGAAAGAAAGGTATTTTGTATATAGCAAAAGAAAGAGTTTGGGGGGAAAAAAATCAACCCCAAACCACAAAATGATACTTAATATTTCCATAGCTAATCTGTCTTCTAGTAATTTTGAATGACAGAAATTTCTGGCTGAAAGAACAGGTTTATTTCTTCTTTAAGTTAGAGATCAAAAAATAATGGAATTAGACTAGTATTTGAGACGTCTTAATATATACTGGTTTAAAAATTTTTGTTTAATTATGCCTCAATGTCAGTTATCTTTGTTTTTTTCCCTTGAAACAGAAAATCAGAGAAATACTATACAGGCGCTCTTTTGTAAGTAAATGAACTGCAGAAATGTACTGATGTTCATTATATTTATAGAAGTAGAATTTTACATTTTTGTGTGTCAGTAATTTAGTATTCTGGTTTGGTTTCCTGCAGGAAGAGGAAGGGATTGACTTTATTTTACTACATCCACATTTAAGTCACATTATTGGAAAAATGTTTCATCCATAGATCTGCAAAATCATTATACTAACTTTAGTTCTGTAAGTAGTAAATAAATCACTCTAAAGTGTGAGTTGAGTATTTAAATTCTTCACATGACTTTTTGAAGTGCCTGAACAGTATTCGGAGTGAAAGAAAGACACACGATTGGCTCAAGCAGGTGGCAACTTACTGTTTGGTGATCACCAGCAAAGGCATTTTGTTGCTATGTAAACATTTATCACAGCTCATGTGATGTTTCTTTTGCTTTATAATTTTATTGTGGAAGGTAGTCAGAGATACCTTTTGATGAAGATCAGACTACTTCGTATTAGAATTATTAGAAAAATAGATTTGTCAAGATGTGCAAATAATAACATCCATGTCAGTGATTTGAAAACATATGAAGGTAAAGAAAATAGTAATAGAAGAGATCTAAAACAGGCTATGCTGCTGGTACTTGTATCCCCACTTTTCTTCTATTTTATTCAAAATCTGCTTTCCACTGGTTTTATATTTATTATACATGACTATTTTCTTTATCACATTTGTAATTCCAAACTCATTCTTTATGAAGTGACCTGTAACATGAAAGGCCTAGTTGGAAGACTCCCCTTCCCCAAATATCTTGGCCTTTAATATCTCTGCATGGTGTTTAGACTGACTCTGTGCAGAATAGTTACGGTAGCATTTACTTCCCTGATTTGGCAAAGAACTTGATGGAAGATGGAACAACAAGGGAGGCCAGAAGATGACACTAGGGAAAGTCTGCAACAAGAGCAAGACAGACATAGGTCAGTTAGTTCTTGAGGTTTTCTATTTTGCTACACACAAGCACTAGGGAAAAGAAGTGGCCTTAAATTGTGAATGGAATGCTTAATTTTTTTTTTTTTAATTTTATTATTAATAACTGAAAATCCTTTAGCAAACTCTACAGCAAAGCCAAGTGTTTTTTGCCTTACATAGTATGTATGTTTTAAAGATGAGTAAAGGGTACTTCCCAAGTTTGCTTTGGCTGCCATACATAGGCATTCAAAACCCTGAATAAAATTGAAAGTACAATTTTATTCTAGCTAGTTACTCCACTGTTCTCCAAGCACTTCTACACTTTTTTTTTTTTTTTTTGAACTTGAAAGTGCTTGCGGTGTAGAACAGAAAACCTAAAAGTCTATGAGAAGATTACATTTAGAATATAAAAATGTAAGGTCTGCAGATTTTGCACTCACAGATTACTTGTTCAATTTATTTATATGTAACCAGACCTGGATATTGAGGGAACTCCACTATAATGACATACCCCTTGGAATGCACAGACTTACGACTGCTTATAAGCAGAACTTGATCTTCCCAGAGAAAAAAGTGAGAGAGAAGAGGAAGAATTTGTTTCTTGTAAAAAGAAAAACAGTGTGTGGTGAAATAAGGAAAGAAGGGTGTGAGAGCTGTGCAGCTCAGGACTGCTGTGGTAAAGATGGTATTGGCTGGAAAGAAGGAAACAGTTTCCAGACACAAGTTGTACAAGGAGTACATTTACAGAAGGAGTCAAATACACTACCTGCAACAACTTCAGATTGCTGTGTGAAAAGTTCAAGCTGGTTTGTGGTACCTCTTCCCTTCCTCTTGGGTCACATGCCAGCTTCTGCAAACTTCTCTCAGCAACAAAAGCATGTGTAAACTATTCACACTTCTGACATGAAGTTCAGAACGGCAACAGTAACAACCTACAACATCTGTGAAGTCCTACGCTGTGAGGCATTTGTGGCATGACATTTAAATTTCTAAAAAGCAATGTGATTTAGTTATAAAATAGTTGTCGTATGTTACTGTTCAAGATAGTTTATTTTGCTCCATTTGTTTTGGGTCCCCCTCTAGCTAGATGTCTCAGCTGTCAAAAAGATTGGACAATTCAAAAATGACAAGTCCCTTAAGAATAAAGAGATGCAACTATTGGATTGAAATTATGTAATTTTCTCTCAAAAAAACCCAAAAAGAATAGAAGTTTCCTGTGGCGCATGGCATATTTGGATCAGTATGTCTCAATAATGATGAGTTGTGAAAAGGTTTATTCCAGAATTTCTAGATAAGATTAGATCTCTTTTTTTTTTTCTTTTTCTTTCTTTCTTTCCTTTTTTTTTTTTTTTTTTAACGTTCTGCTCTCTATTTTTACTTACTTTTTGGGTGATTTTTTTTTTACTGGGAGAAATCTGTGTTTCCAGAGTGCATGAGCTGTAGACTGATGTGGGCTACGAAGGGCAAGAAAGAGATTGTTTACCTGCAGATGAACCATTCCTCAGTGGCTTCATTCTCCTTCAATCTCAATGAGTTAGGCAACATGCTGAAGCAGTTAGTGGAAGAATTTGGCTTTAGAATTTTAATAATTTTGGCAGTACATTTTTGCAGAAGCACATTTTCAGTGAAAAGGAAATAATTCAAAGTGAAATGGGATTTTTTAATGTGACCTTGCCATCTGAGAGAAGTACCTTTGCTGATTTCTTAGTGGAACACAGTAGCTGACACTAAGTTGCTTCCTGAAGAGTAAGAGAAAGAAATGAAATTCATGACCTTCAGCCCAATTAGGCTCCAAAGGGACTAAATGACTCAGAGAGAAATTGATCATTTCTAGAAAAAGCTATCAGAAATATCTTTTTCTCAACATCAGAAGTGGCAAATGATGTGCTATGTCCAATGTAAAGCCTCCTAGATATGGGGAGTACTCACTGCTGGAAAATCAGATCCTATTTTTGTATGTTAATCTAGAACTGCCAAAACAATTTGGGGATGTTGGTTTGTCTGCCTGTACCACATCATATTGCTAAATATAGGGCACTCAGCTCTTTCTTTCTGTGTATACCATCCTTTCACATTGCTGACATCGAATTACAGTTTGCTTCTTTCAAAAAATTCCTTTTCTGTCTGGCACAGTTGACAACAGGTTCTAACAAGGCCAAAGAGAGCTGCTACATGTGCTTCAGGGTAATATTATGATGTCTCTTTACGCTGAAACTGCTTGATTCAAGCCGATACAAGTGTAACAAACGGGCTTAGTAAAATGTAATTTTACAAAACCTAAATAGCATCCAATTTCATAGTTTCAGTTTTAACAAACTATGCTTTCCATCTTTTCTTGGTCTTTGTCCATGTCCTTCATATATCAAAGGTTCATGCTGCGTAGCAACTCTCTTAAGACCACAAACAATATGGAATAAAGGCAGAAGGATTGTTCTTGTTCCGTAAAAATGCAGTGAAATCACTATCATGAGGCATAGACAAATGCTCAGCTTTGTAGCTGGCAAAGAGCACTTCAATAACCTGTGGGAGCATCACTGCTTCTTATTTGTTTGAGGAACTTTGGATTGAAGAAAAACTGATGCAGCTTAGGAATCTCAGAGAAATCATGAGCTATTCCTGTGTCTTGTATGTACCAGCTCCTTCACACTCACAAATGGCAGTGGCAGACAGAGGCATCAGGTTCTTCAGTGGTTCGAGTTCTGCATTTTTGCAGTCCACTGCCAGGATTCAGTGAGAGATGGGAAGTGGTGCCATAGGCAGCAGCAGCCGGACGCTGCCCATTAGAGCCCACTGCGGGGGTTGCTCCATCTCATAAGGCCACCTGTCACCACCCTCTTAGAGAAAACTCCCTTGGTCCTTCTCCCTCTGTGGGCCTTGTGGAATTCAGGTTGTTCCTTGGAGCGTCATGGGGCAGGAATTCCAAATCTAGTTTTTCTGGGGATAGCAGAGTAATTCACTATAGGTGTAGGGTGTCTGGGAATGAAGAAATCATGTTTAATCCCCATCACGTATGTAGAGTTTAGTACAGGGGAACATCAACTAGCAGTGAAGTGAAAGAGGCACAGTATTGATACACCCACAAAATCTTACTGACCACCGTTCATCACTAAAGGCACCTCCTTTTTTTCTGCTACAAACTGCTGAGTGTATTTAAAGGATTACCCTGCCCATTCTAACCATCTAATTGATGCAGTCTGTTCTCTGTGCTATTACAACTTGGCAGGGTTAAGAAAAGAAACGCAAATTCCACTACTATGCTGTAACAACAACATCAGTATACTGAAGGCCCAAGTTTTTAGCATTAAAGTAAAAAATAATATCTTTTTACTCTTTAGAATAATCAAACATTTCAGAGAACTAGGCTTTACTGTGAGAAATTCTATTCTATTCTGTTTTAGTCTAAAGTGATAATTGAATATCAAGGATAATGAATTCTAATAGTATATTTTCCAAAAGCATGATGAAATTTAACATTTAAAAAAATAAGATTATATTTATATAACATATATTTCTTAATATATATTATAGATATTAAATCATGGCTTGGGAAGACATTCCAGGATCTTTTATCCACTTCATTAGGGACTTTGGAAGCAGACATAGAGATATGATTTGGTTTGAAGGCCACAGTCTATTTAAATTGTCATTGCCTATTGCTAAGAGCATGACACTTTAAAAAGCAAGGACTTACTATAATGAAAACCAAGGACAACAAATAAACCCCAACAACAACAAAATCCCCCAAATAACCAAAACCAAGAGGAAATGCCAGGTTCTGCAGAGTTTCAAAGGGTTTCTTCTGGCTTTCTGCAAACATTTGTTATTTGAGTTTGAGGTGCTCAGGAAATAACAGATCTTTCACAGTAAAATGTTGGTGAATATTATGTTTAGAAATTTTAATTTTGCTGCCAGGTGCACAGGTTGCCTCAGCTTCATCTAGATGTTTAGTTTCAGAGATATTTGAAATGGCATTGTTCCAGTCCTTTGCTCTCTAGGCATTAGTTTTTCATCTGTTTCTATATTACTGTTTTCCTTTTTTCTTTAGGAATACCTCATATTTACCAGCCCTGCTCTTCAGATTTTTTAAATATCCTTTCTAGTATCTGCACAAATATAAAAGAAGTGGAAAGGGAAGGAAATGACTGATGTTTAGGAGATAGTAATTTTTTTTTTCCTATAGAAAAACAGGCTCTGAAGGGAAAAAAAAAACAAAAATTAAAAAAAAAACTAAACCAAAAACAGATTCTATATTCTATCAACAAAATTTCCAAGTAACAAGTCATAAATATTCCTTGCATACCTGTCCAGTGGGTTGAGAATGGAACATCTGAGGATTTTCAAGAGTACTGAAGTATTGAGCATGATTTAAAAATTTTCACTTTTGCTACAGTACTAAGTGAAAACTCACTAGCTGCACATAATTAGAATGCATTTGCTCATGAGGCTAAAATTACTGCAGACTGATTAAGAGATAATCCATTACAAGACATAGAATCAGGGTTTAACACATCTCAGAAACTGATCACTTATATTCTATCTCTATTTTAGAGGTAATGTCAGTGGCATTGAGTCTTATCAAAGACTAAGAACTCTATAAATGGTGAGTCAAAATGAGATTATGTTTTGAAGGATAGAATATTGCTCAGTCACTGTCTTTTACTTTTTTGTTCTGAGTGACTAATGTGATTTTAATTATTGTATTTGATAGATAGTGGTACTACCAAATTCACAGTGCTGTACTGAGCTATTAATTCCAATATGCCTAAGGCTACTGCTTTAAATTTCTGGAGCTAGATATTACAGTTTTTGTGGGGATGGAGGGGCAGGGAGAGATGTCCCAGAAGGCCTTATCGTCTCCCATTTTCTTTCCATAGAAAGTGCTCATGCAGCTCTTCAAAATACTGATAAGCACACCAGCCTGTTTTGACTCCTGTTTAGGTCCCAGCCCTCTACAAGTGTCCTCTGTTGGCTAGGTGCACAGAAAATACAATACCTTACCAGAGTGAGTGGGGAAATAATTGGCTGCGTTTTCCTCCTATCTGTTCTTCAGTGCACAGGGCAAACCTGTTCATAGCCGTGTAGAAGAACTTCTAGGATTTAAAAAGAGTTCTTAGTACATCTATTGTAGATCTATCTAGTGAGTAGGGCAGGAATAGGAATGATGGCTGCATCATTACAATAAGCAGATATAAATTACCCCTGTCTCTGCTGCAAAACTCTTCTCTGATGACGGCCAAGTTACTTCAAGCAAACTCCCCACAGGCACATCATTACTTCTCTGTTCTTAACTTTTTCTTGTCTGCCTTGAGACACCTCTGAATACTTGGAAGTTCTGAGCATTCGCAAATGGAACCAAGGTCCCTCAGAGCAAAGTGCTGAGCCATCAGAGTACTACCAGCAAGCTCCTGTACTGTGAAAACTCAGTCCTAAAGTGGAAGCCAGCATCAGACATGCAGAATTTTGTCTTTACCTTTGTGTTCAGTAATTTGCTTCACAGAGGTGCTAAAGATTAATTCATGTTTGTAAATAAGACTGTACAGTGATGAACACAGGAAACCTATAATGATGTTAAATCTCTTTGCTTTAGTGCAAGATTCATGGAATGTGCAGTGAAAATTATTTTTGGCTAACAGGGAAGCTTGAGGTACTAGATTGATTGCTTCTGGTCTTCTGCCTCAACCAAAGATAATTACATTATTGCTTTGTGTATTTAGTTCTTACTGTTCTCCCTTCCTAGCAAATTAGAATGCAAAAGATTTGGAAAGAGCTGCTACTTGACAAGTCTACCATGTCCAATGGCAAATTCTGCCTTTCTCAAGCTTTTGAACATTTCAGGATCTCCATTTCCATTGAAAGAAAGTAAATGTTTCATTCCTTTTGAAAATAGCTTGAATTCCCTCTTAGAAAGGTCTAGCTGTAGTAAGAAAAACATCACAAATTTAGTTTTCTAAGATCTAGGAGTGAGAAAGTGTTGGTGAAGGCGACTTGTGGAAAATCAGGATGAGGATAAAGTGTGTTTATAACTATTTGACTGCTTATTTAGATTACATCATAATCCACAGAAGTCATGCCTTTGCATTAAGTGGTGCTACGTGCATCTTCAAGTTAATAAAAACACGAGTACATTCAAGTAGATTATTCCAAAAGCCCAGTGGTTTACATGGATAATGACTTGGCAAGGCCCTTAAGTATATGTTTGAATATAATGGCAGTGTCTAATTTTTAGATATCCTGACATCTAGTGGAATTTATTGCTCCAAGCAGAATATCTGGGTTCATCTGCATCTACAGTGACTGGGGGAAATGAGGAGAGTTAAGTATCCCAATTTTTGGATATGATAGTAAGGTTCTCACCTGGAGAACTGCCTAAGCAGTGCATTAGATAAAATGTGAAAAAAGGAGAATTTGGCCTGAGCCTGGCCCCTTTCAGAGACATGCTAACAAAGCCAACTGCAAAATGATACAAGGTTCCTGATTTGGTTTCTGGTTTTGAGCTTGAAAATAATTTCTAATGACAGCTTTAGAAGAATGCAAGCAACTTGGATAGATTGCCTCAAAAGGAATTTACACCTGCATCTACTATGTGTACCTTAATAGCTTGCAATTAATAAGCAAGTTGAGGGTGGCCTTGTTTTCATCTATTTTCCCTGCCTTTCACAGAATTACAGAATCATCAAGATTGGAGGAGGCCTTACAGATCATCTAGTCCAACTGCCAACCCAGCACCACCATAATCACCCCTAAACTGTATTCCCAAGTGCCACATCCAGAGCCCCCTTGAACACTTCCAGAGACGGTGACTCTTACACTTCCCTGTGCAACTTATTCCAGTGCCTAGCCACTCTTTCAGTAATTTTTTTTTCCTAATATCTCCTCTGAACCTCCCTTGGCACAACTTGAGGCCATTTCCTCTTGTCCTTTCACTTGAGACATGACAGAAGAGGCTGACTCCCACTTCATTGCAACTTTCTTTCAGAGAGTTGTAGGGAGCACTGAGATCCATCCTGACCCCCCCTCTTCTCCAGACTAAACCACCCCCTTTCTCTGTTGCATGGAATAATGAAGTCATTGATGGAATGAGGATGGCAAGGGTGTATGACCCACAGCCAAATTGGAATATAGGAGAGCATCTGGAGTATCGAGTCCTGTCTCCTGTCACAAGCTGGCTAAGCTGCCTCTCAAGGCTTGATAGCTATTCCTGCTATTTCTATTTCAAGTATATTCCAGAATATGTTTTTCTCTCCTTATTTGTTTGTTTTGTTTTGTTTGTTTTGGGTTTTTCTTTGTTTTGTTTTAACCTGGTGACAATATGGCATTTAGTTTAAACAGGTTTCTGATTCCTGTGATATGAACAAGTCAAAACATTTTAGTATCTTTTCAGAAGGAAAGGTCTAGTTGTTCCTTTCCATGCACATATTTCAGTTTAAGTACATATTCCTTGAACAGGAGTGTTCTACAAGCAAGGACAGATATAGTCCCATTTGCTCAGCAGCTTTTTATATCTCTGTATCTACTGGAATACTTTGGTGGATACCTTGTAAAATAATTTAAAGATTATGTGCATTTTAATGGCTTTATAATATCAGTATCATATGGAAGTGTTTATTTGTCTGCATAAATGTAACATCCCATACTTTGCACTAATTATTTATCTAGATCTTGAAGTAATTCAGTTTCCTGTGAATGATTTTCTGCTTTACTTTGGTATTACATCTCTCAGGTTCATCTCTTTAGCACATTTTAGTCTGTTTCTGCATTTATGCTGTATTGTTGACCAGAAATTATGCTTTTTCTCATAATCTGCCTATACAGTATACCTCAATTCTCAGCAAAAAACTCCGTCTGTTGACTCAGAATACCAGGCCATCACTAGTACTGCAGCCACAGTGCTGTAGGTGGCGATAAAGAGACGCTGCAGTGCAGTAATAACAGCTGAGTAATAATAGTTCAATAATAATAACACAGTGCTTGAGCAGGAGGAGCAGGTGAGGGAAGTACCAGCAGACATGTAAAGATTATATTCCCCCAGGGTAGTATTTTGGCACCTGGGTGAGACATGTGAAGGAAGAACACTGCACAGGTGAGGAGAAAGTGCTGGCTGTGATAAAAGTTTAGCTGAGGCTTCTGCACACTGAGGCTGGAGGGCTGGGTTATTATGAAGGGCCAAATAAGTCAGGCTGATAACACACAATAAGGAGAGGAACACATCACTGTGTGGTGGGCGCGGAGACTCTGCAGGTAGCCCCTAATGAAATTGCCGTGCTGTCCTATGGCCCATGGAGAAAGGAAAAATACTATGACAACAACAATGCAAATCAGAGTAGGACTCAGTGGCCTGGGAGAACTGTGCCAAAGAGCCATGTACTCTTGGACATTTCTTGAAGTACAGCCAGGAGTAGTCCTCTCACACAACCAACTGTGTAAATACACTAGGACAAAATTCTGGAAGTGGTCAAGGAAAAAATAAGATCACAAGGGTGTTCCTCAGAAAAGTCACTGCAGGGAGTTTTAAGAAACACTCAGAACTTTCAATGCAGTGATAGACTACAGAGATAGGTGCTACTGTCTTTGGCCTCATGAGGGCCAATGACCCCACATCATTCTGCCTGATGCAATTTATGACAGTGGCAGTACCAGCAGCATCCTGTGTAGATGTCTAAACTTCATGGCAGAAACCAGACTGATGCAGATTAAGGATTTACGGAGTGTGCTGTCAGCTAATGACTGTTAACCAATTTCTTGTTATCATGGTTTTTTTCCTGAAGAACTGTTCCTGAAGAACTCCACAAAAAACCCTCTCTATCCTCCTGATTCCCAATCCATGAAGACATCCCTGCACTTTATTTCTGTGCCAAACCAGGAAATAGAACATTTAAATTAAACACAGCATGTAGCTCGACCGTATCTTTATGATATCCAAGAGTCATAGAATCACAGAATCGTTAGGGTTGGAAGGGACCTGTGGAGACCATCCAGTCCAATGCCCTTCTCAAGGCAGGGTCACCTGAAGCAGGTGGTACAGGAATGGGGTTCAAATGTCTCCAGAGAGGGAAACTCCATGACCTCCCTGGGCAGCTGTCCCAGTGCTCTGCCACCCTCAATGAAAAGAAGTTCTTCCTCATGCTGAAGTGAAATATCTTGTGTTTTAATTTACGGCCATTGCTCGTCCTGTCACTGGGCACCACCGAAAAGAGTCTGGCACCCTCCCCTTGGCACCCGCCTTTGAGATATTTGTATGCACTGATGAAGTTCCTCTCAGCCTTCTCTTCTCCACATCGAACAGGCCCAGCTCCCGCAGTCTCTCCTCACAGGAGAGATGCTCCAGACCCTTCACCATCTTTGTTGCCCTCTGCTGGTCCCTATCCAGTAGCTCCTTGTCTTTCTTGTCCCGAGGAGCCCAGAACGGGACACAGCACACCAGATTGTGGCCTCACCAGGGCCGAGCGGGAGCACCAGCGACCTCGACCTGCCGTCCCCTCGCAGGGGCACAGCCCAAAGCAGGGGGCACAGCCGGGAGAAGGGGCACAGTTGGGAGCAGAGGGCACAGCTGGGAGCAAAGGGCACAGCCCAGAGAGGGGGCACAGCCCAGAGAGGGGGCACAGCCAGGAGCAGCGGCACAGCCGGGGCACAGCCGAGATCAGGGCGCAGCCCAAGGCAGGGGGCGCAGCCCAAGGCAGGGGGCGCAGCCCAAGGCAGGGGGCGCAGCCCAAGGCAGGGGGCGCAGCCGGGAGCGCCGGGCCCGCCTCCCCCCGGTGCGGGGCCGAGC
>JAWWEW010000041.1:63079785-63156280 GCA_035583185.1 Anabacerthia variegaticeps | reverse complement strand
AGGGACAGGGGACATGGGAGGGGACAGGGGACAGGGCACAGGGACAGGGGCAGGGGAGAGGACAGGGACAGGGGACAGGGGAGGGGACAGGGGCAGGGATAGGGGAGAGGGGAGGGGACAGGGGCTCCCCGAGGTGGCGCTCACCTGGCGCGCTGCCCGGGGCAGGGGCGGCCCCTCCGTGCCCGCTGTCGGAGCGCAGGACACGCCGCTCCCCGCGACACCCCTGCCCTCCTCGCCCGTCCCGTCCCTCCGGCCCCGGGTCGGTGTGCCCGGGGAGCCCCCCGAGCCCCGGCGCTGCTGCCCCCTCCGCCCGGGAGGAGCGAGCGGCGGCGGGGGGAGGGCAGGATTTAAACGAAGGGCGGTGACACCGCACAAAAGATTTCGATAGGCTCAAGTGAGGTTACAGCAAAGGCAGCGGGGCGGGGGAGCTCCCCCGGAGCCGTGCGGCGTCTGGCTGGCAGCGCCGTCGCAGCCGCCGCTTCCCAGTAGTTTGTCTTGAAAGCCTGAGAAAGGGAATTTAAACGAAAATTTCCTCTCCCTCTTCTT
Organism: Anabacerthia variegaticeps; assembly: GCA_035583185.1. Taxonomy (NCBI): domain Eukaryota; kingdom Metazoa; phylum Chordata; class Aves; order Passeriformes; family Furnariidae; genus Anabacerthia; species Anabacerthia variegaticeps. Next base: position 63,155,734 of record JAWWEW010000041.1, on the reverse strand, counting down.
TTTACAATTTTTTTTTCAATTTTTATTTTTAATTTTTCATTTTTCTCCGCCGGGAGTTGGCGGCCCGGCGCGGGAAGATGGCAGGAGGAGCGGCGGGCCGGGCGGGTCGCAGCATCCCCGCGGCGCTGCCGGGCGCGCCCCGGCGGTGCGGGCGGGCGGATCGCGAATGACCGCGGCAGGAAGGACCGAGCCAGCGCCAGAGGAAGGGACCGCATCCGCCCGCCCGCCCCGGCGCCCGGATCCGGTGGAGATTATTATTATTACTATTTTTTTTTCCCCCCTCTCCTCTCTTTCCTCTCTCATTTCCCCCTCCCCGCGCTCCCCCGCCGCGGGCCGGGCCGGGCCGGGCCGTGCGGGGCGGCGGCCGCCGGCGGGCCATGCTGCTAAAGCTCCTGCAGCGCCAGACCTATACCTGCCTGTCGCACAGGTATGGGCCCTGCCTCTGCCTCGGGGGCCTCGTCCTCATGATCGTCTCCGCCCTGCAGTTCGGGGAGGTCAGTACGGCGTGCCCGCCGCGCTCCCCGCCGGGCCGGGCCGGGCCGGGCCGGGCGGTGCCGGCGGGACAGGCGCGGCCCGGGGCCCGGGCAGAGGGGCAGGGGAGAGCTGGGCTCGGGGCGGTGTGTGCTCCGGGTGCCGTGCGGGGCCGGGCATCACCCCCGTCCCGCAGCCCCGGGGCGGCCGCCCCGTCCCCGCCCGGGCGGGTCGCGGGCCCGGCGGGCCCGGGCGGAGCGCAGGTGACACAAAGCAGCTGCTGTCCGCTTGGTCTTGTGCAGCTTGTTATTTTTTTCCCCGCTTCGCTTATCAGGTGACTTATTAGTGTTGTGGGTTTTTTTTGGTTTGAGTCTTTTAAAGCCTGTGCTGCACGTGTGGGCACGGGAGTGACAGCACCTCTCCCCCATTCCGGAGTTCGAGGCGTTAAATGTATCCTCCCTCCAGGCTGTCTTTCTTTGCTCGCTACTTTTTACTCGGTTTGCCCGTATAATTTTGTAAATGATGCAATGTAACTCGCACTTTTTCCATATATGATTTTTCTGTAGACGTCTTGTGTATTTTAAAGTTTCATTTCGTATTGCCCTATCTCTTTGGGAAGTTATGAATGAAAGAATCTGGAGAGGAAAGAACCCAATCCGACTTCAGTGCAGTGTTTGAGAAACTAGTAAGGATTCAGGGAATTCAAGTATTTTTGTCAAATCTAAAAAGATGGCAGTGTTAAATGCAAACAGACCGGAATTTCCTAAGTTGTTCTTTTTCTTTTATTTTATTTACTCCTCCTTCTTTTATTTCTTCTGTTTTATTTTTATGGGCTCTTTCAGATGGTGGGGGGAGATGAAAAGCCATAAAGAGGTATTACCTGATACTCTTGAGTGTGCCACAAAGAGAACTTCATTTTGTGTATCCCTACACTTTCTTTGCATAAAGTACTTCATCTCTGCTTTATTGCAGAGTTCACAAGTTACTGGGACACTTCAAAGCCATCGAGCAGATTAAGTAATTATATAGTACTCTTAGGCACCTGCTTGTACATGATTAGCAACTTAGATTGGTGTAGACTTCTTGGTGCTGTGAAATGTACTTTTGCATTGCTTCAGAATGGGGACTTAAACCCAACCCTAAGATACCATAGAACTTTGAAGGTTTTTAAAAATACTTCAGTAGTTGTCCGAGTTTTTGTTTTATTAAGAATCAGTTGCAATTACTGGTCAGAATTATTTTCATGCTAACTTATAGTTTGATGCTTCCAACTCTTGTAAATCTATTTGGAAGGCTTAGATACTATTTAGACAGCAAAAGAACTGGTAAATTCATGTAGGAGTAGGTTTTCCAAATTATATGTTAAGAAAAAAAGAAAAGTGACCAGCAATGTTTTTTAAAAAAAACCCCAACAACAAGTGAAAGCACCAACAAAACCTGCACCCTTTATAGAAGCACCATATAGGAATATATAAAACCTTCTTTTTCTTTTCTTTTTTTTTCCCTCCATGATGGTGGTAAATTATGTTTGTGTGCATTTTGCTTTTTTCCTTTTATATTGGCAAACAGTGGTAGTTCAGTGATTTAAGGGAGGCCAGGACTGTGAGAACGAACACTGCTGACTTCTTCTGACAACTATAGCTGGAATGGAAAACACTTCTCCAGTACAGAGTCTGCAAGGCAGCAGCTAATAAAAGAAATATAAAACTGTTTGGAAAATGAAACTAAGAAATCTTTCTAGAAATTAACAGCTCAAGCATTTTTAGCCATTTTCGGGGAGCTCAAGCAGTAAAAAGTGTGAGGCAGTGATTATCAGACCCTGGTGTCTGAGCAGCATTTTCAGTTCTCCTTTTCCCCCACCTCCAGAGCCAGCTTTTTGTCCTAGTAGGCAGAGTTAAATCTGCTCTCTTAGATTCATGCTAATAATATTGGTGGAGTAAAAATGGATGGTTAGGGCAAATAATTTGAGATTGGAAAGGTTGTTCTTGCAGCCAGAACCTGAAAATGAGCTTCATTTCAAAGAAAAACTTGAGCTCCACGAAATACCAGGGTGTTGAGCATGATTTGTCTAAGCCAGTGGTGTAACCTAGTTATAGGATGAGCTTTAAGTTTTAGGACTGTTTGATTATTAACTCTTCTTGGCCATCCTTCTGTAGGTCACTCAGCTTTGGTTTTATAACCAGAACACGCCTGAGCTACTGTTATCATGTATCTGATACACTATCTCCTAATAGGCGGTGTCTCTCCTCTTGTTTTTTAATGTTCCCCTGGTGGTTTATAATATCAGTATTTAAAGTTAAGACAGCCTCCAGCCATTGTTGCAAGACAGATAATGTGTCAAGAGGAAACAGCTGAAGGGAAAAAAAAAAATGTATCAGGTAGGAAGAGCTTAACTTGGTAATGTGATTCTAAGAGATTTACCCTTGGTTCTTTTTGATTATAGTTGCACAAATGGCAAAGGCTTGAATGTTAATGTTTTTTTTCTGGAGAGCCATATTATTCATATAATTACTAAAATACTTCTGTATTTCTTCTAGAAGCAGATCAGCATGTGCCAATTCATCACTGTCAGTAGTAGCAAAAGTTTCCATGTGGATATGATCTCTCAGTGTGTGCTGTATTAACGCAGATATTTGGCAGAAGGACGTAATGACTTTTGCATAAAGAAGTGTAATAGTGTCTTTTTAAGAGAATTCCTGACCTTGGTATTTAAGGGAGGAGACTTTTATGCCTACCTGGGAAATATATGTCCTTTGTGTGAGGGGAATGGAAGTGTACTGATGTGATCTTGGTTACAAAGAGACCATTTGCAGGTCTGTCAGGAATTGCATGTGCGTGCTTGTCACTCAGGCACATGATGGAGCTTCCCTGCTCTCTAGAAGGCTTTAATTTGTTTTGGTGTCAATCAGGGTAGAGAAGTGTAAAGAAAAAGGAAGAAGGTTTATGTTATGGTTTTGAATGTTACCTTATAGAAATGGTCTATTTCAAAGTCCCCATAATACAAGAAATAAGCATTAGTAAAATTTATATCTAGGAAGAATGGTGTAAAGTATTATCCTTTCCTGGTGTTTTTGTTTGTTTGTGTTTGTTTTTTGTTTGTTTTGTTTTGTTGTTGGGTTTTTGAGGGAGGGTGGGTTGTTTGTTTGTTTTTACCCCCCAGTGCATACAAATATGTACTTATCCCAGTAAAATTAGCCACCGTGCCTTCATCTCTAAAACACCACAAGATGACTCTGTAATTTTTAAGACTGGGCTTTCACTGTAAAAGATATCGGTTGTATGTTTGTCACCACCATTTGTCATCTGCTCCAACAACCAAGTAGAGGAAGATCAAGTGCTCTGGTTTTTGAAGGTTTATCTTTCTGTTGATTTAGCTGTGATTTAGCTCACTGTGGGATCAGGTGAACTTGTGTCAAGCTGAAGGGGGATAGCAGGAATGCAGGGGGATGGAAGAGAGGCTGCAGCCTGCAGAAATACTGCGCTGTTGGGTTAGTTGGGATGCAATGTAAGACTTCATCTCTGTTGGGAAAGAGCTGTTGTGTTTTTAGTCTGTAGCTGGGTCAGTTTGCATGATTTGATGTGCCCTGGCCTGGCTGTTTGCAATGCTTATATTTCAGAGGTGCGTATACTTCAATATGTCCTGTATGAGAACAGAAAGGGAGATGAGCAAAACTATGCAGAGGTGTATGTGTGTTAGACGTTTTCTGCTTGTATTGAAGTACATTTGATTAAGGTCTCAGTTTTGGGAAAACATTGCTGATTTTTGAAGACTGAGACAAGGGGGAAGTAACCTAAATAAATAGTAGTTTAAAAAGTGTGCCCATAAATAATGAAATCATTGCATGCAGAGAAAACAAAATTTGTATAAATTAAGTGAGCTCTTCAGTTCTATGTCTGATTGCTGTCTCAGTGTAACAACTTAGTTGGGATTATGGTCTGGTCATTTGTGCATTAATGCATAGATCAATTTGAATGAAATTGATTGTGGTTAAACATTTCAAAGGAGAAATTTAAGTGTCTAACTTTAGAAGGTGATGACAACAAGTTTTTTTGTGTTTGGTTTTGTTTCTTTGCAGGTTGTCTTGGAGTGGAGTAGAGACCAGTATCATGTTATGTTTGATTCATACAGAGACAATGTTGCTGGCAAATCATTTCAGAATCGGTGAGCTTTACCTGCACTTGACATATCACACATTTTACTGTTCAATGAATTTTAAAATACTTGAGTAAAATATTTTAGATGAAACAACATACTGTTGAGTAGGACACTAATGTATGGGCTCTAAATCCACAGCAAATTTTAAACTAAGTGGTTTAAAATTAGTGCATAATCTCCCGTCTTGAAAGATGTTTGGCATTTGAAACTCTAATCATATAAGAGTTTACGTTTTAAATGTGTTTAATTCATTCAGTCACTAATGAAACATCAAAATGGTGACAATGCTAGCAGTAAAGGGAGGACATGACAAGTTTTCCATATTAAGATAGGAAAACATAAGTACTGTCCCAGTGTGCTTAGAATTCCAAATTTCAGTGTTTTGAAAAGTTATTTTTTGTTTACCTTAAGTTTTCTGTGATGTTTCATGAGGAACATTATTTAGCAGAGAAGTCACAAAGCTAGTAAGGAGCTTCTAAAAGCTGAGTGCATGGGAGAAATCTCTCACAGCGAGTTGGGAGCCAAGTCATATGGGTCATTTGTTTCAGTTGTGTTAACTGTGACATGACTTCCTGTGGCTTCATCATTATATCTGAATAGTCTGGAGTCTGTTGCTCAGGAAGTCAGTGGACTGTGAATTCATAGGCGGAAAAAAGCTCCTAAGGAGATATCTGACTCTGAACATTGATACACTTGACTGGGAAAAAAACAACTCTGAAAGCAGATGCTTTAATCTGCTTTGAGGTTTGTTGAGTCATGGGACAGTAGAAATTATCAGATCAATTTGTCATGCTTTAGCTGATGTGAGATAACTTTGTAAAAAGTACATTGCATGGTGTCCTTGAATGCTATGCACTTCTATACTCTCATGTCTTACCCCTCTCCCCCATTTTCCAAAGGATGACAGATGAAAGCAAAGATACAGCTCATGTGGATGATTAGCTTCATGTTTACATGTTTCAGTGGTACTGAAGTGAAAACATGTCAGTTTGTTCCTGTCAGTACTAAAATGCCTGATTCTGTGATGATTAAACTGCAGTATTTTTATAAAATAGTTGACTTCATCCAAAACAAAATCACGACTTTTACTGTTGCGGTGTTGGCATAGTCAGTTCTGACTTCTGCAGTGTGTTTCCTTACTTTATTTGGGTTGTGTAAAGCACTGCTTTGCTAGTGTTCACTTCTGTGGATTGTGAGCAAAACATCCAGTGCCTGGGGAGGAACTATTGGCTGCCTAAGCAAAAGTTTTAAGTTTTCATGATGAGTGCTTAAGTTATTTCAGTTCACACATATGCCTTTAATACTCATGTGTCAGGCCTAACAGGGAAATTTGTTGTGATATTTGGGTGTAGATACCAACTTCCTGTAAAAATTCATGTCAACAAAAAAAATCTTTGTGGATACGTACTTTTAGGCATCTGTTAACTTTTAGATATCCTTTGTCAGAGGTTCAGTTTATTTTTATTATCAAACTTCATGAATGCAGTAGCTGGACCCTGTCTTACAGTATGCACTTATGTCTGTGGTGGTTTGGTGGAGTTTTTTTAAGATGGGTACCAATGCAACATGTAGGGCTACACGTAAACTGGGGTCTGTGGACTTGCAGTTTGAATCTAGCTTACCCATTGATTTTAATAATTTCTTAATTTAGTGTTAGAGAAACTTATTCAGAATTGGAGAACAGGAAGCTTGTTGGTTAGGAATTAAAGCAGATCCGCTGCTATGCGGAAAGTAAAAGCTGCCTGGCCTTTAGGAAAATATTAATGGATTTTCAACTGAATTTAAATAGCATTATTTTCTAGGAGCTTTGCAGGTAAACATCTCTGTTCTTCTGTAACAATTGTGTTGTAAACTTCAATAGAGAAAACCTCAGTGTAAAATATAGACAGATCTGTGTATATGGGCAAGCGCCTTATGGTTTTAAACTCAAAAAAACTCACCACAATAAAAGTGTGACACTGCTAGAATTGTTAGTTACACCTACTACTGAATGCTCTTCTCTGCCAGACCAGGGAAGATTTCTTCTTTTGTCTTGAAGTTTAGCCATTGTTTTGGTTTGCTTTTCCCTCCTGTTGCACACCCTTGGCATCCCAACTGTTGTACTTTCCAGGTTGTCACATCAGCTGCTAAACTTGCTACTTACATTGCCCAGGCTCTTACACAGCCTGAGGAGAAATTTCAGGGGTTTTTACCAGTCCCCTCATCCAAACCCACTTTTGAAGACTTAGGTTTGATATGAAAATTAAAAGGGAGAGAAGGAAACTAAATAGTGGAGTTGTATGCATGAGTGTCTTGGATGAGACCTGTATTTTACTACTCTACCTGCAAATTCTGTATTTTAGTAAATGCTGAAGTGTAACTTTGCTATTCCAGGACATGACCAAGTCATATTTAAAACTCCAAAATATGTATGGAAAGAAAATGTGAAGGAACAATCCTCAGCTTTTAAAATGTACAGACTGATTTCAATATGGTACAGCAAGTGAGAGCTATGAGTGATTGGCCAGCCATTAATTGTTGAGCTGAGAGAGGCTGGAGAGAGGAAAAGATGCACAAATTAGGGAGCAGGAATAGCAATGGAACAGGTGAGTTGCTGTTGGGGGGTAATTACAGAGCTATAACAGGTAGGAGGGCTGGGAGGTTTACAGTGAGGAGCTTAGACTTACATTGTTCATAAAGAGGCTCAGCAAGGACCAGATGGTAACTTGGGAGAGATCCAGAATCTACTGTACTCCTTCAGCAACAGTGGATGTTGAGACAATGAGGTTTGTCTTCTAGCTGCAACCTCAACCGTGAGCATGGTTCCTGTATGTAAACACATCATGGGCAAGGAAAATGCTTCCCATTAGGTGTGTGTCCTGTCCTGTCTGGAGGCTCTGGTTTTGTCTTCAAGCAGGATCGTATTGGTATTTTTAGATTTTCAAGTAAAAAATAGGTACATTTTTGAATGAGGAAAATGTAAGACTATCCATAACACGCCTCAACTTAATTAATTGTCTGTGAGTCTCCTAGGAGGTTTCCAAAGTCCATGTTTGCTAATATTAAAATCAGTAGCAAATGGAAAATGTAATGATTTGCTGTAGAAAGCTGTTAAGATAATTTCCCCTTGGAACCAAAGCATGCCTTGAGTTGTATCTGTTAATGAACCAGAAACTAGTCATCTCAAAGAGGGGGAAATAGTTGATTAGAAGGGTTGTGTTTAGTAAATTGACTCAGCTCATTTTAGGCTTAACCTGTTTGTCAGACTGATGGTTGTGATTAAGACCAAACCAATAAGTCCACATGAAGGGGAAACACAACTACAGAATTCAGGGAGAAAGTTTTTGATCTTTTCTAATCTTTAAAAATTTGCAGAAGACTCTGCATGTTAAAGTAGTGTTTGAGAATGATCCAACTAAAGTGGCTCTCCTGTTCCTTTCCATTTTAAAGCAAAATTCCACTACATACTTTTCAACACATAAACTCTCATTACTCTTTAGGAAGCCATGAAACAATCAAAGATTTGACAATGCCCAAAAAGGTAAAGTCTTAACAGTGTTACTTAGCCTAATTGGAAGCAATAAATTGAATTGTGGGATATCTGGGTTTTATTATTATGTTTGATAAACACTACTTTCTGAAACTGTGTGCTGTAAAAATGCATTAAGAAAATTTATTTGAGTATTTAGATAAATTTTAAGCAATTGGACTAGTGGATCTGCAACAGTTCACTTGTTTTTTACTGATCTGTCTCTATTGCCACTGGTAATGAATAATGAGCTTGCCATGTCAGAGTTAACTCAGAGTTGGGATACCTGCATTGGATCAAATGTGAAATTTATTAGCATTTGGCTGTATGTGGCATAGTTATATGTGCTGTTGCACAGGCACACTTTAAACAGATGATAAATTGGAGAGAGGCTCCACAGAAGTCAGAATGGTCTCATACCATTGAAAGAGTTAGAGTTCAGGCTTTTATTTGGGACATACTATGTTCTTTAATGAAGCCTGGGTAAATAAACACTGCACTTTGCCCAGAAGGCTGTGGGTTGGGCATTTTTGAAATCTCCTGAGTTGAGTCAGGTGCTTCCACCTAAAACAGTCCTTTCCTAGCTGTAGCATTCGGAGGACTTTCAAACCAGTAATTTAAGTGATCAGAACAAATGTAGAAAAGCTGGAAGAGTGACTGTCATTGAATTACCATGCCTGTGGAGAACTTTTTTGTTCAAAACATGCCTTGTTAAGGAACAAGAAGCTAGTCATTTCTGGGGAAAGAGTTGTAACATCTGATTAGAGGGGTATTTGTATTCAGTAAATTGATTTTTTTTTTTTTTTTTTTCCTTGCCATTTGAGAGAGTAGCCTCCTGCAGAGGGTTGTAGGTGAGCGGTGGGAGAGACTTTCTGGGTGGTGCTGCTGGGGAAGGCAGTGCTGTTCATAGCTCAGTTAGGAACAGTGGTAAATTGAGGACTAAATGTTCCTGTCTATTGTGCTGTGACCAGCTGCTGGCTGACCTCTTACTAAATTTTGTGCTTCAATTACTGAACTGGAGCCAGTAGAAAATGAAGCTGGGTGGAAGCTTCTGCATGGCATGCTGTACAAGGGAATGTGGGCAACAGAGCCCATAAGCTCTGTTTTGATTTGAATGCTTTTTGAAGGATGCAGTGGGTAGAGAGAGAACACCTTTGGAAAACATCATTGCATGGTCCCATGGATCTCAGCATTAGAGAAGTGTTCAAGGTTTGCTAGGCCATCTACAATTCAGGAACGTACTAAATAGCCTGGCACTATAAATTTTGAAAATAATATTTGGGGCAGACTCCTGCTCTCTGGGCCTGAGAGGCTCACCTGTGGCAGCAGCCTAGAGTACCTGCTGACACAAAGCAATGAGCCTTGGGCCTCAGAGAGAAGATTATCATAAAAAAAATAGAAAAAAGGTACCCAAATTCCTGTCTTCTGCTTTGGGTATGCTAGGAAATCTGTAACTCCCCAGAAACAGCTCCAGGATATTCAATTGTGTCAAGAACTAATTTGTCTGCCATGTCTAGAGTCTGACTTCATGTACTCTAAGTTGTTGGTTTATGAAACACCCTGTTAATAATATCTAAAAGACTTTCATGGGATAGAGACCTGGTCCTGCTGAGATATTACTGGCTCTGTGCAATTAAATAACAGCAATTATGATTTAAGTAATTGTACTTCATGCTGTCTAATCTAGTGTAGCTGGTGAATTAAGAATGTGCCTGGATGCTGATACTGACTTGTAAAATATCTGATAGGTTTGAAGGAATTGGGTTATAGGTTTGTATAGGGGAAATTTAGAGCGTAGAGCTAGGATTTCCTTTAGTTACTGAACTATTCTGGCCAGTTTGTGTCCTTTTTGGTTTATTTCTGTGCTGTTTTATCAAAGGCTTGTGTGTAATTAAAACATGATATATATAGCTAAAGAGAGGCATTTTGCTTTGTCTTCTTTGCAGCCCAGACACCAAGTATTTCTGTTGTTAGACAGAAATTGCTATTGTAGGATGCCATGAACACTTGTAATGTAATATTAAACAGTTCATGTAGCTTTCCTTTGAATTATGTAGGCTTTGTTTGCCCATGCCAATTGACGTGGTCTACACCTGGGTGAATGGCACAGATGTTGAACTGATCAAAGAATTGCAACAGGTCAGGGAACAGATGGAGGAAGAACAGAAAATAATGAGGTAATAATCTTATGTCGTTTTTCCCTTTAACTGACAGCAGCAATCTAATGCAGTACTAGTTCCCTTTGTTGTTATTTTTTCGTATGTTACTCAATATGAAAATTCAAAGCACATTTTCTCCCTTCTTCGTTCAATTATTCCCAAAGCCTTGTTTCGGTTCTACTTTTAGCTGTGAAGTACCATCTAATAAAAAACCAGTGTAAGATATAACACATAATAGTTAGTGCTGTTCTGTCATGAATTTGTAAAATGTCGTGCAGAAAACGGTGCACTTTGTATTGATTTCTGTAATGCATTTTTAAATAAGACTAATAAAACTATATCTCAAATGTATAACCTCTGTTCATCCCCTTTTTCTCCCCTCTATCCCCTTATTTCTTTTTATAATGGGCTTAATAAAATCTTAAGCATATGTTTCTTAAAGGCTTCTTTTCAAAGTTAGACTTGTAGTCTTCAAACACTGAAACTGATAAATAGAAAAATAACTTATTCGTGTTATAAAGGTATGAGTTGTGCTTTAACTAGGGAGGCAAAGACACGTATTACTGCATTTGGTGTTACAGAACGTAGCATGCAGTTCTGCCAAATTACTGATCTAAGCCTTCAAGTACAAGCTTCTACAGACCTTGAATTATGTCTTGTAACTGTTGGTTTAGTTTTCAGCAATCAACTCTGCTCATGTGATCTGTTTTGGCCAGAAAATACGCTGAATGAAAGAACAAGTTTGTATTTTAAGGGTTGTAATAGTTTAATTCAGAATATTCAGAAATCCACAAGTAAGCATATTGATCTGATTTTTGGCAGATGTTACGTCTTGCAATTTAGGTACCACTGACAATATGATCATAAGGGAAATTCTGGTTCTAAGTAATGAAAATATTAGTACAACTTTAAATCCATTGACCTTAAACAGAGACACTGTCTCTTCTCTGAAAAGCTTTCAAATTTATGCTATTATTTCCTTAGCAGTTCACAGAACTACCACTAGTGGTTTTAGCTTTTCATCACTCATGCTTGATTCCCGTTTCGGAAAGGGAAAAACACTTATTGTTTTCTTCCATAACACTGATTTGGAAAGTTGATATCAAGCTTATGAGTAAGACTCATATCCATGTCATGGTCACTGTCTACAGGGGCACCTGGTTCTTTCCCTTGTAGGTAACTTTTTTCATGTACTTTGAAATCAGTGAACACTATTGCAGAAATAGCTTTTCACAGGCCTTATCAGAATATTTATGTTAGGCAAAACAATCAAGTCAACCTAGTTCCAGGTCACTTCATCCAGGTTTCTTACCAGTGTTTTTCATATCAACATTTGTTTTGTTAAGTAATCTAATAATAATCCTATAAAACCCAGTTAACAAAAAGAGTCCTGCTGCCACAACTGTCAGCACAACCATGAATTTATGAAGTTCACACTGCACAAGGGTGAGCAGTGAGGGGTGCATGTGTCAGCCTGTGCTTGCCTGGGCAAGGTCAATGGCAAGGCCTTGGCAGCTTTATCACTGAGCTGTAGGTGCTTTCACAGTGTGTCCCTGACTTAGTTAACAATCTGAAATTAGACTAAATTCCTTACTGTCAACTTAGTGTTATTTAATATACATATTTTAACTTTGTAATAGGGAAATCCTTGGAAAGAACACAACAGAACCAACAAAGAAGAGGTGAGTTTTTTGTGATTTTTGGGGCATAAATTGGAATAAGTGATACTCTGCTCATTGTTAGCTGGAAGCAGGTGCTGGTTGGGGCAGTGGTTTGGTTTTCTATAGCCTATGCATGCTTTCCTATGTCACTTCAAGAAAAGATGACAGCATGATTATCTATATATATATATGTTGAATAAAAGTAATGTTATTGTGACATATGTGAACGACGCTCTTAATATGTAGCAATTTCTGGAGTTTGAAAAGCATATCCTTGGCACTTTTTAGGCATAGTCCCTATTCTGAGTATGAATTTTTAATGCATATGTGCCTGGAGTTTTATGATTCAAAAGCATGAACGTTTTCTCAGCATTGCTTTCTCCTGCCATTGGTATAATGGCACTGCAAGTACTTGTCTGTGAAGGGTCCATGCCTCTTATGGCTCTGCTGCCAGAAGTGGCAGGGTCTGGTCTGTCCCACTTATTTGGCTTGGTTCTTATGTTATTTAGAGATTTTTGTAAGGTATCCTTTGAGGGCAGGCTTTGAAATCTTGGAAACTTCTGAAAAAACAGTTATGGGAATGAACTAAATGCTAACAGTCAAATATTTGCCTTCTGCAGCAAAATAAGCATGCTTTTAGCAATGTCCTCCTGCCCCAGCAAGTGTTACAAATAATTGATCAGATTTTACAAAAAACACCTCTCATTGCATCTATTGTTGATTTTTATCTTACATTTTTTACTAGTGTTAAATATACCTTTGGTATTTTGCTGTAGTGAGAAGCAACTGGAGTGTTTGCTGACGCACTGCATCAAAGTGCCAATGCTTGTCCTGGATCCTGCGCTGGCTGTCAATGTCACACTGAAAGACCTGTTGTCCATTCATCCTGCTTTACAAGCTGCTACCAATATGTTCTTTGTAGCAAAACCAAAAAATCCTTCTACCAATGTGACAGTAATTGTTTTTGATAGCCCTAAAGATGGTAAGAACCTCTTTGTCCGATTCCATCCAGTTTTCTAAAGGAAGGTTTTTTAGTAAGCTGCTGCAAATTAGTTTTGTTGGGTTTTTTTTCTCTCCAATTATTGACTCTGCAGCTAATTTTCTGTTTGACTTTAGCAAGTCATTCTGTGTCTCTAGCCCTCAATGTGTTCATCTGAATGATGACATTAATGACACTGTTTGCTTACCTCCCAAGCAACTGATTACAGATGATTAGAGTTCCATGCTTTAAAAGACTATTGCAAAATAAGTTTGATATTTGAGTATCTGTATTGCACTGATAATCTCAGAATGCTGAGACCTATAATGGGAAGATTAGTTTTAGAAATCCTCTCTTAATTGCTGTGAAGTCTAGTTTGAATATTGTGCAATAAGTTGTGCCCTCGCTCAAAGGATCACATACTGTAAAACAAAATTGTTTATGTGTTCAGCATACATAAACAGGATATTAGAGCAGGTATGAGCTTCTGATTTTGTAAAATATGTAATGCCTAACCACTGGTGTTTATTTTACTACCAAGAATTATTTACCACTTATAAAGACAACTCTTCACACCATAAATGTTCAGATCTTGTACTTTGCAAAAATATATCTTGAATAGTAGAATACAAAAAAGAAGTGACTTTCAGTTTTTGATCTACAATACATTTTATATATTCTAGTTGAAGCTGCCCATTCTGGAATGATGAAAGACAACAGCAAACAGATAGTATGGAGGGCTTACTTGGTATGTTCTTTTAAAATCTGTTGATTAGCTTTTGTATGTGTTAAACATTCTGTATGTTTTTAGAACGTATCTGCAGTATTCTTTTTCCGTAACTCACATGTAGTAAAAAGTGAAAACTTTTAAAACAAACCTTACTGTAATGCGAATTATTTTAAATTTAAAAAGATCTTTATACCTTGTTTTCTTGTTTTCAGACTACAGACAAAGAAGTTCCAGGTCTGGTATTAATGCATGACTTGGCCTTCCTCAGTGGATTTCCAGCTACATTCAAAGAAACAAATCAGCTACGAACAAAGCTACCGGAGAGCCTGGCCTCTAAAGTAAAACTGGTAAGGGTCTGGAGGAAAGAGTACCTTACTTGTATTTTTCTTTTGGAATGGCTCACATATGAGATCTCACCCACTGAGGAGACTTGGGATGTTTCTGATAGTAATGTGTTTGCTTTTTTTTTTTGTGGTGTGACTCCTGAGTAGTGAAGTGCAGCAAATAGTGTCTCAAAGACTTGCCTTCAAAGGACCAAATGTCCATTCTGGACTGCAAGTTATTGGGCATTAGATTTGTTAGTCTACAACTGATTAAAAGGCTACCAACCTTATCATTTTCTCTCAGCAATTTGCTATAGGCTGTTGTCTTGCTGTAGGATTCTAGATCACTGGCTTGTTTAATGTGACAGAATTTTGTTTATGTAGCTTCTTTATTTCTTCCCTCTTTGCTTTTAGAAGAATTCTCTTAATAGGAACAACACTGAACACTGCATTTCTCTCTGCCACATATTCTGTAGGGTCTTGAGCAAGTTGCACTTCAGTTTACTCACCTGCAAGGCAACAGATTGCAACTTGTATGACTGTCATCCACTGACATTTAGCTCCTTCTGTTCTCCTCTGACGCTTGGACACCTCTTCGAGTTACGCCAGGTTTAACAGATATAGGTAAAAGTTTAAAAAGTTTGTTAAAGTTATTGGCTTGTATATTGGAGAGAGATGTGGTTCATGGTGTGAAAAGGACAGGCCAAGGAGTTTGTGGAGGAGGAGTTAACAGGGATAAAGGGATGTCAATCCATAGTAATTTGTCTTCATTAATCTGATGTCCACCTGTAGCAAGTGGTAATTTACTTCATGGCTTGCTCTTTGTACTCAAATGAGCACAAGTTCCTTTTCTATTTTTTTGGCAAGCTGGGCTAACAACTCATGTTCTATTGCAGAAATTACATTGTGTAATCCCTTTCATTGCCTGGTCACACTGAATTTCTTTCTTGTCTCAGCTTGTGTTAGCTGGCTGTCTTAGAATCTTGCTAATGGTAGAAACCTGGCAAGGAAAACACATTTGTACCTCTTTTGCTAGATGCTGTAAAACAGCTTAATAGGGAGAGCTTTCAAACAGCTATTTAAGCTTAAATAGTTCTCTTTTTTTGCCTTTGTTTACATCTTTACTGTCACAGCGTTAAACAGTGGATATTCATATGGTCAGTCTGCCAGTCTCTGCTTGTTTCATAAGATATGAGTATTTTTTATCACTTTAAAGAAAAGGTGTTTCTGTAGAGAAATGAGATTACTATCCAACAGGAGATGGTACATCAGATGCCAGGTTTTTCATTTAAAGTTTGTATGAGGAACATTGCTAGTTAAATGCTTCCTGACTTTGCGCCATCTGAAGAATCTTATTGGAGCACAGGTTCATCCGTTTGGATTTCAAGCCTATTCTAGATTCTCACCACAGCTGAAGTTACAGGTTCCTGGTAGTTTTAACATATTTGACTTAATGTAGCTGAAGAGCTCAGAATACCTTTGTATCATCTCTTTTCATCTGCTAAAATTGCCTTTTAGCATTCAAGAGATTTAGTAACAAGACATTCCTTAATTATTTTTTTCTGTTTCAATTTAAAATCAATTAGCTTATATTTTCCTGACATAGGGTTATTTTCTAGGAGCAGCTCTTCTGTAATGTTCTCATTAATTACCAGATTGGTATATGAAATAATATTGCCTCTCTCAGTTCACACATTATTTTGTGGAAAAAAGAGCTGTCTTCTTCCACATCTGGGAATATAGTGGAGCACCATCACAGGCAGTGTTTGTTCTCTGCTTGAACATCATAGACATAAGCTTTCATAGTAACATATGAGAAGAATGTTCTCCCTGCAAAATTCCAATATGTGGAATTTCATTTTCTGTCCTTTAGCAGATATTATTACTTTATGCTCTTTTCTGAAATGATTTTGACTTAAATCAGGTTTTTTCCAACTTTTTTAGGTTTTATTTTTTATTTCTGGTGTCTTGTACCATTAACTTGGTGTTCCTTTCTTAGAGTAACTCTTTGTGTCTTTCTTGGACCCTTCAGGGTCTTTCTGTCCATGATGTTTTACCACCTTCTCTTCTTTGCTCTGATGTCTCTTATTCATGGCTTGTGCTAATATTTTTGCTGCTAAAATACTCAGCTTTTAGTTGAAGAATACCCCTTGTTGAGGGCAGTTTTTTATGGCTTTTTTTTTTTCTTTGTTTCCCAGGTCTCCACAGGTAATTTCTGGCTTCACTCATTATAGTTATTTCTCTAATTGCATTATCTGACTAGTGTTACAGCCAATGTTGGTGTTTTTTTCCCTTAATATCCCTGTGTGGATTTTTTGCTTCCAGAATTGAAAAGTTCATACTTCTCTTCAGGATTTTTGTTGTAAATGTGTCAAGCACAGACCTTAGGCTAGCCCATGTCTCCTGTGCTGGAATGGAGACATCTTGTCTTTTATGGACACCTTTGAAGAATGAAATACCTTGATGTCTCCTAATTACATTTGAGCCATCTGCTGTTTTTTTTTTATTTTCTTGTTGTTTTAAGAACTGTGGAACAATTCCACCTGGACCTTAGTTTTTTGATTACAGTATTTTATTTTTTTCCCATTTCATCAGCTGATTCCTTTCATCTTTTTCCATTCCAGTAGGCACTCCTAGCAGTATTAGTCCAACAGAAAACATGAATTCTTTCTGTGTTTTAGTTGTGCCTCTCATATCCAAGCAGCTGGCTAATCTGTATCCAGGCTGATCACCTGCTTAGCTCTTTAGCAAATCTTAGAAATTCTGTAGTTTCTCTGTGTTTTTTCACTGCTGTCCAAATGAACATGAAGGCTGCATCTCTGGGTTGTCTTAGATGTGTTTTCCATCTCCCTGTCTGTTTTTATGGAAGTGACATCCCGTGCCTATTATGTTTCTACATGATTTTTCCATTCCCTGTCCTGGTAGTGGTTTTTTCCTTGTCATCAGTCATGTGTCATCTATTTGTGCTGGTTCCCTTTTCCTTAGTGTGCTCTGATCTTTGTGTAAACATTGTCATTGTGATCAATGCATTATCTGTTCCTAAGAACTTCTCTTCTGCAATTTGGCGAGGCATATCTCTGTATAAACACAATTTTTCTCAGGTATCCCACAGCATTCTGCAGTTTCTCCTTCAAGTCGTCTTTTCTTTCTGTCTTTCTTTTCCTGGTGGTGGATACTTTAGAACAGTTAAATTGGGATTATTTCACCCTGTGTGGTCATGGCAGTGAATTCCTTCCCAACCAGTTCTCTACTCCTGATAACAGCAATTTACATATGTTATATTTACAATTAAATATATGTATATAAATGCAAGAAATGTTTTATTTGTATGCATAAAAATTTTTATGCATGAAGTGTGGATGAGGTTGTTTCTGTAGAAGTCTTTGCTAAGATCCAAGATCCCAGTCAGTTCTTTCAGTGGATGCTGTAGGTAGGCACTTAAAAACACAGCCAAGTGTGGTTTTCTCCTTACTAAAGAAACATGCTGGGTTAATGCTACAGTTATGTAGAAGAAACACTGGGTGTTTACAGTCTTCACTGAAATCTGCAGCAATTCCTCTGTTATCATTTCTGTAATCTATGGTCTCTGAAGTGGTGTGAGATGTGTGGTGGAAAGAAAGAAAGTCACACCTGAGTTTAAGCTAGACTTGTGTCTCATAGAGGCCCCCTGATGCTTAATGGGTTTCTGCATGCTTTAAGTGGCTGTTTCTTAGTGCTGTGCTGGAATTAAAGAAATTATGATAAACACTTTCAACAATGCGGCTCTTAGAAGGGAGGAACAGTGAGAAAAGGAGGAGTGTAGCTGTTGGTGCACTCGTGTTGAATGTTGATAATGTTTTTGTTGGGTTGCTTTAGTTTTATTGAAATCACTGCTGAATCCAAAGAGGACCAAGAATTGCTCAGACATCTGGGCCAGGTGTTTCTTCTAAAAATCTCTGAGAAAAACAGCTGAGCTCAACTAGATGTGGTTAAAATGTGAAGATTTATGATATAATGGATCCATTTCCAAGGTGAATTATGTCTGTTATAGTCTACTGAATTTTTTTACTTATGGCCTATGCTGTAACGTAGTATATGGAATTTTATTTCCAGAAGAAAGTTAAGCAGCAGTGTGTCTGTTGGTCACATTTATTGTTCTACATTGTCTGTGTTATGACAGATGAGGTTGAAAACCATATTTGGCTGGATTTTATTATCTGCGCTTTCTTAACCAAGTATTAATAAGCCACTAGATGGAGGTGTTACTCTGGCCATGCAGCTGATGGCTGCTGAGCCATGTTTCTTTAAAGACATTATGTTGGACCTATACACGAAGAACAGCTGAACTTTTTGTCTTCGCTTCCCCTGCCCCCCACCTCTAACTACATTTCCAAGGAAAACTATTATTCAGCATAAAGAGACACTTGTGACCTAAAAATTAGGTTGTGATGTCAAGACTGACGAGAAACAGATTGACAGGGCAAGAGGATTTGATTTGTTTGATTTTGGTTTTTTGAGGCTGTCAAGCTAGCAGTTTTTCGCTGAAATTGTGTACAGTAGTGAAAATTCTTGGAGAAAGGTGATTTTCTTTCCAAATTTGGTATCCTGATTGCCTGAGAGCTTGCAGACATCCTTCTTTGCAAAATACTGTCTCCTTTAATCCACGTGCACATATATATACACACAAATATGGACAAGTCATATTGGAAGCTAAGGGCTATCTTAATGATCACGTCTTGCTAATGGAAGAAAATCTACATAGGAAACTGCTGGCACAGTGATGCTGGGTGTTTGCTGTCCTCACTGCCTTGAGGATAAGGGGTCTGGGATTCTTATTGCTGCACGTCAGTGTTGGAGCAGACATGTGGCTTCAGGAGTTGATGTTGTGTGATCACACAGATGTAGTAAGTAATCTTTGTAGAAAAAACCCTAAGGCATTGCATTAGTTGTGATTCAGATATAAGCATCTTTATATTTTTATATTTTATTCTGTATTTTAAATGTCACTTTATAAAAGGGAAATTAAGACATTTGTAAAGACAACAGTGTCTTATATTTGTAAAGCTTTTAGTAACTGTTTAACACATGCTTCTCTTCCCTTGCTATGTGGGCATATGGGTTTTCCCTATATTCCTACTGGAGGGTGAAAAAAAGGAGCATCTCACTTCCTTAACAATCAGCTTTAGTTATTAAAATGATAAAGCAAAATAATTCAAAGACTGGTTAAGAGTCTAAGTCTCACTTCAGAAAAAAAAAGTGCTCTTGAGGCCTCTTACCTTGAGAAAATAGGAGAGAAGATGTTTACTTCTGCGTAGGATGTCTGAGCTCATCCAGCCTGCCTCCTAGCCTAGTGAGCATTGCCAAACATGCTGGCTCCAAAGGAGAACCTGCATTTAAAGTTACCTCGTGGGAAGAATGCAATTTTTATGTCTTGTTTTCAAGTGTGTGACAAAAATGTGCACAGTGGTGGTCTGGGCGTGTGCCTGTACAGTGTTTTCAGCCTACTTGTGTTAGCAGAGGCTTGTCGGATCACACTGACCATGAACCTGCTGGTTTTTCTGTCCTATCTTTACAACACCTTTGGATCTGCTGACCTGCTTTGGCAGGATGTTCTGTAGAAGGTGATATTCCAAGGGAATAGGTGATTGTGTGCATTCCTCCTGAGAGGAGGCTGATACCTGTGAGATGTTAGAAAATCTTCCAGGAGAGAATTCCAGTTTGAATATACCAGCAACAAGATCTTTGGAGCAGAGCTTCCGATTTATTAGAATCTAGTTAGTTATTTCACCAGGCAACTTCATTGAAATTTAACTTTTTTGATAGCTCTGTTTAGGAAAAGATTGGTTTCTTAAAAAAGGTCTTACTGGGGAAAAAACCCACATTGATGTAATAAAAATAATCTATTCAGTGCAGGGTTTAGCTTAACTGATGGTGAGCAGTAGAGTACATTTTTCCACATTTTGTTTGTGCTCAGAATATTACAAGTTTAAAAAACTACAGCATATATGTTGTACTAGTGGGGGGAAAGGGACAGTGTTTGTAATAAATATAATTAGGAATCTGTAGTACAGGTACTTATTCTGCTGAGTTTGGTGGGAACAAGTAAAAGGAACAAAATATTCTTAAATGCTTTCACAGCTCTAGAATGTTAATATTTTTGGTTCGCTATAGGTATGTTTTAAATGACGGATTCTAAGGGACTGTGTGACACTGTTGTATTCCTAAATACAGCACATGGCCAATGATGGCAGCTTTGCAATCTGTAGCATTTCAAAACTGGTATTTTTGGATGTTGCTGGCTGCAGTCCATAACTATACCTCAGCCATTTAGCTACTGAAGCCATCCTTTCCACCCGTAGGTTCAGATGATTCCCTGGAAGGTCTGAGATTTATCAGATTTTTCTAATGACAGGCCTCATAAGTCAGATTGAAAGATCTCAAATAGCATATGAGTCAAAGCATCAACAGCTTTAAAATGTCACAAGTGGAACAGCTGGTCGTACTAAGGGAAGGGCTGCTAACTCTGAGACAAGTGGTGTTTTAAAATGATCAGAAAGGCTCACATTTAATAAAAAATAAATAAATAAATCTACTTAAGGTTATTATGAAAGAAACTGATGAATTTACTTTTTTTGAACCTGACATGGTTCAAATTTTGATAATTTCTGAATTGCACATATAGATCTTATGCAACTGAAAATCTGGTAGACGTGATTATTTGTCTTATGTTGCCTAAAGGAAAAAAAATTAAGCATAGGCTCAAATAAATATTTTTTATTAGTAACTACATTTATTCTCAATCAGAGTATTGAATGCATGCACTTGGAAAATCAAAGTGCAGTTCTGCTTTTAGCTTGATTGTGTCTGCTTATGCTACTTCATATGGTAAACACATAATTTTATTTGGTTATGCTGTATTACTAGGGAGATGCTTTGGTGCCCTGTAATTTGGAAGCTATACTAGCTGTTAGAGAAAGGGTTGAGAGGGTGTGTAGTGCCAGCCACTTATCCTGTGCATTATGAAATCTGATATACAGACTTACTGGTGGCAAGAGATAAAAACAGCAAACAGATCAAACAGTCCACAACCAAGAAATGACCTTAACAGCATACTGGCAACCATCATTAAGGACTTGGAGACCCACATGGATTAGCTCTGGAGCCCTTTGTATCTCAGATTTCGAACCTGTAGGTTGAACTAACTGTAAACCATTCTGAAAATTTCATGCTTCTGACAGCCATGATACATTGGTGCCCTTAATTTTCTGAGAAGATCATTGCTTGATAAAGATGGAAAAAAAAAAAGATTATTATTTCAGTCATATAATGAGGTTTTAATAAAAGATGAATTTTGTTTTAGGGTGAGAGAGAACGGATGAGGGACTTACTATTCACTTGCTCCAGAAATATTCATAACCTGAACAGCTTTACTGTTGCCTGAATCATTGTGTAAAGAGAAGTTTTCTTTGTGAAGTGAAAATTAAGCATCTAGAAATTTTCTGTATTTTTAAATGTTTTTCATTTTCCATTATACTACTACTTCTGTGTTCTTACAAAATTGTAGTTCTTTAAAAAGAGTACTTACCAGTCATTCTTATTAGTAATTCTAGTAAGTAAAATACAACAAAAAGATGGAATTGACAAAGGAAGAGTGCTGCTGGGGATGCATGCCAGAAATTGTTTTCTCTGCTTATGTAGTTACAGCTCTATTCAGAAGCCAGTGTGGCTCTCTTGCAACTGAATAACCCTAAGGGGTTCCAAGAACTGAACAAGCAAACAAAGAAGAACATGACTATAGATGGGAAAGAACTGATGCTTAATCCTGCTTATTTACTCTGGGACCTCAGCTCTGTCAGTCAGGTAGGTAAATATAAAGGTTACAACATTTAAAAACTGCAAGTAGAGGCTAATTAGTAAATGACAAGGAACGTGGAGTTTCTTCCAGAAGCTTGGAAGTATTAAGAATCAAGTGCTTATTAGGTTGTGAGAAACGTCACAAGAACACTGTCCAATTCTCAAATCAAGGAGGGAGAAGAATCAAAGACTGTGACATTTAATTGAAATTTTCATATTCTCCACTAAGTGAAAAATTTTGCCCTCTGCACATGTTCTGATAAAGTTGCATGCAGTCAAGTCCTGGAAGGCTTAACTGATACTGACTGGCAGATAAGCAGGCTTCCTGTGTGGAACAGATAAAAGCTTTTTATTAACGACCATGATTCTCTCATTTTCAATATGTTTCTTAATAACTTTTTTTCTTTGCAGCATCATTTATGCTGAACAAATTTTCTCCTGCTTAAAGTCTTTAAAATAATAGAGCAGGGGAAAATTGCAGAGCTGCTACATCATGACACTTCCATTATATCTATATTAGGTGACATTTAATACAGCATGTGATGCAACGTACTTGGAAGGTCCCAGCCTCTTGAAACTGGATTTCTGAAAGATGATGTTCCTGATTTGAAATGCAGGAGGAGGTGTTTTTCTGGGCTTTTTTTCTTCAAGAACTGGGATCACACAAGGCAGTGTCACCTTGCAGTGTGGTCAGCAGCCATCCTAATGATACCAGGTAGTCAGCCAATGATGTCAGAAGATTGTATTTTTCACCCTGATAATTTAGAAGAATATGATCCTTTATAAGAATCATTGTTATTGATCAATGTACTTTTTATTTTTGAATGGCTAAGTCCTGAAGTGCTTATGCACCCACATGGTCAAGCACACTGTCCTTACCTAGCTGGATCAGAACCTGTGCGTTCTGTTTAGAATCTAAGAAAGGATTTTTTTTTTTGTGTAGTCTAAACAGGATGAAGATATTTCTGCCAGCCGTTTTGAAGATAACGAAGAGCTGAGGTACTCATTACGATCAATAGAGAGGCATGCCCCTTGGGTACGACACATTTTCATCGTCACCAACGGGCAGATTCCTTCCTGGCTGAACCTGGATAATCCTCGGATAACTATAGTGACACATCAGGTAAAACCCAAAGAAAAGCCAAGCAAAAAACCCCACCAAAAACCCCAAATAAAAATACCACTATGAAAGTAGCACTAGTAAAGACAGTGTGTTTGCTCTGAAATGCAGTTACGCACTTTTAGCTAAAGGCTGGTTTTTTTGGAAGAAGTGTCAACCTCTTTCCTGTGTCATCCATGGTTTTATTAAACTCCAGTATATCTTTGTATTTTGGCTAGCCAGATAACTGAATATATATCAACCCTTTATTTACGCCTCTTTTCCAAATATTGAGGCTTGAGCTAATGTATACCCATGTCTAATTTCTTTATAGTCTATTTATAAAAAACCTGGGGAGAAGAAAATTTAATCTGAATCCATAAACACTCTCTCAGAACCTAATAAACTTGTGTTGAGACAGGATGGATTACAATTACTGGAACTGAGGAGATGGCTACAAAAAAAGTAGCTATGCATTCTAAAAATGTTATTTAAAAAGAGAAAAGGAATCCTTCAAGCTCCTGAATAAGTCAAACAAAATTACTCTAGTAGCTTTTTATGAATTTCGGAGTAATTTTGTTATCTGGACATGCCATAGGAGCTCTGAGCAACCAAAGTGGTAACAAGGTATGAATTTAACTTCTGTTGCTGTCTGCTTGTGAAGTTACTTGAAAGAGATACAACAATCCTAATTTTTTTTGAATGCTGAAAGAGGTTCAGTTTGTTGGAAATTTTGTGCAGCCTGTACTTCATGAGAATTATAAATGTGTATACTGGGCCTGATCTAGTATAAAATGAAAGAGGAGAGTATGTGAATGTTGATGTCTTTGTGATGAACCAGGTGCAGTTTCTTAGTTAAGCAGCAGACTTGAAAATGGTTTTGTGGGGGGAAAAAATGAGATATTGATGTCTTTATTTTGCTAAAATATTTTTACTTCTTTCTTTCTCCTTGTTCTTGATAATTATTTTTTTAGCAGATAAGTATCAAATATCTGGTATGCCTGACCCTTTATGGTTTGAGGGTTGTTGTTTGGTTTTTTTTTCCTTTTGAAACTGTTTTTTGTTGTTGATTTTCTTGTTTTAGGAAATATTTCAGAATGTAAGTCACTTGCCTACTTTCAGTTCACCAGCTATTGAAAGTCATATTCATCGTATCAGCGGCCTTTCTCAGAAGTTTATTTATCTCAATGATGATGTTATGTTTGGGAAGGATGTTTGGCCTGATGATTTTTACAGTCACTCTAAAGGTCAAAAGGTAAGCCATTATGAAAATACATTTTACCAGAAGTAGATGTAGAACTTTTCTATGTTAACATAATAAAAATCAAAGAAATGCTAGTTTGAAAGGGAGGAGAGCAAATATAAGATGATTTCCCTCTTGTCTCTAAAGGTTCTTTATTCTTCATTAGACAACTGTTAGTGAAGGTGCAGTGTGGGAAAGCCTCTTGTCTCTATTTTCATGTGTGCTGTTCTGATATTTTTGGGTTGCAGAATTTTTTTTTTTTATATTCACTCATAGATTTCAGGAAGTATAGTGGTTCCTCTGTCAGACTTTAGTTTCAGTGTTCTCTAATTCTCCCACATTCTGTTAAAGCACAGGTAGGACTGATGTGGTGTTTGGCAGCTGTCAGCCTTCCCTCCACTGTAAATACTTTTTGTTTTGTGGGAAATAGTCAAAACAAACCAGAATCAATTCTTCCATAGGAACACTAAGGTCAGATGACATTCACACTGGTCTAATACTTAAATTTACCATTAATTACCTCTGTTCCAGGCACTTGTAATATCTTTGCTCAATCTCTATATAATTATATATATAAGTATTTACTAAAATAGATATTGTTCCATGTTCATGAACACAAAGTAATTTAGTCTTTCAACAAATGTATTATCAACAACTGGAGTTAAGCAAGGAAAACAGGCTGAGGAAACACTAGCAATAATTATGCATAAAGGCTCTGGTTGCCATCAGACTTTTCATCCGTGAACTTGATCTACAGGAGCGGTATGGGAGAAGGAAGTAAATATTTAAATATGTGATTTTTATTAAAGCAGTGAGTACACAAGGCACTAGAGACCACTGAATTAAACATTTCTTGCAGGCATATCTGCACACTTGTGCACAAACACAGAAAGGTTGTACAAAATTAGTTTAAGCTACGCAAAAAGCTGTTTCAGTACTTGAGGATGTTGGGGGCTTTTAGTTGTTTTAAATCTCTCAGGATGTAGGCATGTAACTGCAAAATCATGTTGTTACTGCCTTTGTGTTGTTCTTGAGTTATTCATCCCAGTTGTGTTATCAAGTCACCTTAGGTGCAGCATTGTTTGTGATAACCTGATCAGGACGTGTTTCAGTAGGAAATGTGCTGCTAAAATCTTGAAACAATAAGGCCTCAAGGAAAATATGTGTGGTTTTTAATGCCTCCCCAGATGAAAATATGCACACCTACGCACTTTTTTTTATCCTGCCACTTCTTAGAATTATTTAAGTCACAGAGGATCAGATACTTCAGGGATTATGTTCAACATGTGCTGCTTATCTCATGATACTAACTCTGGTTAGTAATGAGGAACATTTTGAGTCAGGAGAACAAGTGAACGGCAGAGCTATTTCAGAGTTTGAGTTCACCCTTCCTAGCTGACAAAAGAAAAAATACTAGTTTTTGTTGAAATGTGGTTTGCAGAAGTAGATTTGCAAAGTCCTGCTTTCTATTTCTGGCCATTGCTACTTTGCTGTATGGCCTTGGGAATTCTTCAGTTCTTCCTTCTGTTTGAAACTGATAACATTTCTTTTATGGGTGATAGGGTTTAAATGTTGTTTGTAAAGCTTTGGAAATCTTAAGGCACTGCACACAGGGAGGCATTATTTTAAGTCTGTATTCCAATGAACACATTCAATTGACTTTGGTTTTGCCAATCCTACTCTCAGACTGTGATATTGTTCCAGGTTTACTTGACTTGGCCTGTGCCAAACTGTGCTGAGGGATGTCCTGGCTCATGGATTAAAGATGGTTACTGTGATAAAGCCTGTAATAACTCAGCATGTGATTGGGATGGAGGTGATTGCATTGGTAAGACAGCAATGTTGAATTTAGAAAAAGCAAATTGTTCATTTTTCCTTACAATAATAATTCTGTAATTTGTCGTTTTCCTATAACTATAAAGTTTGCCTCTTTTAATAATAATGAAAAAGTTGACTTACAGATGAACACCTTATTTTTTGCGAACTACAAATTTCTGTGGAAAATCACAGGAAATAGTGGAGCATAGGTGTTATTTAGGTACCAAATTTGACTAGCTGAAAGGAGAAAGTTTGAATTTTAAATTATTATGTTATTGCACAGTACATATACAATATCATATATTATTTGGACTCAGAATCCAAATAATAATGGATTGTGAAGCTGCACTATTAGTTTCTAGATCAAATTTTCAGGGCTTTGGGGTAGAAAAATGAAGTGTTATTTGTGGATTGAGAAAGTGATACCACTCTAGGGGGCTGTAGTGTCAAGGCTGCAAGTACATGAAGTAGTCAATCAGTTTTCTGCTTCCCTTTTTGAAGTTAAGATAAAATATGCTGGCATTTTTGTTGCCATTTTATGTTGATTCCTAAAGTTCTACACTGAGATTATGCACACCATAGATTTTACTCTGACTTACTGAGGTCTAGTTAGAATTTGCCACTTTTTAGTTTCACAGGTGATTGTTGAGTCTTCAGTCTAGCTTTAACACTGTGTCTTAAAATGTGCCTTTCATCAGTCATTTGAAATTCTTATTTCTGGTGGGTTTGTTTTTTCTGTTTTCTTTAGGTAACAGCGGAGGTAGTCGCTATGTTGCTGGTGGAGGTGCAGTTGGAGGTATTGGGAATGGACCACCATGGCAGTTTGGTGCAGGAATAAGTGGTGTTTCATACTGTAACCAAGGCTGTGCTAATTCCTGGCTGGCAGACAAATTCTGTGATCAGGCCTGCAATGTGCTCTCATGTGGATTTGATGCTGGTGACTGTGGCCAGGGTATGTAAAATGCATCACTGATAAACTTTCTGTAGGGATTCTCTTGAACTACCTGACCTTTTTCATTCACCATTGCTCTCAAACTGTGCTAAGATGCCCTGTACAGTGCTGTGGAAAAGGGCTGGTAGCAGCTGAAGAAAAAGTCAGGTGGTTCTTGGACTCACTAATCCAAGCCTGGATCAATATTATATGCTGCTTTATTTAATAAAACTGTTGGTGCCCAAGCATGGGTGGAGGCTTGATACCTTACAGAGCAGCAAGCATTAAACTCCTTGCCCCGAGAGACTTACATTTTAAGTGAAGAAATTACATTTTGGTTACACAAAGAGTCTTTTTCTGAATAGGAACAGTTGAATTCATGATGCCTATAGCAGGCAAAAAAAAGTAAAGAACCTCTGATGGTGACAGTGTGAGTTCAAGTCTGCTCTTGAGCTCTTGCCAAAGGCTACTTTCAGTCACCTGTGAATTTGTTTTAACTGTCTTTGATTATGAAAGATTAGCAGGAATGAATTGAAATGACTGAAAGCACTGTCTAGTATGGTGAAGGGAAGGTTTTGTCCTTTTTGGAAGAGTAGAGGTTCCCCTGCATCTCAGCTCAGACAAATGTGTTACTGGCAATGCTGTTGCTGTCAGCGAGGTTTTGTTCATAGGAGAGATGACAGATAATCTGTGTTCTGCTGTGAGAAGGAGAAGTCTCATTCAGCCTATGTGATCTTGGAAGCTTCAAATCAAGATGCAGTGTAGCAGTGAAGCCCAGTCCTTGTAACATTACTCTCCTAAAATGTGGCAAAAGTATAACATGGGCAAGCTACTTATGACTGATACATAATTTTAAGTGACATGAGATAACGAGCACTAAGGCTCTTCAGGCAGAGACTGAAAGAGTGATAAATTATACTGGTTTTTAGAATTAGCATGGGAATGTCTGGTAGCTTTATATATCTGAGTATGTTCTAGCCATCCATTACTGAAAATAAGTGAGTGAGAAATTGGAAGCTAGAGTAACTGTTCTTTCATAAAGCTGTCTCCCAGCTAATACGGTGAATCTAGCTGGGCATATTACAATTCAAAAAAGAGGTGAAAGATGAATGTCATGCTGGTAATTGACAGAAATTTGTTCTGTTTCTTGCTTCTGTTTCTTTTTCAGATCACTTTGAAGAGATGTACAAGGTGACACTTCAGCTTAACCAGACCTACTATGTTATTCCCAAAGGTGAATGTCTGCCCTACTTCAGCTTCAGTGAAATAGCCAAGAAAGGAATTGAGGGTTCATATAGTGATAATCCAATTATCCGACATGCTTCAGTTGCTAACAAATGGAAGACTATCCACCTCATAATGCATAGTGGCATGAATGCAACTGTGATCTATTTTAACCTTACGTTCCTAAATAAAAATGAAGAAGAGTTTAAAATGCAAGTAGCTGTTGAAGTTGATACTAGAGAGGAACCAAAACTGAATGCAACATCGACAGAAAAAACTAACTCTGATTTTAAAAGTATAACTTCAGTACCTGAGGCTGAAATGATATTTGAGGATATTCCTGAAGAAAAACGCTTTCCAAGAGTCAGGAGACATCGAAATGGCACAAAAGGGAGTCTACATGAAGAGGTGATAATACCATCAGTAAATGTGTCTCTTCTTCCTGAAGATGTTCAGCTAAAACTTCAGAACTTGGACTTAAAACTACTAAATGGTGATATCACTCAGAAAGGATTTAATCTGTCCAAGGCTGCTCTCCTGAGACCTTTCCAGTTCTTAACTACAGTAAAGAGTATTATAGGCCTGGAAAAGAAGGGTATGTATAATCATTCAGAAGATCAGAAGAACCATACCAGCTGGCAGAAGCCTTATAAAGATGTAAATGATGGGAAAATAAAAACAATAAAAGCAAACAAAGTTCCTTCAAGGCTTACAGGAACAAAGGGGACTCTTGTTACAATGAACACAAATGAACCTATTTCTAGAATAAAGCCTAAAGGCACACTTCCCTCCCAGAGCATGGGAAAAAAAAATGAAACTCGAGAAAAAGTATTGAATGCACTCATATTAAGGGAAACACAGAAATCAAAACATACTGGGAATTTAGATACTGGAGAAGGCGCACAGAGAATGGAAGGAGGAAAAGGGCATGAGCAAGTGGATACAAATATAAGGGAGGGGTTTGTGGGAAGAAAATTACAGTCTTATGCTGGAAGTTACCAAGGCTTTCTGCCATGGGAAAAAAAGAAATATTTCCAGGACCTTCTTGATGTGAGTATCCTAATGTCCTTGCTTGTTGGAATAGCTGCATCTTTCTGCATTTAGTGGAATACTGTTAATATGAGCTATGTATTTGGAATGTGTTTTGCCTTTGAGGCAAATGCTGACTTTTTTTTAAAACTACTTTTGACTTTTCACATAAAATTACATTTGTTTATGATCTGAGCCTCTCTTAACTAGGTGGTAAAAGCCAAATAGCCATTTCTGTTACTTTTCTACTGGCTTTTTGTTTTGGTCAAATTCCTTTTTATTCATTGTATGTTGGCACAGTGATATTGTTCAGACATATATAGCACTATATCAGCTTAAATGTATGCAAATATGGATCCAGTTTATGTTGAAAAAATGTAGAAAGTAGGTGTAATGATAAATACTTATGTTCTAAAATTTAAAGTCTGCAAAGAAGCTGGATATCTAGACTGTCAAGAAGAGTGTAGGAAATTTCCTCTGCTTCTAGCCAAACCATTTTGGCAGTTTTGAAAACCTCTAGAAGAGAACAGAGACTGTGCTTCATTTGATAGCAACTGCTTTGCCCTATTTGAAATAGGAAAGGGGCTGTGTTTTTACAAGAACATCTCTTTCTGTTCATCTGAGATTGAATTTTGCATGAGGAATCTTTATATTCATAGGATTTCAGTTTATCAAATATGGATGAATAGTCAGCAAAAAAATCACAGTATTACAAATAAATATGATTACAAACAGGGTCTTAATTGTGTGTGAGGTGTCAGAACATAAATATTAAGGAATCCTTTTACAAAGCAGTTTTTCTCACAGCATGAAAACTTTAAGGAAAAGGTTACCTTTTATCTTTTCTTTTTAAAGAGAGAACTAAGGAATATGAAGAAAAATATTCAAAACTTCTCTTCCTGTTTTCAGATATTGCAAAGAGATGGCACCTGGCTGAAGTGTCATTTTTCCTGTGTCTTTAATGTTTTCTGCCTTTTTCAGTAATGTAAGCTTGATTTATGTCTGTCCTGCCCTTTAGGAAGAAGAGTCACTGCTCAAACAAATGTCATACTTTACTGAGGGGAAACATTTTGGAAGGCAGTTGAAAGATACATTTGCTGATTCCCTTCGATATGTAAATAAGCTATTAAACAGCAAGTTTGGATTTACATCTCGTAAAGTCCCTGCTCATATGCCTCACATGATTGACCGCACTGTTATGCAAGAGCTACAGGACATGTGAGTACGTTTTTGTTTGAAATAATGTCAAACTCTAAGTAATTCCGCATTTCTGTTGTTCCTTTGCTGTAGCTATTTCCAATGTGTTAATGGGTACTCATTAAAATCATATTTTGAAAAAGGGAATAAGAACTTTATTACCCCATGATAGTTGGGCTAAAATAAGGAGATTTTTGAAGACCTTTCAGAATTCTAGATAAGAATTTATATTTAGGTAAGGAATGTTTCGCTTCAAGAAACTAGAGTGCTAAATTAGCTTTTATTCTTATCTAGGTTTCCTGAGGAGTTTGACAAGACATCATTTCACAAAGTGCGGCACTCAGAAGATATGCAGTTTGCTTTTTCTTACTTCTACTATCTTATGAGTGCAGTTCAGCCACTGAACATTTCTCAGATCTTTGATGAGGTTGATACAGACCAGTCAGGCATCTTGTCTGACCGAGAGATTCGCACATTGGCCACAAGAATCCATGAACTACCATTAAGTTTGCAGGTACTCTTTCCTATCAGTAACTTTGAGGGTAACTTCAGTTTTAAAGTCAAAAATTCTTAAAATAGAATGAGTCAAATCTTTATTTATCTTGTCTTATAGCATCTCTAACATTTGGCAATTTTAAAATATTACCTGTAGAATATAACAGTGTTCTACTTTATCATTGTTCTGTGAGCCTGAAATTAAATTGAATTCTAGCTGCATCATTAAAATGGCTCCCTGGTATCCCAGTTCAAGTAAGCAGTGTGAGTTTGTCAGAAAAAGTGTTCACTGTGAAGTGTGGGATCCTGCTGTGCTCACTCTAGTTCCTGCACATAGTGAAAGACGGTTCTTGCCCTGAGGGAATTGTGATCTAAAGAAAATATTAACAAAAAGGGTGGCGAAGAAGTCATACTAGTAAACTCTGTGACAACAAACATATACAAAGCATCATGCCTCTGTTTTTCTAGGAACTTGATAAACAGAGACACGGTCTTTGGAAGTAATTTGTTTGTGACACAGTGCACAAAATGATTGGCATAGTTGGAACACAGCCCTGCTTTAGTATGTTCCTGGTCTTTGCCTTAATCATAAAATCTTCCTGTCCTTTCAGTTCACTTTTCTGTTTGTTTGCCTTATTTAGGATTTAATATGCCAATGTTGATGTGGGAATTATGTGCTGTCCTGACATCGTCAGTAAAGGTGTCATTTTCATTTTAAATGAAAAAGACATTGTCATGCTTTATCTGGTCTCAATTCAACTATGCACAGACCACTTGCTTTACTTTAGGTGTACAGGGAGTCCCAGTGACTTAGCAGTTACTGAAATATGGTCTGCTGAATATTAAGTCTTTTTGTGAAATTTGATCTGTAGAGAACATTGAATACATCTGTGTACCCTGCATTTTTAGACCTATGTCAGTGAGAGAACAGCATTATATGTGGGTTTTTTCCTTCTCTTTCTGTTAGGATTTAACAGGTCTAGAACAGATGCTAATAAATTGCTCTAAAGCTCTTCCTGCCAACATTACTCAGATCCATGTTATTCCTCCGACTCAGGAAGCATATTATGATCCAAATCTGGTAAGAAACATTGGTCCTAAAAGATGCTTGTTTTCTTTGTTGAATATGTGTTTACTGTTCTTTAAAAGCTAATTTGATTTCTAAAAGGCAAGTATTTATAAAAATTGCTACTTATCTATACATGAAGTGTTACAAAATGAAAGTTTTACAAGCTACTTCCTAACATAAAACCCCCTTAATTTTCTTTAAAAAGCAGAGAAAAGCTGAGCTTTACAATGGTATTATAATTGGGATTCAAAAAGTCATCCTCATTAGGAAAATTTACTGTTGTGAACCAAAAAGATAGTAAGTCTAGTTCCTTTCTGTCTAGAATTCTCTGATAAGTCTTTATCTGAATTATAACCCATGTATTTAAAACCAAAACAAGACCCCAAAACAATACCAAACTACCACCTGGACATCTTTAGAATTTGAAGTCTTCAGACTGACGTATTTCAATATCCCAAGGTGGGCTGACAGGAACCTCATGAAGTTCACCAGGAGAGGTGCAGACTCCTGCACCTGGGTGATGCCTAAAGGTTTGGTGTGCAGCATTATGCCAGGTGCTACCCAGCTGGAACGCAGCTTGGCACAAAGGGATCCAGGGATCCTGGGGGACACCAAATGGAACATGATCCAGCGGTATGTCCCTGCTGCATAGAAGGCTAATGGTATCCTGGGTTGCATTACACAAAGTGTTGCCAGCAGGTCAAGGAAAGTGACCCTTCCTTTCCAGTCAGCAGTGATGAGGCCATATCTGGAGTGGTGGGTCCAGTTCCAGGTTCCTCAGTAAAAGGAACACATGGACATACTGGATGAAGTCCAATGAAGGACCATGATTAAGGGTCTGGAGCATTTCTCTTGTGAGAGATGATGGAGCTGGGACTGTTGAGTCTAAAGAAGAGTAGTCTCAGGGGAGATCTCTTCAATATATAGAAATATCTGAATGAAGGGCACAAAGGAGACAGAGCCAGGCTCTTCTCAGCAGTGCCCAGGACAGGGCCAGAGTCACTGAGCATAGACTGAAACACAGGAGTTTCCCTCTGAACATCAGGAAACATTTTTTTAATGTGAGGATGACCAGACACTGGTGCAGGTTGTCCGTTTGTGGACTGTGTCCCTCGTGGGAGACATTCAGAAGCTGTCTGGGCATAGTCCCGAGCAGCTGTCACCAAGTAGCCCTGCATGAGCAAGGCAGCTGGACCAGAGGAGCTCCCAAGATCCCTTCCAACCTAAACCAGTTTGTGATTCTGTAAAAACTGAGATCTTAGGACTGGATGTTCCTTAATGATTTAAGTTCTAAATTTCTATTTTAGTGGTTAAATTCTCATCAAAATCTGCTGGAATTTAGATCTGATACTAATAGCTAAATTGCTTTAACAATGATAATATAATTTCTGCATCAACCCATGCATTTGAAAAAAATCTATCAATCTGCTTTACAAAATGGATGACCTCATGCTTTATAGCTTCAAATCAATGCGTTATCAAAGCAAAAAAAATTTGAGTATAGATCATGAGCTTTTGGGTAGTAGAAGGCATCATGGATCCCAAACACATGCAAATCATACAAAAGAGATCTGCAAAATGTGTGTAGATAAATGTATATGAACATTGACTTTTTTCTTTTTTTTTTTTTCCTTCCCTCTGGACATCTGTCCTGCCTTTTATTCTTATCAAGTTATAAAGTTTGAGAAATATTTTCCTCTTAAGTCTGAATTACAGTAGAATTCGATAAAAATCATCCTGTCAGCATGATTTGAAGAAATGGAATTGTGGATTTGAGAATCCTGTACAGCTGAGGACCTTTCATCCAGTTCAGCTTTACTTCATTTTGCTTCTTTATGGCTTTCAATTAATTCTGAAAAATTTAGTTAAGTAGAAAACTTTGAAGAATAGTAATAATTAAAGGATGGCTGCCTTGAATATATTATATGATGGGTGAAAATAAGTCTCAGTGGTTTGGAACAATGTCAAATTACTTTAATCTTTTTGGAAAGTTTGTAAAATATTACTAATCTAAGCTGTATCAGCTGTTGTGCTGAGTTTGCCTGACCAGTGTTACAGGTGGCCTTTTTCAGAACAATGTCAGCTGTCAAAAGAGATAGACTTTCTGAATATTTTGTTGAGAATGAAATAAGTTGGAATGTTTTTTGAAAAGAAAAATTAAATCTGTATTTTTCTTTTATTACTTGTATGCATATGAAGTTGTGATGTTATGCACCACTATTGCTTCGTTTTTTCCCTCAATAGTTGATTGAGAAACTATTGCTTTTGATTCCAGAAGAGTAAAGCATATGGAGGCTTTTCTAACTGTAATATAAATTTTCTACAAAGTACCTCATTATAACAGACTCTCTAGTTTTTAGTAACCTATAACCTAAACAGTGTTTTCTTGCAGCCTCCAGTAACCAAAAGCCTAGTGACTAACTGCAAACCTGTGACCGACAGAATTCGTAAGGCATACAAGGACAAAAACAAATACAGGTATGTTGTTGCAGTCCTGTGAAAAGCTGTGTTAGGTTTCGTAAAGCCATAAGAAGAGGCATAAATGCATACATAACCAAAGATTGCATGTGTATACTAACAAAACTTGATTTATTTTAACAGTGCAACTAAAGAAACATAGCTATTAATTTTTGCATGTTTCACTGTGCAGAATGATGTGATTTGTTATTCAGTAGACTAAATATTTTTGTGTTAGTTGTGTCATGTTGAGCCATATTCTAATTTGTGTTGTACAATAGTAAGCCAGAGAATGTTAACATGGCTATATGAACTGACTGTGTGTAGTGAGTGAAGACAGTAAAGTAGCATAAAAAGGAGGAAAGAGCTAGTCCTGTGCTTAGAATCTGTAAATCTACTTCATCCTTTCTTCTACTGAAGCATAAAAAGAAACCCAAAAAACAGAAATGCATTTTAGCCCTGACTATCTTGTTTTCCTGTGAGAAGGAGTGACAGGTAGGGAAGGAGACTGATGAGGAAGAGTGTTCCATCCACCTTCGAGAGGGCAAGACAAACTGTGATCATGACTATAAGTTTGTTTCAGTACTTGTATTTGTGGAGATTTGACTGAGATCAGGTTCTCTCAAATCTTTCTTCTCTGAAATGGGAAATGGAGTGGCAAGTGCTAATCTCTTTACTCTTGTGACCAGTGACAGGAGTCCAGGGAATGGCATGAAGCTGTGTCAGAGAGGTTTCGGTTGGATATCAGGAAAAGGTTTTTCACCCAGAGGGTGGTTGGGCACTGGAACAGGCTCCCCAGGGAAGTGGTCACAGCACCAAGCCTGTCTGAGTTCAAGAAGTGTTTGGTCAATGCTCTCAGGCACAGGGTGTGACTCATGGGGTGTCTGTGCAGGGCCAGGAGTTGGACTCGATGAACAGATGGGCCCTTTCCAACTCAGCATATTCTATAACTCTAAACCTGGAAACCAGTTGCATGCCAATGAGGCTGTTTGCTGGCTGGAGCTTACAGCCTTGTCTCCTGTTCTCACCAGTGGCACTGGGCACGGCAGGGTGGTCTCTGAAGCATACAGTTGCCCCAGGAGTGGATACAAAGGGAAGTAAAACTGTAGAATGAGAGAAGGTTACAGATGCTGCTTAGGGCACCATTTGGATGTTATTGTACATTAATTTGTAGAACACCCAGTTGTGCTGTAAACTTTGTAATTCATTCCCTTCCCAGGAGAGTTTACACTAAATGGGAAAACCTGACCAACAAATGAGATTGAAAAATGTTGGGGCAGGGGGCAAGGATTTGCTGCACTTAAACTGACTCGTGGTAATATATTTATGTCAGTAGGGTATGTGCTAAATAATTGTATTAATTTTGTGAGCTTTATGAATGGAGTAGATTGTCTTCATTAACACTTGAAGGAGCCAGCCAGGTGTTTTCTTATACTGAAATAAGAAAGGTGAAAAATATAAGTGTGATACCACTAATAAGACTGTTAACCTGGGGTCAAATGTTCATAGCTTTTATGCTTTTTGTTAAAATTTATATCTTTGATTTATAGGTGGTTTCTAATAAATCTACAGGAAAGTGGTTCTATGCAAGAGTATTAGCTGAAAAATGTAAATATATTGATAGAAAGCAAATGGCAAATTCCAATGAGTCGGATTAGAAATGTTACTAAATTATGTTAAAGATTAATATTTATTGAACCAGACTTTAGGTTGTTTTATTAATGTATAAATATTATTTTACAATAAGGTTTGAAATCATGGGAGAAGAGGAAATTGCCTTCAAAATGATTCGCACAAATGTTTCTCATGTAGTTGGTCAGCTGGATGACATACGAAAAAATCCCAGGTATCCTGTTTTGCGATTTGTTGTGATGAAGTTGTTGAGGTGGCTTTAACTTTCTGCTTTGAGTGTTTAAACTTTTTGTGTGTTGAAAGAATAATGTATTATTGTGTATTTCTAAACTGTGTGTTACAAAGCTAAGACTAGTTTGAATCTAAAATACTTCTACTTTTTTCTGTTTGACTGAAGCTAAGTGACTTCTCTCTCTGTTAGGGGTTATCCCAGTAATTTGTTACATTTTTATATATCTAAAATCTTTGAAAACTTAACTTCAGCTGTTTTTGAAGCTTTCATTTCTGCCATTTTAGAGGGCATACAGTTTATATTGTAGCCAGTTTCATTTTAAAGGAGGACCTTTTTGATCTGCTTTATGTAGGGATTTTATACTAAGACTTAGATGTGTGTTATTACAATGTCAGTTTTGTGTATTCATTATGCTTTCATGCTCTTTTACAACATATCAAATATTATTTTTTCATATTTGATGAGAAACAAGTAAAAGCTGTAAGGTACTCCTCTGTTCTCTCTCTGCAGTGGTAAAAGCTTTAGATACTCAAATCCGAGAGTAGACTCTGTAACGTTGAATTAGGCTCCTGAAATGACTGAGATAAATGGATAAAATCTGTATTGTGGAATACATTTCACAGCAACCACTTTGCAAAGCAAGGGTGTTGTGTTTGAGACTCCAGTCTGAAACTGCTTTGCAGAAGCCTTTAACTGTAGACCTGAGCCCATTGCATAACACTGGGGTTTGAGAAGACATTGTGAGATAATTTAGTAGCTAACTGTCTTAGAAGTGGGACAGTACCTCCACTTGTCTCCTTTCCTTTCTTCTCTTGGTTGCACACTTTTATCTTGCATCTTGCTTCTGTCTTTAGAAAACCAGAGTTCTTTGCCAGTTTAATGAGTTTGGCCTCAAGAAGGGGTCTGACAAGTGTCAAGACAGAGCAAGGAGGAAAGTAGAACCAGGTACCTTGGGCCAGGGAAAGTGAAACCTCCTCTTTTGGTCACAGCAAGTTATTGGGTAATCTCAGCTGCGTTTAATGCTACACCATTATTTGTATTTATAAAGAGGTTTTCACTTTTCTCTCACATTGTACTACTTTTACTAGCTCATATACTCAGAAAGGGAAATGCTAGTCTTGAGACATTTTTCAGCTGAAGGTGGTTTATATCTATTGCTGCTCCTTACAAGAGTGCCTTCTGGCCACATAACTCTAGCATTCCAGTTCCCACAATGACCCATTTTAAAAGAAAATAGGCAGTGCTCTAGCTCATCCTGCTGCTTTCTCTTTGTCCTCTATTTCTTTGTCTGCAGGGTAGGAGGCTTTTTTAAAGGGAAGTGTGATTTCAAGCCTTGTCAGGCCCAAAGAGGGCATGTAACAGGAGTTTCTCACTTTCAGTGTTCAAGTTCGTGAAGTGAGGTTGAGTCAATAACTTGGGTCGTATTCCTGCAAAGTACATGCAGTACTGTAATCAAAGGAGAGCTGGCACAGTTTTGTAGACATGCCATTTCCTTCTCTTTGCCATCTTTTCCCCGTATATAAACCAATAATTACACACAGTCTCTAAAAACAGGTATTTAGTGCCTGTCTTGGACTGAGCTGTAAGTATCATTCACTTACTGATCTGCCTAAAATGTTTGTTTTGTATCCTTAAAGCAAAATGGGCATTAATTGTCTAGGTGTTAATTCTGGATGGGTTAAAACAGTCTTTGCATTAGAAACAGGCTAATACCCTCATTGCTTCCATGTACTGTCTCTTGGTTTGCTGTGTGTGTAAACTGCATCTCTTTTACATGAAGCTAACCAGGGATATATGCTCCAGGAGTGCAGCTACTGCATTCCCAGGGCTAATGAGCTGCCAGTCCAAGGGACAAGGTCAGGAATAGTCCAGAGTGAACTCCCAAATAGCTTATAGTGTAGACATGATTGCCATAACCAGCTGCTTTGCATAGTATTACTTGATAGGGTGGATAGAGCCTGCTCATTTTTGGAGAGGCATATTTTGTTCTCAGATGTAACAATTCGAATGACTGTTTATCCCCTGCACATAACTGTCTAGAGCGAGGTTACCAATTATGCCAGATTTCAGTACATTACCATTCAGTGGGAATTGCCTGTGTGGGCTGCTACACATGCTATAGGGCTCTGCTTATATCCAGCTTCATGTAGGAAGTCTGAACTTTGCTCTTTGAAAGAGCATATAGAGAATACAGCTGACCAGAACTACTTATTTACAAAGGTTAGCAATGACAAGGCATATGTCACTAGATATGATTTCTGCCTCTGGGGAAAATGTAGGGGTCTTGTATCTCACAATATAAATAAAGCACATAACCTTGCCCATATGTGGAAAGGGGAACTTTTGTTGTCAATCACCAGGTCAGAGTGGCCAAGGCTACACAGCAGTCTAGCACACTAATTTAGTTTCAGGTTTTTTTACAGTAACTTAAATAGTTGCATGTTTCTTATGTGAGAAATAACTCTCTGCAAGAGGCATTATTTGGAATGTGCTTATTTGGCCACAGTGATTTCCATATAAATTCTATCCAGATTGTTGTCATTTGTATTTTGGTTGATTATACAAGTTCAGTTTTGGATCTATGATTCAAGCCACATCCAATTTATATAATGTTGTCAGTAATCCAAAGCCTGGGAACCAAGCTTTGCCTTCTCTTAAACAATCTTCTGCAGTTTTTATGTTGACTTTTTCTAAAGAATGCAACATACACAGTAAAATATTAATAATTGGGTATGTTTACCTCTTACAGTGTAGCTCATTTTGTTATTTAAGGTACTTTACTCATGATAATTTAAAACTATAAAAATTCTTACACAAATCACAATGCTGTTTACGATGGGCTCTGAGTTGTTGCATGTTCTGGTGCCCATTAGGTGGCAGCATTATATAACTAGGAGAGAGAAATGTGGCCTCCGCTGGATTCCTCAGAGGTTTTGACTTGCTGTCAACCTTAGTGCTCTTAGAAGTAAAATAAAACTAAAATAATGCAACAATAAAAAGTATATCAATTTGGTTTTAAAAGAATACTGTATCAATTTTGTTTAAAAGTATTCTGATTGTGTTATTGGTTTGCCAATATCTTTGCCATGTTATTAAAAAAAAATTCTAATGATTTCATCTTGTTTTCTAGAAAATTTGTTTGCCTAAATGACAATATTGATCATAATCATAAGGATGCTCAAACAGTGAAAGCAGTGCTTAGGGATTTTTATGAATCCATGTTTCCTATACCTTCACAATTTGAACTGCCAAGAGAATATCGGAATCGTTTCCTTCACATGCATGAACTCCAAGAATGGTATGTTACAAACAAGTTATTGTAGTGCAACCGCATAAAATTATGGAAGATATTGGTACAAACCATTTTCTCCCCGGTATTGTCATGAAGGAGTTAACAGTGAAAATAATGTGAAAAGACTTGAATGGACTAAAATTTGAGGTCTGCAGAATCTGGTTTTCTCTGGTACTTGAATAGTCATTAACATTTTATCAATGGGCCCTAACCTACTTCAAAGATAAGTGTTTTGTCTTTTTGTTTAAGTAATTCAGGAATTCTGGGTTTCTTTGTGTTTAAAAACCCCAAACCATCTGGATAAAAATTAGGAAAGATATATGTGTGTCTCATTTGTACATAATATGTGAGA
The DNA here is from genome assembly GCA_035583185.1 of Anabacerthia variegaticeps. Taxonomy (NCBI): domain Eukaryota; kingdom Metazoa; phylum Chordata; class Aves; order Passeriformes; family Furnariidae; genus Anabacerthia; species Anabacerthia variegaticeps. The sequence goes on along the minus strand of JAWWEW010000041.1, from coordinate 63,115,844 downwards.
TTTTTGTGTGCTTATCTGTTGCTGTTTTATAAATAACAACTTCAGAAACTGAGGTAATTGACTTGAGAATACACGCAAAAGGTTGACAGGTACAGTGACAAAAATGAGACAAAACTAATACAGTAAATCTGTTTCTGATCAGCAAATTATGAGAAATAGCTACTAGTACGGAAAGAGAAAATATTAGAGGAACCGTAGAAGGAATCTGAAGGATTGTAGGTGACATGAACAGGTGGGGATTATAGTGGGAGAGGGAGTGGGGGCAAACCCGTTTCAGCAGATAGCTTTACACATTTGTGCTGGAGGAGTAGACATTGTTGGCTCCAGTTTTGAGAACCTCCATCAAGACTCTTTGTAGCTCCAAAAAGACATTTTATTTTATGTTGCTTGTAGCCAAAGATGATTCTACCAGGGTGGGTGCTGAAGGGCTGGTGAAAATCAAAATGTTTTCTGAACTGTAGGACAGCCCAGGTTGGAAGGGACCTCAAAAGATCATTTGGTCCAACATTTCCTGAGAAAGGGTGCCTAGCTGAGATTATCTCCTGCCAGCTCTCAAGTGTCCTCTCTATGTCCAGCCGTATAGCTGTAGCACAAAAAGGAACTGCAGTTTGGTGAAAAAGGGCATACTCAGTGTGACTCATTCCTTCCTGCTTGTGACTGTGAAACCATAGTTGCCATGTGTAGATGTGGCACATGGGGACATGGTTTAGTCGTGGCCTTGGCAGTGTTGGACCTGATCTTAGAGGTCTTTTCCAACCTAAATGATTCCAAGATTTAGCACCGTGACTAGTCACATCTTGAAAACGTCCAATGGTGAGGGCTATACCATGTCCCTGGGGAAGCTGCTCCAGTGAATTATTTTCATTGTAAAAAAAGTTTCCTTATATCAAGGTGAAACCTCTCCCAGTCCAACTTTTACATGTTGTCCCTTGTCCACTCCATGTGGCTCTTTGTGAAGAGAGCCTCTGTCCTCTTCTTAGTCACCCTATAAGTACTGGAAAAGAAACTTTCTTTGCATGTTTCATGGGAAGTCTTTAAAGTTTAAATATTTGTATTTATAATATATGAAGCTGTTTTTCTCTTTCCTTCTTTTCTTGTCCAGGAGGGCATATAGAGACAAGCTCAAATTCTGGACCCATTGTGTTCTAGTAACACTTATTGTATTTACAGTCATCTCATTTTTTGCTGAACAGGTAAAGTTAATGTATTATCAAATTTATATAACACTTAACAGATTGTGGAGTTTTTAGGATAACATCAGATGAATTTTTTAAGTTTTGAAAAGTAGCTAGGATTTTTCCTTCATAAAAGAAGTAAAGAAGTTGCATGAATAATGATTAAGTTGCTTCAATTTTTAAGTCATCCTGTTGAGATTCCTTGAAAAGAAAGTGCTATGGGGGGAAAGTGGTATTCCCTTCTCAGGTGCCTTGTGACTGACAAATCCATGTTCAGTGTGCTACATTTGTATGCTCAAAATCAGTACTTGCTTTTGAAATCCTTAGTCTATTCACATACAAAAGTGCAAAGTAAGTTAACAGGAAGGAAACTTAAGTAATAGCAATACTGTAGTCCTGAAGAGAACCTGAAGGTATTTAGAGGCCTAATCAAAAGCTTTTCCCTATGTAATTGCAAAGACTCCTATTGAATTCAAAAGGTATTTAATCTGACTTGAAGGAAAAAAACCCTCCACTTCTGCAAGCTTAAAATGGCTTTCTTGAACATGATTAGTCCTGCTAAACTCAGAGGGAGTCAATGGAACAAATCATATGGGTAATTCTTTGCAGGTTGGGGCCTTAAGTAACACTTTCCGTGGTCTGATGAAGAGGGTGTAATTCTTGAAAGGTTGGCTTTTGATTATTATTTTTTTCCCACCTGTAACTTTTGCATGACTCTTTCCCTTGATTTTCAGTCTCTTGCATATATTAAAAAACTCCATTAGTAACTTGATTTTGGAAGGGGATATTCAACTCAGTGTTACAGTTAGGAATATAAATACTTTTAGGATGCCAACTCTGTTGATCTTTTAGAAACTGAATGTAGCCCAGCATTAACTTCAATACACAAATTACCTTTAAAATAATCAGAATATAGGCATACTGTATTTCTCACTTTCTGCTTGTGTTCTGATTATTTGGAAGTCCAGTGGAAATGTGCACGCCTAACAGATGAGTTTGAGTAAAAAGATGTTTTTCCTGTGTAATGAAAACAATGAAAGTACAGTATTAACTTAATTACTGTGGATGGTACAGATTTTGTAGTTTCTAAATGAAAACCTGACCAGCTGTGGACCTTTGGCCCAGCAGAGAACTACATATTGTATTTTTTCTCTCCTCAGCTAATTGCACTTAAAAGAAAGATTTTTCCAAGGAGAAGGATCCAAAAAGAAGCTGGTCATGAACGAATCAAAGTGTAGAAGAGCTTTATTTTGGAGATCAGTCTACCTCAAGATGTGATTAAGCATTTTAAATCTCTCTTTCATAAGTGTCTTTTCTGGTTTGACATTTAACTACGTTGATATGAAGAAAAAAATCATGCACCTACAGTTAGAATCTGCAGTACTCTTCATGATATAAAAGCTGTTTGGAGCTGTGACAATGCAAAACAACAGTAGAAAAATAATTGCAGGAAAGCTGTTCATAGACAGCTTTCAACAGGTCTTACGTTACAACTCTTGGTTCCATGGCCATGTTATCCTTTTTTATAAAAAGGGTTACCTAAGCAAATGTAACTGCATTTACTGCAGTGGATGTTGCCAATGAGATAAAATGTTGGAAGGAAAAGTTATTTGGGATCAGCTTAACAAGTCCTTGATCTTGCATTCCAAAGCATTTTGCAAATTTCTGTCATTGCTGCTTTTTTGAGACCTACAGGAAAATTGAGAATTATGTAACTTGTCTTTTAAATTTAGTACACATTTATAGACATTGACATTCTTTAAAGCACAGTGACAATTCATCTCCCTATTTGTAGTATTTAATTGGGGTTTGGAAGAAATGTATTCTAATAAAATGGCACAGTAATAGAACATCTAATGGTTGTTTGAAAGATATTTTTTATCTGGTGTATTCTAGTCCAAAGAATACAGTGATGTTATTTCTTGGCTTGATCACAAAGAGAGGGTTGTAATCAAATGAAAATGATCAAGGAGTAACATTTTACAAGCATTGTAAGTATAAAAGCAAAAGTGCCTCTCTATACGAATGGGTAATAAACTTTAAAAAGTAGAAAAGTATGGGAGCAGTGTTTCACTTCGGAAAACAATATTTGTACTGATATACAAAGCTTTGGTGTTTTTAAATTTAACAGGGCTTGGCCTTGTGTTTTGCTGAGACATCAGAGTAGTGTGGTTTTATGTGGGAAAAGGGTACTGAATCTTTTCAAGCAGAAATTTTTGATGGTGTATCTTCAGTTAATTGTGTGAGCAGTATTCAAAAAAGCATTAATTTTTGTAATCAGATGATGATGTACAAAATGTATGTGCATATGTATTGTAAGATACTTGGTTTGCTTTGAAATTAACTAAAATGTGATGGAAGTTTTGTCTGTTGTTTCTTTTTTATAGTACACAAAACCCCATTTTGATAAATTAGTAATGTGTATGGATCCTTAGGTTATTTTTCCTTTGAAACCTTCCAATTATAATAATTTAATATTAATTTGAAGCATGAATTTGTTTTCAAACTTTTAACCACTATAAAAATGCAAGCACTTTTAATTGTTAAGGTTATAGTTCATGCTAGCAATACATATGTAGAAAATAGATAAGTAGTTCAAATCTTAAGTACTTCAGCCTAGCAGAAAATGAGACATTTCAAGAAATACAAGAAAGCTTTGATAGCTTCTTATACTTGAAACTATTAGATAGATTCAAGTTTTACTAGTTTTTGTTTTGTTGTTTTGTTTTTTTTGGTTTGTTGGGGTTTTTTTAAGTTGCCATTCTAATCAAAATAGTTGGGAAAACTTTGTTGAAATTTTCAAGGCACTTTTTCCCGATGGAGTTATGCACGAATATAGAGATTGCACAGGTAGCTCAGCTGTCACTGAAAAGGATTTTTGTTTAGGCAAAGCTTCTTCCAGTGTGTCGCACCTTCCCAGCCCTTTCCTGGCTGGGGGGACAGAGCCAGGCATGGGATGCGGTGAGGAGAGGCCACTCCACCCCAGGCAGACCCGGGGAAAACTTAAACTTGCTGAATGAAGCACTAAATAAAACTTCTCTGATGGCTGGGGCTAGTGAGAACACTGGAAATTGAAATGGTGTTAGGTGCTAGGAAATTGAATGGTGTAAGCAAAAAGCGATATAGCTTAAGTGGCCGGGGATAGAGAATGAGAACAGTAGGCGAATCGGAAACGTAAAACATGTGGTTTGTGAAGTTAATCTGACAGAAAAGTATTGCCTGTTTGCAATGACTTGTGCGGAGATCGCCGTGTGGTGCCACCCCCTAGCTCCATTCACCAGAATGACTTCTTGTTCTGAAGGCTTTTGGTTGTCTGGATGATAAATCCAAGCTATTTCGGGCGAAACCAGGTACTTCGGAGGCAGGTGAGCTCCCGGTGCCGAGCGCGGCGGGGTTGGCGGCCCCGCCCCGGCCCCGCCCCGGCCCCGCCCCGCCCCGGCCCCGCCCGGCGGGAGCCGCGGAGGGCGCCCCGCGGAGCGCGCCGAGCGCAGGGAGCACACCCGGACCGGCCTGCCCCTCAGAGCCCCCCAGGGCCCCGCAGAGCCCCGAAGGGCCCCGCAGCCCTTCTCCAGAGCCCGGGGAGCCGCGGACAGCCGAGGGGGCGGCGGGGCTGTGAGTGCCCCGTGCTGCGGGAGGTGCGGGCCGGCCCGGCCTGAGGGGGGACAGGAACCGGGGGGGAGTCCACACTAACACCGGTGGGTTTCACGTCTTCTTTATTTTAATTTTTTTCCTTTGGGGGGCGGGGTGAAAACGAAGAGGTGGGTTTTGCCCCAAAACCCCCCCACAGCTGTGTGTTGGAGATCCTTGAACAGGCTAAAGCTGGAGCACACGGGATGGAACGGGGGGTTTGCAATGTGGCGAGGTTGTTTTACACCTCTGTGGGGGGCCTGGGGGAGTGGTGCTTTGCAAAAGGATTGTAAAGTTTGTAAACTGAGAAAAGTGCCAGTACGTGCCTGCAGTTCAGAGATGCACCAGGACCCTCCTCCTCACATCGTGTTTTCAACAAGCACAGCAGTCGGAGAGCAGGTGGAGGCTTGAAAGTTTTCTCTCATTTGAGGGTAACTTTAAAGCAGGGGCTTTTGATTTTCCCAAGTAATAATTTAAAGATGTTTTGCTTTTGTTTTCCAAGACACTTGTAAGGTCTGAGAATCTTCACATTACACACAGAAGCATCAACCTCAGAAAAAGCTGCCTATTGAAAACCAGCGCACCTGAACTTAGTGTGGCCATGCTGTATAGATCTGTGTAATATATTTCCACAGCTGTGGACAAATAATTAAAAAAAAGAAATAGGAAACTCAGGTGTGTGAGAGAGCTGTTAATGATTGGAGGACTTCACAGTCCTGGAAATTCAAAATATCTTTACTGGAGTTCTCAGTTTCAGTGCACGCACTTAATTCTCAGATGTCTGTGCCCCGGCTTGTGGAAAACCTGGTATTTCTAGCTGTGTTTAATTGTGTCTAGAATGATGTTTACCCACTGCTGAGCCACAGCTTGCTCAGTTTGGAAAATATGGTACTTGCAGCTGATATGTTTCCATCGTCCAAGGAATCCTGGGGTTTTTTTAAGAATTTTTTAAAGGAAATGTCATGTGACAACTCAAAATACCTCATAGCTCTTGCTATCAAAGATAACAAGAAGAAATATTTCAACACAGATTTAGTAGCTTTCTGTTCCCTGTTGTGTATTGTTTCTATTGCTGATAAAATGATATTTAGTCAGTCACGCATCTAGTGACAACTATGCTCTTTCTCTTCTAAATAGATTTTTCCTCCTTGAATATTTATAAAAATACATAGAATATGTAAAAATTAAGTAAATAAATTAGTATCTTTTAAGAGGGTAGTGTATGTGTAAAATGTTTGCCAGCGTAGAAATGGCATTAGTTACATTACAAAATGCAGAGGTATAATAGCTATAAAGAAAGATCATTCAGAACCTGAAAGTTACCCAAGACTTTTAAAAATGGCATAGGAATTTGTATATTTGTCTCTATAGTGTTGGATGGCTCATAGAATCACAATGTGATTTATGGTTGATCATTTCTGTGTTTTGTAAAATAGAATATTGGCATAGCTTTTGGGGAATGTAGTACTGGATGTGACAAAATGTATAGTAAAGGCAGAGGCTGAGCAGGCAGGCATCTTAGGAAAATGGATACGTCCTTCTTTTTCAGCAGAATCAAGTGTGTTGCCACGAGCCCTGGCATTTTTTTTTTGTGGTGTTTTTAAAACACCACTGATAGGTAATGCTGTGGAATACCTCAAAACTAAAACAGTTTGACTGCTTGCATATCCCTACAGGTGGAGGCTATTACGGAGGTATCCATAACAGGTCCATGTAAGCATGAAATCATATTTATCTTCAAACTGTTGTGGGGAAAGTTGTGTAACAAGTACAATATATTGTTTCAGTAAGAAAAGATCTCATTATGGCACCATCAGGAAGAAAGCATGGAGGAAAAGCTGGTAAACCAGCACAGGAAGAACAGACCCTACCTGCCTATGACTTTGAGGAGGATAGAAAAGAACTGAGTGGATCAGAGGAAGATATTAGAGAAGGTGCTTACATGACTCTTTTAGCACATTCTTCAAATGTGAAGTTTACCACATTTCTGACTATGAATAGAAAGGAGGGCACTTCTGTGTCAGCCACTGTCTGAGCAAGCATGTTTCATAATGCTTGAGACAACCAGCTGTACAATTTTCTAGCATACAGTATAATTTATACTGTGTAATTTTGATTGGGATGAGGACAGAACACAATAAATAGCTCTGTATAGTGCACTATCATGTCATGAAGTTACAGGTGGAGTCTTCAGTAGAGTAGAATGTTGTTACATGAACATGTTACCTTATTTTAATGCCACATCCTGTCACCTGGCTGCATAGAACATTGTGAGAGCAGGACAGAGCAGAAGAAGAATTCTGCCTGCTTGTATGGAGTGGTGAGTCACATAAGGTAATTGGAGTCTGGCAGGGTTAAGAGTACTTCAGGAAGAATCTGAACCAAAGAAAAGAAAGGAAGAAGAAGAGAAAACTGAAGCGAAAATAAATCAGATGAAGGATGCTTGTTTAAATTTAAGGAATGTCATAAAAAATTGGACTTTGATTAAAAGTACAGTTCACATTCATCACATGATAGTTTTTTGTAAAGTTTTATGTAACTCCATTTCTGAATTTTTGTCTTTCAGCAATTATCTTTGGGCTTGTTTCTTACTAACTCCTCCCCTTCAGTAATTTAGACTAAATTCCTGTCCCACTTCGCCCTGCCATTAACAGAAATCCAACAGCCAAGGACTTTTAATTTTTTTTTTAAATAATATAACTATCTATTTGTGGTTTTGCTTTTTAAGGGTTAGAGAGAATATCAATACTTATTTTACAGTAAAATTGTAACATATTTGGCTTTTTTGATTTTTATGTTATTTTTATCTTTCTGATGATTGTTACATTGGGAATTGGAAATAATGGTGAAGTAGTGGACAGAGAAAGTAAAACTGGCTGAGACTAGTGTAGAGGAACTCAAAGCAGTGCCAGCTCAAATCTGGCCTTGCAGAATACTTCAGCACCACCTGTCAACTCCAGATTCGAAATTTTAGGAGCTGCATGTGTTATTGATGGGAACTGAGACCCATGAGACATGTGCAGACAAATGGCATTACAGAAAAGTATTTACACTTTTAATAACTCAACCCCCACAAAATATATTTTTGTAAATATTTCTGTAATTTTTCCAAAGGTGACACACCAGTAATGGACAAGCATGGAAAGAAAAGACCTTTGGCAACTACTCATGTGGTTCCAGATGACGTGGGGTAAGGTTAGGTGTTTGGGGTTTTTTACAAAAATAAGCAAGTAGATACCAATTTCAGTTCTTCACTATACTTACTTTGCTTTGTTTGGTTTTGGTTTGGTTAGTATTTGATTCAAAAATCAACTGTCATACAGACAGCGAGATAATACAGTAGTTGTAGGTAAAAAAAGAGAATAACATTTTAAAATTAGTAATTCTGCAATTTCTTTGTAGATATGTTTGAACATGCATAAAAATTTGATATATTTGTGTGAGTTCTTAAAATTTTTGTTTCTTTTAAAAAATACTTGTTTTATCCTAAATTGTTGATAAATTGTTCATTAAATTTCACTCTTTTTTTCTGTCTGATTTTAGTTGCTTGAGGATATTACCAGTACTTTGAATGATCCAAATATTGCAAGAAAAAAAATTCTTTATACAGATAAATTTTATGAAAATTAATATTTATGGGCAGTGTGAATGTAAGAAGAGTGTATGCTGGAACAGTTTTGTAGCAAATTATAACTGTTGAGTTGAAGATATTGTTTTTACTCTGTTGTACCACTGCCTTACACAGTGGTGTTATCATCTTAAAGGTGCTGTAAAAACAAGCTTGATATTATATTTGTCTTGGATTTTTCTTACTGTGCCAGTCATACTCTCTGGGATGGATGTTCCAAATACCATTTGTGTTTTCTTTTTATATAGAGAATAATCAATTTTATTTATCGAATGCCCTCTCAAGACCCTTTAAATGCCTAATTGCACCTTTTTACTGGGGAGTAAGTTAATAGATTGTATTATTTTCTTTAATAAAAGCAAATTAGTCTGAAAAACAGACCTCTCACAGGAGGACAAAAAGAGTATAATTATTTTATCTCATACAGCAGTAGCAGCTCTGTGGCTGCTTACAAGTAATAGGTACATGAATATAATTAGTTTTAAGCATATACAATAGGTCTTACTCTAAAGTTAGAAAAGGGGCAAATAAAAATTTTAAACACTGTTTTGTAGGGGTGAAGTACAAAATATGCTGGAAAGGTTTGGAGGTAAGTACATTTACATTCTAATAAATTTTAAAAAGAAAAAAAAAATTGCAGGATTGGCAGTAACTTCTTACCATAAAATAAATTTCAAGACATATAAAATAACCAGTCTTTGTAGCATTTTTCAGCATTTCTGAATAAAGCCAGTTTATGGAAAAAACATTTATACCTAAGTAGAGCAAAAGGAAAGAAGAAAAGGGAATAACTGCACAATAATTGCATGTAAAGTGAGTGGTAAGTGTTAGTGTTGGTAATTACAAAGGCACAGGGAAAGATGTATGACTGCTTTTGATAATTCCAATTTTAAGATGAAGTTTAAGAGATAGTGATTGTATTGTAGAGAAGAGGGGGCAATATGAGTTAGATGTTCTCACTCAATTTTTTGTTACGGTGACGTAGAGGATAGTGGGGATTGCAAGACTCGAGTGAGAAGTAAGTGGCATGTAAATGTGAATATAAGCAGCGCAGTAGAACAAATGGTTCTAATTCTAGACAAGCAGTTTTGGAAGTACACTTTAGTTGCTGTAGAGAACGAGAGAGTAGTCTGTACTCAGCACCTTCAGAAATCTAGAGAGTTGGGAATGGGCAGATAAGAGAATTTCAGCAGTCAGAAAGAGTACGAGTTTATAGAAGAGCCAGATAATGAGGGTAAATAATGCCAGTCATCCAGTGATGAGAGATTTATGCGTGTCACTTAGAATTTAGTATAGTCATAATCAGGTCCTCAGATGGCTTTACTTAAATTTCCAGCTGAATTCTACATAGCCGACAGGTTAGAGAAGAACCACTTTTCACTTGTAAAGAATGTATAATACCCATCACAGTTTAAGAAAATATCATAAAGATGTGGAAGTAAGGGAAACCATCTTAATGTCAACCTTCCATTCTCAGTAGCTGATTAATAATTTGATTGTATGTAATAAAAAAGCTGTACAGAGTCATTACTTGCATGTCAGTCTTAAGGAGGTAAAGGAATTCCTTTAATGCATGAAGAGTTTTTGCTGTCACAAAATTACATCTTTTGTATTGCATAATAAAATGCTATTGTAGACCTGGCAATTTAGATAAGAGGAGAATTAAAAAAGGAGGTTAAAAAAGTTATGATTGCTTGTAATTTAAGACTTAAGAAAGGAAGGGAAGGAAGGATGGAAGGAAGGAAAGTGAATGGATCAGAGAGAGGATGCCGTCTGCACAAAATAGTAGGTTTGGCATTAGCAGGGGCAGATGCCTCAGCAAATGAGAGAAGTTTGACAGGTGTCTCCTGAAATCTCTAGTGAGAAGGAAAAGAAATTACTGTGTTAACCTTAACCTGAGACTTGTTAAATCTCCAAATGTCAATTAAAGCAAAACAAACGCACTTATATTAACTTTAATACAAAATAATACTGTCTCTTCAAAATATGAAAAATAGCTTGTTCATTCAATATGTTCACAGTGATAGTAACCACATACTATCTTTAATTTATTTCTGAAATCCAAGTGATTTGAATATTATTCTGAAACAGGTGTGGTTTTTCTAGGAAAAAATAATTAAAAAGTGTCAGCATAACTAAATTCCTTGAAGGTCTGGAAACTGAGTAGGCACCACAGTTGTGCAGCTAAACTGATGAAGATTTTGATGATGTTAACTGAAATATCATTAGACACTGGAGAAGAGGCAAGATATTTGTACTGAGTCAGGTTTGTGCAAGATATCTCTAGCTTTGAATAGAGAATTGATAGACTGGGAGATGTCCAAATACAATGTGACTATGCACTGTGAATTGACTGAATAGGGCTTCCAGTGTTCCAGGAATGAATGTGTAGTTATTTTAGAATTATTTAATTAATTATAGAATGTGTTTTTTTTCCACTTTGGAATGTGCATAGATGATATGTTAGAAGTGTATGTTGGACCATAATAATCAGTAGGGAAGCACATGAAGACAGTGTGTCATGATCTGATGTAAGTGTGCAGAATGGAAACCCTGCAGCTGCCTCGAGTTCAAACCACTGGAGTTCCAGTTCACTGTGTGTGTCTGCCCAAAGCCACTCTGACACTAGACCCCCCACAGGCCTGAGAGAATCAAAGAAGCTATAGCTGAGTCACATCCCACTAGGTCCTGTCTGGTCTGGCGTTTGAGAGAGGTGGGACTTGAAGGAGATGCTACACTTGTTGTGGGGTTGGGCAACGAGCAGCTCCAGCCCCAAAGGTTAGTTAGGGGATACGGAGGCTGTGGGAAGCAGCACTCACACCAGTGCCAACAGCAGGTTGAGGGACACAGCCCAGATCACAGTGCCTTCTTTCTGTTAGAACACACCTCATTTGCTTCTCCAAAGTGTAACTCATCAGCACTTTTAATAACTGGCAATGTACCCACTCTGCTTAATTTCTAAATATTCTTTGACTTTTAGCTGACATTAACAAGGCTCTCTTAGCTAAGAGGAAAAGATTAGAAATGTATACAAAAGCTTCACTCAAAACCAGTAACCAGAAGATTGAACATGTTTGGAAAACGCAGCAGGAGCAAAGGTAACATTTACCCTGGTTTTTTTCAAACCTGTGGAACCAGATCCCTTTCATGTCACAGTATGGATAGTTGGTCTGTCTTCTTGCAATCAAATAGCAAGTACTGTATCTACTAGTTAAATATCTGTTCAGGGCTGCTGCTGCCTCCAGTTGTGTCCACTTCATTAAACTGACAGTAATAGTTAGCATATTCTCTTTTGAATAAAGAAACTTAAGATTTGGAATTTTGAGGGCAAGGTATGCTAAAAAGCTGATTTTATCTTCATTAAAAGTGACTTTTTGATGGTTTGTCTTTTAAAATAATGGGGGCGGTTTTCCACTTTGGAATTTTCTGTTTCTATTTGAAAACTGAAAAACATTGAGTAAAACTTTAATAGTATTCTGATTTAAAAGAAAATAATTTTCACCCTACATAACATTCATCTCCACTCTTAAGATGTATTTAATTATTACATCTGATACTACAGGTAGAGCAAACTGAAAAATGATACAGCTGAAAACTGAAAGCAATACTTAAAACTGTCTTGGTGGTGCTGTTCTACATATATATACATATGAAACTTGTATAGACATAATTTAAATTTACATAGAGAAACTTAGAGCATCATGAACTAATGAATGAGCTAATCAACTTTGCATTATAAACCATTTGTGTTACAACAAAGATCTGTAGTTGGGTTAGAAGAACATAGTAAATCTCAGAAAACCTGACACTGTTATGAAGAAAAGTTGTTATAATTTCTTTTTCAACCTGAGTTTTTTACGTGAGTGCTGTCTCCTTATATATATATAATCCACATTCGTGCAAAGTTTGTATGTGTGTTTGGTTTTTCAAAACACAATGTTCAATTAGGGTCAGATGTCAAAGTAGCCTGTTTCTTTATCTATGTCAGCTTTTATTCTACTTATGTGTATGTTGAACCTTAGCTTTCCTTGTAATTCTTTGTAGCATGTGTCATACTTACTGATAGTGTCTGTTTACAGGCAGAAGCTCAACCATGAGTTCTCCCAGCAGTTCCTGACTCTATTTCAGCAATGGGATACAGATGTGCAAAAAGCAGAGGAGCAGGAAGAAAAACTAGCGGTGGGTTTCCAGCATGGCATGAGTTTCACTGTATTTTTCGCGAGGAAATACTGTTGCTTAGACACTCAAGAAATGTAAAAACACGTTATGTAGTTTAAACAAATATATGATTAAGTTTTGGAAAGAGGAGTGCATTTACAAACTTTATTGCAAGTTTATAAATGGCACTAAATGATGCCCTAGACCAGCACATGGCTTGGGAAAAGCCAAGACTATTTATGGAAAAGAAAGATGTATGCTGTCTCTGTGCATCCATAGGGGTCAAGGAACAAAGGAATAAAGGAAAGTACTTGTCTTGTTGCATGCATTACTTAAAAATACGCCTCTGTGTAATAAATATAAGAGAATTTGATAATTGAAAGGGGATAGGAGCTATACAGCGGAATGTAATTGAAGTGATGTTGCTGTATTTCTACTTCCAACACATTTGCGAGTTTTGCTTTTCCCTATGCAGCACACTAAGGAACTGTGGGGGATAGCAATCTTCATAGGATTTTACAGGGATAATTCAGGTTGGAAGGGACTTTAGGAGGGTTTAATCCAGTCTCTCACTAATAAGAGCTCTCTTTAATAAGGGCAAGGGTAACTGGGCAGAGATCTACATGATTTCAAGTGAAGGCAGAATTTCCGATTCTGAAAAGCGACACTGGTGTGCTGTCCAAGCATTTTGGTTAACAACTAATACAATTATGCTTTTCCTTTTGCTTCAGAATATGCTTCGTCAGCAACAAAAAGTTTTTCAACAGGCAAGAATAGTTCAAAGTCAGAGACTGAAAACCATTAAACAACTCTACGAGCAATTCTTAAAGGTACAGTAAATATTTTTCTTGGAAGGCAGTTGTTCCTTATCACTTAAGAAAGCTGTATTAAATCAGTTTCTTAAATTGTTTGGTATTTTTTTAATCAAGTAGCTACATACTAGACAGCAAGCAGAAAAAAAATATTTTTACAGACAAATTTTCCTGTCATTTTACACTAAGAACAAAACACTTTATTCCCAGAATTTCCTTCCCTCCTCCTTTTCTAAGGTATTTGAAATTTAAACTGTGAGAAAAATGAAAATACTCTAAATGATTGGTTTTGTAATGAATGCAGAGGCACAGCACCATAAAATCACTGAAGGTGAGGTTGGAAGGGACCTCTGGAGGACATCTGGTCTTGCCAGCAGGTGGTACAGAAGGGCTACTTAGAATTGGTTGCTCAGGACTCACCTCCCGATGGCTTTTGACTGTCTCCAGGGATGGGCACTCTACAGCCTCTTGGGGCAGCCTGTTCCAGTACTCAGTCATCCTCATCGTAGAAGCATTTATTGATGCTGAGAGGGAACCTTCTGTTTTCAGTTTGTGTCTATTGTTCCTGTCACTGGGCACCTCAAGAGCCTGGCTCCATCTTCTTTGCATCCCCCCTTTCAGGCACTATGTGTATATAAATAAGACCCCCCCAGCACTCTCTTTTCCAAGCTGAACAGTCCCATCTCTCTCAAGCTCTCCTCATGAGAAACACTTCTGTCCCTTAATCATCTTCATGGCCCTTTGTTGGGCTCTACCCTGTATGTACGTGTCTCTCTTGTACTGAGGATTCTGGAACTGGACCCAGCATTCCAGGTGTGGCCTCACCAGTGCTGAGTGGAAAGATCACCTCCCTTGACCTGCTGGCAACACTTTTCCTTATGCAGCCTAGCAGGCTGTTGGTTGCCTTGCTGTAAGGGCACCCTCCTAGCTCATGTATCATTTTGTGACACCTAGGACCATCAGGTCTTTTCTGCCAAGCTGCTTTCCAGCTGTGCAGCCCCCAGTAATGGGGTGGATTCAAATCTGTCAGTTTCTGACAAACTTTAATTTCTGTTCAAGGCATTTCCTAATTTTGAAATTTCAGTTAGTTAGGATAAGCTTGGTGTTTGGTTTGGTTTTGGGTTTGTTTTTGGTTTTTATTTTCCCAAGTCTGGTAGTTTAAGAAAATAAATCTGAAATAGAGCAACTCTTAGTTAAGACAGTAAAAATTTACAGAGGATATTAAAGAAGCATTAATAAATAATAACTGTTTCAAAATGTCAAAAATGTTTTCATCAAAGAGGAAAAACTGAACCGAAGGTCAGGTATTACTTTGGTTTTTCTCCTCAGAGAAGATCAAAAGGAACTTAATCCTCAAATAAGCTTAAGTAAATACATGTTAAAGAAAATGCAGCTAAACAGATAAATGGAGGTAGGCATAATGATATGTACAAAAGGAAGATAACCAGTGAGTTTTATTTGGAGAGACGTGTGCGAAGAAATGGGTTTTATAGTCCTTATTTCAAGTCGCTCAAGGTTGTCATAATATTGACCCCCTAGCATTCCTGACAGATGTCCAAGTTCTTGTAGAACTCTTACCTTAATTAAAATGCTGAATAACTAGCTGAGACCTCACAAAAGCTGACTGGAGAGGTATCATTTCCTTCACAGGGTCCATATTGTTTAAATAGGAATGTAAAGTATGAAGTCCTGGATGATTCTTCTGCCAAGTTTGTAACAAAACTAGTCATTTATGAGTGATCACTCTAAAAATTAAATTGTAGTGGGAATAATGAATGATTGGTTTGTTTGCTTGTTTTAAATTAACCCTTTGACACTGAGGAGTTCTGAATTAAGATTATTCTTAACTCAGAGCATGGACGAGCTGGAGAAGAGCAATGAAAATCTCCTAGCTGGTGCTCAAAGTGAACTTCGCAAGGAAATGGCTATGTTGCAGAAGAAGATTATGATGGACACCGTAAGTGTCAGATCTATGAACTTAGTTAAATGCAAAAATAGAACATTCTCTTAACAGTCATTTGACATTCATTTAATTCAAAGGAATCATGTTGATATGGCATTTGTTCAGCATTATCTCCTTTTCTTGTCACAGCAACAGCAGGAGATGGCAACTGTTCGCAAGTCTCTTCAGTCCATGTTATTCTGACGGCTCAGTGGAGAAACAAGTTGTACCTAAGTAATATGACACAAGTATAGGCATTAGCCACAGAGAAGGATGTTAAGATTTAAATTTTTTAAGGTTCCTTTTAAAGGCTTTCATGGATTGTTCTAATCTTGTGTCTGATAATGTTGTAAGAACATATACTAGTAAATAGGGGAAGTATGGACACCAAACCATTTGCTGTCTGTCCAGTTAATTTTTAACTACTTAATATTCACTTTCAGTTGCACTGGACTATTAAAATTGTTTCACTTTCTCTAATGCCAAACTGTAAGAATAGGCTGAATTAATTAAAAATGCATTAGCCAGATTTTACATATTAACTTTAGGACTTTAGGTAAATTGTGCAAAGAGAAGCATTTTTCACAAGCTGAAACTTTCTATAGTTTCAGCATTTAGTCTGCTGACATTTCAGCAGTTATAAGTCCACAGGGTATGACATAGCTCATGTAAGACTGTTTAATGGCGTGTAATTTTGTTACTGTTTTGTTAGGCTAGGCATTGCAATATCTTTGTATTAGTAAGGTATTTATGAACTGCTGTAATTTGTCCAGAAAATGTTGGAGTTTTTTTAGGTGAAGGGTGAGCTTAATGTATCAGCTCCAGTAAGCATAATTAAATATTATGCATTTTGGGGTATATACTTCTTGCAGAGCCACTGCTAGAAGAAATCTACCTCATTTATTTAGTACAAGCTGTTACAAGCCTTTGAAATGGAGTATTATTTTTTGCAATTCCAAGTGACTAGCAATTTAGGGAGGCCTAAGTTTTAAGGGTAAAGCATTTATCTTTCCTGTATCTCATTACAGTAAATATAAATTAAACAATTGGCTTAGTGTGCGTGCAGTTTTGTTTCTACAGAAAACCATTACACCTGAATATCCACTTTCACAAATTAGGTAGTTGCTAACACATTTAATGCTTTGATTTACAACAACAGATAAAACAAAAACCATCCACACAGCCACACACACAAATGTGATGTTTTCATAACAACATATTTCAAAACCATATTCTTCTCAGCTTACTAGCATTTTTAGTTCAGAATCAAGTCATTTGATGGTTCTTCAGCTCTGGAAGTCAGATTAGAGATGACTAACTTGCAGAAACTTCAGCTCTTAGGTTGCAACTGAAGTTGAACAAGCTACTGGTATGGAACAACTCCTTCTGTCTCTGCCAGGATTCAGGGAAGGAGCAGCTATGGAAGTTACATTGCTACAGTGAGGCATGAGGTAATATGGGCTGATGTATCTCAGTCCCCTAAGGACAGTTGGAGGATGCTATGAAATAGTTAACAGATTTTGCTTCCTATCTTCAATAGGAGGTTATTTGTTAGTATTACCTCCTGTTTCTGGTTTTGTTTGTCAGTATTGACTCATGTTTCTGGTTTTCTGACTGATGGCTGAATTAGCTTCCTATCATCCACATACCTCAGTCATATCCTTAAAATTACTTATAACTACTGTGACATGACAACAGTTTTGACCATTGTGGGGAACCAAATCATCCCACTCTAAAGAAGGTGCCTGTGTCTTTTCATCAGGTGGTTAATTTTTATACAGTGTTCAGCCAAACTAAAATGGTCTTTACCATTTTCTTTTCTATTTGCCCAGGGCCTGTGTTCAGGCTAAATTTATGTGTAGATGCTGTGTCTTTCCCAGCCTCAAACAGGAGTAGTAGGATTCATTCAGAATTGATATTCATCACTTAGAGTTCTAGTCCTTTGGCAGTAACTGTTACAGTTATCCCTCAAGAGTATCATTATATTCTTCTTGGGCAGGAGTGTGGTAGATGCTACTTTATTCCCTCCAGATTAACAGACAATACACCACAACTAAAGTTCCCTGAACACCCCAGGAAGTCTTTTTTAATTAATGTGCAGTTTGGAAGCTGCAGTGGTAGTACTTTTAAAACAAACCGTAGGATTCTTTATTGAACAGTTCAGGAAGGATTTCATGAACTCGGAGATCAGGTACATATCACCAACTGAAATAGTAATGAACACTTACATTCAACAGCTTTTTACATAAATCATATTCAAATAGTACCTCTTTAAAAGAGCTTAAGCTTATAGGGTTTGTGTGCAAGTAATAATTTGTTCATAAAGATAATAAGCTACTTTTATTTAGCTTTTCTCTAATGAAATCAGCCCTGTAGTTAGGCACGTTAGCCAGTGGGTCTGTTCTGAGAGGTTGACAGTGGGCCCGACTTCCTGTTTTGGAGTTTGACATTATGGTTCAGTTTTGTGCTGTTTTGTTTGGATAAAGTACAGTAGTAGCTACAAGACAATTAGATCAATTATAAGGTAGATGAACACAGTGATAGCAAAAATACCACAGAGGGAAATACACGTGAGTGGGTTGCACTGCTAGAGCTGCAGTCATTTAAGTTATCAATTAACTTTGTCATTCACTTGCCTAGTTTCACAGATACACACTAGGGTAGATAAAGTTAGTATCTTTGAATTACACAGCTACCTTTAGGCTAGACAATGATGAAGTGTAATGGTAGACAAACCTTTTTTTGACTACAAAACCAGAAACTGGCCTTTAAAGAAAGTAAGAGCTACAGTTTTATGTGGTAGCAGTATGTGATATATTTAGATACTAGAGAATGCATGAATCCTAAAGGCACTCATAACAGTACTTTGAAGTAGAAGAAAATTTTCCTGAGCTGTACCTCCTTCATCTACTCATCCAGCAGCTTGTTCCTTAGAAACACGAGAAGACAGATTGAGTGGTTTTACCTCACGGCTGCCTCATTTTACCAGTCTTAATAATGCAGTACTATATTCATGGGTACATCTGACTATCACTTCAGAGCAGTTCCAAGAAAAGTTTAGAAACTAATACTACAGTATTAGTCACTGGGTCTAGGGAAATGTGAAATTCCTCTTCAAATTCTGGTTGGTAGCACCTTGGTTTGCAGCCTACATTCAGCAGAAGAGAAGTGCAAAATTAAGGTTACCTAAACAGGAAATGGCAACATTTTCTAATGTGGTATTAATGGTCTGAAACACAGGGGGAAATACATCCTGATTCAAAAGTACTCATCACAACAGTATCTGCAGAACTTTGTAACTACTAATTCTAACATCTGGCAATGCCTGGAACACGATGAACTTTCTCCTGAGTCTGTTTTCTTCAAAAGCTTAATCTGTCTTCCCAAAAACAGAGAGGCTGCTTCATTCAACATTTCCCTAACTGCTTCTTCTCTCGTCCTTGACCTGTTTAATCAGTCATTATGGTTTTGAACCTGTTCAGGAGCTTGATGAGATGAAATTCTGAAGACATGTATATGAAGATGAGCAGCAATCTGTAGGCACACACCAGTGGCATATCTCACCATATCAAACAAGGATATGAACTTCAAAAGAACAAAACAGAACAGGTTAAAAAAAAAAGTCCATTTTTTTTCCAATTGTCCCTACTATAATCATGTTATACTTTAATCAGGATCTATCCAAGTGACAAATGTAACAATCACTTTAACATACAGCTACATAGTGGTCTAGTTTAGAAAAAACCCCAACAAAATACAACAAAACCACCACAAAACCCCAACACCCAAAACACTTGCAAGGTCTGATAAACAAAGGTTAGTCTGCAGTTCACAGAACAACTTTGAAAACCCACTAGAACTAAAGCATAATTACAAGAGAGATTTGTATGTTTACTTTCACATCTCTGTTCCAAGGAAAGAAAGCCAGTGAGCTCCCAAAATACATGTTTACATGGTACCCTGGCACTCCCTCCACAGCAACAGCTGAAATGTGAGCAAGTCAGAAAAGGCAGAGCAGAACTGCAAGACAATTCTCAATCCATTCCTTTAACTATGGCCCAAATTAAAAGTATAAAACACTCACCAGTGCTATCCATAGAACAATATATTCATCAATGAAACTGTTGAAGTACTGGTCCAAAAACAGAAGTCCTGGCCCAATAAACGCAGTGTCCTGAAGACAGATTTCACTTTTTGTCATATGAGCCACCTATGTAAAAAAAAAAAAGAAAGGGGAAAAAAAGGCAAACTGGCACGACCTCCTTGCCCAGCAATGCTCTCTTGTAAGTTACATCTGTATCAGTGCATTTCAGCTGCCTGAAGCTGGGGTTCCCCACTTAAATTTTTCAGCATTATATTTGAAGGCTAAGACTATGCAAGTGTATTACTAGAAACAAGTACTATCCACTTGAAATGTTGTTTTCAAGTCTAACCTGAAAATGTTGGCCTTTCCTAGCCAAAAGTTAACTAGGAAGCAAGCTTTTGCTTAGGTGATAAGATTTTTTCTCACTCTTTAGTAAAGATAGTGATGCATGCACAAAGACACTTTACAGACTGACCAAGACAACGTTACTGGGGGCAAAGGGAAGAAATCTGTTCCCCACACACACACACCTTACTCCTTCCATACTTAGCATTCTTAGAGATAACTTGAGCTCACGTTCAACTAAGAGGCAGAAGAAGAGTTCTTTGTAAAAACTTGGAGACCTAATAAAAGACATATGAAGAGTCGTATCAGGGTGCTTAAAATTGTCAGAGTGCCAAGTTTGCCATCAAAAATTCACTGTCGCTCCTTACTTCCTTGTTTGTGGATACTCAGCAAGTATAAATAAAGTATCTAGTGGTTCCAGTGAACAAAGTGGTCTCTTAGCATAAGAACATATCATGTTCAAATCTTTGCTGAACAGCAGAATTCGCAGAGAAGTCTGTGAGTGTTCCAGTCTAAGGACAAACCACAAACACAACCAGGACAGCAGCTGACAAAGGCTTCCACACTAAGCCAGCCAAGGATGCATCTCTCCTGCTAGCAGGATCTGCTGGAAAGAGCAGTTCCTGGTGTACATCTGGAGTGATGTGTAAGAGGGTTGCACTGCAGGGTTAGCACCCATGGAGCAGCCCTGGCACATCTACAAAAACAGCACCAATCTCAGCTCATGTCTCCACTGGGCCTCCCACCTGGTCCCACCCTCAGTTTTTATTGCAGTTTGCTCACTCCAGAGTGCCTGAAGGACAAGACGCCCTGAAATAGTATTAGAGAACTGTGAGAGCTAAACCCACAAAATCCTCTCCCTACTACCCTTACAGTTTTGCCTCTGGAGCAGATTGCCCTTAAAGCTACATCTAAGGCATTAAGGGAAACATGGTTTGCTCATAAATATCCATGAATGAGGGCACATACACACAGGGGTGACTGCTGGCTGCAAGGACATAGGGAATAAGCAAGGAATGAGCAAGGAAGTTCATCTGTTTGACACAACAGGTGAACTGCCTCAAGTTCAATCTTAAGGCTCAGTATTCTTACCAGCATTCTCTTTCTTAGACAGGTAGTAGCTCACTAGGTTTAGCAAGAAATTCTGTCAAATACCTCTTTATTCTAATGTTTCAAAAATGTCATGCTGGGAGCAAAAACAAATGAGCTGGCTGGATTACTTTTATTAGTAAATACATAGTAAGGCAGTTTTTTATCTGTTGATAAGGTTTTTACATATTAAAAAAGAAAGACTGAAATTTTCATTTCTGCATTTTAATGATTAAAGTAAATTCCTATTTCAGATAATTAAATCAGAAGTTACAGCACTATTAGTAAGGTTTGTGGCACCACAGTTAGGATGTTAAAGACAGACCATGTATTTCTAGGAGTAAGTTTAACAGAACTGAAAGCTCTAACCAATACCTTCAACAGTAAGTATGCATTTGCATCAGTGTCATATATAATCTCTCTGAGTCTAGTTCAGTGTCTTGGTCATAATGAAACTGGGCATACAGTGGCAGAGCAGAATGGGAAAACTTGCACAGTGCCTGCTGATCCAGCAAGTGCTAAGCCAAGAACTAGTTTATTTTTAAGAGGTTTAGGACTGAAACAAAAATCCTTACCACCAGCTTCTGTGAGATTTTGGCATTCACAAACCCAAATGTTAAGACATACAGGCAAGCATGTTTTTCAAACAGCTGAGTTGTAGACTTTTTATAAATTGTAATGGCCAGCGCGATAAGTAGTCCAATGTGCAGGCCTGGCGAAAGAACACTTGTTCCCTGAAATGTAAATGGACAGAAAACTTGTCTTAGACTTCAATCACACAGTAAGGGCCAGATTTTACACATACTGCAAATTCCAATAAACAAAATCAGAGTTGCCAAGACTTGGAAAAGTCCATTAGCATTACGCCACTGCTATTAGTATCCTTTGCAGTGATCACTAATCAATTTGCTACAAAAATTCATTGCTGGTTCCTAAGACAGAAGAAATCCAGTAGCAGGCAGAAAGAAGGTAGATAATGAAATCTTTGCTTTAGCCATCCAACACTCACACGCCTGTCTGCTTGAATGCTTAAACAAATTAAACCCTTATGACCATCTGAAATGCAATAAATTATGGACATAAATTATTAAAACCTCATTCAGATTTTTTAGATCAACTTACTGCTATTGTAGATCCATTCTTTCCAACCCCTCCACCAAAGATGACACGGAAGTAATTGAAACCTGAAAGTGCTGTTCCACACAGGATGCCAATAACTGCAAAGAACTTCAGTTCTAAGCCCACCAAAGGGACCTTAGCAGAACACAAAAAAAAACCCAAAACAAAACAAAAAACCCACAACAAAACAAAAGAAAGATATCAGAGGTTAAGCACAACACCTTTTTTAAAAAAAGTGATTAAAGTAACCACTTGTACCTATTAAACAAATATTTTATTTGAATTCTTGCTTTCCCGGGAACAAGCTCAGGAGGACAGTGTTTGGAATTTGTTTCCTTATTAAGGAAACAACAAATATATTTTGTAATGTTTAAACTCAACTTTTGAGTTCAGTTGGATCTTAACTCTGTTCCTCCTTACTATGTTCTCCAAACATTTTTATTATATAAACAAAAACTTGACACAGACTACTGCACCACCAGGGTATAGGAAGGGGAAGGAGGACAGTTCCTTCTGTTTCACTGGATAACAAAACACTGAACCACAGGAAACACAAACACCATCTGCCTGCTGTGTGTTTTGGTATGTTATTTGTATGCTGTATCTTTGCAAATCATGAGACTATCATGAATAGTCTCCAGATACAAATTTTAATTAAACAGTTACCTTTTGGAATCAATTGCAGTTTCAAGGAAACTTCCAAAGGCAGCAGAGGATTAAAAAAAGAAGTAGTAATAAATTGAAACTGTTGACTATATTTTTGAATATGTAGTGCTTTGAGATACAGCATAACTACAACAAATTTTAATAGTGAAGAAAAAAAAATCAATCATAATTAGTCTGATGCACCTACTTTATTTTCCAACATGAAAATAAGCTTTTTGAAAACAGAAAAAAAAACATCTTGCAGTATGGGGAAAGAAAAAGCTTTAGCTAAACACTTAATTGCTGAATAAACTTATGAATTTATTTTAATTACTGGTGATTTATATTTAGGCTACTTTGTATTGGTTATCAATAGTATGGAATGGTTTCAGCTCTTCCTTGTGGTGTAACCAAGCAGAATTATAAATTTCTGAATAAAAACCCTAGAAAGGATGAAGATCTTAAGTTTCATATACTTTTGATACTGTCCACTAAAGCATATCTTTAAAGATAATAAAAGCCAGAGACAGAAAACAATTCTTTAAATATAGATATTTACATTTATGTGGCTGTGACATAACTGTTAAAAATCAGTACATGGGCATCAACACATAAATATGAATTAACCAGAACCCCCCCACTTCATCCCATGGTTTCATTATATTAAAGCATTTCATCCTTAAATTCTAAAATAGATCTTTTAACTGAACAGAAATGTATGTCTTACAATAAAATATACAAAATACATAAAACCAATCAAAAAACTATTTCCTAAAGTGCACAGTATTAGTTCCAGATCAGATGTTTATATGTGGCAGATGGAGTCTTTTTTCCTTTGTGTAGCTCTAAATTGTGTATAGGGAGTCACACCATTATATCCAAGTTAACTACAACATCAAAATAAACTATATTTGTACAATAACCCAAACCAGAACATTAACAACTAGGAGGTGTCAATGGTTCTTGCACAGAACAGCTTCAAATATGACAGGAATTGTGAACACTTACAGGAACTGAACACTCCACAAGAACTCTGAACATTTAATACACTTACCTTATAGTCCCATATTGCTGGTCCTCCATATGCAGATATCAAGAGCAGCATTGTTATGGCTATCTGAACTTCAGTTACATCAATTCTAAGAAGGAAAAAAACAAGAGTAGTTAAAAAGACGCGGGGCAGGGGGAGGGGAGAATAAAAATCCAGTACCTGTACTTCAAATTACATCAATATACACAGAATATTACTTTCCTTGACTGAGAAAGGTACTCCATATGGAGGCACACATCTCTGGCTAAGATTTAAAATTAAAGCTACACTCCTTATCTGGAGCAAGCTACATATGATTCTAATAGGAGGAAATATTTAATGAACACATTGTTAACTATTTGAGAATTCTATACAAATTTACAGACTTGTTGATATGCAAGTATGAAATCAAAGTTTAAGACAAGCTCATAAGTAAATGCAATCAAATATTTCCATTAAAAGCATAGCATATAAAAGCAGAGACTGTAAAGAGCAGGATGGGACAGAAGGGATTTCTTTAAGCCGTTACATGAAAACTTGACAGATGCAGCCTGCAGAACATAAGGGAGGACTGAGTCAGTGGATAGCTAAATATCTGTCCTGTTTCTGTAGACATGTAATTGCCATCTTGCTTTTTAAAGAAGGTGGCCTTGTATGTCCTATCAAGTCTAGACTCTGTATTCCACCTTTTTTTCCCCCCTCATGGACAACTCTTCATTACTGTATTTAATTGATGAAGTGTTTTGAGAACTCTAATATAAAAAAGTTAAGCAGAGGCTCCAGAAAAAATAAAAATCAATACTTCCAATTAAGCTTTAAAATAAATAATAATTTAAAAGAAAATAAAACTGTGCACATCAAAGGTACCTTTTAACATACCAAAGATTTTCCTGATCTTCATAAGGACGTTACCAGCAAACAGTGACAATGAATATTCAAAATACAAGATTTCTTTTAGCAGTTATAATAAATTTGCCGTCTTGAGGGATTATGACCAAAGTTAACACGTATTGTTACTTGCTCAGCACGTGAACTGTTTGCATAGGAAACAGTGTATTTTCAAAGGGAGATAGCAATCAATTCTTGGCTAATAGAAAACATTTATCTGAACTTGATAATCATGGTAACATTAAACTCTTTTCTTTCATCAGAAAGATAGCGATAAAATATGCTAAGTTTTATCACAATCTTCTGACTCTTAGTCTTAGACGAGCCAAAGTTTAAACTTCAGCTAGGTGATAAGCTGAGGTGCTTGTCACTGCCTAAAGCCCTTAAAACCGCGAGTCCTTGTCCTCCTACACCACTGCATGCCCTCAATTTTACCAGCTGTCGTGCTCATTGGACTCTAGGGTAAACCAGTTCAGCTTGCCAGTCTAGTGTAGGCTTTCCATTGTCTGCCCATTTCATGAACTGGCCCAAAGTCAACTGACTGTTGTGGGACAGTGGTGCTGGGAGTGGGCTCTTCCCTCTCTGCCGGGGTGAAGTGTTCCATCTACCCAGTCATTGCTGAACTTCTTGGTTATATCATGCAAAAGTGGCCTTGTGCAAGTGCAAGTGTTCAGAGGTTGCACTCTGCAATATTAACACCTAGATTTCTAATCTGCATTGCCTTTGTTGTTGCTGGTGGGAAGAGGCTCGAACTTGGATCATTATATGTGCCAAAGTTTACTACTTAATTTTGCAGTGGCTCAGACTGTTGGTTGCAACAGAACCCAAAGCAGAGTCCAAAGACTTTAATCAGATATTGTGCAGTATTCCACATAACCTGACAATGTTACAATATTCAGCTCTTTGATCCTTCCTGGCCATCAGCACTAGGAATCTCTCATCTGTGATTTGCTTTCTAAAATCAAGTGCTGCTAATTCAGGAACAGCATCAGTGAAAGCTTCCGTCCATGTTACTATGTATTATCATATTTAGAACACTACACTAATGCCTTCTTCAGTTAGACTCACACCTCTGTGCTTAAGAGAAACAAAATCATGAGCCTTGAAACCACTTGTGACTGTTTTCACTGAACAAAAATAAGTTATCTTGGACAACAGTTGCGTCTGTTTCACTTCAAACAGTAACCATGGAAGACGAGGCCATTCTGACCTGTTTGTACTATGCACTATCACTGTGTTTAGGCAGAAGTCACTTAAGTTTTTAATGAAGAAACTTTTATGTGGTATAGGAGCCTCAGTGCCTTCCTGATGTGGGGAAATCCTTCTCACACCTTATGCAAGAACAAAAGGCACAGAAAAACAATCATGACTGCAGAATGCCAGAGCTCATGGCACAGTCCATCTTCCTCCAGTGTGGCCCCCACTGTCCTGTACGGAAATGATCCTATTTCAGCCATCACTCTAAAGCACCTATTTTTGTTTACAGCACAGGATGTCCTTTAAAAATGTATGTAGGATGTTGCAGCCAGGCAGAAGAATTATAGTTTGTGTGGTAAAATGCACTATCAGCAAATCAAAAAGTGCCCTTAGCAATATCACAGCAATATCTGCATTGATGCAGACACTGAACAGAATGCAGAGGTAGCTGGTCACCAGCCTGTGCGCCTAGTGACGCTCAGATTTGCTAAGGTCCTTCTTGCAGGTCAAAGCTAAGCAGAACTCTGAACAGGTGATTTAACAACTGACTGAGATTAGCAGGACAGCCTTCATCTATCACTTATTTCCAATTTTCCTCACTTAAAGTGCAGCTCTGCTTAAAAACAGCAAAAAGCCATGGCTAGGCACCACCACGGCCATAAGAGGGTGCACCAATTCCCACACTATTAGCAGTTAAATCGAAATCATATCTTCTACATGAATGTCATGACTTCTCCTACGCTGCAGTGAAACAGATGAAATTTCTACCAAGTCACAAACAGCATCACAGCAACCTGCGACCTAAGAACTGCGACCTAACACAAAACCTAAAGGACATCAAAGCCAGAGTAAAAGCAAGGCACCCACATAAATGTGGGGTAATTCTTCAAGCACTGCCATAGCTCTGTGGAGCTACTTGCTGAAAAATGCAGAGTTTGTTCCAAGACTGAAGATGTCTGTTGAAAGGAAAACCCATTAGCATGGCAATTTCTCAGGGCAAAAATGCATGTGCTTCAGTCCCCTGGAGCTGCAACTATTCTGTGACTGGGAGATTACAAAGGGAGGTAGTGCAGATGTTTGCTCTGTCCCTACTCCTACACAGAGCACTTGTCTGCAATGTAAACAAGACCTCTCTGGTCTGAACCTGTATGGAGCTTGTAAGGGTTCTGAGAACAAATCTGCAGACAGAAGAGCCAAATGCATGCAAACAAAGCACATACAGCTAAAAATCAGCTGCTAAAAGAACAAGTCCTCGGTATTATAGTGTTTAAAGATCTTGCCAGGTAAAACAAAGGTCTGCTAGAGTGGAAGGGAGATGAGAAAGAAGGTGCGAGGAAGAGAAAGCAGAGAGTAAACCAAGAAGAAAGAAATCTGGTAGCTAGCAGTCTCAGACATTAAGCCACATGTATGTCTAAAGATCCTACTTACTTTCCAAACCTTAGTATGCCTGATACATATGTCTGCCAGTGAGCAGAATAGAACATGAACAGCCCCACAAAACAACAGAAAAACAACCAGTCAGGATTTGTTCCTAGTCGGATTGCTATGCAGGATCCAAGGACAACAAAAACTGAAAAGCAGAAATGAACAGGTTAGTTATATACCCTCTTTGCTTGAAATTAAAGAGAAATTGCAAAAAAAAAAAATTAGAAAAAAAAAATCACAGGGTATTTTACATCACAGTAATGCTATGACTGACACTTTACTGAGTAGCCAACCTGCTGACCTCAGGGACAGTCCTGGCAGGAGAGACCAAAACACAGCACTCCTTCTCTGCCAAGCGAGGGCCCCACCTTCTATCCTACAGTGGTTCTCCCTTCTTTGGGCCTTGTCATCACGTGTTCTTTGCAACACCGACAACTTCAGCTGAAGGGCCCAGCTCAGAGAGACTGGCAGCTGCACTTCTCTGGGAAGTGAGGCATAAAGAATGTACTAATTCCCAGGGCAACTTGTTTCAGTCATTAAGCTTTATAGGAGGCATTGGCACTACCAGCAGCTAAATTATAGAAAGTGAAACTGAGCAAGCCTTACTTTTTAAGGACTCAAAACTTTTACAAAACTCATTCTTCTAAGGAATATAAATGTTCCTTCTCCTAAGTAACAGGCTGGATGCCCTATTATCAAACTGATATTTTGTCACCTCACTCTGTAAATTGAATCCTTAGTTTCACATACCAGCATCAGTCTTTTAGGTCCTTAAAATACTTTATTAGGCATCACCTGTACCCCTCTGGAAAGCACAGGCACACTCTTAAGGAGTTCTTTGTTCACCATCTAGCTCATTCAAAGAACACGGTACATGAAGGTGCACACAAAGTAAGAGCAGAATGCATCTTACCCAACATCTGAAATATCCCCTCTGATACTGGGTGCAAAGGTCAGAAGCAGACTTGGCTGCACTGACTAGGAGATGGTGAAGTTATCTTATAAGATGGGAATATGCTGACTCTGCTTTGAGCAGGGATTTGGACTAGATGATTTTCAGAGATCCTTTCCAACTTCTACAAACCTGTAATTAATCAGCTCCTCTTGAAAACAGGTAACTTTATAAACTAGGATGGATAATAGCGGGTTAAGGCTACCTGTGGAAATAGAGTCGCAACCATGATCAAAGAGTTCTCCTAGAGGAGAACTACTGTTTGTTCTTCTGGCTTGCTTCCCATCAATGGCATCCAGAGACTGGTAGATAAAAAGTCCCAATGCACCCAGGATGTATGCCCAAGAAGGTGCCTGAAAGAGATTCACATGAAAGGTCACTGGGTAGTTCCCAATTTCTTAGCTGATGAACTATACTATATTGTGCTATTTGTTACTTAATGGGCAAACCAAACATGTGGCACTAATTTCTATGTGAACTGTAGTTAACTACCATAATTAACTATTCCAGATACACCAGTGGAACACAGGTCCCTCAATTTACTTTAAAAAAACCCCCAAAACTTTACCTTTTCTTCATCAACTGACTTATTTTTCTACCTTAAACCCACACTATTTCTATAATTATTTGCATTCTTTGTGCTGAAAAATGCTATAAAAATAAGATTAATCTTTAAAAAATAAAGTAGTGGCAAAGCACATAGTAAAGCTCTCAGCATCTGACAAGACAGACACTTAGATGATTTGCTCAGATACACAACATATAGATATAAAAACCCATTACACTTTTTACTAACTAAAGACTTCAGCCTCTAGGGAAAGATGTCTTTTCCAACATACAAAAATTGACTACATAGGCATTTTGGACAGGGTTTAGACAAATTAAGTCATTCACTAAATATGAAGGAGCAACTATCTACTTAACATACAGTGTAAGAGTTTCAACTTGAGCTGTGACTTAGTCACATTAACACCAGTCTTAGATTCAAAGGAACTGTTCTGTAGTGGTTCTTTTCAAAAGCATTATTTTCATATGGACAGTCAGTATGGCTTTGTCTAGGAATTAGGTTTTGCTAAAAATTACTTAACACATCTATTGAACAAAGCATAGGTAACATTTTTGCCTCAAGTTGTGTCCAGTGGTATCCTTAGCATTTAAAGCATTGTTCATGAAACGAGAGTCAAAGTCAGGTATAAATGCTGGAAATGCAACTTGCAGGTTAACCAAGTGAACATTCACAGAGCCGAATCCTCTCCCACTCCCAGGTAGGGGACAGCTGCTGCAGTGCTACACCTCTGCAATTCCTCTCCTGCAGCACACACTGACCAACATGATTACATGTATTCCCTAAGTCCAGTCAGTAAAGGCTATTAAGCAGGTTTAGACAGCAGGTCAGATCTCACCAATATTACTGTGAAGTGCCACAAAGGTAATCTTCAGTGTTCTACAAGACCCCCTTTTCTGCAACATACTTTTACTGGTTATAAAAAGATTGAGATATATCGAAACTTGTCATCCTAATCCCTGGATTTTGGCAAGTAAACCAGACCACACCTGGCAATTCTGCAGAGGACACCACTGGCTTTTTGGTTGCATTAGACTCCCTTCTTTTGCAACCATGTACCTCTAACTGAAATAGATTTTAGCTTGCTTTAAAGTTATCAGGCTCTCCATATCACACATGAAAATAGACTGTATCCAATGCTAAATATGCTAGCCAAACTCCTTAGCCACTCTGCATTCACCCCAGTGTGGGGCACATCACCAATTAAGTCAAATGCCAGAGCATGGGCAGTTTCTTAACTTGATCATTTCCATTACTGAAACACCACTGAGGAACAGAAACCTGTTATGGCACAATTTTTTTATCATTAGCCATAGTGCTATGCTGCATGCATAGAATCAGCACAATCTTTTTAAATGCAAACTCCATGAAATACAGCCTCAATTCTAACCAGAACAGGTTTGCATGTTAGTCACCGTAGTTAGTTTATGAAAGTTTCCACAACGCACAGAACCCGATGTGAGAATTTTTGTTCAAGGTAACAATGACTACATTTATCTTACTGCAAAACAAATCTAATACATTAAATGTAAAAATAAACAAGTCAACTTTAACTCAAACTTCTCTTATTAGGTCTTTTTGACAAAACAATGTTTTTTCTCTACTTGCAAGCTATAGGTATAATCATTCAGACTGCTCATCCAAATCTGTTTGCACTAGCTCCTACTGGGACAAATGAAAGCAGTGGCCCTCCCAGTCTCCAAAACTAAAGTACTCTGTCCCTTGATGATCTGGAAAAGCAGCGGGAGAGCATTCTTCCCAGTAAGGATCATCTGAATCTGTAGCGGATGTATCAGTATCCCCATAATTGAGGAGACGGGAAAAAGATCCCAGTAAGAACAGGGGAACAGGTGTCAGAGAGCTTAGAAACACCATCTGGAGCCTTTCACCCTGAGGCTGTCAGTTCAAATTTAACCCAAAGTGGTAATAACCAAAATTCATTTGTGATCAACTGTCATTTAGTGTATTAAATGAATGCTCCGACGTTTTAATCAGTAAAAGACAGCTTTCCAAATCACCAGAGGTGCACAGAGGTTTCCAAAGTTCCTAATAACCATGGATTTTCCCTGCTATCCACCTTCTCAATACAACTACAGCTGCTGTCTCTTCCGCCTTCTCACATGCCTGGCTCTCCATCCAGGGATGTCCCCTGACAGCTTCCCACACTGCACCCTAGCTTGCAAATTAGAGAAGTGGGAACATTTGAGAATGCTGACATGGCTGACAGACTGAGCAGAAAGGTCAGGAGGCTCCCAATAATCATCAGCTTTTCACTGATGAGGTGTTTATTATCTCTGCCCAAAGCTATATCCTGCCCAAGCAAATATATTATTTGGCCAGAGCCAGATGCCATTCTCACGGAACTGGAAGAAAACACAAACCTGGGTGAAGGAGGCCAGGAGTAGGGGAGAAGCTTCTCTGCTTCAATTCAAAAGGATGTCTGAAAGATGACACAGGCCCAGAATCTCGTCACACACAGATCTGATACAGTAGGTTTGGTCATCTACTGAACCAGAGGGTGCCAAAACAAAGCCATGTGCATGTAGTGTTTGACAGGTATATGTGACATGCCTCTCCTTTAGGAAAAAATGGAGGTAGAACAGCAGCTTCCATGATTCCACCCCATGAAAGAGCACAGAAAGCTGTAGAAGACTACACATGTCAGGGAGATCCCTTACAACTTCTTTAAAGCAAAGCTCTCAAGTCCAGAGAGTTCAACAGGCCAACCTTTTTCAATATTCAAAGATTCAGTTCCCTTTAAGTACTCATCACATTTAGCCATAATCTCACTTCCTCAGTCCACAGTTAGTGGTTTTGCCCCAGTTTACATGGCCCCTCTTTGGAACAAATCCAGAATAGCAAGAGACTTTTTGTCTGACTCCCTCCCCTCTTCCCCCCAAATATGGATCATTTCCCTCATTTCTGTTTTGTACAAAGGTCTATGTGCAACTGTACTCATAGCAGAAGAACGGAGTGGGCTACTCAAACCTGAACTATAGCAGAGAAAGAGGGCAGGGTTGAAAAAAGTAAAAGTAATAATCAAATAATCATACTGCAATCCAAGTGCATTTCATGCACACCAAGGACTCCCTGCATTCCTTTGGCATCTTCCTCTTTCCAACAAGCTCCCTCTGAAAGAACTTCCTTCCTTATGTGTCAGAATTCCCAGATCTTCACTGTTTTACTTCATGCCAAAAAAACTCCCTCTCCCATTCAAAACTGACTACTGTGGGGTATTGGCTGAATTTCCCACTCCACTCAGTGCTTTACACTTGTCTACCAAGTCAAGGGCTTCTTCCTTCACACTCCCCTCCCCTCTGCTACAGACACATACACCCAGTTCATATCAGCTTCTCCGGTTTGACCTCTTCTCTACTCTCTCTCCCAAAAAGCTCAGTTGTGCCCTTGCTGTTTATATAATATCATACCTGCCAATATCTTCCCCTCATTTTTCCCTCTGGCAGGAAAAACATCAAGACAATCCCTCTTTCAGTTTTAAAGATTTTTTTTTTTAGGTTTTTTGTTTTTGGTTTGTTTGTTTGCTTGGGTGATTGTTTTTGTTTTTAAGAAAGTTTTTTTTTAAAAAGAGAGAGAGAGAGAAGCAGACACAGCATCTGACCAATGTTCTTCTCCCTCCAAGCAGTTAACAGTAGAACTAGCTGGAGTCACCTAGACTCTCCCCTGCTTTTTTCTCTCCCTAGATGTATGGCTTTCTAAACAGCATGCTTCAGCAAGGTGTGACACCCTTTCATAAATTCATTACACTGTTCCTTAAACAATTCTACTTTATAGCTAGAAATCACAAGCCTCCCTTCCTTCCCTTGGCTTCTCCGCATGAGAACCTTTGAGCCCCTGCCCCCCTTTTGCTACCACTGCCCAAACTGCAAATCCATAATCCATGGTTTTCTCTTCATGTCTTCCTCTTTTCACTCTATTCCCAGTTTTTTGCTTAGATACTGCTGTAATTGCTAGATTTTTTAACAGACATGAATTCAATACAAAGTAACAATTACTGTTAGCGTGCACTTCTGTCCTAAAATTCTAGCTTCCCAAAGCATTCTACAATTCTATGACTCCATAAAAAAGGGTAGATCTAGACTAAATACAAGGAAGATTTATGTTTTTTATGATGAGGGCTGTAAAGCACTGGCACAAGTTGCCCAGAGGGGTGGCACGGGGCTCTGAGCAACCTAGTCTAGTTGAAGAGGTCCCCGCTCATGGCATGGGGGTTGGAGAAAATGGCTTTTAAAGGTCTCCACTCAACTATTCTGCCATTTTAGAGACACCTGTGGCTGAGCTTAAAGGATGACCAAAGCTAGGCCATTCCACAAGCAAGCATGAAAGTAGAGGATCAAAGTTTCCTTCCTCCCTTTTGAAAATATGGAGAATTGTCTAGTTTTCTTCCTGGTTTTACCCAGAATGGGGAGCAGTACATGAGATTCACCTGCAAATCCTAAATAATTGACTGTAGCTAATTCAGAGAAGTCTGCCAGCAGTAGAGCAAAGCAATTCACTGTCAAATGGTGGGGATAAAATGGAAATCCTCACCTAAAAAGTGCTCCTTTTGCACTCTAATGCAGCAAATACACACTGTTCATACCCAATGTCAGCAAAACTTTTCATTCCTAAATATTTTGAAATTCATGTCAAAACACACACACACCAAAAAAAAATCCCAAAACCCCACAACCCAGGCTGCAGTCACAGTGAACAAAGTATTTCAGCCCTCCACAGAAGATGAAATGTGCAGGTGGTGTAATCCCCACCACCACAATGGTATATTATTTTTAAAGATTACTGTCCAGAGAGTAGAAAACTGGATGAACACACAACAAAAATGTACACACATGGATTCTGTTTACAACAGTGCTCGAGGGGTGCAATCTGCTAATGGCTTAGCTGCAAATAAGAGGTCTTATGTTGAAACATGCATTTGCAGGAGGCAGTGAAACAACCCACGTTCCTACTAGACAAGAAGACATTACTGAAGCAGACAATATTTTTATAAATACAAAACATATTGTGCTAGCCAGTAACAAACTGGCTTTTAGTGGCTGCTGATGCAGATGAAGATAAAAAGAACAGTGTATAGGGAAATAATGGCTCCACGTTAAGAGAACAAGGGAGCATTGTATGGTTTGAGACATTAATTGCACCTGCGTTGGGGGTAAGCAGTATGAAATTGTGGAATCACTGCAACAGGGCATAATGGAAGCTGCAAATACAAACAAGTTCAAAACAACTGATTCAAAATGCAATATCATGAGGTGGAAAGTGTCTGTGGGGAAGGAGATCCACCAGTTACTGTTCTAGCAAGTACCAAAGTAGAATCCCTTTCGAAGAAACTGCTAAACCACTAAGTCTTTTGGCAGCTGGAAGGGTATACTGGAGAAAGATGGCTTTTCTAAGCATCTGTTAGCAGCTACTCTCTGAGGGACTTCAGACAGCAGTCTTACTTGTTTGGATAGTTTGTACAAACATCAAGACTTTTGTGTTTTCAACAAAGGCCTAACCAAAATGGCCCACTTAAGAGTGGTTAGGGAATAAAAAACAATAAACCGACTCTTGTTAATTTTATCCAAGTCTTCTATCCAGTGCTCCTACCCTTGCACCAATAGAATATAACAAGTTCTGTATGTCCATCAGGTAATCAAGGCTTGTTCATCAATGGAAGAAATGGCTTGGCCATACAGAGGTGATGTTGAAGTGCACTATGATATTAGTTCAGTCTGTGACTGCTATCGTCTTTAACATCATCTTCAGTTCCACCTACCCCATTCGGCCTACACATTCAAGTCAAAACTACAAAGCAGATATTACAACAGTAAGTACAGCACCTATTAGTGTTGAAACAGTTTTAGCTCTTTCAAAAAGCCACCTAGAAACATGACCTCAACTTAGGTGGAAGGCAAGCTGAGTCACTAAACAAGCAGGAGATAGAATGATGCTTCTAAAGTGATGCAGCAAGAGAATATCAGGGCCACCCTCACAGTGCAAAGGTAAAAACAAAACAACAGGATGAGTCTGGCTTCACACTACGTATTTAAAAAGGATATACTGATATCTGAACAAAAAAGTGTACTCCAAACTAAAGGTTCTTATAAAATTCAGCTTCCACAATTAAAAACAAAACAAAACCAAACCTAGTAAAGTTCCTAAAACCCAGACTAAGCTTTCCTGCAAGTAATAATTCCCTGGATGTCTGCAACTCAACTTTTTGTACAAGAGTCCTCAAGAGAAAAATAACTTAAAATTTACTTTCTTCTTTTATTTTTGAATAGCAAAGAGAAAAAGCTAAAATAAGCATTCAGATACATAGCTGGCACACGACTGATACTTTCATCACAAAGCTAAGCTAAAGGTAGCAATTCCACAACTATTTTAATTCCAAAAGTGCCCCTAGAAGACAATCGCTGGTTTCCAACCATTCACTGTCATCCCTGTTTCCCTTTTCCTCCTGCCCAACGCCAGAGTGCCTCTACCTGGTGATGTATATCAGGGGAGTGGTTAGGGTGAGACTAAAGCAAATTTAATTTTGATCTGGATCAGATCCCTGATATGTCTGCCACAGACACCTCTGCTAGTACAAAGGGCAAAGCAACTAGAGAAAATGTTCTTCTGACAGGCGCACTCACCAAAGTAAATTATGTTATTAAAGAAACAAAACAACCAACAGCCAACCTCAGCTATTAGGATTTAAACCCATCAGAATACGGGAAAAACAGCCACCTTTCAAGGTGTTTTAACCACATAAAGCAATTTCCCCCCGATATTTCCTACATCAACTACCATAAAGAGATTGCAATGGGAAACTTTTAACAGGCTGAAAAGCTCTGACAGAGCTCCTTAAATTTTCAGAGAAACTGCAGGTGACTCAGTTCAAGTGACAGCAGCACCAGCTCACACTAACAAGCCTGTTTTCCCTCCAGAAGTTAAAGCCATCAAATATTTCCCACATGGGGACGGGGAAACACTCGAGCTACTCTCAGCTATCACATCTGCAACACAACCGAGCCGCAGCTGTGCACGAAGCGATGCTCAAGCGGCGTGAGCCATGCCCGTGGGCAGCCCTGCCCTGCGCCGGGCACAGCCCGACCCTCCCTCCTGCCCACCAGCTGCTCCTGCCCGCACGGCCCCCGGGTGACAGCGTTCCTCCGCGGCTGGGTCACCTTGCCTGCCCTTCCTTCCTTTCCTTCCTTCCCGGCGAGCTGCCCGCGCAGAGGGGCGCGCCGGGGATAAGGGATGGTCCATGGTGGGGCAGGGATCCCACGCCCCGGGGATAAGGGATGGTCCCGGCATTGGTCAGGGATCCCATGCACAGGGGATAAGGAATAGTCCATGAGGGTCAGGGGTCCCACGCCCCGGGGATAAGGGATGG
>JAWWEW010000041.1:63033928-63079685 GCA_035583185.1 Anabacerthia variegaticeps | reverse complement strand
TCCATACACCGGGCAGGGGTCCCACGCCCCGGGATAAGGGATGGTCCATACACCGGGCAGGGGTCCCACGCCCCGGGATAAGGGATGGTCCATACACCGGGCAGGGGTCCCACGCCCCGGGTGCGGTGCGGGATGAGCGCCCACCAAAGACCCGCTCCGGTCGGCGCCAGGGGAGGGGAGGGGAGGGAAGCAGAGCCCACCGAACCTCGTCCTCTCACAGCACTCTAGCACTCAAACCTCAGCGCCCACCTCCGGGCTGACCCCGCTGCCCCGCAGCGAGAGCCGCACCGCCGCCCCCGGGCCGGGCCGGGCCGGGCCGGGCCACGCGTGTCGGCCGGGGCGGCAGCGCCTCCCTGCTCGGGCACCGCGGGGCACGGCCCGGGCTGCCGGGCTCTGCCCGAGGGACGGCGGCCGGGCTCGGGGTCGGGGTCGGGGTCTGTCCGTGCCCGAGTACAGCGGGCGGGCGGTACCTGCTCGGCGGCGCTGGGGCAGGAGGCGAGGAGCGGCAGCGCCGTGAGGCAGTTCAGCAGGAGGCCGCCCATGGTGATGGCGTTGGGCGCCAGCCCCATGGGGAGCTGCTCCACCAGCCAGCCCCAGTACGGCTGCAGCCACGGCTCCAGCAGCGAGCGCCCCGCCGCGCTGTAGCGGTGCTGCTCCAGGCGCTTCAGCTGCGCCGGGCCGAGGGGCGCGGGCAGAGCCCAGGGCACGGCCATGCCGGCACCGCGGTCACCCAGCGCCGCCGCCGCCGGGGCGGGGCCGGGCCGGGCCGGGGGCAGCGGCGGAAGAGGCCGCCGCCCCGCAGGGGCCTGGCCGGAGGGGAGGGACGGCCCCGGCAGAGCCGAGGCCCCGCAGCCCCGAGGGGGCCGCGCAGTCAGGGCCCGGCAGCGGGCCCGGCGGGGATGGGAGGGGCTGGGCTGGGATGGGGTGGGGTGGGGTGGGATGGGCTGGGCTGGGCTGGGCTGTCCCGTCCCGGCGGCGGGGGAAGCCCTCGGTCGAGGCGGGGGTGCCCGCCCCGCCCTGCCCTGCCTGCCGCCATCCCCCCGGGCCGTGCCGGTGCATCCCTGTCTCCGCCGTGATTTTCCGTGTTCAGCGGATTTTCCTTTCACACCTTTCATCATGCAGATGATGGCCATGTGGTGCGCGCAGCAGTGGCCGGCACGTGTTTTCGGCGGGGCAGGATGTGCGGGCAGGGCTCGGGCAGCAGGTGACATGCCCTGCCTGCACCAGCAGCAGCAAGTGACGTGCCCTGCCTGTAACAACAGGTGACGTGCCCTGCCGGCAGAAGCAGCAGCAGGTGACATACCCTGCCTGCAGCAGCAGGTGACATGCCCTGCCTGTAACAGCAGGTGACATACCCTGCCTGCAGCAGCAGGTGACATACCCTGCCTGCAGCAGCAGCAGCAGGTGACGTGCCCTGCCTGCAGGGGGGTGACCCTGAGGCATCGGCCAAGGGTCCCCCCACCTCCTAGGGGACACCCATTGCCTTGGGGAATTCTGCCCTTGGCATGTTATGGGGCACCTGGACATGGTGTTAGCACTGGGAGTACTTTGCCTCCTTGGCCTGCTTAGAAAAGGCTCTTCAAAACAAATACACCTTCTCAGCTGTGGCACATCAAATTGTTTGAATTGGTCATGTGAAGGGTTTTAGATGTATCCCTGAATCTCTAGAAAGCCTCTGAGTACGGCTGAGGAAAGGTGAGCCCTGTGTAGCTGTTTGAAAGATGAAGTAGAAAGTGTAAAATGCATCCTGCAATGAGTATTATAAACCCAAATGGCATCTTCTTAGTGGGAGGAATTGTTTTTCAAGTTGCTCCGTTATGAACCAGCGAATGCAGGTTTCTGGCCAGACAGAAAATTTCCCGACAGAGCCACTTTCTGTTACTCTTAAGTGAGCTGATTCACTTCAGCTGGTAAAGTTAATCTGTTTTTTTGAGAAAGTTTCTCTGCTTCAAGAGTCAGGAGTGCTTAACACATGCTAATGAGTCGTTTCGAAATTCCATGATGCAGTAGGTACATTCCAAATGCTACGTCATTCATCAGCTGGTTTAATTTACAGATCACTAAAAACAGTATGGTACAGCTATTGTTATTAGAGGCCAAAACAGAAGAGACAGAAACTGCTAGCAAAATAAGAGGCAACATATAACATCATAAAGAAAGACTCAATAACAGCCAGGTAGAGAAGGGCAAAAGGGAAATGTAACAAATTCACAACCAGCCAAATCCCCAGTCCACTGGAATCACTGGGTTTGGAAGAAGCTAAAACTCTTTTAATACCCTGTGCATTACTGTGGTCAGTGAACATAATAGTACTGGTATTTATGGAGAGATTGCTCAAGATCTTTGTGATACCAAGAGGACAAGAGAAACTAGAGGGGAAAATCAGCAGTGTAAAAAGCAAGGGCTGTGTGAGTAGAGGAAGAAACAGATTCCCTACTGAATTAATCACTGGATTTGGGGAAGGGTTTGTTTTAATCTAAAAAATATTCAGCAACAAAGCATAGAACAAGAGAAATAGAATTTTAAGTCCAATGTGTTTAGACTTCCAGTGCTTCCTCAGCATTCAGGATATGGGTTTGCTTCTAAATGTTCTTTGCTTCACCAAAGCAGCAGCTTTACTTGTCAGTCAGGAAAGCAGGACATGAAAATCAAGTGACAGTAAGTACACTGTGCTTAAAATAGAATGCCTTTTGCTCCAGAATCTCAAAATGCAATAAAAGACTTTCATAAAGTAAGAGTCCCTTCACAATGCTCTGTAAAAGGTAGCAATATTATACTTTTTTTTTTTTTCCCTAGAAAGAAGTTCGGAAAGCCAGAAATACTTTTTATAAAAGAAATATTTTTAAAAATTTCTGACTCTCCATAAAGACTTCCTTATAAACAGTATATCCCAATTTAAATAATCTTTAAAAGATTACATGCCTTTTTTTACTCCTCCCCTTCCTATATTTGTGAGATTGTTTTCAGTGAGGAAAAGTGTGCTGGCAGTGGCCACAATCTTTCAATGCAAATGGGTAACTGCAGTGCCTGTATTGAGCTCCACATACAGCAATATGAGAATGGGTCTGTATTTACGCAACTGTAACTTTTATATGCCAAATACCTTTCCATGGGCAAGAAGAGCAAGCCAAGAGAAGACAAAGTATTTTCCTCTGACTTCCTTAAAACTAAACTCCTTTTTTTTCAAATCAGCTTTGATTTGTCTTTTTGTGTGTATCTATGTGTGTTTACATGTTTGGGTCTGCCTTCTTAGTCCAGGTATTAATTTTCCTTGGCTTATGTGAATCAAACTGTACACCAAGGCAGATCTTTCAGAAATACTGAATTCCTACAACCTCAGCACCTACTAGCTGGTGGACACAGTACATAGCAAACAGGTAATATGAATAATGCACTTAGCTGAAGACTTAAAACAGGTTTGACATCAGGGAGCACAGCCATGAGCTGCTGCTCGTTTCACTGCTATCTGAGCTTTTGTGTTTTGCTGTTACTTTATCTGTTACAAGTGGGTTTTATTTGCTGTCCTCTGGTACTCCTGTGTCTCTTTCATGTTCAGTAATAACCTGGAAATTCCATGTGACTTTGGAGAAATTTCTTCTTGGGAGCATTGTGCCACATCTTTTACAGCATGATATTCTGCTGCTTCTATTCCCCCCTAAGTCATTCTGTCTGTAGTTTTTGTTGTCTTTGGTACATCTTTATTCTCCTAAACTGGTATTAGCTGCAGATTTCATTAGATTTCATTAGCATTTTCTTAACTCTGTGAGTTTGGTCACTATTTCACCTGTCAAACATCATCCATGGAGAATCCCTTTAGGCAAATCATCATAAATCAAACCTTTACCTTTTATTATTCTCGATATAAGGCTCTGCAGTCTCTTTTAGATCTACTAGAAATCTCTTTCCTGTCCCCCCCACCCCAAATCATTCCTCTCAAAGTCAGTTAATTTTTAATCCAGAGGCTTGGCTGCTCAGCGTAGTTGGTGAGAGTATGAATTTATAGCACACTAATGCCCACTCATCTCACTTCCACCCACAGCCCGACACCCAGTATCTCCTGCTGGTGTGGTGCATCTCCAACCTGAGGGACAGCCAATGGCAAATGCTGGGAAACACAACTGGGGAGGAATTGAGGGCATCCAAGTAAAAGGCTTATGTCCACACAGTGAAAAGGAGCTTAGTTCAGCTTGCTGTTTAACACTGCTGGCATCTGGTAGAAATTAGAGCAGCTAATTCCATCGTCAGAGGGCCCACAGAAGCTGAGATTTATGCTGGCTTCCAGGTTAATACGTGTGTGTGTGTGTATTTAGACTGAGGAGGCAGAGAGACACAAGCTTGAAGCTGTAAACATCATTGCTCACAAAGTGGAGATGGCTGTGTGCCTCATTTTTGGCTTCCTGACAAGCACAAACACAATAACTGTAGCTTTCGGTGCTGACTGTAACAGGCTGATACTCCCTTAAATGAGGAGCATGTGCCTAAATGCTTAGGCCACCATGGCATTTATTCAAACTGACCAGCTCCCAAAGCCTTTTGCACTTCAAAATAGGTGGAGTGACTCCCAATTTACTGGTGAGATACAGAATAAGCATTGTTAATCCTTTATGAAATTCTCATCTTAGCAGATGTGTTGCTTTCTTTCATGTGTAGGAGAGTACTGATTTTGGAAGGAGCAGAGTGAAATGCCGGTGTGGGGCGGGGGGGCAGTGGTGTCCAGGAGCACTGGGAATGTGGAATTGCTTTGCTGTACAGATAGCAGTACAGGAGGAATCACAAAGATAGAAAGGAGGGAGAGAAGAAATGGGATCTATCTTAAAGTGAGTAAGGTTCACGCAACATGAGAAAATGCATTCAGATCCCCAAAGTGAAAGAAGTGGTAATTCCACTGCAAAAACACCAGCTCAGTCGTGGAAGTTCACAGTAACACATTCTTTTATTATTGCATAATTACTGACTGCTGAATGTTTGAAAATGCACTGACATCAAATAAACATCTTGTAATGTACTACTGGTTAAGCAGGCCTTTATCTTTATAAACCATAATGGGAGATCAATCATTAGCCAGTAAGCACATAACCTGCCCTGTCTGTAAAACCAGAGTGAGAACTGGTAAATAAATGACAGGGCAATAGGGAATTGACAACCTGACCAAAATAGGTGTGACCTTGTGTCTCACATGATTCAGAGTCTGCTGGAGACTTGGGGACAATCACCCCCACTCCTAAAATACTTGGAAGTTAAGGATGACACATTTGGAGAAGTAATGTAGCCATTTTTCCCTGTCTCAGGCACTTTTGCCTTGCGTAGTGATCTCACTAGTGCTCTGATCTGAGTCCCTTTTCTGATACAACCTACAGCTCCACGAATTGCTGCAGAAAGGGAATCGATTCAGAATGATGGAAGCGATTGCAGCTGGCATTTATAACATTTAAAATATTGAAAACATAGGTACAAAATTGCATGTATCTGTAGCATTTATCTTCACTCACATTCTGTGTCATGTATCTTAAAGTGTAAGCCCATTGGGTTAGGTAATAGCTGATATTGTTTTCCACTCAGGGTGGTGGGCACAAGTTCCTGCTTTAATGTATATGGAAGTTAACAAGAAATGTGGTAAGAGAAGACAGAAAAAAACCCATAAAAAATAGTAAACAAGAACTTAGTAGCTCTTAAACACTTCATATTTATTGTACATTAAATAAAACTATTTCAATTAACTTGAGAGACCGATGGGTTGGATTTAGGAAATCAAAACTTCTATAGGAAGATATGTTCAGCTTAAATGATCATTAAGTACATATGTATTAGTTACATTATAGTAAAACCATGTTCTGTTAAACAATTCTCAAGTGAATAAGATACATTATCAGAGGTATGTATTCCAAGGGTCTTATTGCACAGCTACTGGCTGATCCAGGTACTTCCAGTCTGAAAAAGATATGTTTTGTGCCACTGAGTATAGACTCTGACTGTCTCCTGATGTTTATTACACATTTTCTCCTCTTTCCTCATTAAAAACCAGAACACAATACCAAACAGAAAGTAAAGCTGAACATTACAAAACGTGTGTTGTCTTCATTTCATTTCAACCCTAAAGCAATCCATGCGTATTCTTTCTTTTCAGTAAGAGAAGGTAGGGAAAACAACAATGAAGAGGGGGGAAAGAAAGGGGAAAAATAATAAAATCTCCAACCACACGTGTTTTCTGTCATTGCAAGAATTAAAATGCTGTTACTCTGCTACCATCTTCCAGTGCAGTGGGAGGAAACACTGTGGACGGACTCTCACTTCCCTTCAGTTTTGTCTGCCTGTATTTCACGCATATACGAATCAATGATATGCGGAGGCACTCCATCCATCAATAGCTTGAAGAACGAAAGCCCACCTACAAAAAAGAAAAATACAATCTTCAGGCTGAAGGTCCCTGGAGCAACAACTTTGTACCTTTATTTTCTGGCATAAGTGGCAAGTTTTAGTCAGTCCATATTGCATACTTTGAGATGTGGGAAAATTCAACCCTGTTCAAAAGTCCAGTGATTTAATGGGTACTATACAAACCTTTTGTGTCCTCTTGCACAGGGTGAATTTCATTTCTAGGATATCATATATTCAGTCATTTTTATCACCCCATGCAATAGTCTGTGATAAGCTTCTATTCAAATAACATTCCTGGCTTTCCATCGGGCTGGGTGGAGCATGGTCAGAGATGGAAGTCAGTGGACAGGGAACAATGTAGAAAACACCTGACTGTGATGAGTTGTGTAAAACATGCAGATATATTTGATTTATTCTAGTTTTGGGTCTTATAATAGTTTATAAGTATTTAGCAAACTATTTATCGTGTTGCTTGAAAATAACAATTGGGATAATGCACGTGAATGAATCATATGAAAAAAAAGCCAGAATTTTACATATAGATGCCTTTAGTCTTCAGAGAAAAATTATCAAAATTGAAACTTTCCTCTGCTGGTGGAAGTCCGAAGAATCATTTTGGGTTTGCTTTTAAATTCGCCTTTGAATTCGTTTTTTGTTGGGGTTGTTCAGCCTGGAGAAGAGAAGGCTCCAGGGAGACCTTAGAACACCTTCCAGTACCTAAAGGGAACTTACGGGAGGGCTGGAGAGGGAGTTTTTAGAAGGGCATGTAGTGATAGGGCAAGGGCTGATGGCTTCAAACTGAAAAAGGGTGAGGTTAGATTAGATACA
Organism: Anabacerthia variegaticeps; assembly: GCA_035583185.1. Classification (NCBI taxonomy): domain Eukaryota; kingdom Metazoa; phylum Chordata; class Aves; order Passeriformes; family Furnariidae; genus Anabacerthia; species Anabacerthia variegaticeps. The sequence goes on along the minus strand of JAWWEW010000041.1, from coordinate 63,072,482 downwards.
AAGAAGCTCTTTACTATGAGGGTGGCAAGACACTGGCACAAGTTGCCCAGAGGGGCTGTGGATGTCCCGTGTCACTGAAATCAAGGTCATGGAAAGTAAACAAATGGGTAGTTCTGTTGATTTCACGATTTCCAAATTATATGAAACAGGGAAAAAGATAAATATTTTGCTAAAAACTGTAGAATCTGCCCTTTCTCCACACAGAGGGTGATATTTGCTTTAAAAAAAGCTGCGTACCATTACTATTCCCCTTACAACTCTGCAGGAATACTGTGTTCTGCAAGTTGCAAACCACCCGCTGATACCGCACTTACCTTCTGAGCTGTTCCTGGAACACACCAAAAGCTTTAAAGCAAAAGTACATTGCCAGGATGAAGACAACACTGTCTCTGAGTGCTTCAGCTAAATGCAATTGAGCTGATACTTACAAACAGCATCTATCCCGAGCACGGATTTTTAAGAATTTATAACCTTTATTAACACAGGGATTATCCAATTAAAGTGCTATTAGTTACTAGTGATTATGAGACTGCACTGTCTCATTTAACACCGTCATTGTGGCAGAATTGTTCGCTCCCAACCTTAGGCAGATGCACAATACAGACAAAAAAAATAGCATGCTTTTTGGCATTCTTTCAGCTCATGGAGTGCAAGTTGTGATACGAATCATTCGTTTTTAAATGAAGTTAACTGTGGAATAAATATTTTGTTTAGGTAGAGGTATATTCCTATAAAAATAATTTACTGTAAATGCAAAATGCTCTTTTATTACTTGCATTTTATTCATGCTAATTAATTATGCTGACTCATGCACTGTTAAATTCCATTGAAACATGCACCGTTAGAAGATAGTGGGATGTACTAAGAAGAATTACTGTAACAGGCAATTATTATAAAAAACTGAATTTATATGCACTAAAATTATTGCGCTACTAATTTTAAATAACATTTTCATTAAGTGACATAATGAAAATCATGCCATACTAGGCAGACATTGTATGACGTGTAAACAGACATAAGCTTCATATGCAAGAACCATATGAAAGCTTACCTTAGATGACAATATACATTCAAAAATCCTTACTGTGTAACTAAGGGAGAGAGAGAAAGAGAAGGAACAATTTAATTGCAAACACAAAAGTAGAGAGAAAATGTTGAGTGAAATTATTATTACAATTATGTCAAGATGATAATTTAATCCTTAGTCATGTGAAATATGTAGGAATAGAAGCACATGAAGAGTAAAAGGTAGGGATCCAGTTTCACTTCAAAATTATCATTAATATGTAAAAGCTATATTAATGTATACGAGTAACTATAAAACCTGTAATTAGTCTAAAGTATAGATTGTAACCAAATTATGCAAAGGATATTTATGATGAAAGTTTCCAAATGTAGCTTCAAAGAAGCTAACACATATATATATAGTATTTTCCACCATGGAAAAAAAGCACACACATAACACTGAAGGATATATATATATGTGTTGAAACTCTGTAAGGCAAAATAATCAAGTACAGACTAATTACATACCTGTGCACTAAAGAATGTTTGTCATATATTCACATTTCCATTACTTAAAGCATGCTATTTACTCTGTAGGAGCCCTTACCTTTAATTAAACATTTTGAATCTATAAAACAACCATATATGTACATTTTTTTGTGTGTATGTATATAAAAGCACTCATCTTTGTAACTATTGTAGCCTTTTAAGAGAAATACCTTAATACTTCAAAAGCTACAGCAACATTATCTAGTCCGATCTCCTAACCTGCTTTAGGTTTGAAATGGAAGGTTTGGATGATAATATACTGCAGACTGGTTTCTGGGCATCACTGTAATTTTAAAACTGCACTGTCAGTATTCTGACACTTGGGCAAAGTTTCAAGAAAACACATTTCCATAGAAAGAGTGAAGTTCTCTGAACGCCACTGAACTTGGATGTAAAATAAGTTCTAGAAGAAATAAAGTAAATGAAGTAAGATTTTATGCTTATAAGTAAGTGAATCAAGATTTCATCCTTAAATTCTGTAGGTTAAGCTCAGGCACGGATTATCATTCTGAGCACTAGTTTGTAACCAAAAACTAATCCTGTAGTAAAGAATGCCCTTTGAGCACAGCAAATGACTTTATGATACTTCTGTTCTTTCAACAATTCTACAAACTAACTGATGTTTTTTTGAAGTGCAAATTTCTTTCTCCTGGAAAGGTCTAAGTGTTGTGGTCAAAGGTATTCACAGTCACTAAATAAATTCCTTATAGGGATAGGTAATTCTATGAAATGTGCCTAAAACCTTAGTAATTCTGATGTTAAATACTCATATTCTTGATTAATTTGGCCTTCTTTGCTCATGTGACATAGACAGTCTATGCCATGAGACACTAGCTAGTTTATTCTAAAAAAGCAAATAAATACACACTTTGCATGCAGAAAATGCGTTTGCATGTGGAAAGAGAGGAAGGGAATGAAATGGAATGTCCAGAGGAGTATGCGTATTATAAACCTGATTATTCCCCGCCAAGCTGAATGGTTCTCCTGGGTTAATTACTCCGTCATAGATCACTGCAGAATTAGAATATTTATAGTGGTATTTATTCGCATTTGAAATTCTTCCCAGTTGATCTTAACACCTTTTAAAAAAATATTTCTTATACAGCAACTTTGCTATCACCAACGTGTCAGAGGGATCACCAACCTGGATTTCACTTTTAAGATAAAAGTCCTCCAAAGCCATTTTTTCATGATAAAAGAAGCATGGTGCCTTGTCTAATTCTTTTCATTGACTTCAGTGAAGCTGATAAGGAATCAGCTCCCTACAGCTTGTAAGGGGAGATTTAAAGCCACATTTAGGGTTCTACCTCAAAAAACTCAAAAGATAACTCGAAAGCTGTTTTCTATAGTAAGATGAGTATGAAACATGTAACAAGATTCTGGTAGAGTTATTCTCTTCTCTAAGATCTATTACAGGACTTTTTACAGCACACTTATATTTACAAAAAAGGGCACTGTATGTGCAATTGTACAGAGCAGTTTGTATAACTGCCGTCTTCATGTTCACTCAGCAAAACTTAGAACTGAAGAAAGAAATACTGTCTACCTGAAATAACATCAGTGCATTGAAAACCTCTTTTGAGGACAGAGTAAGTTTTTATTATTTCAATTGTTGTGCTTATAGGTATCACTACAACTTTTTCAGGAAATGAGAATTAAATTTAGCAATGAGTAGGGGGGTTAATTTTACACCTAAAATAATTAGCAAATTGTTAAAAATGTAGAATAATGTAGCATATTGATAGTATTCCTAGCTAGAGTGTTCCTAGCTAGTCAGTTGTTCAAATATTATGCAAAATCAGAAATGCTAGCCTGTTCTGTGACATTCCTGGGGCTGAGCATATATATGCATGATAAATTTCAGATCTTCAATACATCAATACATCTTCAATACATCAGAGACAGGTAATTCTAACCAACAGAAGGGAAAATAGCTTGCTACAATATATACTGTTGCGTGGCATAGATCTCTTTAGCGTGACTTACTAGTAAGTAAGTCATACTTACTATCTGTAGTAATAGCACTGTAGCTTGTACCTTCACCAGACAGGTAGCATAGCCTTGAGCCTGTCAGTCTTATTCAGGCAACATTCAACTGTATCTCATCGTCTTACAAATCCAGACCTTGACTGTTACTCGGATTGTTACTGGAATAAAGCTGAACGACTTTAAAGCTATACATATGAAAACAAACAAACACACACACACACACACACACACACACGCACTGCAATTCATTCCCAGTGAGTCAGAGAGTCAGAAATCCGGAGGTCTGTGCTCTGCACCAGTGTGATGAGTGGTCATCTGAAGAGCCCTCCTAAATGAACAAACAGGCTGGGAAATTTAAGAGGATGTTAATTCAACATATAAGTCAATAGAAGAGATAAATTAGATGTATTGATGTTCTTTATACTCTGAGAGTTTAATAGTAATTTGCTATATTTGCACAGAGCAAACCCTGAGCACACTCTGGTTTGCTAAGCCTTAGCTGCTATATTCCCTTAATCCTGTTCCCTTTGAATCCATTGGTTGAACCACCAGTCATGTTAAGGGTGTCAGCACTGAACCCTTACAACTGCCTGCTGTGTAAGCCCTACAAATCACTAGTGTCAGCAGTCTTCAAGAAGAAGTCTAAAGTAATGGATAAACCTGCCAAGATGGAGAGATAAATCTCCACAAGGGTGACCATGGAGAGCCCAAACCACTGGGAGAGAACCACCATACCAACCATGGTGAGAGGGGCTGGAACTGCACCAGGTGATGGTTGATATGAAATCAGGTTCAGAAACCAGCCATTAACTAGGGAAGGTGAGGTTTAGGCTGGGGAAGCAGCCCATCACATGGCTGATAAGAGATAAGCAACACATTATATTCTGCACATTATATGCAAAAAACCTCTTTGTAAAATAAAGGATAGAAATAAACTTCTTGTATTTAAAATGTAGTATTTGATTGTACAACAAGCAAACTGCTGAAGACTAAAAAGATACAGCTGAGTGCAAACGTGCATAAGAACTTTAGGGTTTGAGGACTTAAAAATTCTCATGAAATAGCAACCTAACTTGGCTTTTCAATATTAAAAAAATAGACAAAGCAACCTTCTCGGGTGATGAGGTCTTCTGTTACACTGTGAAATAGAAAGTTTGCTTGTGATTAAGGAAAACAATCTTACTTCCAGGATGAAGACATCACCTTTAAACACCGTAACTTAAAAATAAAAGATAAAAACTAAGAAACATATTATGCATATTTTCATTACGTTGATTATTGTTCAACTTCATAGACCAAACATTTATTGAAACGTCTTCTTGCTGGCACATTTAAGCTGTGGAACAAGTACGTCAGAAAATACAGAAAACGGAAATTGATATGCGAAATAAACACAATTCCTTACATAAAAATAGTAAATGTTGTTTTCATTATAGACTAGCACAGTGGAAGTAATATAATTACGGTCATATTGATATCACCTAAATTCCCTCTAAATTCCTTAGTCAGACATTTCCTATTATCTGGCTTTAGGCAGTTTTCCTTACTTATACCTCAGGTTAATTTTTTTCAGAAATACTTTGCTTACTCCACAGTTGAAACTAAAACCTTTGGCAGGAATTAGTCCAGCTAAATATGACCCTATCTTTTCCTGGGAAGTAATTTTCTGAAAAATACGGTCCTGAGATTATTCATGAATAGTCCAATCTAGATCCTGTTGCCATTTATGATATACCAGTCAATTCTAAACTACCTGAAATTCATAAAATTTATCTGTTCATGAAAACAAAAATAGCTCTTCAACTGTAGAAGGCAAACCTACTTTACCCTCTTTTCCTCTACTTGCAAAATCCATAGTTTTGTATAATTTGTTCTTAAAGTAAATGCAGCAATTATATCAACTAGCTTGGGTCCTTGGGAACAATACTGCTTTTTGCTACATGATTTTACTAACAGAATTCCTTGGATGCAAATGTTTGGTCTGTTAAATAAACAATTTTAAAGCAGACCAATTCTACCCTGAACTAATCTTTCTTCTTCCTCTCCTTCTCTTGCCATTTCCTTCAGAGAGCTGTCTCTTATCCCACAGAGCTGGTTTTCTTCATGTTTTCCCAGAGAGCTCTATGGCAGAGTTTTACTGGAGTATCTCAGGTAAATGGCATAGCTCTGAGAGTTACAGTCTACCCTTCTGTCTCTTGTGAACAAGCCCTTGAAATCACTGAAGATGTGAATCAGCATGGAGGAAAATGAAATATAGCGTAAGCATAGTGTGTTGGTCCTCAAAAAGAAAACAAAGCAAACAATATAATTTATTTTGTCCTAATTAAGCTATTATTTTAATCCAGGAAAGTAAAAAAAGCTGTTTGAATTTCCTTTTGCATCTGCCTTATGTACTTTCCACTCCAATGTAGATGGTGTTCAGACAAAGAGGGCGTTTGCAATGTTTTAAAAGCCTTACCTTTTACTTCCAGTTTGCAGTCAACTTCTGCCTCTCCCAGTTCATTGACCGCTCGGCAGGTGTAGGTACCCCCATCGTAGGGACTGGGTTTGCGGATCTCCAAGGTGCAGACACCTTGGTTGCTGAACATTCGGTACCGTGGGTCATTCATTATAAGAACTTTGTTTTTCAGCCAGGTTATTTTGGGCTGTGGTAAAAAACAAAACCAAAACAAAAGAAAGCCAAAATGCACAAATTTGTGAACTGAAATACTTTGTCACTTTTTTGTGATGTTCAGTTAAAATTGAGCAATCCAGAAGTGATAGACAATAGATGAATTAGTGATAGAAAGGAAACTGTAGTTCTTAAATCAAAGGTAAACATGGGCCACATCATACATCTGTTTTTAAACATAATTTTTTTCAGTGTAGCTCCTCTCACATAATTGAAGACATAAATATAAGTCTGTTATCAATTCAGAAAGGACTACACAATGATAGCAAACATCTGAGCAATAGCTTTTGACACTCAATTACTCTGAGTTAACAAGAAAAGCATGTTTTTTTCACAGTGATTTGCACAATCAGAAACTGTGAAGATGAAGAGTGAACACCAAACATGTTCTTAAACACTCTGGACTTCTTATTTTACTAGGCCAGTTCAGCTTCTCGCAGTAGAAAATAGATCACAGAAAGACACATTTCAAAAGAAACCACAAGACACATTGTGCAGTGGGTCTGAGAAATGACATGGTTGCCAGAGTGTTCCTGCAATGTGCTTACTTATGGAATAATTAGCTTTTTCTTGGATAATTATGGCTTTACTTTAGTAATAACCTTTACTGATACATTAATTGTACAACTGTTGTCAGTGTGGGTTCCAGTATAGCCCAGTATTTCCCTGGGGTTCTGCCCCTTCATCAAGTTATTTGTGGATTAACTATTATAATGCTTATAGCACAAGTAAGTAGGTCCTTTTTATCGTATTTTTGCCTTCAGCCTGGCTTGTGAGTGAGACAAATGGCAAAAGTGGTATTACAATTTGCATTGCCCCATTAAACTCTTTCATGTTTTAAGGGATGCTGTAAGGAGCTCTGCTGTACCTTGGGGTTGCCCCGAACACTGCAGTTCAAAGTAGCATTGTAACCAGCTATGGCAAAGGTGTTGACTAGAGGCTGAGTAAACAATGGCCGTTCAGTGAAGTCAAAATCATCATAAACTGGATATTTGTAGACTTTACCTATGAAATGAAAATAGAACATTTATAAAAACGAGCTTTGGCATGTGACTTATTACCCAAATGGCTACAAGGGGTCAATTCTGATCTGCACTGCTTTAGGTACCAATGTGACTCTAAGAGTTGCACTCGTAGGGGAGGCTGGAAGTGCACCTGCAAATCAGCTATAGCCCCTGGTCATGCTACAGTGTTGATGCCTGAGAGCATCTCTTTGTTTCCTGTGTAGGTGGTACACAAAATAATACGTGTTTGTTCCATGTCTTTGCCTGCTTGCCCTGCGTGTTACAGAACAGGACAGATCATGATGAATGTACTGCAGGATGCCTACCTTTGACAAGCCTTGTTCACTTGGTTGCCAATTACTTTTCACTGTTTGTTCTGATTACAAACTGTCTCTGTATCTGAAAATCTATTTTTCATTCTGCTTCACACAGTGCATTTAACAATACAGATACCTGAATGGATATAGGTTCTGTACAAGGAAAACATGGTAGTAAAATGTGTTTTCTCACTGCCACTTTATCCCTGCTTGCAACAGAGATCACTATCAATAAATCCTCTTCAGCCACAAACTCAGCCAACATTTAAAACAGCTGGACGGACAGATATCTATTCCTGTGCACAGGTGCCATTAAACATCATTGCTTCACTGAAACCTGATCCAAGTTCTCATACTGACTTCACACATTCCCTCATCAGACAAACTAAGGTGCTCTGGTTTGATTTTCTTCCTGTAAGCCACTTCTTTGTAGAATTTCCCTTCCGTAAATGGGCAGCTTTTTGTGGGTTTTTTGGTTGTTTTTGGTTTTGGGAGGGTTTGTTTGTTTGTTTGTTTTGTGGGTTTTGGGTGTTTTTTTTTAAGTCTACAGTGCCTTTTCAAACTCACAACTTCTGAAATGTCAGGACTTTTGACTGCAGAATCAGAATTTGTCCAACCCCACCCTCCAGAGAGGTGAAGCAGTGGTTATGCTTTTCCGTTGCATCCTGCCTCAAATGGAGGGAACACTCACACAGCTGATACCAAGTCTCCACTGGGAGGCAGTGACCCACCACTTCTAATAGAACAGCTGCTTTAATCCTCTCGTAGCTCTTGTCAGCTTATATCTGCCAGAGGTGATGTGGGTCTGAGATCTGAGACCATAGGAAATGTCAGAATATGGGAAAAATGTTCCCCTCCTGATTAAAAACAATGCCTATGAACTATGTGAACAAACTAAGTCTTCATGGGAAGTGTCCTTGCTGTTGGTTGTACCTGGTCTTGGGGCTTGGAATACTTTAGAGATACAGCCTTTAATCACCTCCCAGCCTTTGAGCACCCCCCTTCCCTTTAGAGGAGGAATGGATAATTAGCTAACCATCCTTTGCAATCAGAGCACTCTCTTTGGTCATCGTTGCATCCTCGCTGAGGCCGCACATGTTCTCAGCGAAGACCCTGAAGTAGTACTCGTTTCCTATGACGAGCTCGTTAATGGTGGCGCTGGTGCGGTGGTAGTGCTCGATCACTGTGAACCATTCCTGAAAGGCACAAATGCAGAGGGTGAGCTTCCCCACAGCACCCTGCACCTTGCAGCCACTGACTGGAGGAGTCATCAAGCCTCTGGGAGTAGATTTTTCTTTTACAGGAATGTTAGTGACACAAACAATAACTAATGAAATGAGTGATGATGAGAATACTGCAGAGCTCACTGCTGAGCAGTGAAGGCCAAATGGAAAGTGAACCCTACTGAATTATTACACTGAATTGTTCTCTGGTAGCTTAAAGGGTTTGTTTTAGGCAATCCAGTGTTACAAAGGTGTTGTTGTGTGAGCAAGGCAGGCTCCCTCATTCCTAATCCAGGCTGCTGACAGAGAAAGTACAGTTGTAAATAAGAAAACTGCATCCTTGGAGGGGAGGGAATAGCATGTGCTATTCTGCAATAATGTGTGTTCACAAGAGGCCACTGCATTAACCTACCCTCTATATTACAGGCTGAGGGTTCGTGAGAAATGTAGCTTTATGCCAGAGGCTCTGATATGTAAAGGCTTATATGGGGAAGTGGATTTTAGTGCTTCAGTCTTGCAGCATTAACAGGACAGTAGAATTCTGTCCTAGTATGCCATGCCTAAATAACAATCTGAGATGAAAGAGGTTAATGCTAAAAATGCAATTAATATAAAGTGCAATATGGCCATGGCAATGTTTTTGCTTTTCTTTACTCTGCCCTACATACTTTTCTTGCTTTTCTAGAGATGAACTTGTGCTGAGTTCCCTGTACCACAGTTTGCACTGATATTTGGTCAGCTTTAAGAGCCAAAGTTCCTTTGGGAAAACAGTTTTCTGTAGAATGCCAGCTGTGCCAGAATTGCAAAATGCTCCACCACAGATAATGTGGAGAACCTGTGACCTGAATGGCACATGTCACGCTGGACCCTAGATGTTGCTGTTGTTACTTTCTTATTAACACAGCAATTTGGAGAGAGGGGACATTGTTCTGGTCACTGTACCAGAGATCATATCTTCTTACAGTCTTAAGAGTGGGACAAAAGAAAAAAAAAGGATGGAAAGGGAAATAGTGGCACAGGAAGAATGAATTGATCAGACCATGAAGCAGACAAACATATTAATGCAAGTGGTTGGGGTGAGGACACCAAATTGTTGTCCTAGATTTCCAGTGTTTAAATTTGCAGTAAGTGTTAAATCTAAGAATCCAACTACTGTCTTTTAAGGATATGTAAAATTTCTGTTAGTTTAATGACAGTAATAAACATTTCTATATTGCACATTTCATCTGTAAATCTCAAAGCAGTTTAGGAATGACATATGTACGCTCTCGTTGTGGGTAGCAAGGAGAGGCAATGACTTACACAATATGACATTAAAGGTTTGAAACCGGCAGCACCAGTACAACAGTTTGTTCTAGGAGCAATCTACTGACTTCAGAGTTAATATTTTTGGGGTTTTATTTTCCCTGTTGAGACAAGGGAAAAATGGAGAATCACTTCACTCAAATCTACCTGTCTTTTTCTAGTCCTCCTCTTTGGCCTAATTTGAAAACGTTTTCATTTTTAGGCTTTAGTTATAGAGAACAAGAGATTTTCAGAAGTTCTAGAGATGCCTTGCAGATTTTTTGAATGCAGATGAATCAATCCTCGGTCTACCTACATAATTTTGAGCATGTAAACCTCTGTTTTTAAAAGGGAGAATTCACTAGTGCCTCAACCTTTTAAACATCTCCTTTTTACTTACCATGCTCTTCTTATCTGCTTTTTGAATAGTGTACCCAGTAATGGCAGCATTTCCATCATCTTTTGGTGGCTTCCATGATAAGTTTACATTCTCTCCCCAGACATCCTCAATAGTTACAATCTCTGGTGGGCCTGGGCGATCTGTAGTGAAAATATGGCAGCTGACATTTTCTACTGTTTACTTTCTCTCTCCCTTTCCTACACAATTGTTCACTTAGTTTAATTTCTGTCTTTCTTACAACACACACATGCAAACAAACAAACAAACACAACCTATGTCAAATAAAAAGTTGCAAAATAAAACTTTCCATAGTTATGACATGTCAGAATTGCTATAAACTTAATATTTAAAGCTGTGCTATCAGTTTTGCCTATTATGTAAAGAAATAGACTAGTACAAATGAAAAGTAAGGGTGTTTTGTTGCCTGTCTTTCTTATCTTCATGTACCGTCAACACTTAGGATTTCTTTCTGTGGCAAACTTACCATGAATTTGCTACCATTTCTGGCTATGGACACCATTCAACAGGAAAAGGTTTGCATCCCTGATAGACAAGAACAGGAAGGGCATGACAGTGAAAAAAAGAGACTGACACATTCCAACCAGCTCCTGCTATTGTGTATGGAGATTTACTCAGAGTCCACAAATCTATAGCCAGATAATTGGATGTGGAGAGTTACCACTATAAAGGAAGAAGCTCTTTGGGATTCGTGTTTTCCTATAGCCTTGGAATGGCTGGATTTATTTCTAGTTCTCAAAACATACCAACAATCTGAATATCTATCGTAGCTTTGTCCACCAAGTTCTCTACTTCCACTTTCATATCGTACTCTCCAGAGTGCCCCCTCTCTGCCTTCCGGATGAAGATGATGGTGTCATTTTCAGTGTTGCGAATGTTGATTTCATTCTTGTCGATTGGAGAACCATTTTTCTGCCAGGATACTTTAGCCCTTGGTCTTCCCTGCGAGAAGTGAGGAAACAATTTTTGTATGATTTTGGGACAGAAGCGGAAAGAAAAGAAAACAGATTGATTTCCTACTTTTTTCCCCCCCAAAAATGAAATAAAAACTGCCCTGAAAGAAACAGATAATTATTTTTAAAATACACAGCCTTTAGAGGTGCAAGCATACCATTTCACCTGAAATACAGCTTTTTTTCTTTTTTCTCTTTTTCCCACTGAATACTGAAAATATTTGCAAATTCTGGCTATATAGGGCAATTATCTTTCTGGCTAAATTTGAAAAAAAAACACCTTCCAGTTTTCTAAAATAAAATGGTGGAAAAAACAACTCACAGAAAATACAGAATAAAGTATTTCATGCTCTAGAAATACCTACATTCTCTAAACTGCCAGTGAAAGACAAAAGTAGTAGACTAAACCTCTAGGGATCCTAAACTCTCTTCTTTCACTGCAAAAGAAATTGGAATAGCTGTTAGGTAGACTGGATTGATGTCTCTTGTGTGCCATTTTTTGTGTGTCTAAGTGCCCAATTTAGGTACTTAAGTTAGAGTGAATTCCATTGGCTTTACCATGGGATTTGCCTTCCAGAGGCAAACAGTTTTTTAGATGCTGTCTGAAAAGGGTAATCTTACACTGCTCTGAATGCCTTATCTGAGAGAAGAACTACAGACTATTTCTTTAATTTCTCAAGAGAAGTGTGCCTCGCAGTGTATCACTGATCAAGTTTTTATGAGGCTTTTAACAGTCTTATAGAAGCTGAGTTATGCCCACCCAGTATCTCTAAGTTTGCAGACAAGAAATAGAAATTAATTTTGCCATAATTCTTGTGTCCAGAAGGACTCTGCAAATAGGCAGTCACTGTTGTAAAAGGTAAGGGAATGAAGGTTAACAGGATGCTGTGGGAAAACATGATATATATTTAGAAATAGTCGTACTTGTGATCTCAAGGGTTTAAAAGTTGCAGTCTGCCCACTCCTCCCTTTATTTTTTCTCTCTCATGACAAGAAAATTAAATGCTACTGTTCTACCCTTGATAAGCACATCTAACTGCTTACAGTGTAACCACTTTTCATTGTGCTAGCAATTATCTCACATGTAGTGCCTACTGTAAGGATTTCTAAGTGTTTTTTGGATGACAGATGACCAATCAGTCTTTCTGAGCTGGCTACCCAATTCATTACTTGGCTGAACATCATTTCTTTGAGATGTCAAAGCAAAAGCTTTCAAACACCTCTGTACTTCAGTGTGTTTCCACATCTCCCTAAGCTAGCTCACCAGCCAAAGTTACAGAGAAGTAAGATAAAAACCGGAAGTATTTAAAAAAAACCACAACAAAACAAACAAAGAAACAAACAAACAAAAACAGAAAAAAACCCAACTTTTCTGGCCGTGTTTTTACCTCTTACCTGGAAAGGAATAACAAGATTCACAGTTTCTCCAACTCTTCGAGTATAAGTTTGTTTTAAGTGTCTTGGTAGACGAATTTTTGGAGGTTCTGGACAAAAACAAAAGCTTGTGTTAGACTTTTATCTTCTTTTCCAACTGAGGCAGCACTGGTGGGCATCAGTATAAAAAGGAGACTATGTGGTCTACAATTCCCAGAGCTGACTAATGAGTGAGATATCTTAAATTTCGTGGTCCCATGGTGTTACATTCAGTACACCATCAGTTTTTTTAACACTAAGTGCTGTGGTGGTAGAAATAGGTGAGAAGCTTAGTGCAACTTAAAAAAAGCACCATCAAGTTCAAGTTCTGCAGGAAAAAAAAAGCCCCCCAAAAATGAGATATAAAGGCTCAGAAATGAAACCAATAAAAAGAATTATGAAAATTTTTAAAAGGAGGTTTCATGATTTCTAGACATCACACAATGGCTTTGTAAGCCCATATCATCAATTTCCAACAAGTATCAGCCTGAAAAAAACCAGGTCTGAGTCTGGGGAAAAAGTGTATTTGCGGGTTAAGTGTAGGCAGGAGAATCTTACCTATCACTTCCTTGACTAAAATGGGCTGTGGGTGGTACTTGGGCTCACTTTCACCAGCAGCATTCACAGCTTTTACTCTCACAAGGATTTTCGAGCCAGTCGGTAAGCCATTGATGGTAAACTTGGTTTTGTCTGTCAGCTCCGGGTTAGCCACAATCCATTCATCGGCTAGTTTAGGGAAGCGAGAGGAGGAGGACGGATCAAAGAATAGGGAATCATAAATACATCCACTGCATGGATGCGGAAAATTATGGCACAGTAATAGATACATTAGATGCTAATGAATAAATCTGTTTTGTTTTTCTAATTATGTTGTAACACAATATAGATTAACTTTCATACATAAGAATAATGTTTCAAACCTTAAAGGGTTTCTGATTATATATTTATATATAATAATACAAATGTTATTAGAATATGTATATAATTTAACTTTAGCAGAAAGAAAGCTGATTAGTTTTCTAACTCAGCTGGTAGAAAACAAAGGGGACAAAGAGTATATTTCCAAAAGCACTCATCATTGCTTTACCAGCTTCCTTAGAGAGAAATGGGATTTGCAATTAATTTCAACAAGTACTGAGTACCCTTGAAAGTAGAACTGAGAAATAAGAGAAACACAGAATATTTACATATTGCAATGACATGCCATCTCTCCTTGTGCCTTTAAAAAAGGAAGGCTGTGTCAGAATTATTCACATAATTACAGCATTCTTGGATTTTGAATCCTATCCCTAGCTAGTCACATGTCACCCATAGAGTGATCCTAACATTATAGTCTTTCAGAAGAACTTCAATTACAAATGACACTTTCTTACCCAACCTGTCCTCCTAACATAGACTCTGCTCTAACACTGATGGCACCTGGACGTTGGAGCCGGATTTATGAACTAATAAGTCAGGATCAATACTTTCCACATCGTATAAAGATAGCATAAAATGGGCACAGAAGACAAAAGAACTATTATAAACTAGAGAGCCCTGCAGACTTAGAGTATAATGCTGTGGTACATTTTCATAACTGTGTGTCTTACTTTTAGGAATAAAGTTCTTCAAGCTTCTTCTTTCAGCTTCTAGCAGAAAAGGATGACTGTTTCCCAAGGATGGCCCCCTCCCCTTATACATGTACTACAGAAAATTCTGGAGACTGTTGCTCCTAAAATTCACTCTCAGGAATTTATCTTTACTTTTATGAAGAGAGTTTTTCTTTCATTAAAGAAGATTTATATCCTTTGTTGAATACTGTACCTTTCTTGTTAAAAGGTGGCTCCACCAATTCCTCAGACAGATCTGTCGGAATACCTTGTGAGAATCCATCTTTAAAATTAATCAGAGACACCCACTTTCACACAGATGGAGCATTTTGTCAGTGGTTAGCAATTCCTGTTAGTAAGTATGCAAAGATAGATGCTGGGCTTTAAAGATTTAGAGAACCCATATTTAGAGAGACTACAGGGAGAAAAGAGATGGGAAGAGGGCATCTAGATCACAGTACAGTTATATGTGATGCCCACAGGAAAGCTAAAGGATAGAGAAAGACAAGGAGATAAGGTTGTATGTTTTTGTTTGGGCCTGAGTGTAGCCCTAGAAGTATGACAATGAAGAGACAAAAGGAACACTTGAAAGAGAGAAATGAAACAAGGTGGTGATAGGAGAAAGTGTAGAAGGAGAAGAAAACACATCATAGAAGAGATAAGAAATTCAGAGATAAGTTCTGAGTAAGAGAGACAGAAAAAAAAAGAGGTATTGGAAAAAAACTTGAGGAAACAGAGGAAGAGAACACATTTAGCTAAAGGCAACATAGAAGATTAAGGAAGACCAAACTCATGGATGATGACAGATATGGTGTAAACCCTGAGGCTTTATTTCCTGGATGAAGCTATCACTGCCCTGAATTTCCTGTAATCCTGGAGATGGCTATTTTCAGGATAATAAAAATACTATTCTAGTATCTGTGCATGGTCCTGGATGAGTACACTGGCAAAGATCTCAGCCAACAGAAACTCTCTGAAGTGCTTATTTACTAGGTATGAAAAGAGATCATCTGCAGGTACAACAGCCCTGTAAAAGCAGATAAACAGTGTCCTAGGGAACACTAGGGCCAAACTTCTCAGCCTGCCTTTGAAATGTTCCACAAGAACCAGTCATTAGCATACTTTACTAGTAACTGACTTCTCCAGTGTCAAGAAAATTTGGTCTACTCTGCATTACCACAGCAAAAGGCTCAAGCTGGATGTTGAAAACTAGACCTGGGGAGTTCTGTATTCATGTTACTCACACCTACGCAATGATGGCTCCAGATACTCATGATGAGACTCCAGTTCAGTAATTCACACAGAGAGCTGTCAAAAGTAGTACATAGTTAAGGAAGTCCAAGAGTCTACCACATTGATGAAGTTATGAGGTTCAGACTAAAAGGAAATACCAATTTTTGCAAAGCCAGACCAATGCTCATGATAAATTATTCTTTTAAATTATCGTTATATGTATTTTACCTTCCTATTTTCAGCTTGTGATTTCTCCTAATGATAGTTATGTTAAGGAAGTCTCAGAAAAGCCCTCTTTGAAACAAGTTCAGTGACAACAATGAAAGAATAGAGAATGTAAAGACAAATGAGTTTACAAACAGATAACTAAGAGAACAGAAAAGCAGAATGAATATAGACAGTCATAAAAAGTACCTTGAAAATAAAAGGCGTTATTATACATTACAGAAGAAATTAGTTTGAAGCAGAACAAGCACTGAAAGGACCGAGAAGAAAGAGGCGCTGAGATATTGCAAGAAAGGAAAAAAAAAGGACTTAATACAGAGAAAAAAAATGTAATCCAATAACATGACTTTTTAAATTGGTACTTTCTACTTATCTTGCTTCTTCCTAAGCATTTTTGTAACATATACACATAATGTTAATTGTGTATATATAGATGTATATGCCTATATAGGAGGCATATATAGATATACACAAACACTCAGAAAACTGTAAAATACATTGTACCCATTGTATTTTAACTGAGGTGGGTAACAATAAAATGGCAGACTTGAGTGCCATTTTGTTGTATCTTCATATGTCTTAAGCCTATCAGGAAAAAAAAAGGTAAAGACTTTGTTCCATTCAACAGGTATAAAATGATCTTCCATCTAACAGTCCTTTAAAGATAGATTTGGAAGATTCCTCTGAAAGCCATAATATGGATTAATGTATTTAAATTTCTCATTCTCTCTTGTCACCTAATTTGGGTATCACATACTGTAATGTCATGGGTTTTATGACAGTAGCATATTACAAACACTTATAACTTTTCCATTCTGCCAGTGCTAAACAAAGCAGAATATACAGTATACACTGAAGTCCTCACATTGACAGCCCCCTACATCTGGCCTATGCAATGGAAATAACATAACAATACTGCATCTTAATGGAAGACTGCATGCTTACTCATTCTGAGCTGTTCCCGCAGCTCCCTCCCAATACACAAGGAAAACCCTTCCTACCATTCCAGCTGTGTTTGCCTTCAGGTACTCTTCTCCAGGTCTCTGAGCTTCTTGCAGTCTGTTTCTGCTCCTTAAGGATATTCAGCTCAATACTACAAGATGCTGAGTGCTCCTGGGAAAAACCAGTGTTTCTTCTTCACACCCTCTCCCACTTGCCTGAGAGCTGAGTGTACTCTGATCCTGTGGCATCTGATCAATTTAGTGAACTACTGTTTTCCTGGATTCTCTGAATCTGAAACATGTGACAGTGTGAATGACAAGTTCTGCTCTCTACCTCTTGTCTCCAGGCTGTGGATTGAGTTCATGAAAAACTTTCATAGAAATAGGTGCCTTCATGAAAAAAGGTGTTCAACCTGTCACTTGATTTACATCACAGTGAAAAGCAGCAGCTAGTGGAGCTGAAGATAACTGTGTCCTGTTCATCCACATCCACAACTGTGCTTCAGTTGATGCAGTTGGCCCACAGAGGCTGGGTGTTGCACATACCACTGCAGGCTATTTGATACTTACCCATATGTTGGTGGATTTTACTTTTTGAGAATAGACTTCATTTGGTGCCAGTTCAGAAGAAAATCTGCTGGAAAATACTGAGTTCCTGCTGCTTGATCACCAGAGAGTCTTAGTTGTAAAATATATTTCCCTGTTCCTTCTTATTTTGCTCTCAAAAGTTTATTCAGTCTCTGACATCTTTATCTTTTGCCTTCAGTTCTGTATCCATTTTTGTCTTAGATGAACATAGTTAAAGCTCCCATATATGATTACACTGAAATGTTGGAGAAATTAAGTATCTAGACATGAACTTTGCCTGCCTAGATAACTTCTGCAGGAAACTATAGGAAAGACTGTCTGTCTTCAGAGTTGGGGATTGGCACTTGAAGCAGCCAGTTAGTAATATGTCAGCATAGGGATTGCCACACTGAGAACCTCCTGTACCTAAAGCCCATCTGAACATATTTTGGACCACACTCTTTATTTCCTATACATTCATGCATCCATCCACTCTTTATTGCCTTGACTGTCACTTGACTTCTTAAAGAGGATAGCTGTTAACATGGTACTTGGTACACTGGAACAGATTTTATGGCTTTTGACTTGGATTTCAGATCAAATACAAGATATGTTGAACTACAATCAGTGGGTGGGATCTGAAATACAAACCAAAGGAAGTCTGAACAATACCCTGCTGCTTGAGTTTTTCTGACTGATTAGTTTCTGCCTTACATGAGAGAACCTCATACATGTAGAGAAAAAATGGAGTAAGTCTCACCTACTTTCACCATGAGTAACATACCCCAGGCGTTCTGACTTACTTCCTTCAAAGCAGTACTCTATTACATAGCCGTCTAACCCTGCTGCTCCGATCTGGTCTGGCGGCCTCCACTTCATTGTCACTGAGGTGTCAGTCACTGTGTCCACTGCCAGGAGAGTCGGTGGGCTGGTAACAGCTGGAGCAAGCAGGCAGCAAGGAGAAGGCAGAAAATTGAATTAAAGATTTATATTTATGGTCTGTAACGCTCTAGTTTAGCATTGTAGGTGATAGGCTAAATCCTGCCCAGCAGGAGAGGCAGCTATGTCATCCCATATCACAGCCTGAGCCAGAGATAAATTCCTCCTGCTGAGGAGGGAGAGAAGGACAAAGAGATGTGAAGGGTAGAGCAGAGAAGTTGGGAGCAGTGCATTCTACCACAGCAGGTATTTTCTGGCAAGAAGGGAGCATGCTGTAGCAATAACAGCCACCTTCTGCCCTCTCTTCTTCATTCTGGAGGTACTGCTGAGCAAGGTGGGAACCTCTGCAGGCCTGCAGAACAAGACATCTTTCTTTTACAGGGACTTGTTGTGGTCACAATAGTTTGAAAATCTGTTTCATTATATGAAGACGTCACAGACTTTTTCTGTCATTAGGTGAACGACAAGGTCTTCTAGCTGTTACATTAATACAAAGCAATAAGATGGCATCTAGAATAGTATAGATATGATCTAGCCTAACCTGGATTGTCTGCCAAAGGTTATTAAAAATATGTTATCCCTTTCTAGGAAAAAAGTCCCTGCGTAAACTAATGAGGTTCCATGAGGCATAGAGTGAAATTAGGGACTATTCAAATGTATCTTATCCTATGATTAGTTGCAATGTTGGGTACATTTTTTCCCCATACATTTTTACCTTTAAGATAGACTGTAAACCTGTGATTTTTTAAGAATGGAAATATATGGATTATTTGTGACTACTTGTACACTTTAAAATGGCAAGCTACTATGTAACAGCAAAGCCTAAGTAGTGAAATGTGAAAGTCTCTTTTGCGTACAGTGCAGCCTGGAAATAGTGCTCTTAAGACTTCTAGTCATTTTTTTCTGACTGCTTTTGGGCAAAAGCCAGTGACTGCCTGAACTTATAGCTGGAGAAAGACAGACAAACCAACCAAGTCTATTATTCATGATCTTCATCTGTTCTCTAAATTGCCAGTTTGACTGGCAATAGTTTGACTACTCATTCAGGATGCACCTATCATACACAAAAATGTGGAACTATTACTTCTGGTCCTTAAAACACATTGACTGCAGTGTTGACTATATCAGGCTCACCTATAGTATGTCACTGGTTTATTTAAGTGCATCATTTTTCTGTCTATGCCTCCTTGTTTCTTGTTTATAAAAGACTCTAAGTCCAGGGATAGACATGTACTTTATGAAGCACCTCTTAAAGACAAGTCCTGAGCAACATAAGTGCTAAAAGAACTACAGTTATATAATTAGAGGACTATAATAATGTATTAATAATTATGTTCTAAAGGCATACCTATCTCTGTGCTTTTGATTACTTACCTAAAGGAACAAAGGACTTCGAAGGCATGCTTGGTTTGGACATGCCTATTGCATTAACAGCAAACACACGGACCTCGTAAGCAACACCTTCAATCATCTTCTTTGGCTCAAAATTTGTTTCTTTACACAGTTCAAAATTCAGTCTCATCCACCTGGAGCTTTGTTTCTTTTTCCTCTCAATGAAATATCCTATCGACCAAACACAATTTTATTATAGGAAGTGATGGCATAAAGGTCAATAATAAAGGGTCTGGTTTTTGACTGCCCCATGGTATTTTTTTTCTGGGTATCCCCTTCTAGTCTCAGAGTGATTTAGGGATTACTGTTAAATTTACCCCATTGCAAGCTATGTGACAGTCACCCTGTTTTGCTTTCATGGCCACATACAACCTTTTTTTGGACTTCACTTACAGCACTGCTGTGTTTAGTTCAAAGTGAAAAGGGTCTGCTCCTATTGGGGTCTGGGCCTCTCTGACTTTCCTCTTGGTTCAGTGTATTAGAAGATACTCCAATTAATGCAGTAAATTGTCTCTGAAATTCCTTCTAACATTCAAACAGGCTAATAACATTTCAAAGTTTTGTTTTGTAAGAGGTTGTCTTTCAAGCAGGGGGCTGGATAATGTGGCACATTAAAAATGACAAACCTCAATGCATCAGAAAAACAGGTATCTGATAAAGGCAAAGAGCAGGTAGAAGATTCTCACAACTGGACACTCCCAGTGCAACTCTCCAGGGCTTGAGCAAAACTCTGATCCCATTGCATCCATTATTTGGGGTTTGTTTCTTTTGTCTATATTAGAACATCACAAAAAAAGTAAAAATGTATGTACCTAAGATGGGTGATCCACCATCGTTTGCTGGTGGCTCCCAGCTCATAGTACACCAGTCTTCACCCACCTCATTCACATTTGGTGCCTCAGGAGGATCAGGGACATCTGTTGTAAACAAAGTGAATATTATTTTAAAAATTCTTCTTAATGCATAGGTTGAATTAAAAATGTAAAATAAGAAACTATTATGAATAGTTTTTGATGTCCAACAGGAATTCCTAATGAAGAGAGAAAGAAAGCTTGTGGGTCCTAGGTGATAGTTAGGAATGGGTAAGCTCCATGTTCTTTAGTACAATTGAGACACTTGAGAGGCACTTGAGGACATGAGGTAAGACAGAGCTCACAGCCACAGGAAAAATGGAAAACAAAGAGTGATAAGGGCAGCCTGAGAGAACCACAGAAGTTTGGTCCCTGCAGCATGGGGTGGCAGCAGAGTGATAATTAACTCCTACTTAAATCCCATGCAAGCCCCTGCACCCTTCAGTAACACAGAGCCTTAGTACCTTTGCATCTCAGTTCCTCACCTGACAATGGAGACAAAGAGGTAAAAGGAAGTTTTCTGAATGTCTATAACAGTTTGGAAGCTAGGGAGAACATCTACGGAAGAGACCCTTCAGATAGAGGAAGGAGAATTTGGCTCTTGTTGAGTGCAGGAAAGTGTGGGTCTTCAAAGAATGTTTATTGAAAATGACTGTGATAAAAGACATGGCTCATGTGCGCAGTTCCACATGACTTACCAACCACTTTAATGTTGATTAGAGCTGTGTCCTCTCCAGCCTCATTCTTTAAAGTTATTCTGAAAGGACCTGAATCTTCCCTCTCAGCTGCATCAATGACCAGGCAGCTGCTGTCCGGATATGTTTCTGCCCGTATTCTTCCACTGTCTGTGATCCCCTAGGAATCAAGGTAAGCAGAGGGAAGTCATATTTTCTATATTTGAGAATAAAGTACTCAAAAATCAAAATTCAAAAGTAGTACAGTACACTTCAGCAAAATTCTTAAAGCAACTGTAAGAAAAACCACAGTAAAACTCAGAATTTTAGTCACCTAATGATGACAAAAATAACCAAATAACTAAAATAAGTAAAAATAAGTAAAATGCGGTAGCTGTTTAGGACTCAATTCAGCCACTGCATCTCAAAGGATGAGGCACTAGGCTTGTCCTGTGGGCAAGAACACACTTTTGTCAATACCATCTGACATTAATTTGATGGAAAGAGAATAGTGCGCTCTCCCAGAAGTCAGTGCAAAATTTAATTAATTCACCTTAAAGGTCAGAGTGATTGTAATGGTCAGTAGTTTGTCCTCACAGATTTCAAATGCTGTCACATATTTTGAAGTAGGAGCTCACTTAGAATAATTCCCTATGTGAATTAATTTTCAAACTGATATTTGAAAAATAGTCACAGATTTGACCAGACAGGTCTGATGAATGCAGTAGTAATAACATGTTCCAGCTTCCACATATCACAATGAAAATTTAAATGTGAAAAGTGACTTTTGGTATGTATGTACACAGCCAGTGCAAAAGTTTTGCATTAAGACACCAGGTGCAAGATGCCAAATGCCCAGCCTATTGTTTCATTGGAGACTTGACACTCCATTAGAACTTGCCATTCATTTTCCAAACCAGACCATATCATGGCTTCCTGTCAAAACCTGGCAGACATTCTGGGCAGTATGTATTGAAGGAGTAGCCATTTGGTAGATTTTCATTAGTTTTCTTCTGCATCTCTTGTATCCCTCTCCGTTACTATTTATTTATAGCAAACACTTTTTTTTTCATTCAGTCATTTCAGCCTTCCCTTAAAAAGACCCAAAAAATACTAAATAATATTTATCCATTTTATCCTTGAGCAAAGAGAGTTTTTATATAAAGGGCATCTTGCCCTTATTTTCTGCTGATAAAATCAATGTCTTCACAGGGGTAAAGGTTATTTTTTTAAGGAAAAGGCTCCTGTTAAGCTAAAGAAACGTGTACAATGACAATGTACCTTGTCACCTCTACTCCACACGACCTTTGGAGTTGGTTCACCAGTGATGGGGATCTCAAGTCGTAGTTTGTTTCCTGCCACTACTGTAACAGTGTTATTTTCCCCAAGACCATCCAGGTGAAGTTTAGGAGGATCTGAAAAAGGAGAGATTGTCCAAATCTGTCATGCAGCTGCTGCTCTGAGAGTTCAGTGACCTGACACAGGTCTGCAACATAAAGAAACATGCTCTATGTTTTACATTTTCCTGATATTTCTGGGCAACTGATTTTTTGTTTGGAAGAAAATTTCTGAAGAAAAATCTGTTTAAGAAAATAGTTATCTGATGAAGACGAAATCATGACACCATAGAGATTTTGGAATGGTAATGTCATATAGAGGGAAAAAAAAATCTATTTTCCTGAAGGAGAATTATGTATATTCACATAATTTGAGAGATTTCCTCTAAGTGACTCTTGAGAATTTCCATTACAAGCTTTTCACTACACTTTTCACTGTGCCTCAGACTTCACTGTTCTTGCAGTTTAAAAGTTTTCTTAACCCAAATCCTTTTCTGAAAGTGAAAGTATCACTTTTATTGTTCCCCATGTGTATGGAGAACAGCTGATGAATATCCTCTTACAACTTTTTTTATGTGTTGGAAATACAGCAGTGGGCATTGCCCTCTAGTATCACTTGTCTTTTCATTCCCCCTTATACTTTTTCTACACAGATATCCCACTTCTTTCAGGTTCAACTAAAGAACATATTTTCTAAAACTTTGGTCATTTATATTGCTGACCTTTTGCCTTCCAAGTTGTGGGTTGCAGTTAGAAGCTGGTGAGGTATTGTTGTGGGAAGAGTCAATGCCTTGTTTTGTTTCTGTTTGAAGGGCTGGGATCATTAACAAGCCTTCTGTTTTGCTGAGTGAATGAAAGCTGGCCAGAAACTTTTTTCCCTTCTAAATAGCATTTAATGTATTTAGTAAATAGGTAAATATGTGCATATTCTACTAATCTTTTACTGAACTAAATCACATTTTGCAGTGTTAGCAAGCCAGTTCTTCAAAGACAACGCTGTAAATCTGAGAAGTGGATAGCAACAGGCATTTTACATAAACGTTTAATAGTGGTTCAAGTTTAGTAATTCAACATCAAGAAGCCTTCAGCTCCCCCCAGTGCAGATCCCAAGCACAGGCAAAGGACTCTCTGAGCAGCCCACTTGCACTTTGCCAAAGCAGAAGGTCTGTTTCCTTTGGTCGATGCCTGTCCAGAGGATGCTAACTGATTGTAAACAAGGATATTTCCTGCTGCTTTTAATTTCCAAAGTTCAGAGAAAGAGATGTTATATATAAGTAGTTGTGCAATATACTTACCCACAATATGGACTTTGCATGGAATATTAATATTATAGGCATCCGGTACAAACATGTATTCACCCTCATCATCAACAGCAGAAGTCGGTATAACAAATCTGTGGATTCTGTACAAAAATTTAAAAAGACATCAATGTAATTTGTTTCTGGAGAGTGCTTGAAGATATAAGGAAACATTTGTGAAAAATTTAGGAGATCTGTGGAAGTGTTTAAAATTACTGGCTAAAAATCCTTTGTTGGTCACTTAATGGTATTTTAACTGTTTAAATACTGTGTAATTTCTACAAAATATTATTGAGACAACCACCAAATACTGTAACCAATTCCAATATTGTTTATTTGAACACAGAACTAGAAAAGTACAGGAGTGTAATCTCTCTGACAGAGGGATTCTGCGCTGCTGCCATGAAATTGTAGCTTGGTTGTTCAAGAAGAAATCTTTATGTGATCGCTTTGTGGGAATAGTCTGGCTTTGTTGGACCATCTTTGTGACAGGATCCAATCTACTATTTGTCTGCCAGAGTAAAAACATGGGATTGCAAATCACATTCTGCTTTTTCTGTCTGTGTCTTCCAGCATGATGACATTTTTGCCCTCCTGTGACCTGCCGTGGCTAAGCTTTGTTCAGGGTAGGACTCTCCTCTTTGTCCTTCCTGCTCATCTTTCCTTCACCTCACCCTATGGGTCCACATGACTTGTGGGGAGCTCCTTCACCTTATGTCAACCCACAGGGCCATTGCACAGCTGGCACTTGTCCCTTGCTGCTACTTAGAGAGTCAATGCAAACATTTCAAAGCTGGTTTAGGAGCATCTTCGCAGTGCAGTTCACTACTTAATATCCCATACTTACAGCAACAACAATATCAAGAAAAAATAATAGCTTGAACTTAGATGGATCAAGGACTTGATTATTGTCCTCCACAGCCAAAATACACAAGATTAAAGGAAGCAAGGAGAAGCAGCTTTTAAGATGATAAAAATAAATGTTTTGAGGGACAGAGGTTAGGCTTGATTAGCAGATAATTTTCAGTGAAGTAACCCAGATATTGGCACATCTCTACAGTGTCATTCCATCAAAAACCAAGTCAATATGCACAGGCTTACCTTCCTTTGTGATAAAGCTTTACACGGTCACTAGCTTCAATCAGCTGCCCATTTTTGTACCATTTCCCTTCCACGTTCTCAGATATCTCACACTTCAGGTGGATTTCTTGTCCAAGCCTCACAGTCTGGTCTTCTAGTGCAAGTGATATCTTCAGTGGTCTCACTTATGAAAACAGAAGCAGAGATATTAATGCTGGTAACAAATAATAGCTCCTGATTCTGTCACAGAGCTGATGGTAGTCATTGTGATAGTCTTCTAAACAGAAAAATGCCTCTGATGATAAAGTTCTCAAATTGGAATACCGATAATATGTACTTGTAAGCTCCCTAAATGAACTCTCCTCATGTAGTCTGATAGCTTAGAAAGGGTGATACAAAATACCCTGACTGGGGAACCTGTGGATATTGCCAGTAGAATAACTAAGCCCAGGAGCATAATTGGCATGTTGTCCGCTCTCTGATGTTTAGGTGGCAAAAGTAGAGTGTTCCCATCCCCCATAGTCCAGTAAGAAACTCTCAAGAAGTGAATGACCTGCGTCCCCAGATCTACGCACTAGAAGGGATTACAGCCCACCTTTCTTATGGTCTAACAGCGATCAAGCTTGCGGCAAAGGCTGCCTGGCCAGTAAGCTTAACTTCATACACTACTTGTCCTCACCTTTGCTGAGGTGCTTTAACTCACTCTATAAATACCCACAGGTATTACTGGCTTTTGCAAAACTTGAGTTTGAGAACTGGCACCCCAGTAGACTTCCACTTTCTGGAAGATTAGATGCTGCAGAACAGAGTCCAGGCTGAACATACAGTGCAATCTGTGTGCAGTAAATATCCCTGACTATAATCTGGCATAGAAAACAAAGAGTGATGGGAAAGGCAATGTTTTATAGAAAGACAGTTGGAAATTCCTCAGAAGAAGTTATAAGAAAGGAAAGGTGACGGAGCTCTGTAGCCATAGAGGATAATTTTCAACTTGATAATAAAATAGCATGAATTGGTTAGGATGTCAATTTTTACCAAATAGTCAAAAGCAGCATGAGTATTAAAAAAAGAAAAGTGTACATTTATGCATAATGCATGATAACTTTAGAGGATGGACAGGTACATTTTGTTAAAAAACACAGGTATTCTAAATAGATATTGCACAAAGCTGAGGGGGCTACATAGTCATGTGTTTGTGCCTAGGATCGACTTTCCAGTGAAAACCTGAAGTGATTAGGAAGAGCAAATACTTCCCTTGAAAATTGCACTTTGTTTACTATTGTATCTTTGCTTTGCTTTCCATCTTAATGGAGTGATAGGAAGTTATCAAGCAGAACCTCATTGTTTGCTACTGCAAAGAGTGTCTAAAGGGAAGTCACTGTTCTGGAGTTTTGTAGCAAAGGAATTGGAACAGAAGTTAAGTCTCCCTTTAAATTATTTATTTCTGTATGCCAGCAAACTGTGACGTGAATTCAAGAGCAGAATCGATGATACTCACAATCAACCGCAAGCTTGGCTTCTGATTGCCCTCCAGTTGTCATAACTGAATAAGTTGCAGTGTCATTTTTTGCTGCTTCCTCTATGACCAAAGTGTGTTTTTTGCCCTCAACCTTGATTCGATACCGAGATTTAGGATCATTGGTAAGTTCTACGCCATTCCTAAACCTATTGGAAAACAAAAAATGATTCATTTTCCAATAGAAGTCCTGTACAAATAAGACTTCCATAGACTGAAACTTTCAGAGAAGACTTTAAAAGACTTTAAGGCACTAGAAAAAGTTAAACAAATTAATCCATTAATGTATAGGGATATTTTTGTTGTTGCTACATTTTTGAATAATGTTTTATTCAGATTTTCTTAACAGTTTTCAGGTTTACTGGTATAGAAAAAGCTCCCCCCATTTTTGCACACAATTAAAATCTTCTGGGTTTTATTCTCAAGGAAAAATCTATGTTCAAAGTGTGGCTTACCATTTCACATTTGCATCATCCTCAGACACTTCACAGCTCAGTTCTACTCGTTCACCAACGTAGGTATTAGTATCCTCCAGGCCCTTGGTCACCAAAATTGGAGGATCTTTGGAAACAAAAAATTACAGATTTACAATCTGAGAGAGAAAACTAAGTGAGAGAGGTTTTCCAAATCTTGCTGTAGAAGGTGATACTACTTTAAAATTCTAATGCATATCAACGCAGCTCTTTCTGCCCTAGATCAGAAAAGTGATTACTCATTAAGTTGTTAGTAGGAAATGTGCTAAATTAAAAAAAGAAAATTAAATAGCATTTGTTTATATTAATACCTGCCTTGCATCCCATTTTATTGGCAGTTTGTCCAGACAGCTTGACATGAGAAGCTGATATTCCCCTCTTGCCTCCCACAGATCCCTCTCATAAAACTTAGGTTTTCCTTAGGTCCTATAGCCTGTTATGCACAATAAGATGACCTGATGGCATATCGTGGTGAGCTCATTGGTTTAATCCATTTCTGATGCCATGACTCAAGTTTATGTAATAGTGAGATACAGGAGAACAAAATTACACTGAATGTAAAAGAAATAACGATGCTGCTTGATGAGCCCAGGTGTCGAGCAGGAGAACTTAAATCAAGAACTGTTTTCCCAGAGAAGAGAGTTTATTATCATGTATCGGGTTGTTACGGGTTCCCTGATATATGAGTCTGTAGTTGTAAAGTTAAAAATCCTTATTTGAATATTGTTCAAACTGGCACTTCTTCTCCCACATGTTGTCTCTGCTCCCTGATTGGCTAGATTTTGCCACAATGGAGTCTTCCCTTATACGATTATCTCCACCCTCCTTTACCTTTTATGGTTTTAGCCCTCCCCTGGTCTTCCTTTTATGTCATACTCCTCTCGAGTTCTGCCCCTCTTCTTGAATGTTCCATGCTCTGCCGTATATAAGCTGGTGCCATCTTAATAAATGTGCCATTCTGTCTTTACCCCCGACTCGGAGTGAGCCTCTCCTTCTCTTCCCCAAAAGGGTTTCATCAGGGAGAGACTGTACAACAGTTATCCTATGCTGCTTAGAGGGTTCTGAAATATTTTATGATTTTTTTTCTCTCACTGTATTTTCCCTTTGTTTTGTTGTGCACATGTGGGTAATCAACACCATGGGAGCAAAGGGAATGAAGATATGGCCACCCATTCACAACTTTTGATAGAGTCTTCCCTTAAACCAGTGCAGATGGAATGAAAACTACTGCTAGAAAGCCTGGTCTGAGGGTACATGAAACAGACTAGGTGGACTAAAAGTATCAAACTCCTCACACACGTAAGTGTGGTGTTAAGGAAAGCCAATGCTATGACACACCAGTCTCCAAAAAGGCTTAAATCTGTGGAGGGCTTCACAGCCCCACTAGATCCCAATGCGCAGTATAAAATCAACCCTATCCCCATTTCAGAGTTTCCACTAAATTACTTAACACAGGATGAGATTAAAAAAAAAAAACAAAAAAGAAATGGCTAGGGATCACAGAATTGCAGAATAATCTTAAGGGCTGCTAGTACAAATACAAAAATATACTGAACCAGATCCTCCCCATTAATTTCTGATGCTGCCAGAGAAGCCACATCAATTTACGGCAAGTGAAACAGCATCATGCTGACATAGTTACCTCTCACAAACAGTTCTGTGGAGCATTTCTCATCACCAGCTGTTACGTAATAGCGAGCATCATCTGTCATCGTACAGTTATTGATGAATAAAATTCGCTGGTTACCTTTGTGCTCAAAAATGTATCTGTTTGAACAGAAGTGCAGCAAAGATACATTAGCAAAAGTGCTGGACCCTTTTTGTTTTATGTATAAAGTGTTTTAGGGATTATTAGAGGCAAAAATACTGGGGTTTACACAGTGCTGAAAAAATTGCCCTTGGAAGCAATTTCCAAGTTTCAATAGTGCTGTCATAGACTTCTAGAAAAAAAAGCTGTGGTGTAGAGTGATAATGAGCTCCTTCTGGCATGTTCCAAAGTCCCAGGGTTGGGTGATATGAAAAAAAATAAATTTAAAAAAAAAAAAAAAAAGAAAAAAAGAAAAAAGAGCAGGCATGGAATGATGGCAAATAAAATGCAGACTGAAATTCTAGATGAGTAAGGCTGAAAATAACTAGTAAGAGGACACCACCACTCATTCCAACATTTTTGTGAAGTATAATAATAGCCAAAGTTAAGAAGTTAATATTGTTGGTAGGCCAGATGGCACAAGATATCAGTAATGGGATATGGGGTTTTGGTAATGGAGCCTTTCACCTTTATGTCACTAGTTTAGATCTGCTCCAGGTTTGTAATGACCAAAGCTCGTTAGCATCTGACAGCTGCTTCTGCAGCCTGGTAGAAATGCACTGGAGCACTCAGTCCAGGCCCTTCTGCTGGAGAAGTATTCATAGACCTGCCAGCAAAACAGTTCTGAATGGCTCATGGCAGATCAAGGGGCTAAAGAAAAGGTACTCTCTTTGTTATCATTATTGTTTTTTGCCAAATATGGAGACTAACCAAAATCTTTCATTGACTTTTGCAGCAATAGAATTAAGGGAATCTGCACCTTTTGTGCTGCTGAGAAACATTTAGGGAGCATTGCATTGCTATGCACATCATCATTCCTAGTTGTGTCTGACTGTGGAATGTGGTTTTCTGCACTAGGTTATAAGAGCTGGCTGTGATCACACAAAGGCCTGGGCTCAACTTCCAGCCATTGCTGTACACGTACTCAAATGTCTGCACCTGAAAGACCACTTCTTCCAGGTAAAGCCAGAGAATAGACCAATATGTAGGTGATATGGATGAAGACTCTTAGGTACACTAGTCCTGTTGCACATGAATGACAGTGAAGGTTTGTTGAATTCAGGGTGTTAAAGTTAACTGGGTTGTGGAAGATGAGACAAACCTCACACCACTTTTGTCAGGTGGTTTGTGAGCCAGTTGGGTGATGTGTGTGATGTCAAACATCTTTCCTCTTAGCACACAATTACTGTAGAAAGATTGTGTGTGCCTTCAGACAAGGCGCTGAGCATTTATTTACTCACAGTGCTTCCTGATTTTTTAAAAATTTCTGTGTAGGAAATGGCACCATGGTTTGTTGAGGATCTCTAATACTTTTCTCTTGAGACAAAGGAGCTGATCTGCACTACATTTAGCCTACAGTGGACTTGTCTGGTCATGAGCAATAAAGCATCATTTGCACACACTTCATATCTAATGAAATTCAGAAATAAAATTGATGCAACCAGAGCAAAGAGATAGATCTGTGCAACACTTTTGACAAGGAAGTACACATGTATCCATTTCATTGCTTACATATGATAAAATTACTTACTTTGCACTTGGTCGTATTTCTTGTCCATTTTTATACCATTTGAGTTCCACTGTTGGATCTGCAAGCTCCACCATGAATCTTACTTTACCTCCTTTGTCCACCTGATATGCAGGATCAAGACCTTTGGCAAAAGCTGTTATGGAAGTCAGGTGTTATTATAAAATTATATCAGAAAACAAGAATACTAACGCTGAAATGACATTGCATAAAACTTGTCACAGCTGTCAGAATACACATGCACAATGTTATGTGTCACTCTATACTCTTACACTAATCTGCATAGAATCATATTCTTTTCTAGAAACATTAGAAAAAGTACAAAGCTATGCAGATCTGATTATTATGACCAAGTTCAAACTAGTAGATCTTCATGACCTCACAGTGTGACTCTGTTGTGAATAAGATTGGGTAGATGTAGCTGTAACAACTTGCTGTAGGCCAACTTGTTGAGGGCAAGGTAAGGCCATGTGAAACTCAAACATTTCAAAACAATTTAGCATCAACATTTCAACATTGCCAGGCACAAAAGCTAGACCCAGAGAGCAGACATCTCTGGGCCCAAAATAAATAAATAAATGGTGCCATAAACAAATTGCCCACAGCTAAATAACCAGTTTCTAGTAAGGTTTATATCATGCATGTGTCTGATTGCAGGAGGCTGAATGTATCAAACACAACAGGAGTAGAGTTATTAAATCTGAAATGGATTTTTATGTATTTTGTTGCAGTATAAAAGTTTCCAGTTTATAATTAAGGTGGCATGAGAAGAATGTCCTACTCTCATCCTGTCACTACTATAGACATTTTCCCCAACATCTGGAGCCCCTTCTGTAGGGAAAACCCTGTCCACTGAAAAGATCCTGTTTTATCTGGCAGTTCCATCCTCCTCAGAAGGGAGCTGGGAAAAGGGGCCAGACTGACTGGTCACAGGTGCTGAGAGATGCTCCTCTTACAGGAAAACATTCAGGCATTTCCATGTGATACACCTGGGTAGGGAGCAGCTCTTCCTGCCAGCCACACAATTTCTGCTTCAGCTTCCAAACCTGCCAGACCCTCCCCTCTTCTCCAGGCTCCTGGGGGAAGAAGAGGTGTTTCCTTTGGCTTCAACCCCATAGAGAGCTTCACTGGATAAGAAAACTGCTCTAGTGGCTTAGTCAAAACCCACTGACTCCATTCCTCCCTCCCTTGATGGGGCCTGAATCAGATATACCAGCAAAAGAAAAATATAAATAAAAATTAATATGTAGTAACATAACACATGTTACAATGTAAGGTAATGGATGAGGAGAGAGGCTATATCAGGCAGCTGAATTACAGCTGGATTTGTGGAGGACTTCACCTACATGAAAAGGACTCCTCCAGGAAACCAGTGAAACAGCAAATATATACATTGCATTCAGTTTTGAAATGCAGTCCAGGAACAAGGAGATGCCACAATACTATAATGGATAGTATGTTGCATTCATATGTATTTCTGTGTAGATGTATTATGTGACATATACATGCATTGTATACACATATACATAGAAACACATATTTATATTTCTGTATATAATTACACCACTCATATTATTCAGTAGAGTAGATGGGGAAAGACAGACCTGAACGTCCTCACCCAGTGCAGGGTGGAGGGTTTTTAGTACTCCTGGGATTTCCAAGAAATGTAAATGAATTTCATGCAAAATGAAATTATGAAGAGCAAACAATGTGTTTGGAGTGCTCTCCATTTAAAGCAGAAGATACTGATAACAACACAAGGTGTAATTTCCGTATCGTTTGATCAGATAACACCTTTCCACACAACTGGGGGACATTGCTCCAGATGGAACTAGTGCTTGTCTGAGGGGGAGGGACACTTTTGCTAATCACTGAGTGGGATAGAGTGTTTACACTACCCACAGCAGATGAAAGCTGCTTTCTGATGAACTCCTTGAAGTAATGAGGGTTGAGTTGTAGTGTGCAAGTGCCCTTGCATAGAAATGAAGCATATTTGGGGTTTTAAGGTAGATGGTCATGTTTGACTAATGAGCATGAGAATACTTCTGCCATACCTGCACTCTTCTTCACCTCCCTGCGCATCCGCTTCAGGCGCTTTAACATCCCTCTCAGGTCAGTGATGCCATACTGGAAAGCAATCTTCTCATATTCACTGGGATTCGCGTTTTTCAGGAGGTCCCACACATCTACCTCAGGTTCTTCTTCTTGTTGTTTAACCTCCCTGACGTTAGCAAAATAAAATTGTGGGAGAAGAGTTAGTGAGGCTTTATCACCCCATAAAAAATAAGTGAAGGTGAATCTATGGTGAGGCTAGAAATGTTTTGACCAAAATTTGAAGGCTGCCTTCATATTTTTTTTATTTCACTCATTACAAGTAGAATAGCTCAGAATGTCATTCACACCTTACTTTACACTTCTTCAAGGCAGAATTTGGGTATAAATTTTAATTTGGCCTTTTCTGATACAATCAGTTATGAGAATTTTTATATTGCTTCATTGCTTACAAAAAAATAGTTTGAAAAATGTAATACTGTAATAGCATGCAGGCTAATCCCATTTAAATCAGTTTTATCTGCTGTAACTTGAGAGGAATCAGTTACAATTTATGATGGCACCACTGAGAGCTGAGTCTAATCTGTACATTTCATAATTATATAGAAATGCATTCCAACCCTGAGTCCCTGTAACTGCTGCTTCAGGTGATCAATGAAAGGACACTGAAATACAGGGGAATCTGTTCACAGTTACACCAGTGCTTCTCAACATTACTCAAAGTTGTCATATGGATAGGAACTGGAGATTTCCACACCAGCTTGGACGTGAAGGATGGATCTGCATCTCAGTGTTAAGAGCAGGAAATGTTCTCAGAGTCTTGTGTGAGGCATCACCTTTATACAGAAATTTCAATACCATGTTTACTATCTGCAGCTCCAGGCTAAGACAGCCAATAAGGAGAAGAATAATTATTTTCAGAATGGTAGTCATTAAATGAGAGAACAAAATGATATTTTTTCAGATGGACAGCTTAGATCAAAAAAGTGAATTGCAAGAACAATCCAGGAACTGGAGCAGAAATCTGGATTTTTCTTCTTGTAAATTCACTAGGATCAGACCAGTATCATTCTGATCTGATCTAGCTGGTCTAGCAAAACCAGTACTTTTGAGAACAGAGTGAGAAAATAAACTTTTGAGAAATAAAAAAGACTGAGCTTTGCGGTGAGACACTGCTAGAGTTGAGCTCTACTGGGTGTGACAGAGGATTTTCTTTGACATACACAGAAAGAGCACTAGGGATCCCTGAGAATTTCTGCATGGTTGGATGAGGAACTATGGAAAATCTCTTTGCTGTTTAGTCTGTGGTGTTTATTAATTTTCGTAATACATCAGTGTTCTTTTAAAAAGGAAGAAAGCTTCTCCTTGAGTAGTCTTTGAAATACTTACACTACTATCTTAAGATTATTGTTAGACTATCTCAGGCATATAATTTTAAATTTTTTTTCTTTCACTTCTATCTGCTCTCATGCTCTCTGGAGGGTGACTATGTGCAGCAAACACTGGTGTTTCAGTGACATTCCTTCTGCACGGCAGCAAGTTGAGATCAGTTTGCAAACAAATACTGACCCAAAGCTGACCCACCCCATGGGGTGCATTCTCCTGTCCCAGGGCTGGCCACTTGCCATGCAATGCCTGTCCATGCTAAGGAGAGGTACATTCCGTGGGAATCAAGATAATAATGTACCCCTTTGAATCGGGCGGTGGTTTGAGAATGAGGGTAAGTTAGAGAATCCTGATTTTTCAACCAGCTTGAAATGATAATTCCAGGCTCACTTTCCTCTTGCATAACTGGAAAACAAATTTTGACACTTAGAGCAAATCAACTTTTTTCTTAGACCTCAGTAGTTTGTTCTGGGTGTAGGGGGGCAAATAGTGCTTGGTATTTCTGAAGCAGACTGACTTAGACACAAAATCACTTTCAGATCTTTTACCTAAACGTGCATTCTGTTGAAAGATTTACTTAAAAAAAAAAAAAAAAAAAAAAAAAAAGGGATCTAAATGTTTGAGTATTTTTGTGCCTTCTGGAACTTCATGCCATTACTGATCCATTGCTTTCCCAAAGCATAACCAGTCATGGAGTTAAGTTAAGAACTGTTTTGTCTGCCTTCCAACCAGCACAAAATTAAAAAATAGACAGTATTTCAATTCTATGCATTCAAGTTTTTTTTTTTTTAAAAAACATGTTTCAAGTAGTATGCACCAAAGGTGAAAAGTTCTAGGTCTTTCCTTGGTCATACAACCATACAAAAGAGAAGGAATGCACCTCCAACATTGCCTGTTGAAAAAATTGAAATGAAAGCGTATGTTTGTCTTCATAATGATGGATGTTAATATCGATACACATGGATATTAATATCCACACTGTGGCTTAATTAACAATTTTATTCAATTAAGCTCAGAAATATGAGGTTGCATTTCAGTGCCTGAAACAAGGAGGTGATGCACCAATTTGACCAATGTCAAATAATGGTGTTTAAAAATTAAATATCTGCTTTATACATTAACCACACAATAGGTATACTATGTTTTTATGACTGTACAGTATTTATATTACAAAACATGTGAGTTACTTGTTAGTGAAGTGATAAGGCCTCTTAAATCTCATTTCTCTTTCCACAAAAATGCCAAGACCTCTTACATGCAACTCTCATGTTGTTAATAAAATACCCCACAGGCAGTCATGAGAACTGGCATGGTAAATTGTATCAGTATGTTAAAAAGTCAAACTGAAGATCCTAGTTAGGGATGAGAAGATTAAAAAACCAAAGACCTGGTGGGTTGGAATTGGTTCAGGTAATTCCTTCCCTGTCCGCTTTTACCTTCAGTTTTTCCTGTTTGCTTTAATGACTTAAATGCTATCCTCGCCCTCAAAGCCAATGAGCCTGTTGTGAACTTCTAATGTGTTAATACTGCATATTGAGTTTTCCTCTTTCAGAGTAAGTGGTAGATGAGATAAAGGTTCTAGTTCCTTTTCTGGTTTACTGTGTTTTGTTGCCACTGATTTCCATGGCATGCAGAATTCTTGTGATAAGTTTTTTTAAATGGTGGATTAACTATCTTGTGGTAACCTGGTAAAAGACTGAAGTGGGTTTAAGATCTGAAATGGCCAACCAGAGAAACATGTGCCCAAGTGTTTCTCCATCAAAGCATTTAAGTTAAATAAAACATGATTGAGCATTTGTGTGCACATATTGAAACAAAAAGCTACAAAGAATTAATACCAATGCCTATGGCTTGAAAACATGATATATGATTTTTAATATCAGGATACTTATAAAATCAAATTAAGATGTACCCAAAGAGGTAAATTTAACCCTTGCAGTTTCTCATTTTTGCACCAGACTCAATTTTCTTAACTGCTCATCCCTGTGTAGGAAATTTACGCCCTGTGCCTTCCATGCAAACACAAAAGAAATAGCAAGTGAATTAAATGTTATTTGACTCTTGAAGTCATGGCTCACTGTTTTTCCCAGTGCACTCAAACCTGAGGTGTCTTTTCTGCACACTTAAAGGTGACATTAGCTGAATGTTTGCATATTATACTATGAGAATGAAAGTTAGAAACATTAAAAAACAAAAGGTCAGAAAATTCTTAACAAGTTATTAATGCTGCACCTGCCTCTTTTCTGTGTGCTAACCTAATGGTTTGCAATCCACACCTGCTCACTGCATCACTTGGTTCTCACCTACGTTTCAGGAGACCACTAAAGTCAAGTTCCCCTGCATCCTCTTGTCCTTCACCGCTGTTATTAATAGAAAAAGATCAAATCTTTGTTTAATACAGGAAGACTTAGACAACACACATCGCGAACGATCTACACATCTCATACACTCAACACTGTCCAGACACACAAATAATTGCATAAAATCAACACAAACTTGTATCCTTTTTCACATGAATTATGTTTCCGTAGGCACTTGTGAAAAATAACACAAAGGTTTGTATTGCTTCTTATTATACTTTCGTGGCAAATTTTTGTAACTGCATACACAAATTTGCCAAGGTTTGTGTTAGATTTCAGTAACACAAAAAAACGTGAGCTAGTCAACACAGCCGGCTTTGTTTTTCATTTCTGCAGTGAATATGTATAAAAACAAAGGGCTTGTGCTGATCTTTTGCTATGAATAGAAAACAAAGATTTGCATTGCTGGGTGGTGCTTTTAACAATGCATAGCTGTGTCAAATACTGATTGAAGAGCACTACACTTTAGATTTAACCTTTGTCTAAATGAAGGGAGAAATCAGTTATACAAAAGAAGAAACAGTATATTGTACATTTTTACAGATAGAATCACAGTTCCATGAAGGTGCATTTCTTTCTATAATGTGACCTTAAACAGGATTACCTTATCATACAGCACATACAGACAAAAGAAACACTCTTAATATTGGTAAGAGGGCAAAATACAGCAAATCTTAACTGAAATTGCCAATATTTCATCCAGATTTTGCATGTGAGATATTAGTTAGAAAATCAGAAAATACTCAAATATCTTCATCTGCTTGGGCAGAGTAGTTATTGCAGGTTTTTTTAAATGTGCTAAAGAAAGGAGTGCACCTTGAATGTAATATCTTTTGCATTTTCTCTTTAAACTAGCTCCCTCTAAATAAAAGCAGGTACTTCTGAATCACAGCTTTACTTGTAAATTAACAGGCTGCATTAATTTTCTGCTTGTAAAACATTTTCAGTCTGAATATTTCTATATATTTCTTTATACATTTAATCATATAGAGATCACATCTATAGAGGTTAGAGTAGCTATTTTATCAGAAAGCTAACAAAACTTAAGACAATGCTTTATTTGACATTCTCTGTAATATAATATTTGTTGTTTTTCCTTATTGATGGCCTTCATTGTTTACTGTACGATAACATTAGGACAGATCCTGTGTTCTTGAAATCAATGTGAATTTTCTCTCTGCTTTTAAGTAGTACAGGATTGGGACCAGGAACTTTCATATTGTAGCTGAGAGCCTTCAGGAAACATTCAGTAGAATATTTTAGGGCATGAAAGTACATTTTTTAAAACCACTAAAGAAACATATATTTAAGTGCATTAAACATTCAATCTTTCCTTAAAGCAAAGGCCCTGTAATTTCACAGTAGAGTATTTAATATCATATGTACTAGCTATGTGTTGTAACTATTTCATTCTGCCAATACCAACTACCCCAAATTCCAGTTCTTAAATCTGTATTTACAAAACACGTTTTTTAAAGTACTTGATACAATTGTCTGATGCAGGTTCTGTTCATGCTACCAGTATCCATAACTGAGGAGCTTCATGGCATCACTGTTTGAAGTTACCTTCTTTTGAAAGCAGATCTGATGTCGATGGATGGAGCAGCTTGGGAAGATTCTATGAAATAATGGTAATTCAAGAATTAAAACCAAAATTTGAAATTCATGTAATTTATGTAATCAGTCTAATTGGGAACATGAAATTTGTTTGATTTCCTGCTAAGTGACCTGAGTTTTTGCTTCCCCTTGAAGTTCTGATTAGGACATTATGTTCTGATAAAAGCAAAGATGCTCAGTGCTAAGCTAAGTACAATTAATGCATTTCTCTAAACTACTTCCTGCAGTTCTGCATAGGAGATGTTTCTCTGATGATTCTCTTCATTCCCCTTTCTATCTTATACACAGACTTTTTTGTCTTTCCATTTCCTATGCTTTCTCTCCTGCTTGCATCTTGCACTTTCTCTGTACGCTCAACATCAAAGCAAAGAGACAGTTTCCTCTATAGCTGCAGACTCACATTGATTCCCAGTTCAGGAAGGACTTCTCCTTGTGTGAATTACCCATTAGTGCCAGCCTGAATCAGATTAAATGGTTCTGATCCACAGCCAGTGAATGGGTGCAGCCAGGCTGGCCCCTGCCTTGCTGCCCTCTGCATACACACACACAGGTAGGTGTGCCTCTTGGGCTGTCAGGCAGACATCAAATGTCTTGTGGGCCAGAGCCTGATGTGAACTCAATATTAGTTTTACCTGCCAGCTTTTCTAATTTTTGGGCGAATGTCCCAAGTGCTATCTGTCCCCATATTCATTTAAACAAAAAACTCCAGACAGTTAAGAAAATTCTCTGAGCCCTATGCTAACTTTAAGCATTCCTTCATTTAACGATTCTGCAAGAGGGAGGGGAGGGGAGAGGCGGGGCCGGGAGGGGAGGAGAGGGAGGGGAGGCGCGGGCGGACGGACGGACGGGCGGACGGGCGGCAG
>JAWWEW010000041.1:62998532-63033631 GCA_035583185.1 Anabacerthia variegaticeps | reverse complement strand
GGAAGGAAGGAAAGGAAGGAAAGGAAGGAAAGGAAGGAAGGGAGGGAGGAAGGGAGGAAGGAAGGAAGGAAGAGAGGAAGGGAGGAAGGGAGGAAGGAAGGAAGGAAGAAAGGAAAGGAAGGAGGGAAGGAAGGAAGGAAGGGCAGGCAAGAAATCTTTATAAAATTTTACAGACATGAGTGGAACCTTACCAGTGACTTCAAGGTCAAAAGAGCAGCTATCAAACTTGTCCTTGTAAGATACTTCACAGCGATAGTTCCCTGCATAGTTTTCCTTAGCTTTGATGATATGCATCTCAAATGTGTGAATCTAAAAATCAAACATAATTGTTCATTAATGTCGGGGATACTTTTGCACAAAGCACAAGTTAAAAATTACTCTTTCATATCTAAACCAAAAGGAAGGAATAACCCAAATAATGGGTTCTGAAAAGAATCTGGAATCCAGAAATGGCAACAGAAAACTCTGATTTCCCCACCATGATTTGTCCTGCACTGGGAGAACACAAAAGCCTGCTTCTGTGCAGGGTCAGAGATCATCCCT
The DNA here is from genome assembly GCA_035583185.1 of Anabacerthia variegaticeps. Taxonomy (NCBI): domain Eukaryota; kingdom Metazoa; phylum Chordata; class Aves; order Passeriformes; family Furnariidae; genus Anabacerthia; species Anabacerthia variegaticeps. Next base: position 63,033,088 of record JAWWEW010000041.1, on the reverse strand, counting down.
GAAATCTGTGGGGAAGCCAGGGTTAGAATCCACTGCTCTTGAACTTCTACCTTTTGTCTTAAACTAATCTTTAAGCTCTCTTTGGAGCTTCACCCCCATCAGAAGGAAAAGCAGAGACATACCTTAGTGTGACGCTCAAACGACTCTTTCAGCTGCAGGTGCTTCCCTGCTTTACTGGCCAGGTCCATCCATTTCCCTTTAAACCACTTAACATTTGGCTTTCGGAGAAGATCTTTGGCTTCTACTTTGGCTATAAATGTAATATTCCCACCTTTTAAAAAGAGGAGAGAATAACACAGCTGTTGAGGAACATGTGGTTGGTCAGTTACATCTGTACAAGTTCCTTTCACTACTGCTCCATTCAGTCTCCATGTGCTCTGCCACAACAGTAAGAGTTAGTTGGAGTCACACAGACTATGAAAGTACTGCAGTGATACAGACATTAATGATTCTAGGTCTGAAAGCCTTCTGTCCATGTCAGTGTGGAGCTTGAGACACTGAGAAGCAGGATACTTTGAGGCAAAACTCCCTGTCCTCATGGGTGAATTCTTCCTAATATTTGAATTCTCTTGCTCAAAAGAAGCTCAGGTGTTCCTAGGCTATCATGCAGCTGCAACATAAATAAACCCTATTCTGAAAAAGGAAGTCTGGAGCTTGTAAGCTCTCTAAGCTGAGAAGCGAGAGGAAAGAGTCTTCTTTAAATAATGAACTGGGAAAAGTAAAAGTTATCTCAGTTTTCAAAAGACCACTGAGTTTCCATCCTAACATTCATTCATAGGGGAATACAACCAACTCCTTATATTTATTTTCCAAATAAATCCTCCCCAAATACCCTTTTATACTCAGAAACAAAAAAATAATAGGCATGAATTAAAAACAAGAAATACCGACATCTATCCACATCTTTGTACATCCAGCAAAATAATAAGTGCATTAAGTAGCCTGTACTGAACTTATCACCGTTCCTGCTACTCTGCTTAGGGAGCATCTCCCTGACCATGTTGGCATGGCTCAGAAGTGCAGTTTGGAAGTGAGCCTCCTAACTGTCCCCGTTGACTGTACTCTGGTTCACAACCCAGAAATTCCTCACCGTGCTTGAACTGCATTCCTCTGGGGTGAAATTAAAACCAAAGATGTGTCTGGGAGTGCTCCAACTGCTAATATGTATGTAGATCACTGCAAAACCAAAGCTAGTCCAGAGTAAATCCCCCTGGATGGTTACAGTGGGCAGCAGCTTCTATTCGGCTACTTGCTGTTTTATGCAGAGCTGTAGGGCAGAAAAGTTGACCTGGCAATCTTTAAGGTATGCTGCAGATCTTTGGGAAGATCTTCCTGATATATTCATAACAGTACAGCCAACAGGGTCACAGTAACCAGCTCTCTTATCCAGAAACTATACCTCTCACCATTCCTCTCAGTAAACTGTTAGATTTTGAGCTTGTCTTGAAATAAACAATTGGTGTTTGCTTCTCTCCATACATGCTTTTTGCCTTCACAGTGGAGTTCACGTCCAGCTAAAACCAGTGGCAGTACTTGGCAGCTGAGGGCAGAAGTTGAGTGTCACAGGAACTGCACATACCGTTCCCAGCTCTGCCTCAATCTCTGTCTCTCTGGGAGTGGCTTTTCCTTTTGTTTCTAAGCACTTACCAACACTCACTGTACCGCTCTGAGGTTTCTCGACGAATAGGGTGGATCTTTGGGAGTCATCTCGCTTTTCTGCCTCTTCTGGAGCTCCTTCTCCAAGAGACCATACTGAGATGCAGAAAAAAAGGGGGAATATCAATCATCTGAGTGTGTTTTACTCCCACCAAAGTACACTTACCTGAACTCACTAAACTCTCTAGCCCTATCACCTCTCTCTTCAGGTGTCCTGAAAGGTATGTAAGTTTTTGTTCACACTGACATCCATTGCTTGGCTGTCACACTGTGTACAGCTCCTTCAAGAGTGCTACTTCTCTGTGGTGAGAGAAAATGAAACTATAAGGGAGGAAGAGAGGGGAACCTGATCAGCCAAGATGGGGACTGAGCAACTCGAGCATTCAACCATGAGGGCTTTACAGAGGAGATGCACAAAGGTCAGCTCTTTGTTTTTCAGAATAGGTGGAGGTTCTGAAAACACAAACAGCTACAAACACAAGAAGACCATATATGATGCATTGCTTCAGTGAGTCTCTCTCAAAACAAAGTCAATTGTACAAGCTGGTTCTTCCTCTTTGAAAATAGGGCAGGTATGAAGCTTACTTCTGAACTTTGTTCTCTTCTACTATATCTTCAAGCAAGAATACTCTGTATTTTAAGTAAAATTCTCTGTATCTTTCAGCTCTAAGTCTTTAGCAGAATTCACTCTCCCTGTCCCTTCCTTTGATCTCTGGCGCAGATGGAACTTCACAGTATCATGCTCACCTTTGGCTCCTCTTTCAATGTAAAAGGTATCAGGTGTGTTAAGCAGATGTTGTTCAATGCTTATGGGAAGCTTTTGTGTTTAACTACCTGCTTGGCAATTGTGCCACTGAGTTCACAAATCACAGCTTTGGCACTCAGCCTGCAGTTCTTCATGTAGTGAACTGAACTTTGCTCAAAACTGAGGAGAGGGCACCTCCCCAAATGACCACCAGAGAAAACAGCTGTAATTAACAAAGGCTCTTTCAAATCAGAGCTGCATCTCCTTCGTTTCCCTTGTACATTTGGTTGTTTCAGAAGTGAAGGTAGCTTTTTATAGTTTATATATAATGCTCTTTCAGTTTTGATTTGTGACTAGCATAAATAAGGAATCAGTCACACAACACTTCCCACTTAGTCAAACCCTAGTCTTCAAATTCAAAGCTCCTTTTCCTGCTCAGTATATTTTGTAGAAATTCATTGCCAGAAATCGGAATTGTCTTTCTGTTATATAGAAATTACTGCTGTGAGAACCTTTTTAACTCATGAAAATTGCCATCGTTCACAAATGCAACACATCTCATGACAACCATGGGGAAAATGTAACCAAACTGGTTTTATTATCCTAAAGTCTATTAGGAATTTTAAAAAGGTATAGAAATTCTAGATAACTTTGCTTTAAAATCTTTGTCTTTTGGTCCTTCAGTCAATTGTGGGTGATGTGCCTAATACCTCTCTATATGTCTGCTTGTACAATATTTCTCACAGGTAGAGACATGTATATACACACATGTATATACACATATATGAAAACGTAGATACACATATATGAAAACATAGGTACACATATATGAAATCACATACACAGACATAAATGAACAAAAATATATATAGATATATATCTATATATACTCTCTCTATAATCTAAATGTTTAGATTATGCCAGTATTACTTGGTATTATATGGAAACAAAGTAAAGGAAATTATATGGAAACACGTGAAGGTTACTGGTGGGAACAGAATGAAGTGATGATGCTCAGTACAGAACCTGGTTACGTGCAGTAACAAACCTAACATGCCACAGGGTGAAACGGAAAAAGGATATTAATAAATGGAAAAAGAATATTAATGGATGGAAAAAGGTTACATAGAGTCATTAATTTGGTACCACATAAAAGAACACCTAAATATTATCATCACCTTTGGATATTAAAGTTTTCCTAATTATTAAACAAACAGAACAGAAGGTGGGTTTGACGCCGGCTGAAGGGGCTGGCATAGGCAGCTATGCCAGGTCTATAACCATGGTTGAAGTACCTGCTGCTCAATTTGTTCCAGAGGCTGCAAATCCTGAAACCACAAAAGTGGGTGTAGTATGCGTTACCTGCCGGGGTAGGAAGAAAGAGGTTATGATTTTGCTAAGTTTTCCCCACCGTCCTTTGAGGTGTGAGCAGAAGCCATTCTCTTACAGTTTCCTGGGACCCGTGCTTGGGAATCGGGTAAGCCACTGTCACCCTGCAGGCTGAGGAGGAATGGAACAGCTATGTATCTATCTATACAAAAATAGATATAGATAGATAGGTATGTATGTATGTGTAAAATACTGGTACATGTCCTGTCCTGTGCAGAAGGGCCTTCTCTGACTCCTGATTTAGCTGCTAGAAACCTACTCTATCTGAACAGTTATAGTTTGCTACCATCTAAACAATAAAAGTAAAATAAAGTATTATCTCTAAGAAATAAAGTACAAATAATATTTTTATTTTGTAATTTTGAAGTCTTTCATCATGTTTTTCAGGAGGTCTCACCTGAATCTTTTCTTTCCGCTGGCTTAGACATCCCATCTGAAAGGGAAGAGCAGTTTAGGTGATACCAGCTCAGAGCTCATAGCTTAAGTGACCTCAGGTCATTGAAATTTTAAGAACATTGATCCTTCATGATAAATAGAGTAAATATTTAGAACCATATCCATGAGGAACTACTTGAATACCAGAAAAAATAAACTGCTGAGGAAAAAAAAAAAAAAACAAACCAGAAATCTTCCCCCATTTTCTCTGGAAAATCCCAATTGGTTTAATTCCCATTCAAGATTTCCTTTTTAGTAGTTGGATCTGGTAGGGTTACATGAAGCTGATGTTTTTTCCATGATTTGTGTAGTTCCAGGTAACAGATGAATTTATGTTGTTCAATATTTATATGAGGGACAATACTTTGAATTATTTAAATAGTCTATTTATATATCTGGAATTGCTTTCAGATCTACTAACCAATATTTTATCTTCAACTGGTAGAATTCTACCAAAGACCTCAAGACAAGACTGGAAAGGGATTTATCTGGTGTAAAAGTCTTGTACCTCTGAACAGAGATTAGTATAATGTAGGGCACTTCAAAAAACTTTTTCTCTATGTAGTGTGTTTTGAGTTCAGTCCAATGTTTTGGACTAATTCGTCATTAATAGTCAAAAGAAAAATACATACATACATACACACTCAAAGCACTATCACAGTCCTAACCTGCTGGTGGAGTACTAACTGAAGTGTCATCTTCATCTGTGAAAAGAAATACAAATAAAAAAGTACATAAAGAAACTGAAAGCACAGACGATCATCTGCTTTAAAACAACTACGTGAAAACGTAAAACCTGCAAAAGAAAGGGAAAGAAATCACAATACTCATAAGCATTCACAATGGAAGCTTCAAACTGATGAGGAAAGCTTTGCTTAATTCAGTAGCTGAAATGGTAAACCTTAATGTTTCAAGCAAGTAAAAGAAAAATGAGATGAGGGCTGTGATCTATTATTAAATCATGAGTTTATATGAAAGCTGCGGAGTGATTCTGTGTGTTAGAGATGTAATCCACAGTAAATACAAAAGAAAAAGCCACAATGAAATGAAGGTCAATCATATATCTAACCTGAGGAAGATGCCATTTCTCTGGTGACTGTGTCTGCAATTAAAACGCGCACCATACATGCATTCAACATTAATAAATCAAGATATGCAAAAGCTAAAAATAGTCTCCTGTATTTATACTTTGTCATTTCTGTATTAGAATATTAATTTAAAATGCAAAGAATAAACAGCTCATTTTTTCCCCCGTTACAGAAGAATAGTTTAAAATAAGGAAAGAACTACTGTCCTCATGCTGGATTTTCCTTTTGATCGCACTAAGAATTGACTATTATCAGATGTTAAATCACTACAAGCAATTGCTAACCAAATATTTTAAAATTTTTAATCAAAAGCCTGAAAAACATGAAACTGGCATTAGACTGAAATACTGTAATCATGATTATTAGAAAACCAGAATAAGGTAAAGACTATCTTTACAAGAGAATTTTTAATTTTGACTAGAAAACTCACAGATCAGTTTCTGATTAAAAAAGCAAAAAGTCTTAGCATCTTAATAGCCTAATGGTTAAAAAAAATGAGAAAAAAAAGGAAAATAAAAAGAAAACTACCAATGTATCCTTTGAAAGGCAAGAATAAACCAGATGTATTTAGGATTTAATACATACGTCACATAAAGATAGCATGTTTTTTATACAGTATCATAAAATAATCTGAAGAACATTTCAAATCGAGAAGAGAGCTGAACAAGAACAACTTTGGAAAAATATTCACCCTCATATTTAAACATACTTTTTGGGGGTTGGGGTATTTTTTAGATTTTTGATTTGGGTTTCCATAGTCAAAATTTAAATCTGAAGTTATCTTTTGATTTTGTACTTACAGTTATAATATGTCTATATTTGCTCACGTACAAATATAACAACCATGACAAAAGCACGTATAAAGTATGGTTGCATTTTTATAAACACTGGTGATACTAATTTTTTTGGTTTGTTTAACCATTGAAGGCTAATGGAAAGTCTGTCAATAGTTTAAGTACTTAGCTATAACATTTTACTCATTCCTTTTTAATGATTCATCAAACTTAATTTTAAAAATCTCCTGGGAGGAGGATGTGAGTTGTAAAAGTTATGCCTACACACGAAGCATTAATGTGTTATCTTAGAAAAATTTTTTTTCAGTCAGAGGAAAAAAACAGAAAGAAGTTCTTTTAATGGAACAGTTCTCATGACCTGCATCATCCAGTGCCATAAGCAATGTTGAAGATGTTGATTTTCAGTGAAAGCACAGTAATGATAAAGTCACATCAGACCTTTTAACGTACTGTGCTAACAACTAAATGAATGCAAGGCTAATTAATTCCACTGTAAATCTTTCTCTGTATTTCCTGAAAACATAAAGTGTACTTTCATCTCTTTTTGTCAATAGTGTCACCACTGTGATTGATGATGGCTCGAAGAGCCATCTAGCTGGAAAGAAATAATTGAGTTCAGCATAAAACATTTGATGTGATGCATGCTACAGGATGATGTGTGATAATCATGTTATGAAAGGACCACTCTGATTTCTCTTTTATTAAGTCATTTGAAAAACTAAGAAGTCAAAAAGATGTTATTAGTTTTGCAGAGGGATTGCTGGGGTTTCTCCATGGTAATCTACCATTTTTCAAACAAAATGTTAACATCAAAGACAAACAAAACAAGACATACAAACACTTCAGAATTATCAAAATGAATGCCCAAGTGAATGTGTTAAAATGGAAAGAGTATGAAAACAATAGGATGGTTTTGACAAATGGCAGGTGTATATAGGTGAAGTGATGAACAGGGGAGAGACACTGTTTTGCAGCTGCAGGTGATTTCAGAGCACCTTAACATTCATCTGTGCTACTGCCCACTGGGGCTCCTGTTCAGGGGTAAGGCAGGAGGCAGATAAACACCACAAAGTGTGAACTTCATGGTTTGTAATGAGTACAGAGTAACACGACCAACTGGCTGAGTAATTTCGGTTTATTCTGAAATTACTAACACAGGCTAAAAGTTTCAAGTTTAGTTGACTTCAATTATGCATCTGATTTTCAAGGATTATTCTCAGCAGTCACATCGCATCTGATTTTCAAGGATTATTCTCAGCAGTCACATCAAGGGGACTTGGCACTTTGGAAAGGGTAAATGAAGTGCATTCACACAGCAATGGAAGCTTTAGTAGAGAGATGAATGGATAAGTGCAACCTGGAAAAATGCAAAGCTGACACGTGCGAATGTTTTAGTAGATGGCTGGATGAAACCTAGAGAAAAGGTCTCAGGAAAACATGCACACATTTTAGTAGCTCTCTGAATGGCTGGATGGGACCTAAAAAAAAAAAAGGAATGAGCAAATTTGATATTAAAATTCCATTATTATTCCAGCAAGTGGGAACAAAATTATAACAATATTCAATCTGTAAGATAGTGCTAAAACTCAAAACAAAGGCATAAATATTTAAATTGAATGAATACAAGATAAAGTCACAAATTTGGAGGGACTTCTGCACAGTCACTTTTTTTATCTGAAAATAAAATGGATGATCATATATATCCTGAATGACAACATAATTTCAGGTATTTTATAACTAGTTTATTCTATGAAAGAAAATTTTATGTCTACTGCTCTGAGCTACTAATTTACAGTAAAATAACCACAATATACAAAGACTTACATAATCATCGCCATTTCTTAATTGACAGTGAATATAAAGGAACATAAATATGTAACTTCACACAGACAATAACTACTAAAAAGAAATAGAATAGTAAAACAGACACACGGACAGTTATACACTATGTTCCTAACTTCTGCTGTTAATTTTGTCTTAGAAATGAGGTGAAAAATTATGGACTGTGGGATTTATATGGACTACCATGATTTTTTTCTTAGATGTCAGGGTCCAGAATAGCCAGACTGTGCTCTAGCAGGGGGTCCATCCCAGGTTCCCATCTCATTCCCATTCAGGGAAATACCCAAATCTTCTGCTTCTGAAGCTGTGGTATGTTTTACAATTGACTTACACAAATCAAACCTCTAGCATAATTTCCTTGCTGAACTGGTCATTTTCAAGTGTATATGATTTTGGACAGATTGGAAGAAAGGAACCTTTTCCCATTTTGTGAATTATGCTCACCATTAAAAAGATTTTCTTCTGGCAGACAAACATGAAGGAATCACTCTAAAAAAATATACTTTCCCTTACTTGCTGATACTCTGCAACAAAACAGGAGCTGATAGAAACAACTGCACTGTAACTAATTTTTTTCTTAAAAATTACTACGGAGTGTCTGGCAATGACATCTACACTGCTTTGCAGAGGTGACAGTTTCACTGGAGCATGGCAGAAGGCCATCTGCATATTGGTATTCAGACTTTCACTGGAATTTTTACTGAGGCAGCAGCTGCCACCATGGGCTGAAACTGGAAACACTTTCCATACTAGTATGTCAAACAATTTTTTTGGGTAGTAGAATCCTCCTGGCACCAAGTGGTTCCTCTTAGGAGGAACATTTTTCCTCTTAGGTAATGCTTGTGTCCTTCAGTAACTTGAAAACAGAAACAAAATAATGTATAAGAAGATAATAGAAGTATTTGAGAAGTTACCTACCATGTTTTCTTTTTTATTCAGTAAAATGTAGGCTTATGAGCAGTGGAGAAAACACCATCCATGTTCAGTTTGGGAACAAACATTTCTTTAATATCAAAATTAAAGCAAGCCAAACTAACTGCTGGAATAGCTTGAGGCAAGACCTTCATCTTTTTTCCTATCATTAGGCATGCAAATTATTCCTGAATTGTGTTTCCATTACCAAGATGACAGATGTGATTACTCACACAATATTTTGTGTGTCAAAATAATTGCTCAATGCAAAGATAACTGACAAAGTAACATGCACTGAATCCTGGTTCAACATTTTTATTTTCAAAAGGATACTTGAACCACACACACTCAGTGTTTGTATTTTGACTTTGCTGAGAAAAATAGCCATGCATGCCTTTGCCAAATAAATCTGCAAGTATCAAGTATGCATCCAGTCTGTCTAAAAGACAGGATTTTCTCTGGAAGAGACCAAAAGCCAGAATCCATTTTCAAGCAAGACATTTCTTGATTTGCCACAAAAAAGCATTAACGTGCCAGATGAAAAGCAAACATTGCATCAGTTGTAAGTATATATTGGTCTCGTTTAGGCTTTTATCAGGATGAAAAAAAAAAAAAGAGAATTAATTTCAAAATAAACTTATGGAGTGTTTGATTTCTACTTTGGCAGGCCTCCTACAAAAAGGAGGGGAATTTGGCCCAGTTCCCTCAAAAAGTATCTTAGTAACCAGAAGAATTGACAACAGAGCTGGAGTCTAATCTCAGCAGCACAAAAATATATATTAAAACTGTAACTGATTTTTACATGCATTGCTAGTGGAACAGTTATTTGTTCATTCACAGCAGACAGCCCTCAAAGACATTTTTGAGAACCTGTAATGAGCTCAACTGCTGGGCTCCTAGTGAGGAAAGAAAGATGAATGAGTGATTTCTATTTTCAGATGAAAAAATCTATAGGGCTTTCTGAAAAGTAAAACACGCAATGTCAAGTTTCTGTGGTAGAACAGAAACAGCTCAGAATGACAGCAGGAGATTGTCCACTTTATTTAAAAGCTATCAATGAGCACAGTATCTGAGTTTTAGCAAGCTTGCTCAGTGGCGACATCCGAGCTCATTTAAACATGGTTTTCTGCTCATGCAAACCACTTTAATTTGGTCTATTAATTAACCAATCAAAAAGTGTCAGTCTGGCTTGCAGAATTTTTGAAAATACTCATAAGTATCTTAATTTCCTCGTGCTGGCTAAGCCATGCCCAAAAAGGATCTAGGAAGCTTCGCATCAAACTTCTGAAATTCAGCACGAAAATTCTGAATTAAAGCTCAAGCAATTCAGCCTCAGAACAGCCTTTAGGAATGTTGCATTTACTACCAATTTTTAAATATGATTTCAGACTTACCTTTACCCTTTTCATTTCCACCCTCCTGCGGTGTTGTTTGTTCTGTGTAGGAAGTACAAGTATATTTTTGAGAGGATCTTAAATTGAAAAGAAAAACTTACACAGCATGAAAAAATGCAGTTATATTCTAGGTTCTGCTACTATTGAAAAAAGCAACACTAAAGAATGATTGATATATGTGCATATGTAATATTAAGTTGCAACCCCCTAAAGCACTTTACAACTAGTGCATTTCAATTCAATTTCTGTGTTTTGAACAAGTAATGTAAGATTGATGTTCCTGGACTCAGTGGAAGAAAAATATTTGGTTTTTTTAGAAGGGGCTATTAGTCTCTTGTTCTTGGGCTCATTTGCAAAAGCTTTGGAAATGAGTTACATATCACTGTTAATTTGAAAGTTGGATCAGACATGAGATAATGCCAAATATTAATAGTATCCAGCGCTTCACCACATTAATCAGTTTATCCTTAAGACAAAGTACAGAGAGAGTATATAGAGGGTGTTCTTAATTCCTTATCATCATCTTCATTATTATCAACAGTCTTTCCTAGCCTATTTGTATTTAGGTTTTTTTGTCAGAGGAATTGTCAGCCTGTTCTCTGCTCCAAGCAGGTGAATATGAAGTATTTTTGACCTCAAATGTATAAGAAAATTTGGACTTTCAACATTATAAAACTCTCTATGCTTTCTCTGTTTCAGGTTTTGATAGGATACCTATTCTCTTTGGTTTCCATCCCCACTGAATTTTCATACTAGGTCATCTCCAATCTTGTCAAACACTATGAATTGTGCTGTCTTCAAGGTATAAATACTCACTATCCTATTGCCTGTGAACAATGACTTTCTGTGGCAAACTTACCTGTCAGCTGCCTGATAGGAAATGGGTTTGGATGATGGTCAATGGGCTAACATTATCAAGATGGAGCTAAAGTAATTTTTATTCCATGGAGAAAACATCAGTAAGAGCCAGTGGATGTTATGATTACTCTGATTTCTTGTTCACATGTGTGTAGCCATGGTAACTATGAAAATAAAACTTGAAATTTAGAAGGCAAATCCAATTCTGGAAGTTGATAGACTCCTGGATGCTTCTGTCTGGACTCCCTAAATTTCCAAGCTCCAGTTGTCAGGCTGTCCTTCTTGACCAGATGATCAAACCTGTTCCTTTTTAACAGGTCTTTTGCTACAGTAACGCTTTCTTTTCCCACTAGGAACTGGGATTAGAAGAATTCAGTATTCTTGGCAGGTGGTGGCATGTCTATATTCCACTTGGAAACTTCACCAGGTCTAAGTATTCCAAACTCATGGCTTGACATCGAGAGCAAGAAGGAGCTTTTACAATGGTTCCCTGAAAATTTATTGGTGCGTTCAAGATGCTGAGTTAGGTTCAATAAACTATTTATATGTTACGGAATTTGGATTCTTGAATAACAAACTTCCCTCTTTGTGTGAAAGCAGTTGGTAATCCAAGATGACAGCATCCTGAGTCAGGCAGAAGGAAGCTAGAAGTGAATAACACTTCCAGCTTAGAAATATCCCAGATTGGTGTGTGCCTAACCACAAAGGCCTACTGACACCCTACTTGTTTTACATAAGAAGTGCAGGTATGAGGAAAAGAAAGAGAGTTATAGAAGTGATTTTGTGTTTAATCCTGTGCTTTTAAATGGAAACAAAGCAGATGTTAATTATTTGTAAATGTTAATAGATGTTTTTAATTCCCCACTCCAAAGATGCTATTCCTTTCTGTATATAAAAAGCGCCTCTCATTTCAGTTCTACTTGTAAGTTAAGGTTGATGAAAAACATGAATTCAAGTACAAAGTATGTCAGGTAAGAGCCTCAGTGTGAAATGAATTACTTTAATATTAACTGTGCAAGTTTTACTGTTGAGTAAAATACAACCATCATTAATGAAGTATCAGTTAACTTTCCTTACAAATATATGTGATAGGAAAGAGTTCATCACATAAAAATAATACATAGATTATTTAAACATGAAAATCCTTGTGGCAAATGATACTACTACCTTTGTCATTTTTTAAGGAAAGAGTGTGTCATTGAAAGAAAAACATCTTGAACCAGCCTCATAAAATGCCAGTTAACAAGACTGTAAGTAAATGAAGGTTTAACACCTGTAGAATGTTTGTTCTGTTTGGAATTGCTGTTTAGGTAGCTACAGAGAGAATAAAGCTCACAATGGTTAAATTAGGCATGCATAGTGTATGCATGTATTAACCAGCATCTGATAATATAACTCAAGTTATATTAAGTTAACTCAAGGCTTGCCTACCTTTCCAGCTGTCAGTAAAGAGAACACAGCAGCTTTGCACTTAAGAACAAGTTTCACCTCACCTGACTTTGGCTTCCTGGATGTTACTCACCCACTTCATTCTAGACAATCAGACTCCTCAGGACAATTGCCCATACACAGATATCCAGTGACATTTTAGATAGGTTATCCAGGAAATGTGCATTGGATGAGCATCTATGACCCAGGATAGGCTCCACTGGTCATAGGTGGGATACTGTTGAACTTCTTAGATAAGACACCTAATTTTCAAATGGCTAAAACTAAGTGAAATGAATTTCATGCTTGATTCTGTCAACTTTGCTCAGTAGGGAATATTTTGGCAATTAGATGCTGCTGTCCAGCCTCAAAGAAGACAGCAAAATTTAGCCACAGAATTTAGCACTCATCATTTACCTGTATCCTGAGGACATGTGCAATATTAAGCAAACAACTAGTCTCTCACAAACAAAAATTGAGTCTGAAAAATCAACATTCAGGCAAAAGTTAATTGAGAACTTCTTACTTGGGTAGACTTTCTTACTTTTCTTACTGTCCTCTTACTTTCAAAGGGACAATGAACACAAATCATATTATGGCTATGCAGTTTCTAGTCCCATGCAACTGTTGTTAGTATTGAAGCTCAAATTATCATTTTTTACACTAACCTGGAGGTGGCGGTGCACTTTCATTTTCAGTTTCTGAAAAATGAGGAAAGAAGACAGGTACTGAGCTTCAAATAAAAGCAAATATTTTTCACACATTTGATATACATTAGTTGACTCTGGACATAGTTTTGGTTCATTTCATATTTTAATGCAGTTGTCAATTTTTATTTTTTTTTTTTGCTTTTATGCGTACAACACACAACAACTTTAGAGTGACAGGGTCAGAGGTCTAAAGCTTATGTTCTGTGAAGAGGGTCAGGGAACTTATTTAGTATGGAGATATATAATATTCAGAGAATCATAGAATCTTTTAGCTTGGAAGAGATCTTTAAGGTCATCGAGTTCAACAATTAACCCAGCACTGCCAAGTCACCACTAAACCATGACCCCAAGCAGCACATCTACATGTCCTTTAAATACCTCCACTTTCCTGGACAGCCCATTCCAGTGCTTGACAACCCTTTTCAGTGAAGGCATTTTTCCTAATATCCAATCTCAACCTCCTCTGTGCAGTTTGAGGCCATTTTGTCTTGTGCTATTGTTTGTTACCTGGGAAAAGAGACCGACCCCACCTGCCTACAACTTCCTTTCAGGTACAACTTTCAGGTATTTGTAGAGAGTGATAAGGTCTCTCTTTGACTGCAGGTCAGCTACCTGCATGTATTTATATTAATTGGTCCCCAGTACATTTCAGGACATTTTGGCAATTACAGTTTAGGACAGTTCAGGAATATCATGGAATCCAATTTGAATTTCAAGATTTAGTTTGGTTTATTTAAGTCAACTGGTCTTGAACCTGTGCTCTACCACATCAACCTGCTTCTGTCAGATAGTATCCTATGTTTAAGAAAAATTTCCATCAACTGAAAGAATGTCTCATATGACTTTAATCACGAAGTGTAATGTATCCATTAACTTAGAAGGATCATGCAGAGTGAATCCAGAAGTCTTTTTCTCATTTTCATCACACTATTAGATCTAGAGATCAGTGTTCAGTGCAAGCAGAAACTAAAGAAATCAGTTTAGCTGCTCTGAGTAGGACCTACAGTATGTTTGGATTTTGTTTCTTTCAGTCATGGTTTTTAAAATAAATCACTTCCCTTTCAGATGTGTGATAGAAAAAACAGGCTTTTTATCCTAGTTAAATATTGTCTTTTGGGCATGACATGTCGTCCCACCTAAAAACATAAGAACAAATTGACAAGCTAAAATCTATTTTTAAAACATTACAGGAAGCTTATTGTCAACATTTAAAAGCTTTAGGACTATAGACTGGTTGAGAACAGCGGTATTTATTGGCACTAGTACATTGACTTACAGTTTAACTACTTAAAACAAGCAAAGATTTAAAATGTTGAAGACTTTAGCTGTAACAGTAGATGGCTCTTACTAACTTTTGTAATTTTAAGGGAATTAACCTTTGGGACCCCACCTCAGGTCATATTCAGGAAATAAAGTTTCAATCTCTGTCACACAGAAATGCTGGTAAGGCTATTCCTTTGCACTCGGGTATAAATATAACTAAAACATACTTCTCATTCTTAATAAATCCATTTAATGTTTGAAAGGGAAGAATATTTTCAGTGCAAATATAATTTTAAGCCGAGTGTGTGAATTTGATATGGTTTAGGAACTTCCAGTCATATACACAGATACAACAGCAAATCCTTGTAGATGTTCCAAAGAGAATCCCTTGCTGCAGGGAAAGAGCTAGTGTTGTACGGTCTGGTCACAGCACTCATCATACAGGATGAAAGGAAGGAGTATGTTAAAGATCAACACACAGAGTGTGATAATAGTAAAATATCTTTATTTAGGTTCATAGCAATTTGATTTTTCTGATCTAATTACTAACCTTAGCATTTTAATCTAATGTTACATTTTGTTTGTAGCCTAGACAATTTTTCATATGAAAATATGAAAATTGCACCACCAAAAGTATGTATTGGAACATATTCACTTTACTACCATGGCATTTCTTGCTACTTCCACTGAGAATAAAATAACACCTCTGTGGCATGTGAATATATTTCTCTCATGGAAAAGTAATTGCAGAAAATTATAGACTCTATAATTTTCCTTGTGAAATTTAATACCTGGAAACAGGGAGTATTCCTATAAACACTGAATTAGAAAATTCTCCCTGGCTCACCAGCAAGTCACAATTTTATAAACAAAAGCTCAACAAATAAAATGCTTTCCAGACTCAGATGAAAAGCTTATGAGACTTTTGAGGGACTGTCCTTGCATCTATCTTTCATTTTGAGAGGTATTTCATGGCTTCACCAATACGGTAGCATTGGTCAGAAATAATACATCTTTCAAGTCCTGCCTTACCCAGCAGCAGGATGATGTTAATCAATATCTACAGCACAGACCAGACACGAAGGATTATTATTATAGTCTAACCTTCATCTCATACAGGCAGACATAGAAGGAGATATTCAAAACCTGAGCACTCTTATGGACAACCTCCTCTAGTCGACCCTGTTTCTAGCAGGGAGGTTGGATAGACAATCTGCAAAGGTCCTTTACAACCTCAGCTATTCTGTAATTCCATGGTGGGATGATGACTGAAGGCAGACCAAGAAGTCAGTGGTTTCTTTCCTAAACCGTAATTCAAGGCTGTTTGGGCTTTTGCTAAGAAAACTGAGGTAAGACCTGAGCTCAAGGGAGAGACCTGAAGTATATGAAGTATATGAAGAAAAAAGGAAGGGGAATAGTTCCAGGCACTGGGGGTGACAGAGGCATGGGAGATACTTCAACATAATCTTTTGGCCATGTGCAACCCCTTTCATGGTCATGCTTGGCTTACAGTTCCATTCCTGAGGACAGCCAGGAAAAAACCCATTAATAGCAGCGAGCAGTTTCCACCTCCCCAAAGAATGATAGCCCTCTCTGGCTGACCTCTGCAACAGGCTTGTCAGCCAGGAAAGGGCTCTGCACACTCAACCAGCAGCTTATGGTTGTGCTCCTTCCCTACGAGGCATGATCACTGGAGTCCCCAGATGCCATTCCTGACAGCCCGTTGCCTAATATGGTTCTCTGTTGAGGCATTTTCAGGGGGGCTGGTGGTGGAGAAAGCATTGCCTCCAGCATGCAATCCTCAATCCCTTTGGAGAAGAAAGTGTTATTCGCTGATGCCTCTTGAGCTACATGGAAAAGAGGCTATTGAAGGTCCAGTTACTACTGAACTGATGCCATAATGTCAACAGGACCTTCTACGGAGCAAATAAGTTAACTTCTGCCTCCCAGGTTCTAAGACAAAAGGTCTCTTCTTTGCAGTTCTTTATTTGAGAATCCAAGAATGTTGCGTATCAGTGGGTTGTGTCATGCTAAACACAGACCTTGGGTTAGTCATTGGTTGGGAAACTTGTAACACATCTGGCCATGAGTAATTCTACAGAAAGAACAGGAATTGACTTAGCAGTCCTTTCTATATGCTACTCAGAAAGGATAGTATATTAAGACATGTAGTTAGCAAATAAAGGGAAAGCACAACTGCCACTTAGATAACATCTCCAGAAATGCTTTCATGCCTCATCCATGTCATGAGATGCATTCAGGATCCAGTTTGACATAGGATATGAGCACTTAGAGCCAAGACATTTTTATTTGTGATTTATAATTATACATGCGCACATACACTCTTGAAAATCAGCAGGACATGCAACTTGACCCATTACCAATAATTTTCCATCACTGTTTCACATTCACTGTGTTCAGTTTTTCAGATAAAATAAGACTTGAAATATCTTGCTATGTATATAGATAACTAAGCTTAAAATTTCCATGAGATTACCAATCTGCTAAAGTTATGGATATACTTGAGAACCACGTTAGTGTGGGACCATAATTTTTTAACATTTCAATTCCATTTTAGGTCTGTTTGCATTGACATCCGACCTTCAATAACCACAAGAAGCTTTGGCAGGGAACTAACATACACATGTCAGTTTGTGTGTGGTGGCCAGCTTTCAAGGTCTCTGAATTCCCACTTCCACTGGCTTCTCTGACAGCACCAAGCATAGAAACTCCCTGACATCATGTATATTACTTCTCATACTGAAGTGTAATCATAATGAGGCACGTTGACCGTTCTAAAACAGTCTCCAGGTCCTTCCCTACTACTGTGCTGGACACAAAGTATCCTGGAGACTTGCAGTTCAGACCATTCAAGAATTACACCTCATCAGCAAGCATACAGGGAGTGAGGTCTGGCTGGATAACCCTTCGCACCTTGCAAGTCTGTACTCATCACAAGGTTTGTTTTGGGTAGGCTTAGGAACTTTCAATGATTTTGGAAAATGACTAGTGAGTTGGATTTCTTTCTTTTCCTTAGGTAAAGGAAATGACCTTGAGCAGTCAGGCCTTGCAGAAAGCCTAAAGATAGCATTTCAGCATCACTGGGCTGGGGCATTCACAGGAAGGAGGAGGAAAGTCTCCCCCACTAGTTTCTCCCTGCAGTTATATACAGATCAGTTACAACCCAGCAAAGAATAGCCAAGGGATTCAGGATCTCATGCGGTCTGAGCAGATGACTTATCCCCCATTTACCTGAAAAGGAAACCAGGACTATGGCTGCACCATTGTGGATACAGGTATGATATCTGTGTATCAGCAGCATATTAAAGAGAATTTCATATGTCAAAGAGCATGAGAATATCCACTTACTGCTTTTTCTCACAAAGACCTGTCAACGTCAACTTGTGCCAAATTTAAGTAGGTGGATTAAGCTTGTGGACACAGCCTCGAGGGATCAGACCAATATAACTATTACGTAGGCATTCCTAAAGTGCTGACTCTGCTAGTCAGACAAAAATAGACAAAATACTAGTTTGGGGAGAGAGCATGGCTCACCCCAGCCCTTGTGAAGTTGTCATGTGTGACGATTGTCCCCAGTGCCTGGCCCCTGTAAGACAGAAGAACTGTTGTGGCACATGGCTTTCTCCTGGGGTAGATGTCCACTGAAATAGGCGGGCAGGGAAGGACCAAGGATGTGCAAGAGTTGCCTGACAGACCTCATGTTCAGGTCATCAGCAGAAAAAAGAAATAAGGCTTTTTCCTTTCGTTTCTTGCATTCCCTGAAAAAGTATTCTGAAGAAGACAAATGGCTCAAAATGGTTAGATTATTTTTTGTCATTCACTTCACCCAGATCAGTAGTCACAGTGGCATCAGTGATGTTACTACAGTCCATAGCCTAATCTTTTGGAAGACAAGAATTTGCTCAACAAACTAATAAAGATTACCAAACCATGATAAGCATTTCATTGGCAAAAAATACTGTTAACAGACTCCAGATTAAATGAGCTGGAAAACAGAGGGCTTGGTTCAAAGCCACTTGTAATCATCATTCTGCAAAACCTGAGCACAGTCATGCAGGCAAGGTCTTCCCAGTGCCTCAAGAGCCTCTGTTGTCCATCAAGAAATAATCTGATTTGCAGGCAAAAGTAATTCTAGAGGACTGATGTAAATAAGCACTGGTGCTCTGGTGGTCAAATGACAATTCTTGTTGCCAACAGTGTGATAGAGCTAGACTGGTAAATTTATTCATTCATTTCTAGTTTCTGTTTCCACTTGTACTGATGGAGTAAACAGATAAGGCTGCCTGTTTTGACTCATGATTCTTTGTGGCTGAAGACAAAACCAGCAACCTTAGATTAAATATTATCTTTTATTATGACCAAGTGAACAAAGCAACATGTTCACTGAAGCTGAAATTATTTTATATTCCATCAGCTAAAAGTGTCACAGTCTAGTGATGCATCTTTAGGTAGGAACTGCAGAAGAAATAAAATTATCAAAGTAGTTGCTTAAAAATTTAGTTTTGCATGTGATTAAAATTCAAACGCATTCCTACTGAATTTCAGCTTGCAGAAGAAAACCCAAGAGAACCCAAACAATCTGAGGTTAATAATTAGTCCCATCATATAATCTCACCAAGAGTAGTCCTGTTTCAGGAACAATCTAAATACTTTAAATTATAAGGGATTTTATGGACCACAGGAGCTGATCAAACCATTATATGCTAAGTGTAAAATGTTCCCTGACTAAAGGACTGAAAAACTGAATGAACAATTGGAACAAAAGTCAGGTAATAGCGAATTCTGTGAAATGGACTAGACACCAAAGAAATAGGTTACAAATCCTCTTGAGTGTAATTTGTCTTCATTGTTGTCCATCATTATGAAAGTGCATAAAGCAACAATTGCTTGTTTAATGTGTTTTCCTTGCTGTTACTGTTTTTCTAAAATGATGCTTTTATATAAAATCTGACCATATGTAAGCTTCCACATTTTTTTCATTTCTTGTGAGAACTTTGCTTTCATAGAGGAATTAATCTCTAAAAAACATTTTAACCATGACCTTGAATGAAAGTAACTTAATAAAATATATGTTTATATGTCTATATTCTTCTAAGGTTCTTCCTTCTCAGACTTGAAGTTTTGTGTGTACTGTAACTGGGATCTAGAAGGCTGCCAAGCACTGACAGTATTTAAAATAGATAGATAAAGTTAAAGTTGGTGGCTTTAGTCTGGTTATCAAGTTCCCATGCATTCTTAAACTCATTTTTAACCTACTCAGCCCACAAGGCACCAGCATGGAGTAATTAAATTCCATTTCTATTTCAATGGTGTTTTTCTTCTCTTGCTTTATATCAAAGAAAATAATACACAAAAGTTCTTTCCTGAGCACTTGTGAATCTGAGAGAAAAAAGAGTACTCATATTGGTATCTCACATCACAGAATAGCAGTAGACTACAATTTGAGTGTCAAACTTCATTAAAAGTTTTTGACTAAATCTTTTTCCTTTGAGCATTTCTTAATTGTAGTTTTCTAATTTATTCCATCATTTTTAAAAAAACACTCAAACAAACAAAAAAACAGACTTGTGGGGTTTTTTTTAACTTCCAAAACTGAAATTTTGTGATGCTATCCATTCTGCAAAATCTTATAGGCAATATTTTGCTGGTTAACCATCTATAACACAAGAGAAATGTCTTACAGTGTTTACCAGTGTGACTTGTACTGATAAGGTAATTCAGTTTGCCATCATTACTGCACCTTTATGAGAAGGCTTTGTCAGCACAGCTGCACTTGCAGAGCCTCAGTCTGTTTATGGTGATATTGATTTATCTCTTATTCCACATCATGATGTGTTAACTTTTATTTCTGTATTTGGAAACAAAAAACATCTTATTTTGAAATATCACTGCAAAACTTGTTTTAAAATGTTGCTGAAAAAAATTCTTAGTAGGCACTTTCCTCATAAAATTTGCATGGTGAAAACTGTGGTAATTCCCCCCAGAGTCATCTTCTTCCTACGGATGATAGAAAGTCTCACATTTTCCTGTGTTATGGCACCACCTCAGTTTATATACCAACAATATAATGTAAGTCTGGAATGACTCATGACTCCTGACATTTTGTATTCCTCACCTAGCTGTTCACAATCACCTGGGCCATTCTTCAGTGTCGCTTCACCTTATGCACTGCACAGTTCTGGCTGCAGTTAAAGAGGGGAAGCAGAAAACTGGCTGTGTAACAAGGACAGTAACAAGTTCTAAAGGACAGAAGCAAGAAGCAGTGCTCCTCTCCTATTTTACCTTGTGAAACCAACAATAAAAGTCCTGAAACACCTGATCTGAACCTCATAGATTTACCTCTCCGGTGTGGCATGAAAGCCCCTGTTCTTCCCAGCCTGAAAAGTCAGACTGTTGCTGTCTTCTGTAGGGGCTGTAGGTGTGGTGGAAGCTCTTCAGAATGGCTCCACTCTAATATAGCTCAGCTGTGAGTATTCACTCCGCCTTTTTTACATTTAAAAAGGCTCCAATAGGGTCAGGCTGATGCCCTGTGTTGTTGTCGCTCCTGCCCCGTGGGGCCGCTGCTGGGCTGTGAGGGCCAAGGGGCAGGGAGGACTCAGAGTCCTGCCTTCGTTTAAAAATGGGTGGTCTGGCTCATCGGTCGAAAATCAGCGTGTTATTGTTTGTGGGGACAAGAGGCAGCCGGCCAGAGAGCAGGCTTTGTTAGTTCTGGTGTTCTGGAACTGAACAGCGTGGACACAAAATGCAGGAGCTCAGCATGATTCAGATTTCTTTGGTTTCATTAAATGCTGCAACGCATTTTCAATGTGTTAAACCGCCTTTAAAATTCCGTGATTTATTTTTGGTAGTAGGTGCTAATGAGAAATCAAGTTTTCAAAATTACTCCTAGCATAGCAAGTGCAATCCTTTTAAACGACCCAAACCTAATTAATCTTTGCTATGTATTTACCAAAATCAATTAATCCACTCATCAGAATAGTTTGATCCCATGTTAAAAAGTATGGCAAAACACAGACTTCATTCTCAGTTTCTTATCCTCCTTGCAATGGTTTGTTAATAGTTTTTCTCTGGAAGCAAATATTTCCATTTAGCTCAGGAGATTCCCTAGAGAAAACTGAAAGCAGAAGACACCACGATGTGATACCAAAGATAGCAGTACACTGCAGTACACTGAGTAATGCTAGCTTCCTTTCTGAAAGCTGCAAAATATCATAAAGTGGATCATGCCATCGGATAAAACACTTCATACAACATGGAACTGCTGCTCAGGAATGACAATAAGTTATTCCTCAAGTTTAACAATGTGTTTTCAATGACAGTTGAATTTCTAATTAGAGGATAAAAATCAGCAATAAAGTTGAAAGGTCATTTATTTCAAGAGATGAGTACTTAACCAGTAATGAGCTTCCTTTCACACTGTCCAGATAATTTCCAAACCACCTTAGGAAACCAATTTTACCGATTCAGAAAAAAAACCTTCACTCCTGCTCAGCTCAAATCACAACACAGTTGTTCAGCTGAGCTCTCCTGCAATATTTCACTCTGAATCAAGGAAATGATTTTCAGTATTGTTTTATAGAAATGGCATTATGGACCTGATGCTCGGCATAACTGGAGTGAGTTCCACAAAGGACTATATTTCCTGTTGTTCTGTGTATTTGGGTTAGTCCTGAGAGCCATGTGCTTATGTGCAGAGAGTGGGAAATGATTCCACTTAGAGAGATTGACTCTGAGGGGAAATGATGACATCAGCATAAGACTGTGGTGCTGTGTGGTTATGAAATCTAACTTACTTCAGCCAATTACAAGGAAACATTTGAGACATGCTGATAGGCTTAATTTTAGCCAAATTCCAGACTAGAATATTTCAGCAATTTCAAAGAAAATCCTATTGGTATTCCATTCCATGGTTTTTGAAATTTCACCTTTTCTTTGAGGGTCAGGCCAAAACTAAACATGCACGTTGGGATTTGCCAAGGTTTGAATTTATCAGCTTGTTGACAGCTCTTTGTCAGAGTAATATATTCTACAGCTAGGTCTAAACATTGTCATGACAGTATCCAAATACCAAATAAGAAAAACATTTGCTTCAAATCTATTTGACAGTGGGTGACAGATAATCTGATACTCTGTGATCTTTTCAAGAAGGAAGGGTCTCCTCAGACTTCCATCAGATAAGAGAACTCCCCTGTCATCTGCACTTCAGTCTTCAGCCACATCTTGAGAGACAATGTCTTACAGAGTGGGGTTGTGACAGGAGCCTGTACTCAGGGCTGTCAGGTGATTAGGGATTATTTCAAGTAGTTAATCACTAATAACCCATTACTTATGTCACACTGAATTTTTTACCCATCAGACTCATGGAAAACAACTCACTCAAGATGAAAAAGAAGGTAGTAGCATTCACTTTTTAGTTTACTAAGGGTATCTTGATTTTCTGAGCTGCAAAATTCAGTGGCTACTATTTTTTGTGAATGCTGATCAATTTGTAGTTGAGCTTGGAGAAGAATTAAAAAAACCCAAACATAACTCACAATACAGGAAAGCATTGTATCAGAGTTGCAGTATTGCTGATAGTAAACACTAACAATCAGAAATTACCTTAAAACTCAGAAACCTACTTCTGTATTAGGATTTCTGTGTAGTGACTTATAGAGTTTCCTCTTTTTTTGTAAGTTTCTTTGCATATAAATATTTGTTATTACTCAGATTCCTGAGAGTCAGCATTGTATTGAAAAAACTTTAGTAGTGTTTTGCACAAGTGGAAAGAAAGGATTCTTTCTGTAGGTGAAAATTTAGAAGGCATAAGGTCCCAGAGACCTATGGCAGTAGTCAAATCTCTGGTGGATTGTACAGCAATAGTTATATGCAGGAAAGTCCTGTGTGTCCCTTTGTGGTTGTTCGACACATGAAATCCATATGAAACTGCATACATCCCCCTGTGTTAATGCTGTTAACGTTTTCTACCTCTCTATGTCATTCTGCATCAATGAAGATAACTTTTAGAATTATAAGGCTTCACTTTAAAAAGAGAACAGGACACTTGGCTTTGCCTTTAGGGAATGTTTGCACACAGCAGGGTGTTTGCAGACAAACTGCGGGGATTTGCATCAGTAAATCAGTAAGCGAGATGTATGAAAGAAAGCTCTTACAAAGCATGACAGCAAAATGCATTTAAGATGCTATTGTGAATTACAGTCACAGCTCATTGCATATGGTTTCCCTCCAGCTAAAAATGCTGTTGGGTAAGAGAGAAAACTATTGCAAAACATGGAAATGCAAAACAAGGGCAAAGAAAAAGGGGCACAGGACAGAGGTCAGATTTCCCCTTTAAAAATAGGGCTAAGGAAAGCTTAGATGAAAGATTAGTAAGGCTGGAGGGAATGCCATGGAAAAAATGTCATCAGGCATCTGACCCTCTGTGCCTTCACTGAAGTCTGCATCTGTGGAGGAGTGGCAGCCACAGTCTCCACTGGAATTAGGCTCTTCTTTTGGGTCTAAAATAAGGTTTTTGGCCTAGATACTGTATTCTTATAAAGACACAGGATACCAAATGTGCTACGGAGTGTGTATGTGTATCTCTGTGTGAGTATCACAGGATGAAATGCAGAAGCTATTAGTCCATAAATTATTCCATCTGCATGGCATTTCTCATGTGGTTGTTCCTAGATATCTCAAGCCACAGATATTTTCCACATCACCAGGGATAATTGTTTTGTGTAATTTTTGTTAGGAATGATGCTTTAGTGGTACTGCAAATGAATAAAGCTGTTGGAAAAGGATAGAAATACAATGCTGTGTACATCAAGTTGTGCAAGTGGTTTGAAATAATTCATTTCACTTCAGAAAACCGTTGAAGGCCCTACCAAACACAAACAATCAGCTCAGACTGATAAGAGGAGGTTTTTCTTCCTTCTAGAACTTTTGGAACTGGTGCTAGGTGCCATAATCTGTGCAATTATTTTTCACAGAAAAGATCTTGTGGCAGAAAGCTATGAAAATAAACACAAAAATACCTGAAGGTTGGAATTCAGCAACTGTTCAATAGCTATGTCTTACTTCTCTTTCTAGTCCACCAGCATACTGGAGTAGGTATCAAAGAATAAGGCCTGTCCCATCAACTGAGCCAAGAAACTTTTCATTTGGGGTCTTCTTCAGTTTTAGCGGCACTTGTATTGAGCTTAATTTCATCACAATATCAGGGCTTTGAGGGAAGAGAAAATCTGGAATAGGATTTTGGACTGGATTAGCAGGCTGGTTGAGCAAAGCATGAGTCCTGTTCGAGAAAAGAATTGCTTGTGCTGCTTTGTGAGTTGCTTTTCCTCAACCACTGCCTAATGTGTTGCATCCACTTGGTTCAATATGGGAAGCAAATGTCTCTACAATTGCACAGAGCTAAGATTTGTAAGTGGAAATCTGTAGGATTTCTGTAGGAAATGGGAATCTTCATCTATATCTGTAGTTGACTGCAACCTGCTCTTGGCATGTATGACCAAAATTAGGAAGTTATTCTGAGCCTGCAAAGACATGATGAGTGTATTTTAATACAGATCCTTCCCAGGAAGCATAATGCTACTACTGAACAATGCTTTCCGATGCTCACTGAAACCACCATTTGATCCTACAGAGAATTAAATTAGAACAGAACTTTTTGTAATAATCACCTGATCAAAATAACTTGCTGGAGCCATCACATATAAGGACAACTGCCCTAAGAAGTAGATCACATGCTATTTTCAATTAGTAATAGGTCCAGGGAGAGCAAATTATGTAAGAACTATTTCCTAATCTCCAGGGAAGGGAGAGCAATGACTGTCTCGAACACATTCCAGTGCTGCAAGGTACAGCAGGACTGCCTTCTTGCTGCAGTGTCTGCATACTTTTGGGAACATGGCATGGCACATGGGGCCGAGGGGGCAGCTCTAAACTGTGGAATGAGTCACCCAACCATCCTGCCAGGTCCTGGCACTACACATCCCTGCACTGCATAAAAAAATACATGCAATGACCAACTTGCAAGTTATCATGTTCGTGAGGGCCTTTGTTGAACAACTTTACTCTGAGGCAGACAATGAAGAAATTTCTGAGATGGTGGATTTTTTTTAAAAATTTGTTAAGTTTTCTGAGACTGCACTCTATTAGACTTCCTGTTTAGCAATGCTTCAACGCTATTCCAGGAGGTCTAATGTCCTAAATTAACTTCCATCTAACACTAGGAGAGAGCAGGTTGTGCAATATCCCAGTATTATGACATCTATCACCACCATGGCTAACTGCAGCAGAGGCCACAGGTGACTTTGTCACTTTGAACTGAAAATACACATAAAGACACTTGGTCAACTAGTAGAGAGGGAAGTGGGTGTGACTGGTCTGCAGAAGAGGCTGTTCTAAGCCATGTGGATGTAAAGCATCCTGCATCACTTAGCCTAGGTCCCACTGACTGCTTTGTGGAGAAGCTATTAACAATATAGGCACAGTCAATGGGCAAGGGAAGTCGGAGAGAAACCACTCCATTTTGTGTATGATGCATTTTTCAGGGTCTGAGAGGTATCCAAGCAGAAATCTATCTTCATACTTCTTGAACCCGGAGTGACTTTTTTCCCTACAGCATCTCAGGAAGCAGTAAAGATTGACTGAAATTTCTACCAAAACATGCTTGATGGAATGGCTTCCTAGGACATAAAATTCTGTTGGATACAGAACTGGATGTTTATTCTAATTCACTCTCTCTGTAAGCTGCTTCATCCTGACTGAACCTCTGTTTGTTCAGTGAGCTCTAGGAGCTAAAACCACACCTAACAAATTAGAGAGAATAAATTACAGAAATAGGAATTCATGGAGATTCCTAAATCTATGTGTGCTTTGTAGAACACTTCATAAACTATTCAGAAACACTGTATTATTTAACACAAAAAGTGCTTTTCATAGGTACAAATATCACTGATGTGACCAGTCATTCATCTAACAGCATAAAGCTGTTGGAGGAAGGAGAGTAAACTTGAATAGAAAGGAAGTCACATCTGCCAGCCCAAGATGGGTATTCTGCGTATCCCAGGGCATCTTATATGGCAGTAGGGCACCTGTGTTTAGGCAGCTGCTGGCTGGTCAGCTGACTAGCGGCACATTGGTCACCTCTGACTTTGATGAGCTGCTGTCCCCGACTCCACTGGGAGTGGGTACACCAAGTTCACTTGCACATACTTCCATTTGGGTATCTGGTTCCTAGCCCAGAGATCTTCTGTCACAGTGTAAAGACTTAGTGCATTTGTAGGGTTGCAAAGTTACCAAAATTTTCAATGATCTAACACAGACTTTCATGCCAGACCACTCCTCACTTTCCTAACTCTTAAAACACCAAGAATTCTTCAAAGCAGAAGAATAAAGTCTCACAGTGTCATAAAGTGAACGATGACAGAATGATGGAAAAACAGCTTCAAGCATCGGTTCCCTAACTGCAGTGAAAAAGAGACCAAGAGCAGAAAGAGAGGGGTGGGTGGGAAGCAAAGGGGCTGTTTCTCAGTCACACAGTTCCTCATACTCAAGAGACAAACTGCTTGCAGTGGGTATGAGAAAACTCTAATTGCAACTAAATTTCACAGTTCTATCCATTTACCTTCTTTATTTTACAGATTTTTACATTCAGTGGAGTCACATTAGTGTCTGAATGAGAACAACCTTTTTTTCTGTTTCACTCTAGAGCAATTATTAAATTAGGACTTCTTAGTGGAATCTTTGCATTTCCATGAGTGATGAATCTAGTATTTGTTCCTATCCCAAGGGAAATTTCCCCAAGCAATTTATTTTCAAACTTGATTTGCTCTTCCCTTTCTAGGAACACCCTGGATGTCAGCTGTTGAAACCCAAAATATGTTCTACAATTTATTTTCCAACTTATTATTCAACTTATGTTGATGTGTGGGGCAGCTACTAATATTTTTACAACTGAAGTCTCCCCAGATCTCTCTGCTATTTTTTTATTATGCAACCAACTTCTTTGGTAGATCCCTGAAACTAATATGGAAAAACTCATCAGTTTTTCACAGAACAGAAGAGTACTGTAGCATGGTTGGTTTTTTTAGAACCCTCTTAAAGTGATATATTTAGGAGGTATGAGGGGAAAGAACCGGGCAGGCCTTTATTTATCTTCCCAACAGGTGCAGTATAGGGAGGCACAAAGGCAGCATTTGCTAATTTCAGTTTTGCCAAGTACAAAGCACTCTCTGATCTGCTGAAAGACCATTCCCTGCTTTCCTCCTAAACTCAATGAGCTTTTTATTTCAGTGTGATAATATTAAATATTTTTTCCTGTGATTAGAATGCACTGTTTTTTCAACAGGGTGGACAAGCTTTTCAACTCAAGCAACAACAATGGTAAGTAAGACAGGTCAACTTTGCATTATCCTCCTACATTAGTATTAAAATAAAGAAAATAAAAATAAGGAAAAAATCAATTTACACCACAACAAAATAAAATACAAATGCTCAAAAATAAATCAAGGGCACTTTTCTTTGCCAGTGTAGCGTTTTATAAATCAAATTAATTAGATTGCAAAAGTAGCCTGAAACCTAGCAACGATAGAGGCAGAAGGTCCAAGAATAAATCTGAGGTGCTCTGGTATCTCAGAAGGAAGTGTGGGAGCAACACTTGGAAGTTAGCAATGGGAGGGCAAAGGCAGTCTAAGAGCAACTTGGTTCCCAGCGTGCAACACGATCTGTGCAGGAGGACGCTGCTCTGTGGGGCTCAGGACGGGAGCGCAGCCCACCCTCACAGATCTAGTTACAATAGTTAGGCGTAAGTTTGCTTTCCATTTGTGGAAGGCTTTAAATTTATTAACTAGAGGTGATGAACAGAAACTTTCTAAAGAACTGAGAGGGAAAATAACTTAAGGGGTTAGGGTTTCGTCCTTCCCTCATCCACCAAAATTCATTTACCTGTGACTTGAATATGGTGCTTGGAAATAATATATATGGGCATGACTTTGAGTGTGATTTGGCTCCGAGACTGCAGGAAGTTAGAAATAATAGGAATGCATTTTACAGTCAGTGTTGCAGAGGGCCAACGGTGATGGTAGAGGTGGATGTCTGTATACATTTCTTTTGCCTCGCTATGCAGCAGGGAGAGCAGCAGCTGCGCCACACAGTATGGTGCCATATAAAATGATTATACAGGTCCAGTCTCCTGCACGGAAAGCAGTAAACAGTGTTGTAAAAAGTTCACATGCTGGGTTCTTGAATTTTCAGGAAAGCTTTCTATCAGCAGTGTTAATTCTGACACAAGCCAAATCCATATAGTAAAACAGAATTCCCATTCAACTTCTTTTTCCTCTCTGAAAAATTGCCTAGCCCTGAAAATATAGTATTAAAAGAAACCTAACTTCAATTAGCTCTTACCCAATCTTTATGCTTAGATTGGTTTCCCACTGAAATGCCTCTCTATGTGCCTACTTGTATGATTTACATGACTTTTTAACTTGTTTGACAGTGCCTATTATCTTGATACATCAGGCTGTGGTATTGTTTAAAATATTTTAAATAGAATGCAAGTATAATTATAGGAAAAAAGCACTCAACGAAAAAAACCAGTTGTGTTTAAAAGTCAATAGAAGTAAAGGCTGTTTACACAGGGCATCTTCATGGAGAACAGTGTTACTGTATCTCCAAAGCAGTCTCAACTGGTATGTCTGTTCTCTTCCTTTCACAAATCATTTCATGTTTTAAAGATCATTCTTCTAACAGACAAAATATGCACCTAGTTTTCATCACAACTTTTATATGTATCTCCTTTATAAGTTGAATAAAGTTTTATTAGATCTCTGTCTAAAGTAGACATGCTGACTTTTAATTTTGGTTCCTTGCCAATATGTGTATGCTCCAGGCAGTATTCAAGCAGAGCTTGCAAACCCTTACAAAATGAAGTTGGCAGACAGTTGATAAATGCTTTGGCTCAAAATTTGGCATGGTCGCTTAACTCATGGCCATGAGTTATTTCCTAGATTGGGGAGAATAAATAAGGCAAATTTACAGAGCTGCCTACTGGGGACGGACTTGCACCTGTCACTGTGGGATGATGCCCACAAATAGTTTGAAAAGGTTGCTCTTGAGAGACTTGGCACTTTTACAGAAGCACATCCAAATGCCATAGCCTGTGACAGCTTAAGAGGGCACCTAATTAATGAGCAGCTCTTATGAATATTGGTTAAAGGAAAGGGGGGAGAGTAAAGATTGACAGAGTGATTGCAATAAATTAGAGGAAGTAATTATATGAGGAAGGGTTATTTTATTAGTCACCAGGAAAATTAAGGCCATTGAATTTAAACGCACTGGTAAAGGTCTTTGGCGTCATAGCTGTATACTAGTCATCCACTGGGATCAGTTAACTCATTGATGCAAACTTCACTTTCCAGATATGATATTTTGAACCAGCTAAGATGAAACTGTCTTACAACGGCATGGCAATCTACTCCAAAGAAGCCACAACTGATATGATATACAGGACTCAATTTTTTAGGAGTATCATAAAGGCCTTAAATAATTAGCCATGGAAGCCTCTTTCTACAGTGACAAATTCCATCAGGCTGAAGCTCTCCAGAAACCTTCTCTAAGCTGAGTGGTGTGTTTAATTTGGTGATCCTCTTTGTTAAGATCACTTTGTGAGGCTACACTCTCAACAAGTCAGGAAATTTCTCACTTTGTTAATCTAATAATCTTTAAATAGCTCAAAGAGCATTTGGCCTGAAAAAAAAAAGCCTGGGAGCTTGCAACAGCACTGCCTCTGAAAAATTTAGTTATGTACTTCAGAGACTGCAGTGACAAAAATTGCTGAGATTTTTCTTAACATTCTGGTGTTAGTCAGTTTATGATTTCTCAGCTTCTTGCTCTTGTGTGTTCTGTTTATAAGTAGCAGAATCTAGGGAAATAAAGAGTTTGGGGTATTTCAAGTAGATTGCTTCTTTTGGAAATGTCAAAACACTGCTTAGATGCCCATGTGATGCAGAAGCCATAAGCCTCTTTTTTTATCTCTGCTTTCTATTGTAGTCCTCCAACAAGTTCGCCAAAGTTTTCTCAGAGAGTCCTTCGGGTGGTGCTTCCCAGAACTAGCCAGTCCAAGGTTCACCTTCATTAAGTAATGGCTTCAACACTTCACACCCTGGAAATTACCTTGAGAAAAGGCATTTGATGCATATATGAGGTTCTGAATTCTTACTGGTGGACCTACTATGAGTAGAGCTAGTATGAGTAGCAGCAGTGGTGTTGTACTATTATTGCTACCTAATCCTCCTGTCATTAATATAGTAAGTACTCATACTTACTATACAAGGACTGCCACCAGGTCAGGTAAGTTCTTGATCAACAAAAACCTTTAGGAAGCAACAAATCTGTTAAGTACCACATTATAAACCTGTTACTCCTCTGATCTGCTGGCTGCAAATAAGCTGGGTGCAATAAGGAGCAAAAGCGTACAACCCAGTTGTATCACTTCTCCAGAGCTCATTACTGCTTGTGAATTCTAGCCCTATCAAGAGAGAATAATTCAATATTTTTAGGTCTTGAATATTGACTCATCAAAAATCAGTTTTATTCCCCTGTCAATCTAATTATTTTCAGAGTTGCTACACTTATTTTGTAACACAAACACAGAGCTGCATTGATAATCATCGCATTGTAAGAACATCTTTGAAAGAATCTAATTTTAAACAGGGTAAGAAACATGAGCCTCCAAACTAATTTTCTTCAAAGCACAGATCTTTTGAAAGTTCATAAATATTTTAGTCTGGGTTTTTTCTTTTTTTTTTTCTTTTTTTTTTTTTTTTTGGGTTGGCAGCCACAGAACGCATTCTGATTAAACCATATAATATCCAGTCAAATAACAGATCAAATAGAAAGGACACTTAATACATGTGTAAATAATTTGAATTACAAATAAGACACTCTAGAAGGGGCTTGGCTCTAGGTTTGATACAGAGGATTAGGCTCTTGTATTAATACGTGCACTTGGTGTAGCTATTTTCAGATGGATACTTCATCTATCATTGTCCTCGAGCACTAAGGAGGGCCAGTAAGTAAAGTGATCACACTGGTCTGTCAACACTACTTGCTTAAGATTCAGTCGTGCAAAAAGTTTAGTTTTCATATGTCCCCCACCAAAGAAGGTGCCAAAACTGAGGAATGTTCCTGATGATTGCTCTGCTCTTGCCTTCCACAAAACCAGAAAATATTTCAAAAAGACTTGTAAAATAAAGCAAATGCTATTGATAAGTCAGTGTTAAAACCAGTGTACTTACTCAAACTACACACCTGGGCCTATCAGATCTTTCAGAATTGATAGGAAATAAATACTATTTAATGACTTCTATACTTTCCACAAGATTATCTTCAAGATTAAATTCAGTTTTGCATTTGGGAGTGCATTAGGGAGCCTGTCTTTATACCTTTTGTTTGCCAATATTTGCAAAGCATCTACAGTCTGCACATTCATGGCTTTGTAGAAGCTATTTACATAGTCAATATTAAAAAATAATAATCAAAAATTCTTACTAAAACATCTAAACTTGAAAGAAAAATAAAGAAAGGGCTATGGAAGTAATGCAAATAGAAGAAACTTATTTAGTGTAAATTTTCAATATAGTAGAAAAATAAGTGTTAGCTTTCAAAAAGTTATTAATTAATAGACCCTGTCCATTTTGCACTTTTTTTTTTGCAGCCTCCAGTGGACAATTCTGTAACTCACTAACAGACTACATACACAGTTTCTTTTCTATGAACTTAATAGGACCACAAAAGGGGTCAATATTACTGCCTTTAATGATCCTTCTGAAACACAACATAATAATTTCTGTATTGTGGCAAAATGAATCATTCCAGTTCAACCTGTACAGAAAAACTTACTATATTCTTCACCTATGCATTAGATGTATAGAATACATTTTCATCAGAACCTTAAAGCTGTTTCATGAACACATCCTTTCCGTTCAATAACTTTTAGAAAACTGTATGAAAACCATATCAATTTCCTGAATTTTTAAACCATAAGAAATGTTTATTCCCTCTTTCCCAGAGTCTAGATAGCTTAGAATAGGGAAACCAGAGGGTGCACTACAGAAATCCTACAGTCCTTAAAGAAGGAATACATCATTTTTCCAATCAAGTAGTTTCTCAATATCCATTCAAAGTCAATATTTATTGTCTAAAACAGTTTTGTGCTATACCCCTGCCTGAAAGTAATTTCTTAGTTTAAATGAACCGGTGATCTCTAATGATACAATGATGTTTCATGGCTATTGTTCTTAGATATTATTCATGGCTGACATATGCAAGATTGTCTAAAAGGTGTTTTGTGTGTGTTTATTCATAAATCCTGTAATTAAGAAAAGTTCAGGTAATGTTTGTTATGCTTACCATCTTTCTTGGTGGGTTCCGGCATTGTTGCAAGAATTCTTTATTCCGAGTGAGTTTCAGCCTTTCAGATGCAGTAAGTAGTAGCCCCAAGTCCAGCTGAGAGAGTATGCAGATCAGTATGACAAGCAGAGGGTAAGAAGAATTCCTCTGCTTTATATACTGCGGCTGAAATATCAATCAAAATAGCACCTCCTCTCTTTTCAATGCAAACACTTTGAAAATTGACAGTTATGGGAAACCCTCTCACATCTGTTGTCTGTAGCCTCTGCTCCCTTGGCTTTTGGAAGGAATCTCTGCTGCATTGCATGGGGCTGATGAGAACATCTATAACTTTCTAAATTCAGCTGCACAGCTCACTCTCTGTGTCTCTCTCTGCAACATGCAGACACGTATACACACGCAGATAGAGGTTGAAAAAGTGACTGCCATGCTGTTAAAGAGCCCCTTCTGACTGCAGAACTCACAGGAAATGCATGCATACATTTATGCCTTTTCTCATGACATAAAAGTGACAAGCAGTTACAGAAAATATGCCTGCAGTGAAAACTCTTTCCCTTTCTCTAAGAGAAAGTTGTATGCAAAGACAGACAGAGAAGTAATTTGCAGTATTAATGAATTAAAAATGACTATTGTGTTCCTGCTTGCAGCAGTGAAGAACCTCCATATCTCCATTCTGTTTACACTTACTACACTTTCTTGGGTCCTTTCCCTGTGGCCACCCTCATTTTGGCTTTGGTAGACACTACCATGTTCCTTTCAGCACGACTATCTCATTAACTGGAGAGATGGCTGCTGAGAGTTGAGATACTCTCTTTTCCACTCATTCAGGAGATCCAACACTGCTTGCCTTTGCCAAGTCAGGAAACTAGACAGAAGGAATGGAAATCCTATCTGTAGCACACGCACGGAGCCACTAAACTAAGCCACTGGGTTGCCCTCCTCTTAAACTCCCACTTAAACTATGAACATGGAGGCACCAGAAATGCAGGTCAAGTTAATCAGAGGGTACTAGGATTTACTTTCTTATGCTCTTTTAGGATTTTGAAACAAAACTGCAGTGAAAACAGTACAATGGTTGAAGTGGTCCGTGAAGTTTTCAGGCTATTAAAACATGTATTCACATCATTAGCACCTATCAGTAAGAACTAGGCTACTAGAAAGACTGGTCAGCGTATGAATACCTGCAAATGTTATAGGAAACATATCTTACATCTTTGAATAGGAGTTGGAGATAAAATAACTATGATGTGCCTTGTAATTCTATAGCCAACATATGATAGTTTCGTCTGCAATCTGTTTTATAGATATCTTATGAAGGAAAGCCATTTCATTCCTTTTTTTTTTTTTTTTTTAAGACACTGATGCCTAAAATCCTGGAAAATAGGCACTCAGAAAAACATTAATGGAGAAAAATAGACAATACCTTTATTGGGAATTCGGAGGCTTTGGGTCTCCACCGGGCCTACAAAACGCGTGTTGTTTCAACAAGGATCTCTGCTTCCAAAAAACCCTGAAGAACGAAGAAGAACCCCGAAGAACCCCACCCTTAATAAGGTTACAGTTTTTATACCCTTCCAAACAATTAACATATTTGATACCTATAACCAATCACCATTTCTAATTCC
>JAWWEW010000041.1:62960056-62998432 GCA_035583185.1 Anabacerthia variegaticeps | reverse complement strand
TACAAAATACACACCAAACCCTCTAAAAATCCACAAAAATACACATCAAAAATACACACCAAACCCTTAGGCATCAACACCAGCCACCATCTGACTTTTTCTGCTCTACTCCTTGTGTTGTTTATTATTTGACGGGTTCACATCCTGCAAACTACAGAGAAAAGGCAAGACTTCTGCCCTCATGAACTTAAACAAGAAATATTAAAGCTATTTTCCTCCTTTCTTTCATATAACTATCTAAGCAAATCTCCTTATATCAGTGAAATAATTCCCATCCTTGGAAAACAAAGAGAACTGACCCGAAAACTCCACTGGAGATTTTGTCCCCCTGTGTGAGGTGGCAATAGTGTGGCAGTTGGGAATCAGGGCATGAAAAGACCTAATAACAATGCAGAGATCACTTTTTCTTGTTCCCCTTTCTTCTACTCACATCCAGGCACTGAACACTGTGATGGCTGGAACCAGAGGGTGATGAAGAGCAGCTGTTGATGCTCTCCAGCACGGTGTTTCCTTAGTGGCCCTTTTGTAAGATGTAGAGATAGTTTGCTTCGCATTCCACCCATCATGTGCCAAGAGGTGCTGAGAACTATGCCTCTGGAGATCCCTGTTAATACAAACAGGATTAAATATGGTCACACTCTAGTACTGATGGGTTAGAGAGGATCTCCACTGCGATCTCACAGTGAGAAAGGTTTGGTGGCAGGTGCTTATCCCTACAGCCTAAAGGGCTTCCTTTACACTAAGAGGAAGAAGGATATTCAGGAAGACAGAGTCTAATTCATAGCCCACCTTTATGCTACTAAAGAAGTCAGTACTGAGACCATTCACCAAACCAGAAGGCAAGTGAAAGTATGTGGTTCTCATCTGCACAGCAAAACTCCTTCTCCACCCTTAAGTGAGACTGCAGTCAATATGTAGACAGGGAATGGTTACTGGCATGTGCCTGAGTGGTGCTTAGGCACAGGAGGGAGAATGCTGGCTGGCCCAAGCCAAAATAGTACCAGGCAGCATGCTAATCATCCTCCAGGATTATAATCACAGGACACCATTTGAACCCATGCCCTAGCTCTGCTTTATTTACAGGTATAGACATAGCTAGAAAAATTAAATTGGCTCTATAACCTCTGCTAGGCAGCAAGGGCCAAAGATAGGTTATGGATAAGAAAAAGACACGAAATACTATAGCTTCCTTTGTAGGGAGTTGAAAGATCTGTTCTTGAGCTCTCTGTTTTGTATGGGCCAGATGCAAGTGCAAACAAAAGGCTATTCGTGGAATAAATTGTGGAGTAGCAACTGTATGAAAATTTGCTCATCCTTTCACTCTTTCCTGCCCTTACCTTATACTTGCATAATTACTTGAATTTCATTTTATGTTCTGTTTTACTCTTTTAAAAGCGTGTTGCAACTTTCCTGTAATGTAATTTTTAATAGTATTATAGAAAGTACCACTGGGGTAGATTTAGACTGTGATATCTCAGTGTACCTTAGCACAAGCAGTGACAGAGAAGGCAGTTTATTTCCTAAGAAAGCAATCCATATTTTATTTGTTTCAGTCTAATTCCCAGCAGAGTCCATGCCTCAAGCACCTACAGATACTTCATACTACAGCAAAAACAACCTAGTCATTTCAGTTTAGTTTCCTCCCTGCAGAAATATTGTCACAATATTGATGCTATCTTGCTTGTGCTGTAACCATTAATACTTTAGTGCTATTGGGACTTTCATTCTTATACTTCTTTTCCACATTTGCGGAGTGTGTGGTAGTCATCAAGCTTGCCTTATCACTACATAGAAAAGAGGTATGGATTTTGGCCAACAATTGTCCAAATTGCTTTAAGACTGCCTCAAAAAGAAGGAAAAAACTCTAAGGAAAGAAATTCCTGATGGTCATCTCTAGTCTTGTGCCTCTTGGACCACAGAGATGTCTAAACATACTTCCAGTGATACATCCACCCAGCCTGGATACTCTTTCTTAGTTAATGTCTACTCTCTCTGTTAATAAATGCATTTATCTACTCATTCTGTGAAGTTTAAATTTTTAACTGTATTTTCTTGCAGTCCCACTCTGCTTCCCTGGATATGGCAACCACTCAGCTGGTTGAATTGCAGCTCATCTTGTGAAGGAACTGAACCAGAGGAGGAAGCAGTTAGCTCCTCTGTGCTGACTTCTGAGCAAGTGAAAGGGCCATGAACCATCTCTGGACTCGGCTGCCAGCCTAAAAAGACAAAAGACTGAGCCAAACCCTTCATAGGAACTGAGGTGGAAAGAGCTGAGCTCCACCTTGTTTTCAGCCTACCTCCTGTACCTCAATAGACAGAACTAAAGGCTGTGCCATCCCCAGTCATCCTTTCATTAACTTATGCTATTGCTAAAGCACCCACGCCTATTTGCCCAGGCTGCCTCATGTCTCTGGATGGAAACATCCTTCTCATAACTTGATATTCTCCTTCCACACATTGGCTTGTGACCTTGTATTACATCCTTTCTGTAAAGTGAATGTCTTCTGAAAAAAATTTATCCTCATCACAGGATGGCTTTTGTGTACCACCATGACTCCTTTTCTTCCACCACCTCAGGGGCCAAAAATGTGAAGCTCTCTGAGCCTTTCCCTTCCATGCCTGCCCCAATTAGTCTTCTGTGGTCTCTTTCCAAAGCCTGACTATCCTATTTTAACTCTGTTCAGCTCCTTGAGCAGTTTCCAAACAGCAGCTAATCAAGGCGTTGGATAATTAAATGATTCTCTCGTCTGTTTTTAATAAATTCCCTTGGTTAAACATCCAAAGCCCTTATTTGCAGTTGCAGCTGCTAGATCTGCATCAATAACTTCATGTTTGCTGCTATTTCAAGGACTGAACTCTCTCACTTCAGCCTCTAAAGTAACTGTTTGTTACCAGAGAAAAATCTCCATCTTGTCACCAAGCCAAAGGATCAGGACACTCCCAGATGATCTCAGAGACAAGTCTTTAACAAAAGTATTTAAACAAATGTTAGTCATGTTTTTAGTTTCTGGTAGTGCTTTGAGGAGCAGGGAGTTGGACTTTGTGATCCTTATGGATCTCTTCCAGCTTGAGATACTATATCTAAAATTTTTTCACTGACAAATTTTATTGACATTGAGAAAAGCTGATCAACTGAGATAAGAATGAAGGCCAGAAATTATCAGGATCAGTTTAGATGAGAAAGGGAAAGGCTTCCCAGTCCACACAAAACGAAATCTGGAAATAGTGCTCAGAATGCTAATGTGTCTATGTGTTTATATTTAAAAAATAAACAGCATCATGGTTTTGTTCTTAATGAGGAATACAGAGTTTTGCAGTTTTACATAACAGAAAACAATTTTTCCCCACGTTTAATATTTGGAGCCTTCAGGAAACAGTTATTTACAGAGCCCAAGAATGAAGGATGAAGGATATGAAGCAGTAGCAGATGGAGTTTCCTCTGCCATCAGGAGAAAACATAAATGTGCTTCTTCAGGAGGACACTGGAATGAGGTTTAACAGTGCCCAAGGCCCATCCAAGTCTCACATCCTCTCCCGCCAGGCCTGAAAATCCTGTTCTTCATGTTGAGAAATACATTTATTGCAGGTGGGTTTGTGTGCAGCTGCAGTGCCAGCTGCACTTTGAGCTCAGGGTGGCAGGAGCCTGAGGCAAGAGGCTGGAACCTGGTGCTGACCCTTTGCCTAACAAAAGGCACTGGGGACCTGTGGTGCCAGCCAGGTGACCAAGCTCAGGGTCAAAACAGGAGCCAAGGACTGGAAGGAGCTGGAAGACCCCAGACTTTCACATACTTAGACTGTGAGCCCATGGAATCCTTGGTTTGGGGTTCCTCTTTGTAGGCACCAAACTTGAGTTGTTATTTTGATATTGTACCCTGATTAAATTATTTTAAGGATCCAGACGTCTGACACTCTGCTATGGGAAAGCTGGGGTTGAGCCAGTGAGGAATGTTTGAGTGTGGGGTGTGTAGGGAGTCAATCCAGGCACCCGTCACTCACTGGAGCCACTCACAGCAGAGGTCCCAGCTCAGGTGGGATGGGCATAACTGCCAGAGTGGCTACTGGGTGGTCAGAAAGGAAAGTTTCCTTAATACTCCATGTCTACAGCAGAATTGCATCATAGTGATGATATTTTGTGCTCATATTCTGCCTTTGCCACAGTCTCATTAAAATAGGATATTATGCATTCTGATGAATTTATTTATTGTTATTATCTGTGGTATCTGATGTCACTGACAATCTGCAGAGCTTTTTTTTTCTTTTTTTTTATCAAATCCATTATTTGAATTTCTAGGATGCTGGCAAGTGGAAAGCTAAAAATGTACAACTAAAACGTGCAGAACTTCTATTTTTGCAAGGGAAGAATATATTTTTAAGGATATCCGTTACTCTTTAAGTCTCCATCTAATTTGTGAAGGCAGTTCCTTTTGTCTGACATCATTTCTGAACTTGTTAGTGTTGATGAAAGACACCTGGATTTACCTGGCCAGCTCAATTTAAATGCAGCCTTGCACTGTAGACCTGACAGGAATTAAAAAAACCTTTCTACCCTGTCACACACTCTACTTTTCAGTCATGTAAATGACACATGACCTTTGTTGAGAAGCGATGAGAAATACTTTCTGTATTGATGTAGCATCCACAAATGGGGTCTTACTCTATCCAGCAAGACGAGGGAAGATTAAACTTTAAAGCCTACATTGCTTTTTTTTTCCAAGGCAGTCGGCTTGGAGGCACTTCAAGGCATGTACAAGATGTCGTTGACAGATAAACACCACTTGTCAGCTTTACCTTCTGCCTTAGAATGACCCAAAGGGTGACATTACTGTGTAAGCAACACATGCCCCATGGTGTCCTGTAGCAGTCAGAGTGTTTCCTTTCTGGCAGCGAATTCCAGCGCACTGAGGCTCTCAGCACCAAAGTCAAGAGCTAGTCCCTAGGTCAGGGCAGCAGGGAAAACAGCAGGAGGAGGAAGGAGAGAAGCTGCTTTCTGTCGACTGCTTGGCTGGATCAATCATAAAAAGCTAAGATGAGGGTTGCTAAGAAAGGAAAAGTGAACTTTGCCACTGCTCTTCAAGAGAGCCAGAGTTTATTTCACTCTGATTTTTGGAGAAAATGTGAAAGAAACTTTGCAGCCAGGAGAGGAGAGAGACATTGCAGGTCAGGTTTTTGTTCTTACTTCTGCAGGTGAAACTGGGAGCAGCTCCTCACCTGAGCTATGCCTGGGTAAGCAAGACCCATGCTGGGTTTACATGCTGCATTGTAATGGAATCTGTCTGATTGTGAATGCCTGATGCAGGATAGCAAGCAGAGGTTTCTTTGTCCCTGATTTGACCTCTTCATTAGGCATGTGAAATTTACCTCAGCAGCTTAAAAAGCGCACATGGTTTGACCTAGCAGATTATGGTGTGTCACACTGGTACTCTGCGTCCACCACTGCTGGTGAGGCCTGGGATGAGGAAAATTTCCCTTCATCATTATAAACCAAGGGCTCTCATCTTGGGCTCTTTCTCAGAATGGCATTTTTTTTTTTTGTAGGTTTTTTTTTTCTGATGTGAATATAGCGTTTCACCACTGAAGTTGGTGGATTAATTTTAAATTATTTTCAGTTCATTTGATCAGTCTAATTAGCAGTCTGCAAAATTTCGAAAACATGTCTGTAGAAATTTAGCCCTCAAAATTCCTGACATCCATAACTATCCCAATAATAGCCCAGATTTTCTCAAATTCTTTTTTCCCAGTCTGTTTCCCTACTGATTACAATTAGCATGTTCCAGTTTCAATACACTCCAGGTACCTCTTGCACCTAAAGATGCACACCCTCTATATTAAAGGGAATACTTGCACAGGGCCTTCAAATGGAGGTATTAGAAATACATTCATATCAAAAAACCTTATTTTATCTCCTTCAGAATTTTAAATATTGTAGTCTTACAAGTTTTAATACTTCATGGAGGTAGATAAATATTTTAAAAACTCAGAATAAATCCTATAAATCCAGGTGTCAAAGGTCCTTAACATTCAAAACTTTGAAATTAACTCTTTGATAGCCTGGAAATATTGTGAAAGTGGCCATTCCCAATCAGACCATCATGATCTAAGGTTATCCTCGCATTATAATGATCTCATGGAGGTATTTAATAGAAATACATTCAATTCTCAGATATCCAAAGGAGTTCATACACATCACCCTAAGCAGCTTCCTTAACTGGGACACACCTCAGTTCTCCCTTTGTAAATAGGGGTTGATAGCCCATTATTTTACCCTCCAACTTTCATCATACCTTCTTTGCTTCCTTAAAGAACCTATGGAGGATGCATCAGTAACAGTTTGCACAGTGAAACCTCAATCTGAGTTGCTATTATGATATATTATTACCATTTTACATTGCCTAAAAGATACTGTTGGATATGAAGAGATGGAATAAAAAGTGTCAAGTACTAGGTCTGGTATTAGATTCTATCTATTAAATCACTTGTTCTTAGCATAACTGCAGTATAATTATAACAGGATAATACCCTAGGCTAATTTATTTGACATATTAATGGTATAGTTTCCTGATACATGTAATCCAGTGCTGCTGCAACTGCTGCTGTCAGGATGGGCCCATTCTCCCCTCCCCTCTCTCTTCCTCTTTCCTCATCCAGAAGGCTTAGTTCCCTTCCTTGTGCTGGACTTATGCAGGATGAGTCAGTTGAGCTTACTGCTCTGAGTGGATCTTACTCTTTTGGAGAGGAGGTACTTTATATCTGCTGGCTGAGCTGGCTGGAGCAATGCCCTCTATCAGCCCTGTGACTGCTAGACGTGAGGCAAAGGGAACACACGGCAAAGGAGTGGAACTGTCCCTCTTAGCTGCAACCTACACACACATAGTGTTAGGTTTAACAGGAAATTATACCCTCGTTGTGTCCGAGGTCCACAGTTTATAAACATCCACTTCCCATTCTGGAAGATATCTGAGATACGTGTGAATTACAGCATATTGATCTCTTAATTCCAAAAACATCTGTTGTGTGGAAAGATTTTTCTTATTTTACCCAAATCTTTCTTCCTTGGTATTGTATGAAAAAAAGTCAAATTCCTTTCAAACTTCAGTGAACCACTGGGGGGTCCCATTGGTCCACTGAGGAGAGTGAGCATGGCCTATAGGGGATGTGACTAAAAAGACAGGGCCATCCACTGGGAGCTCAAAGCAAATCTGCAATAATTAGCCGTGAATCCCTGTCTTGGTGGAGGCCTCCACCTTCTCACTAAGAAAGGAGTTTAATTCAGTTTTTCTCATTTGCTGTATGAACCCCCATAATTTTGTGGTTGCCCTTGAACTTGCCAGATGCCTTCTTCCTGTGTATATTATGTAATGAAAGGAATAACTAACAAGTGTTTTATTTTATGTAACATAATTCATATGGCTGAATGACAGCAATGTGGTGGTGGCAACACCATAGCTTCATTTATGAACATTTACTGGCTTTGACATGAACAGCCCGTTTTTGCTATTTCCAAAGTCTTTGTAACCTCTATCCACTCTGAGTCAGCACTGGGCTGGATATTAGTGATGTCTTTTAAATAAGTGATGAGAAGATTTCCTTGGGGAAAACCTTGCATGTAAAAGATTCTGACTCAAAGTTTTTAGAGATCATTGAGCATTAATTTTAAGGATAAGCTGTCACTCAAAAAGGTGCATGAATTGGTAAGATTAAAAATCAAAAAAGACTGTTAGAATCAGTTAACAAGGACTTATTGCATTAATTAAGCTTCACAAACAGCCTGGTGAAAGTAAGCTAAACATCCTGGTTCAAATAGGCTAGAAAGAATATTTTATATATAAAGGAATAAACAGAGATAAGTCATGGTATTTGGAGATCTGTATAAGAATATCAAAGAACAGGAGCCTGGAGATCTGGTTCTCAGTCTTTTTCCTTGGCTCCTAGTCTGAGGTATATGCTCGTTTCTGTATCTTTGAAACCTGGAAGAGAAACCCCAAGGGGATATATTTCACTTTTGCCCTGGGCTGCACATATGACATTCAGAACAGATACTTCTTTTGACTTTTGGGAGGAGATGCCTTGTGCTTTAGTTTTAGTGAGTGCAGTGCCAGTTTCTGCATCTTAACTCATCTTTCCCAGCCATGCAGTCAGTGGAGTTCTAGTCAAAGGTCTTAGTTTGGTTACTTAAACATGATCACACACAGCCATGTGAGAGTGCCCTCCGGTGTCTGTCACAGTCTCCCATTGCCCCTGCACAGCACATGGGTCACCAGTAAGTCTGGTGTCAAATCCACCTCTTTCAGATGGCTAAGTAGCTGCAGACACCTCTGATGGCACTAAACACCTATCTGGGTTTACAGGGCAATACAAAAGTGAATTTTAGGATATCTCATATTCTAGAATTCAAGGGTAATACTCCTTACAATAACTAGCCCATATACCAGTGCTGCAGTGAAGATTTCCAGAGGGCACTTCTCAATGCATCTTTTTGGGGATTAATGATCATGAGAGATTTTTAGACTCATAACTGCCACAATGTATTGGCTGACCAAAAGTAAGCTGATGTGCTCTTTCCCTCTCCCACAGGCTCCTCACAGCTGCCTCACGTGTAACAAACCCCAGTGCTGATGCAACTTCTCCCTAGGTGGCCACAGCAGGTCAGCTCAGTTTGGTGTTTCACCCTTGCAGTGGCTGTGCACCCACAGAATTGTGTGTGAGCCAAGGTCTTTCATCTGTGCATACATGAGCCACTCAGCTCCATATCTTCTTCACCTCCTGGACATGCCATTGTCAGGGCAGTGCATCTCAGGTACAGACATTACAGTCTGTGTTCTAACTATTCCTATGCCAATGGTACGATAATGTTTTGGGCCAATTTTTTAAATTTAATTTTTATGGTTTATTAAAAAAAAAAAAAAGTTGGTATCGCAGGCACTCTTACATGGGAAAAATTCTTCTTCCAAAAATAAATCCTTCCTGCTCAAATTAGAGCCTGAGGCTTAGGGTATTAGCAGTCTGGAACCATAACAATACAAACACATGAGAAGCCCAAACAGGGCTGAACAGCACTTGTGCACTATGCCATCATTGCTTCCTTATTACTAGTTCAATAACTCTTGTGGGATTGCTTCCACAGGATTTTTTGCCCAAGTATTAATTGCATAAACAGGAAGACTGTGTGTTATCTACTGGCACCTTAACAAGCATGACAAACTTTTTCCTTTCAAGTGTTAAATTTAAAAAAATGTTCTGTGGCTTGAATATATCAGCAGTGAACTGATCATTTGTATGGTTGCAAATGCTTTTTTGTGTAATTTTCTCAAGCAGGCAGTGGCAGTCCGTTCCTTGCCCTGCCCAAAATGAACCAGCCATGGTCCCGGACTGTC
The DNA here is from genome assembly GCA_035583185.1 of Anabacerthia variegaticeps. Taxonomy (NCBI): domain Eukaryota; kingdom Metazoa; phylum Chordata; class Aves; order Passeriformes; family Furnariidae; genus Anabacerthia; species Anabacerthia variegaticeps. The sequence continues at coordinate 62,989,061 of JAWWEW010000041.1, read as the reverse complement.
AGTTGCAATGATTCTTCCTCATGAAACACACAGTAAACCATTCCTAGGGGCATTTTGACCAATTTAGCTGGACAGTGCTCGAGACTCCCTCCACTACTGCCTTCTCACAGGTATGGGGTAGCAGTCTAAGCTGTTATTGTCATCTCAGCTAGTTTCTTCTCATCCTCCCTTGGCTTCAGCGCTGATTTCAGCTAGGGATGCTAACAGCACACTGATGTGGATCAGAAGCACGTTCAGGTTCTGTTTCATGTTCTCAGGCTGTCTCAGGCATTTGGGACTACGTGAAAAAGGCCTCTTCTTAAACTCTTATGCTAGTTTCACCAGCGGTCACCTATCTAACACCTCCAGGGACTTCCATTGTATTCCAAGGCAGAGTGTTCCTCCTGCTCAGTCCTATCTACTGTCTCAAATCTCTCACCCTCTCTTGTTTCTTTTGTTAGTGTTCTGCAAATTGTCATCTGTCATATGCTTTTGCCAAGGATCAAGCTGCAGATAACTATAAAAATAGAGGGGAAAATCCAAACTATCAGATTTCTGCAATGTCAAAAGGATCAGCCACTAGGTTGTGTGTAGCACTGTAATTTTTCCTTGACATTAAACATTAAACATTATGAACAGAGATAAATGTCACATTAGTGAATGTCACATTATTTTCTGAATATGCTTCTGCCTGGTTTAAAAAATACTAAAAAATAGAGAATTTAAAGGTGACTACCAAACCAAATATTCAAATTTTAGTCTAGATTTCAGAAGCCCTAAATTGTCGGGGGGAGCTACATTCTATGTAGCACTGTCAAAGTTCATCACAGAAAACTAAATACAGTTTAAGAATCCAAGTTCAGGCTCCTAGTTTTTAAAACCCTGGTTTTGTTTTACTGAAAACAAGCAGATATGCCAATGGAGTTTATACTGCTTGATAATGAATATGCAGAGAAGAATTTCTAATCCCATCCTCTGTCATCACCCTGAACAAGCCAGTCTCTGCTGCAAAGTTCATATCTAAAGAACTGAGGAAAACGGGTGAAAATCTCCATTTCCGTTTGCCAGTGATAATGAAAATCTCTTTGCTGGGAGAAGTTGGCCTCTGGCTCCCTCATCTCTTAAAGCTGCTAAGCCCACCAACTGGAGCAGACATGGCATCCTCAGGAAGTAAGCAATTTATGCAATGGATTAGAAAGTTAAAATCCTGCCTATCTTCTCCCTGTTGTCATGCCATGTGGAACACCACACAGGTCAATTTTATCCTAATTTGGGAGTTATATGAACATGAGGATGACAGTCTTTATCCTTATAGTCAGACATCTGTAAGACACCTACTGGCAAACATAACCTTAATTCAGTCCTTTCAGGACAATAAGAACTGAAAGAGGATTTTAAACAAGAAGGTGAAAGACTTATGAACTACAACTAAGACATAATTCTGTTTCTACAGTGTGTCTCAGAAAAGGAGAAAGAAAAGGTTGTGATTTCGTGATAGGATGAAAGAGATGCAAACACAGAAAGTTAAGTCTGGATTATGGCACCTTCAGGGTTTAGGAGAGTGAGAACATGAAATGCAATTTGGCATGATTAAAAAGGAGAAAGCAGTGAAAAGATTCAAAGTGATGTTAAAGTACCAAAGAGTGGAATGATTTTACTGATAAGCCTTTCTTGAGTTACAAAATGAGGTTAAAGCATAAAGGGATATTTAGTCCGAAGATGATATGAATAAGTGAAAAACTGAAACAGCTCTAGTGTAAGTCACAATGATGCCAACAAATATGTTCAATTAGCCATATTCATTCATACAGTTATGGTGTAAGAACAAACATATTTGCTCAGAGATGTGCTTCTCCCAAAGTGCTTATCCCACTGAGCCTCGCAGGGCTCCTTCATGCAGGTGATGGTGAGAATATATGAAGAGGCCCTCTGGAAATTCAAAGAAAATGCAAAAATCCATCATACCCCAAAGAAACTCCTCTACCCTCCAGGTAAGTGTGTAATTTCCTAGCACTTACATAAAGAAGGGGAAGCAGGGACAGCTCTTTATTCTTGCACAGGAAGAAGCTTTGTCAAAATAAATTCACCTCTCCCAAAACGTGCCCATTTCTCAGAAGTCTAAATAGTTTCATCCACAGTTACACAAGCTAAAAAAATAAGTGTATATCTGCCATCACATTTGGAGATGTTAAGGAACATCCAGCTTCTCAGTTACCCAGACATTGATTTAAACAAGATTTTGACCCTCTGTCTGTTGGATCTCATTCTAGACTAAATGGGCTCTGACATGATGCAGGGTTCTTGTATTTTTATAAAGCTGGCTTCTAATCCTGCCCTAGATGCTAAATTAACCTTCCTGCCCTTAGCATTTTGGATGGAAAAACTGACTAACGTACTGAGGAAAGGTCTACTGTAAATAATACTAGCCCTTAATTTTGTCACTATTTAGTAAATGGTGTTACAGGAGCCAGCAAACTCACACCAAGTACTATTTTACTTACACAGCAACTGAGAGCATATCAAAGAGCAAAGTGTGCTTTCTAGAGCTGCTTGGGGGATCAAAATGTGCTCTCTTGTTTCCTTAATAACAACTTAATATCTAAATTTGTAGGAATCCCTATCTGGGATGCCCTTTGGACATTTGCATATATATCTCAGATTACGTTTCTTGAGTTTCTTAGGGTTGTGCATACCATTTGATAAAGGCTTAGCATTATAAGGACGAAATATTTTTTTTTAACATCAGTTTTCTAATATTTTGTCTATAGCAAAGATTACAGGATTTGTTTCTTTAGATTTTCATGGGTTTATTTCCCCATATGCTGTTCTGTTTGATGGGATCCATCACAGTTGCTTTTTACACTTTCCTTTCTCTTTTTCTTGGTGAAAGTAAAAAAAAACTCTGTCTTAGAGTCTGCTTCCTTGTATGTGCTGCCCACCGCTTTAATGCTGTTCATTTGTCTCACTGTCCCAGTGGACCCACATTTTTATTTTACACCATACAGAATGAAGCTTCTGGAGGAAGGCATTGGAGGAAGAATCTCTGAGGCAATGGGGCTCTTCAAACTTGTTGATTCTGTTACCAGCAGACCTGCTGGTAACACTGGTGAACACTGTGTTGCAGATACAGTCTGTCCATTCAGCTGGTGAAGGTGATAGCGTCAAGCCTAGATGAACAGGTTTAAACCTACTAACTTCCCTTCTGGGGGATGTAGCTCCTTTCTTGAGACCTGTCACTGAGGTATATTTTGGCTCAACCTTTCTAGACACCTCCTCTTCACTGACATTGCTTTCCTCACTGGAGGTATCATGGAGGTTGTATTGCACTGGCAGTATCCCTTGGCACAGTGTCAGTCTGACTCATCTTCCATTTCATTACAGGGTCTGAAAACAGCTGCAGCTGTCAGAGGTTTGCAGTTACTTTGAAGCATTATGATAAAACTGTGCATACTAAATTATTCTGGTAAAATGCAGCCTCCATGGTACCAGAAGAAAAGTACAAAAAATTAAGTCTCTTGCAATGCACTGTGGTCATGATATCCCAGACTGGGTCAGCTTTGAGCAATTGCACAGTAATCCATAACCGCCAAAGAAAAGCTAACACCCTGTTGCACAGTGAAAAAAAAACCAAAACAAAACCAAAGCAAAAAAAAAACTAAGAAAATACTACAGAACTGCAAAATATAATATAACAACATAACACATAGTGTAATGCAGACATCTTTACAACTTGGTCTTTTGCTATTGAATTTATTTTTCTGCGCAATGAGAATGTTTCATGTGTATAATATTTTTTTCTGCACAATGAGAGTGTTTCATGAGTATAATATTTTTTTCCTTTAGCTTATCATTTTTTTCTAAAGAGGACAATAACAGGTAATACTTCTTACTTCAGCATAATCCCTGGAAGCCTTAACATCTCAATTTTATGTATGGTGAGTAAAATTTTTCACATGAATCAAATTCATAGATATGCACATACAAACTCTGCAAAGTGCTGAGTCTCTCCACCTACTAAAAAGAGCCCCATGCACAATATCAGCACCCAGTGAACATATAAGCATGAGAATAACTTGGCTTGCAAGAATAGGTCCTCTAACCTAAATACAAGGAATTGCACTGTAGTGCTGAGTGCACTGTGGGTCCTGTCATGTAAACCTATCCATTAAAGGATACTTACCTGTATTTAAACTGGATAGTAGTCTCAGATTTAGCTGTGGCAGGCAGGAATATGATACAGGCTGCAAAACCTATACAACAAGAGGTTGGATAGATATTTGGGGTGGTTTTGCAGGCTGTACAGAGCTCCATCTTACTGTGACTGTTACTGTTCTATAATAAGTCCTTGAAATAATTTTCTTAAAACTGCAGCCATGACAGGCCAGACTTAATCTCTGAATATCTGGTGGTTCAGATCTAATCTATGGTTTCTGCACTGTCCCAAGAACAGTCACAAATCTGTTTCCACCATCCCAGCCAGGAACTGAAGAAAAGCAATAGTTGTACTGTCACAACTAGAACAGGGATTATTCCTCCTTAAGAGAGAACTTTTTTAACTTAAGTTTTTGTAAATGCACTCTTTAAATTAACTGGATTTATCATGCACAATTATTTATGCAATTTCAAACTAAGATAATTATGGTGTATCAAACACATCTTTCTGTAAAAAGAACTCATCTTTTACAAAATTGTGGAAGGCATTATAGCAATATAATAAGTCTTTGTTGAAACATGCAAAGATTCTTATTTAATTTCAGTGATTTTATGCATCTTTCTGCTGAGGAGAATTCTGTCACTCAAGATAAGCCCCAGGTTCCGTTTCTGATGTTTGACGATAGCACAGAGACTGGCTCTCACTTTTTTTATAAACAATTTTCTTCAAAACCAAACAGTGTCTCAAGACACTCTCTGCAGTGGGGGAGGCAACAACCTTAGCATTTTCTGTTGAGGATCATTTTCTCATAAAACAGACAGAGGTCTGAGACAAATGAATACAGCTTTATGCCAATGACCAGGACCAACAGAAGCAATGTGAAACTGGCTGGTACCAAGAGCTAAGAATGTATGGAAAATCATCCTAGCATTGTGAAAGGGGAGGTGGCACAAGAAATTAAAACCTAGTTTGATTTTTTTTTTTTTAAATTTTGCCAGCATTTCAGTTTTCCCAGAACTAAGTTGGAGGCTCAGAGCAATTCTGTTTTCTCCCAGTGTATTATATGCAGGCAGCCAGTTGACATTTATGTTGTTTCGGGATAATATATCACAAGGAGAACAAGCAGCAGTTGCTGTTCCTGATGATGTCAAGATGTTGGCACGATGGAAGTCTTCATACCATCCCTGGAATTGCAAGGCAGGAGACACTTGCTGTCTGGGCAGCCTCAGGCAAGGGCTACTTTGCACAGTGGTCACTGTGCTCATGGAGATCAGAAAGGATATATCTAAAGTCAGATAAAACAGGAGTGGGTTCAAACTTTTGCAACAGCCCTTGGATTTCCTGCATGCTGTTTTAAAGATGTTTTTAGTATGTATTCGTCTCTTTATTCCCTACTGATGTCTATGGCCAGAGCTCTGGAGATAAGGGCAGCTGTTTATCTCCTAGAAACTAGAAGCACATACTGTGCCAAAACCACAGGATTTCTATTTTGTGGGAGGTCTCATGATCGTTGAAGCTTTGTCAATTATCTAAACTATCACTAGACACTTCTTGAACTGTCAAATTCAGGGTAAATATCTGCACAGGGAAATGAGAAGCCTTTACCACACAACTGGGGCAGTGGGGTCTGTGGATTCAGATAGCAGCCTTCAATAGGGTCAGCACAGGGCTGGGGAGGAGGAGGCAGGCAGTGTCTGGCTCTGTCCCCTCACCACTATCTGCCATGCAGAGTGGCTAAGCTAGCATGAGAAAGCAGATTAGTAACAGATTACTTGCCCTCTTCTCCGTAACTCCTGGAAGCAAGGGTGATGCAAGAAGGATCCTCCTGCTCAGACCACCAGCTCACTCCTGTCCCAGCCCAGTTTATCTACCACCTGTTCCTCAGAGCTGTGCTGAAAGTTACGGTCTAGTCCAGCAACATAAAAAAAAAAGAGAAAGGGAGAAAAAAGGATGGAAACTCTAACATTGTAGAGGAGGACAGCACAGCACTGATGCACCAGGATAACAGCATCAAGACATTTAGAATTCATCAGTTCTTAATTCTTACATGGGTGCAATAATGAAAAAAAAAAACGAAGCCTAGTCTATTGTTGAAGAGGTAGTAGCAAACAATTATTGTAGCAACACTGACACTTCTACACATGTTCAGAAGAAACTTAAGCTTCTGTAAATGTCAAAAGTCGGAAAAGAGACTAAGTGAAAGAACAGAATTGCGATCCTTAAATAAACTAGAGAGAGAACTGGATAACTCTAGATCTGGCAGCCTGACTTCAATTCCAGGTAGAATACTAGCAAAATCTGAGAGGATCATCTATTTTTACTTGGGTAGAGCAGACAAATCTATTGGCTTAAAGCCAAATGGGATTTGTGAATGAGACAATGCCAAAGAAATCTGATAGCCTTTTTTAATATGGTATCTGAGTGGGTGGGTTTTTATAAAAAAGACTTGTGCCATATGGAAACAGTTTAAATAATGCCTGGATAAGAATTCAATAAAGTAATCAACAAGCATTTACATACATGTTGTGTCCTTATATAAAGTCCTTGTACTTCTTTAAAGGGTATCTTTTTACCCAGGTATTTTCTTCACAACAAGGAAAAATGTATTTTGATCAACATAATTCAGAAAATAAACATGGGATAGACATAGTAAATGACAGCAAACTTTCCTGCTTGGCATTTCTATCTCTATTTTTCTTTTCCTCTCTTTCACCTGTTCTCTCTCTCTTTCTCTTTCTATTTCTCACTTTCTTTCTCTCTCCCTGTTTATCCTCTCATACACACCTTACATATAAACTCATGCCTTCAGACTTACTGGTTCGTTTGAGATACTGATCACAGGCTGCTGAGATGAGCTACACTGAAAGACCGCACTTAAGAGAACCTAAAAGAAAGGGAAACTCAACATTCAGTGTTTCAAGAGATGGAATCAGTGCTTAATTTACTAATGAATTATACCCATGGGTTACTATGTTCACACCAAACTTTTAATGCAGTAAACCCATGGCATTACTGAAGTGACTCAAAATCACATGGAGCAAAACTTCACTATGTATGGGATCGTGGAAAGCATTTCTTGGTAAAATTGGACATTATGGGTATGCCCCAACATGAGACTGGACAGAGCTATGGCAAGTTTGGTTTCCTTTTCCTTGTGCACAGGGTTTGAATTCAAAAGGAGAAACAGACATGGTTCTTCTTGTATGGGATCGAAAGGAATTCTTCTTTCTTTCTATAAGCCAATAAAGCAATGGAACGGCATGGTAATGTCTCCTCTTTTTTCATACTGGAAGATATTAAAACCACTTTGATTTTTTCTTGCAGTTCTAGGGGAGAACGCATTAGAAACTGCACATCAGGAAAATCCAATTGAAAAGGAATGTTCTGGCCTCAGCTGCTGCCATAGCTCAACCATGGGCTGGCTAATTTCACTTCCTCAGTCAAACACAGTGTTATCTATTTACTGTGGTACAACTCATGTCTTGCACAAAGCAAGGCAGCAGGTCACTGGGAGGTTGCCATTCTCTCTGCTGTGCTCTGCTTTGCTCTCCCCCTCCTAGCAATGCAATGCAATTACACGTGTGTTTGATCAAGATCCAGTAAATTTCAGTAAGACTTCCTGAATGACCGAGCTTCTTGTATTTCTACAGTTTCTCTGACACAACCTATTTGCCTTAATAATTTTGCACAGGTAGATTATGAGAGCTGTACATATTTCTCTAAATTTCTGGATACCTCAAATGGCTGGATGGATACGACTCAGGCAAAATTTCAACACAGCAACGCTGGTGTTCTAGTGCATGTAGTCACGTGTCCATTAGCATACACAGCAGATACAGAGAGAAAGGTTATGGAAATTCTAGAAAACCCCTTGAAATGTCATCACTGCTTTTGAATTTGTGTGTAGAAATCTAATACATAGAGACTGCCTAATTAGGCATAGTTCTATGCCTAAGTGTTGACTATAAATTTCTTTGCCCTTTATGATCTAAGGAAAAAAAAAAAAAAAGAGAGAATTCAAAGCATAAGGTTCTAAAATTGTCAGTGTCTGACACAGTCAAATTAATCCCTGCTAGCGCTGCAAAATTTATGCAGTCAATTCTGTGAGCACTGTGTAGAGCTGCAGAAAGCCCTAAGAATGATTCTTCTTGGAAGCATGTTCACCCAGGCTGCTTCAACCACCAGCTTTACTTCCTTGAGGACAATCATTTGCCAAAGCAGCTTTAATGACTCTCACGGAAATGAGTATGTTGTCTGGAGCAACTGTCTGAAGGGTAGTTCTCTCTGTCTTGTATGTAATGCAGAACCACACTGTGAGTAGCTGTCACAGCTGTAACATATGCAATAGTACTTGAAGGAAGGTTCGTGCTCTCTGCACTGGGGTGAACATACAATTGCCTTCTTTGCTTAGTAGTTCCAGAGCAGGACTGATGACAGTCAAAACTGAGTTCAGGTTAAATGATGAGGTCAGCACTGAATAATACTCTGTGGATGGAGATTTGTTGCAGAAATTGGGAGTGAAGCCAAAGCAATAGTAAGCTGGTAAAAAATGTGAAGCTTTTCCCACTCCTAGAAAATCTTGCAAATGCTTGAGTAAGAACACATTGTGAACCACACAGGTGTGCTGCATCTCCTCTCTGTGCTAAGACTCACTTAATAATTCCTGAGCAGCAGAATTGTTCATTCACAGCATGGTCACTTAGAGACACCAACGATGGAAATTGAATTCTCAAAATCAAGTAGGATCAGGGTGCTTTCTTAGCTTCAGCCTAGTGATGCCTTCCCAAACGACTGTGTCTTCATCCCCAGCTGATTCCCAACTGTGTCTAAGCAGTTAGAGCCCTGCCAGATTTAACAGAGCCTCCACTCACATGTATTGCACAGCTAAATAGACCAGGGCCTTGGCATATTTTGAGGACTGAAGCAACATTATCCAAATATTCTTTCCTCCACTCTATGATCTGACAAGTTTGTGTCAAAGCTAACACTCAGGAACTACACTTTTATAGTTATGCCCTTACACACAGAACAAATAAATATCCCTATCTATAAGTACATATGTTGTATGTATATCACTCAAATATATCAAAGGGTGTTTAGACATAAAGAGAAGCACCACTAAGTTTCTAATGGTGTCTTCAGAATTTTATTTCAATTTCCCTTGGCTGGATTTAATTTAATTTTAATTTTAAGTAAATAAGGTGCACTAGTAATTTGTTTCATTGTTTTCATAAGTTTTAACACTACTCTTCTTGTATCTACAGGTTTCAATGGTTATTGATAACTCCTATCCTGCAATTATTAATATTCCTTTTTACCTTATAAATGATTTGCACTAGAAAATGCTATAACATAAAATTGTGAAAAAATAGGGGTAAAACAAATCCCAAAAACTGTTTCGTGCAGCCCCTATCCTAAGGCAAAATCACCTACCATACTATGATTCCTGCTTTTTTCCTAACCTGACCAAAAACACCTCCAGGGCTGAAAGATGTGTGCCCTCCCTGGAGATATACTGTGTTGCTTTATTGCATTCACAATCCCAAAATTTTTCCTAAAAACTGAGTTGAATCTTGCTTGCTAAAAGACCTGGTACTGTAGTGGCAAGTGCTGAATATTAAGCGGTAGAAGTAATGTTTTCATGGAAAACTTACAGAGGAACTATGAGAGAAAATAACACACTCTTTATCTCAGCATTTGTAAAATTACATTTGCATAATTTTTATAGCTGGAGAAAAGGCCTTAAACTTTCAGGATTACTTTTTCTAAAGTTTATTTTATCACTGGTGATATTTAATGATGAGGTTGCAACAATCTCGTGTCACATAAGGAAATTAAAAAGTTTTTTTATTTGTTTAGGAACCATCAACTGTTTTATTCCTGCAGGATTTTCAATAGTTATTGTTATTACAGATGAGACCTTGTTACTCATAATAAGACCAAATGTTATTTTGGGCATCCCTTCACATAATACTTTTGTAAGAAAGAGCTATGCCAGATTACCAGTGGGATGTGATTTGATATGAGTAACTTATCAAGAACTGACATCAGTGTTTCTATTTTCATTGCTGAAAAATTTCTGTACAAAGCTATAAAACATTCATGTCTAGCAAGAGGAAACAGATGAGGTATACCTTACACACAGATATGTGGTGCAGTTACTGGAAAAGTGAAAAGCTGATATGCTAGCATTGCTAGCACACTGAACATGGAGTTGCCCTGGATCAAAGGCATGCTAAAACTTTCTCTAGGTCCATCCAATGTCAAACAGCAACCCATACCATTAAAGTCTGCTAGACAGTGAGACTAGAAACTTTTGAAAGGACTGCAGAGAGAGCATTATCAAGTGCTGGGTGATGGGAACATGGGACTGGAAAGGGCCAAAGCATGGGAGACAACCAGAGAGGAGGGAAAAGGAGGGAAGAAAAAGCATTAAGAAAAATGTTAACAATACATTGAGCTAAACACACATTAGCCTAAGGTTCCTTACAGAAATGCCGTATACTTATGTTCATGGATACAGTTAGAACACTATTACAATTGCCTTATACCAAAAGGGGAATGTTTCCTGTCTACAGATATTTGTGTGTGCAAACCTCTGAAATAAAGCTTTAGCAAAATTAAGCAGCATTGTTTGCATCTTGTCTGTCCTACATACTTGAAATACAATAAAACCAAGGTCCCTGGACAATGGCTTCTAATGGAGTGCTCAACTCCCTACAAGCAGGAGTTGTCAATTAACCAGCATCTCAAATCTTCTCCAAAAGAGGAAAGCAGAGCAAGCCTTCTCTCTGTGTGAGTAAACTCATCTTTTAAAGCTAAAGCTTAAATTGCATACAGAGAGCATGAAAGGAATATTAATAGCTCTGCTGTGATCTAATTTATGCTCTTTATTTGCAGCAGCAACTCATTCTGATGACCAAATGGTTATTAACCTTTAAAAAATGAAGTTTTAACCAAAAGGGTTTAAAGGGGTTTAGTGTTGAATTTTACAGACCTTGCCAAAGTGTAATCTGAAGTCTTACATTTTTGCTCCCATCTTCAGCATGCCAAAGCTTGAATCATAAAGCTAGCACTCATTATCTTGGCTGTGGGTCAAGATCAACTGAAGTCACGTGCAGGATAAAGTGATGAAGGTGACATTGTTTCTACCTGGCTCAGACAAAATGGTGATGATGTCTGCAGCAACCTGTGAAGGACTTAAGCTCATAAGTTTGTGACAAAGACTCTGATTCCAGCTTTTCCACATCTAAATACTCTCTTTAATATCCAGAGCAAGAGAGTGTCAGACGACACTGGATGTAAATCCATCACTGACCTGGGACATACAGTGCTGAGCTCTTTGATCATATGAATTACAACTGGCAAGAGTCTGCATTGTTTCTCTGTTACCTAGTGAGTATATTTGCAAGGTATTAGGAGCATGACATCTGTCGGTACAGGGCAGGAGAGAAAAAGGGTGAAAAACAAATAGCAATAAATATTCCCATCTGAGAGTGCTTCATGGCAACATTAAGCTGAAGAGAGGATCAAATGCAAACAGCAATTTTTAATGCCTCTCACTCTTGTGGAGTACAAGGGAGGTGGGTCTGAATACAGACCTCACAATGTGCTTGTCCCTAAATGGAGCAGACAAGCTACACTGCCTTTTGGAATTTGAAATGTCAGTTTTATGACTCCAAGGCCAGACTAGTCATAACAAGATAATTAATTAACTGGGAGTATTCAGATCATGATCAAAGCAGTATATGAAGCCTTTGCATGCCGCTTTATAAAATGCTCTGATGAAACACTTGCAACTCCTCTGGGACTGGGAAAGAACTTGAACCCTCCTGCAGTGCTGCAGCTACCAAATATCACCAAACAAGAAGTGCCCCCGAGAGGCAGGCTATCCTCACCATCAGCCACTGCCAGCCCCTCTTGCACGTTTTCCCAGGATCTTGGCATGGTCCATTGCCGGAAACTAGAAACTGAAGCAGCTCAGCATAGACTTCTGCAATATCTATCATAAGAGTTGATTGCAACATGAAAAGGCAGTCACAGTTGCAAACACAGAAATAAAAAAGTACTCCTGCCCCCTAAGTTGCAGGGACTGACCCCACCAGGCTGCCCTGGGAGCCCTGACAGTTCTTCTGGGAATATCAGTGTCCTTCCTCTCTCACACTCCTGCAGCCACCACATGGCAGCTCAGGGTAGGGATGACTTCACCTTCACAGTCGAATGCATGAAGCATAGCAGGATATTTACCACCCCAGGTGTTTTTTTTCACAAAATATGCCCTGGACTATTATTTTTGTGCCCACAAAAGACTTGATTAACTGGAGCAAACTCTCACATCTATTTTAACTTTTAGTGTCTGAAAAAAAATCACTAGGAGGCATTTTTGAGTTCAGCTCACCCTGTCCCCAGCACAGCATGTCTCAACAGGGTTCAGCTCTCTAAACCTCACAGACACCTTCCTACCTCTGGCAAATTGGGATGGCATGAGCCCTGTTGCCACAGAGGTGGGTGACTGGACTCACCCTGGGGTGATGCAGGGCCTAGGGAAACAGGAAGTAAAAATGAATTATCCCATGGAACATTAAATCACTGAATCAAGAAATAAATATGAAAACACAAACTTTATTCAGATATTTTATCTACAAGATAATATGAGTGCAAACATTATGTGTGTATGTGGTTCCCTTATATGTATTCATTAAGAAGATCCCTTCTATCCTGCATTTGAGTAAAATTATTTCCAACCAATTCAAAGCAGCACTTTCTTCCACTTCTAGGCAAACATCTAACTATATGTTGCTTTATTTTGAAACCACTCTACAAAGCATTTATTCATCTTTTATCAAATATGAGCAAAAGTACAGCTAGAAATAAAGTTCTGTTGCTTTACTTCTTTTATATTATAAAGAAAAGCCTTCAAAACAATTAAGACAGTAACAGATCTTAGTACTACTAGAAGCTGTAATGAGTAACTGTAAGAAAATCACTGAGTCTCCACAGACACTCACACCTCTCACTACCTTGAAATTAAAAATTGATCCTGTCCAACACACATAAATCACACAAAAATTTTAAAATAGACTAATTTTCAAAGGGCAACATGATATGAAAAGTATTTTCACGAGATACAGTTCACCTGTCTGATGAACCACTTACATAAACAATTGAACAGCAACAAACCTATGTCATATTGAAGAGGTAGAAGGAGTTCAAATAGCCCATGCCTTTCTCTCTTTCTGTTTCAACTTATACATAAAATCTAAATATTTACTATTGGTGCCCAATAATCACACATAAACTTTTATGTATATGCATATATACTGCATTGTGCAACATAAATTATGCAAATACATAAAAACTTTAAACACTAGACATTGAGTGATTGAGTTATGCACATATATATGCCCCCACTCTTTGGAAATTGACACGAAATGAATGCCATCTTTGGTTGTGTAATCACACAAGCTGGACAGTTCTTGAGGTCCTGACCAGATGGACTGCATTGAGCTGGTGGGTCTCCTCTGTACAAGCCTGTGCCTTGAAGGACTTTACATGAGTTTTACACCACACAAAATTAAGACTTACACATCAAAATCCTTGTAGGACTAAAGCTTAATCTACCTCCCCAGGAAGTACTGCAGCATTCCAGACCCCTGAATAACTTTGAACAGCTGTTGTTGAAAAATTAACTACGACACAGTAGTACAAAGGCATATGTTCATGTCCAGTCCCAGTGCTGGCAGTTCACAGCCTTGGCAGACTGAGACTCCGCTTCCAAATGGTTCTGACCCAAGTCTCAAGCTGATGAGTCATTTCTCTGACCCAAACCCCACATCTGTACCTGTTTCCAGGCTTAAAAAACATAAGAAAGGGAGGGTTTTGCCACTGGAAAGTAATAAATTCACCTTCCTTATGGTGTTCAGTGCTTCTTCCTTCCAGTCTTGGAAGATCATTAATATAAGATCTTGAGGCAATTGTAAGCACTTTTAAAGGTGTCGGTTTATCAAGTGAACTAGTTCTTATTTCTTCTTGCCATTAAAATGAACAGAGACCTTTATGTGGCAACACCTTTCACACCTAATGCTGGAGAGTCAGGTTCCATGGATATTTGAGTTCAGCCCAGTAGAGGGTGGCAAAAGTCTTAATTTCAGCAAAGGGTAAGATTTATGTGGATACCCTGGAACACCTGCTGCTGAAGCCATTAGTATCTGGGACACTCTCCTACACTGAAGTTGGTGTGAACTGTCCTCTTGCCCTTCGCAGAAAGAGAATCAGGATCCTACTGAACAAGATTAATAGGAGCAAGCCTGCCATTGATTACGTGCTGCTGTCCTCACCATGTCAGAGGGCAAGCCAAGGCATGAATTACAACAACCTGGGGACTCAAAAATATGAGAAGAAATCAAACTGACAGATACGCACTGGAAATTAAAGCATGCTGTATCTGAGATAAATCAATACAGAAAGCAGAAAGGCTTGTGTTTCCATAACATAGCAAGTCTTCCCTGTTACTTGCAGCCTGCAACAGTCGAAATCATGCAGAGCTGTGTTATTAAAACAGCTCTTTGCTTAGTCCAGGTAAAGAGGTCCTGGCACTTACACCACTTACACTATACTCATATAATGCTTATTCCAGAGTAAATGTGAATTTGACAGAAAATCAGAGGAATAAGAACTCACAGGAGGAAAGTATTAGTATAACAGCAGTGGTTTAAATTCAAAGTTCTGCACATAGTATGAAAACTTCCCTCTGAAGAAAAGAGTTATGTAAGAGGTGGGGTTTTTTTTGTAGAGATCAGAGAGTAGAATTAAATGCTTCTCATATGCCAAACAATACTCTGAGGAACCAATTAGATACTATTTTCAAGTAATTCCGTTTGAGATTGTGTTTCATTACACTTCCCAGGACGTGGTAGTGTCATTGTCACCCCGGCTGCCTTTGTGTCCATGAGGAGCAAGGGCAAGCTACTCTACTAGGGAAAGGGAGCAGAAAGCTTTCTATAACAAGGTGTACCAAACAGAGAAACCAGGTCAGACTTAGTCAAGGGATTGGAGACAAGGTCTGAGGTAATGTCACAGAGACAGTCCATGGGTCAGGATCAACAAGATACATGGCCAGACAGAGCATGGATACATTACAGCTCAGGCAGGGGCCAAGCAAAGGGGGAAAGCCACTGCTGGAGCTTCTTTCAGCTTCTTCTCAAATAACTCTTTCTTCACAGCATTTTCAAGCCCACACAGCTGCTTATCAAATCTGATTGTGAGCCCAGGCTGCCAAATTCATGGTAGAGGGGAACACTCACTCAGAGCCCTGGAGCTCTGTAGTCAACCCAACACTTTCCATTTCTAGTGTGCTTTTCACAGGACACAGTATAAAGTCACAGAGACACCGAGTGAAAAATGCAGTTTTCCTGCAGGACTACTCTTAGTAAGAGGTTCAGGCCTTGAAAGGTCTTTTGAGATGTTTAAGCCTGATTCTCATCCAGTTTGAATACTATGGACAGCTAAACCAGTGTAATGGACAATTGGATTCTCTGGATTTTGTCCCAGCATGCCAGAATGTTGTCTGAATCCTTTGCCTTAGTCTGTGAAGACAGGGAAGCTCTACAGACCTTAGAAGTCCAAAGTAAATCAGCTGCCTAAAAGCGACCCAGAGGAAACCAAGAGCAGTAGGAGCTGGTTGAAAACATGGGTGCCCTTGTGACTGCGCAGAGTTCCAGCGGCCAGAGACCATCTTTCTGCTACACTGTTTTTCCTTCATCCCTGTCTGCAACTCAGTAACCACTTGGAGTGGACGGGTTTGCTTCCATTCCAAAGCACACTGATATTTGTACAGAAGACAAATATCGCTATTCTGCATCTCTTGGTATGTGCTGCTTTTCCAACCACCTCAGGTTTGCCAGCCTTTTGTTCCCATTTTGAAAAGAGTGTTAGCCTCAACATTTCTGGGCAGAGTCAGGAAACCTAAAATCAAAAAGGTTTAAAACTAGAAGGCAAATGGAATTATTCAAATATTATTATTTTAAGCAGATCTTGTTATTTTTAAGCCATCTCCTTGTGCTTTCTGGATCTCAGCATGACTAGAGAGATTAGCCAAGTCTGTAAAGAATTGTGTCTTTTCGTTCTGACAGAATACTGCTCTAATCAGGCAGAAAATTCATGTAGATCCTCAAACTACTACACACTGCTAGTACTCCAAATAAATTTGCTGAGTTTTCATTTCCTGTGAAAGAAAATAATATATGACTTCCCAGCACTCTGCTTGGAGACAGTACTGTAATGATTAGCTACATTCCACTTTAAACTGTCATGAATATTCTCCATATGTAATTAAAGCCTCTAATTCTACACAGAGATATTATGACAAACAACCAGCTGTCTGTCTTTTTGTTTCATTGTGGTTCTTGAACTCTTGGCTCAGGTTATGTGTTTCTGGAATGTCAAATAAGGAATTTACTTTTCCATTCATCAGTTTACACTCTGTGTGCAGTTTCATGGCATCTTGCTAATACAGCCTGGTTGCACTGTAATTCACCTTATAATCCATTGTATCAACACTGATGGTTCAACGTGTAATTTCCTAACAAGGTGGCTGGTGCCTCTCAGGCGCTATATTCCCTTGGCAGAGAAGTATTTTAAAATGTGTGCCTAGGATAAAAGCTGCCTGCACAGAGGTTCCCAACTGTCAAAATTACGTCTAAATTCCTCTACTAGAAAAAAGAAATACTCTGCTCAGGCAAAAAGGTGTCCATAGGACAAGAGGAAACAACCTCAAGTTTTTCCAGGAAATGTTTAGAATGGATATTAGAAAATATTTCTTCACTGAAAAGGTTGTCAAGCTTTGGAACAGGCTGCACAGGGAACTGGTTGAGTCACCATCTCTGGAGGTATCTAAAAGATGTGTAGATGTGGCACTTAGGGACATGGTTTTGTGTTGGACTTGGTAGTGCTGGGTTAAGGGTTGGACACGATGATCTTAGAGCTCTTTGCCATCTTAAACAATTCTATGATTCTACAATCTCACATTTCAAATCTGACACATGCTATTGAGTAATATGAAAAGCCTGTGCTGCCTCCAGGTGTGCTGTATGTCAGTGGAGCACTGCTCACTTCTCCTTTGGACACTTTCAGTGGATGGACTGGATTCTGTTAGTTATTTTACTTGTTTCTTTCAATACCTCAGAAACAGCAGGAAACCGGATCAGCACGTGGTGGGCCTCACTTTTGGCTGCAGGACAGGCTCTGAATGCTGGAATTCTCCTCATCTGCCACTGAGTAAGTGAACATCTTACCATACCTCATGTATACTCTGCTCTACCTGCAGATACAGGGTGGATAATGGTACTTTTACAGAGCCCTTTGAAATCTACCAGTGAAGGCCAAGGTGATAGAAGAAAAGACAGAACAAGTCAGCCATTTTATAAGAGAGGCACCGTGTTGCTGGTGATGTGCATTTATAAACCAAGGATGAGTTCATGCTGCCAGTTTTTGGTCCAAACGATGCCACATGAAATTCACAGCTTATCAGCAGATAAGACAGCTAGAAGTTGGGTGCAATACGATCTAAAACAGTGGTAAATTTCAGCAGAGGTCTTTACACAAGTGGAGAGTAACTGCTTGTGAAGTGTCACTTGCAGGAGACCAGAGGGTAACTCACTGGGAGCTGTGCTGGACCTAAAAAACCCAAGAAAACAACGCATTTTGGCAAACACCCGCTGCTGTCAATCTCAGCAGGGGATTTCTCTACTCAGTGCACTGACTGGAGTTTTTCTGGTCTCCTATAATGTTTGCGAGCCCTCAATAAGATGGTTTAATGGACTATTATAGGAAATATTTCAATCTGAAATGCAGACTGAAAGCAGAATTGGCGACCATTGTATAAAAAATACCTAAAATACAAATTTTGTTTTATGATCCCACTCTCTCAAGTTTCTCAGGCGAATCCAGTTAATAAAGACAGCACCAGTCACAGACAATATTATTGCCCTCAGCTTGGGCATGGATGTAGGAATCTGATCCTGCAGTTTAGAGACAAGTCTGGGCTTTTACCTTTACTCTCTCCACAAAAGAAAGTTTAGAAACTAGGAAAAATTCCAAGATCAATGAAGCACAACTAGAAAATAGCCTGAGCACCCATATTGATTTCCAGTGTCACCCTGATACACCAGTGAGTGTTAGCAGTCAGTCACCTATTAATCAATTAAGGATGTTTGCTTAGATGTAGCCCAGAATGAAGGGGCAGCTCTCACTAACACACACACACACGAAAAAAGAAGAATACATAGTTTTGTTTACATCTGGCATTCAGGATGCTTTTTAGGAAAAAAATCCATGGGGCATTTTCTTGGAAAAAAAAAAAAAAAGAGCTGACCACTGCTTGTAGTATTTTCCATTTTTTTTATACTCACAAAGCAATGCACTAATGGTAAACCCACACATGAAGATCTGAGATAGCATCCACCTGCACTTGGGATGGGAGGGCAATCTGACCCATCTGCCACCAGAAGGCACACCTGGTAGGTGTCTGACAAGGTGGAGGCAAGTACTTGGCATACTCAAAGTGCTACCAAAGTGAAAAGTTTTGCTGGAGTCAAATTCAAATAAAACTAAATCAAATCAAACCATTTCACAGCTGGAAGCTAAGAATCTCTCTTGCTTTTAGTCTACTGAACAAGATATACATACATAAGTATTGCATAGACCAGGCAAGATGGGGTAGATAAAATATATTACAAAGGTGTTCTAGTTCTGCCTCCTTCACAGAGACTGTAAAGCTGTTGATGTAATTCCTGCTTGCAGGAATCCTGAAGTCTAAATCTCAAAAATCAGCTTTATTTCTTCCTCATGCCTCACCCTCAGCCATGTTGGAGGCCACTGCAGAGATATTTGTTTTGGAGAAGACACTGAGCTTCAGATGTAGAACTGATGGTTGCCCGGGAGTCAGCACAGTGTTGTGATCTGCTGACAGGGTATCTCCTTTAATTTGTGGTGTTTGGATCGTCATCTTCTCACAACACTTTCTGTATGTGCCACAGCTGGAACTGGACAGGCATTAACTTGAAAAAAGCACGGAATTGTTTCTGTCGCATCTGCAGCAGTGCCATGGACAAAGGTGGAAAAAATTAAACATGAGGGGGAAAACCAAAAGGGACACGGAGGGAACAAACGACCTGAAGACGTGCAAGTGGCACAGCGCCCCTGTGAAAAGCTGTCCGCTGGTGCCATCTTGTGGGCCCAGAGCCACCACCCACTCCGCAGAGGCAAAGTTCATCCCACCAAGGTGCAGCCCCACCTCACACCATCCTGGAAGGTAGCACAGGGACCTTCCATCAGAGCACAGCACTGAAGCTACACCTGATGTTTCTCCAGTTTTTTACAAGGGTGGTGAAACCCTGGCACAGACGGCCCATAGAGATGGTGGCTGCCCCATCCCTGGAAACATTCACTATCAGGTAGGACAGGGCTCTGGACAACCTGATCTAGCTGAAGGTGTCCCTGCTAATTGCAGGGCGGTTGGATGAGATGGCCTTTAGAGCTCCTTCCAACCCAAACCATTCTGTGGTTCCGCATCGAAGGCATAATGTCATACCTGAGGTCGCTTGAGCTGTCTGCTGCAGAGAGGCACCAGTCCAGCACTTGCCTGGGACTCTGATCTTGTCTGCTATGTCTGAACAGAAACCAGACTGCAAATTTGGAGCAAGGGATGGGTAAGGAGACTGACCATGTGCCTAGCTACATCCATGCAAGATGAGTTCTGCCATGCCTTCAGAGGCTTCTGAAAGGCTTATATGTGCCTGAAACATCATGAGGCACACTATTACAGAATCATGGAATATTTTGGGTTGGAAAAGACCTCTAAGATCATCGTGTCCAACCCTTTACCCAGCACTGCCAAGTCCAACACTAAACCATGTCCCTAAGTGCCACATCTACACATCTTTTAAATACCTCCAGAGATGGTGACTCAACCAGTTCCCTGTGCAGCCTGTTCCAAAGCTTGACAACCTTTTCAGTGAAGAAATATTTTCTAATATCCAATCTAAATCTCCCGTGGTGCAACTTGTGGCCATTTTCTCTTGTCCTACCACTTGCTACTTGACAGAAGAGACCAACCCCCACCTCACTACCACCTCCTTTCAGACAGCTGTAGAGAGCAATAAGGTCTCCTCTCAGCTTCCTTTCTCCAGGCTAAACTCCCCCAGCTCCCTCAGTCATCCTTCACATGATTTGTGCTACAGACCCTTTACTAGCTTTATTGCCCTTCTCTGGACTCACTCTAGCATCTCCAAATCTTTCTTATAGTGTAGTTACATGCAGGAATTCAGTGTGAGTCATCTTGCTCAGACTGAGGTGTTGTTTAAAGTGTGGTACTGAGTGTGGGAGCTGGAAGGAGACCAGCTTCTTTCCCCACCCCTAGGCAGTATCCCATGTTCTTTTGAAGTGAGATGCAGCATCTAAGTCAAAGACGCATTTGAAATATAGGTAGATGGGTGCACAGACAAACTGCTTTCTGGTCTGTTTTGGCACTGGGATTGATGAGAAAGGAGGGAGACAAAGGAGAAGTCAACAGTGGCAGCAATGCACCGGTTCTCACGTGTTATGTAGAGGGGATAACACTGCTCTCTTGGGAGCTGTCTCTCATATTTCCCTTGGGTGCTTGACACCATCACATCATGTGTCCAAGCCTGTGCAGATGGAAGGGATTGGAGATGCTATGCAGAGGCTGAAGGTGGGAGGACAGGGATGGAGAGCAAGGTGCACAAGTGATTGTATTGGGAATCAAAATGCCTTACAAACACCCACCTCAGTTCTGTTTAGATCTGCACACATAACCTTGAATTTTCTAAGTGGAGTTACGTGACAGGGTCCTGCAAATACTGAGACTAGCGGGAATCCAATTTCCTACATTCAGTCTTGTGTCCTGTGCTAGGGCTATGACTTTCTCATGACTTTACTGCAATACTGTACATCTTAGAAATGGACACAGTCTTGCATTAAAGATACTGAGAAACAATGAATTCACCACATCCCCTGGTGTGTTGCTTCAGTGGTTAAGCACTTGCACAATTAAAAACAGCTACACTTTATTTCAGACCTCAATAAGGTTAAATCTGTGCTGTAGATATTTGGCAACCTTGTTCTTTTGTTTATGATTTAACCTGTCTCTGCTAGGTTAAAGAGTTAACAGTCAAGAATCTTTGACGTATGTAAGCTCAGTATCAGTGCATTCCACAGTTATGTGTCTTTCTGCATAGTCACAAAACTATAGTAGCAACTTATAAACCCTCAAATTTGTCTGCAGAGGCAGAAGTTGGGGGGCCCCAAATACCTTTTTTCAAAAAAATCACTTTCTAACATTGTCAATCCCTGTGGTTAATTCCTGTGGTTGAATTCTGTCTCTCTATCCACAGATACTATGATTGCCTCATTTCTTCTCCACCTGATTTCTTGAGTTCTTCTTTCCCCCTTATGCTCTTCTTTTTCAGCTCTATCCTCTTCTCCCAGCTGCAATTATAACATCTCACCTGGCTACCAGTTTTACAGGAAGAACACACTAATGTTTAAAACTAAGTTAAAAAAAATAGCAAAGAATCTGAATAAGTATTTATTTCCTTAACAAGTACATAAAGCTATAGAAAGTGAATCTAAACATACTGATTAAGTAAGCATTTTACACCCAGCAGGCTCTTAATCTACTGTATGTTATCAGTGTACACTGGGTGATGTGGAGTAACTGTGCAGTTTCTTGGCAAATGTATGTACATTATGACAGCTGAAGAGTTGTATTTACATATGTGCTCACATAGTGAAGGATCCCAAGTTAAACACCCACTGTGTTCAGTGCTACAGCAGGATTCAGATTCAGTTCTTTAAGACCAGAGACACTCTTGTGTCTAACAATGTTTATATTTTACAAGGCACTACACTCAAAATGAAATATTAACAATACAGTTATGACCTTCTTATTTTGGCAAATGTTTACTGACTTAAAATATCTTTTTAGTGCTGTTTAACATGCTTTATATTTCTAAGAGTAGGCATTGTTCATCTTACCAAACTATGACCCCTGAACCTTGAATTTTGCTCAAGTGGATTGTGTTGCATTGTGTCTACTATATAAAATTATATCCCCATACAAGTAAGTAGGAGTCAGAGCAAGGGGCAACTACTAGAGTCAATGAATTTCATCAAATATATCAGGCCACCATTTGTACTTTTCCACAGAAATCAATTTTGTCTTTATTAATATCCAGACATGCGCTCACTTGAGGCAAACTGCAGAACTTAGAACTGAATGTGGTTGAATGAAAATATCTTAGCAAAACAGACAACTGATATGATGATATAAGTTCATCAGGTAACAGAATTATGAGAAAAAGTAGATTAATAGCTGTTCTCCTGGCATAAGTGGCTACTACTCTCTTTTTATCTAAATTTAGTTCTTCTTCCCCATGAAGAGTAAAATATAAAATCACTGAGCCTTTCAGCTACATTCCCATGTAGGAGAAAAGCTGGAGAAGAGAATTTGTGTTTATATGTATAAAGCTATAACTCCTAAAATACATGACAAAGCTGTTTGTTAGGTGAGCACAGAACGGCTGGATAAAAGTGGAGCTTCTTATATTAGTGGGGGAAGAACTGTAAATAGCTTCATGAGAAGCACAATCCTTTACTAACTCTCTCATGGTCCCATCAATCCACTGCCAACAGTGAAACGTGCACCTGGCAATCCTAATACCACGCCAGGATCTGTGCTAAGATATGTTAATTTAAGTGATTAGGGATTGACTTTGTCAACAGGTGCACCCTCATGTAGACTCTATCGTACAGCCAGGCATTCACTCAGAAAACGTATGTCAATAAAGCACAATGATGGAAAAAGCAGACAGTAGCTTCATGCAATTGACAAACCTCTTCCCTTTCTAGTTTAGGCAGTGCAGCAGCTATGGCACATCATCAAAATTCTGATTGGAGATATTCATAAAACTTCCAATGAGTGTTGTCAGGATGGGATCTTTGGTGTCCACTAGCAGGCAAAACCCTTGATCCTAATCTTGGATATACAATCTTTAAACTACATTAATTCCTTTAATTAACATCATGGAGAATAGAATGTGTCCTACAGCTGCTGGTTTTCTTCAACATTCAATGACTGTATATCGTGAACTTCAAAAGGAACAAAACTAGGCCAATATAATTTTTTAAGCCCTCCTCTCCATGTGTTTATGTGATATCTTAAAGGAAAAGCTATGTACAAACAAGAGTTTCTGTGCTGGAAAGAACTGCTGGATAATGAAGACCTGTTATTGTGAAGGATAAATCTAGCTGTTAGAATGCTGTAATGCATAGCTATTGTTGTACATGTAATTATTGTAACTGGTCCAGTCATCTGCACATTGATATTCTTGATTAGACTGAATGTAGGGATGATAAACTGTTTCTTTTCCCAAGAAATAAGATGGAGCGAGTCTCTTTAAAACAACAGCACTGAACTGGTAAGTCAGCTTCCTACGAATTTTGATTATTTCACCTGTTCTTCCATAATTCCTCAGTGCTCTGGCCATTTTCTGATATGTCATGATCTTGCGGTTCCCCTTTCTTTCTCCCCACAGTTCTGCAAGTTTCTCCTTGTTTTTAGAGACAAACTGGAAGACACCATTTGGCTTATCCACCCATTGGATGCAGTTTGCCATAGCTGGATCATACAGAGACTCATGGAGGTATTCGAACAGTCGAAGTTTTTTTCTGCCTATAAAGAAATAGAGTACAAAAGGTCAGAGCAGAACTCATGCTTGTGCTAAAAGATGAGCAGTTGTCTTTTTCCTGGAAAGGCTCTTACAGGCAAAAGCATAGCTGAACCTAATACCCTGTCCCAAATTAAAAGATCAGTATAAACAATTCAACAGAAAAGCAGTGACAGCAAATGGATCATGATTCTGAAACACATGGTGACAGAAAGGGATTTGGTCATTAGAGTTTCAAGAGCAGGTTATTTGGGGATCATGACAAATATCTGGTCACTTCACTGTATGGCTGGTCTCAGAAGCTGCTTTCTGCAGTCTTCAGACACGCACTGTGCAGAAGCATGGTGAAGGAACCCACACTAGGAAATTACATCCTCAAACAGTGCAGGAAAGAGGCTCTGGAGGGCAAATCTAAATGGTTTTGAAGAAATTGTTTCTTTGTTTAATCAAAACTCAAAGATTTTGAGATGGCTCAGTTTTGTCAGGTTTATTTCAGGATTGTTTTGGGGATGCAAGATAGTGTCTGATATAAGAAAGCATGCATGGGTGAGCAGCGAAAGCAGGCTAGTTTTTAACCTGAAACCTCATGCTGTCAAAAAGGAGCTAGATCTTGTGCTACCTTGTAATTTGTAAAAAATCTTCAGAAATGTCAACTTGCATTCCCATGCAGAATAAAGCAAGCTCAGTAACTAAGTTAACTAAGTTTTTCTCTCCACAGGCTCAGTTCTCAAACTTAAGTTTACTAGTGAGGCTTATTTAGTTTCACTTAGATCTTGTGGATCCTTCTCTCTGAAGTATTTCTAGTTCTCTTCACAAAGCCAAGGGTGATCAAGAAACTGCTGTAAGGAAGAAGAATTTAAGATTATGAGACAAAGAGGAACATCTTGCAGAAAGGAGAATCTATGCAAAAGAACATCTTCCACTTTAACCAAAGTGAAAATAAACAGCTGCACCTAAAGTTCATAAAGTCTTATCTTGAGTGGCTATTTTAAACTGGGAACAGAGGAAAAGTGACAGTTGCTAAGGAACACTGAGGTCAACCCAAGACATCTGTCAGGGATGACAGTAATTCTGTATCTGGTGATAAGGAAAGAGGAGAGAAGTACAGTGGGACTGGGAAGAAGAGGAGGCTGAAATCAGAGGTACTTTCCAAAAAATTAATAAAGTTTCATTATCTAAATAAAAATTGGCCTGTGACTGGAAGTTTATATGCTACTACAAATACATGTAATACTACCAAGACAAGAAAAGTAAATCAGTGGAGGACGCTGCATGGTCACAGTAGACACTTCTTAGTAGGTGACCTTCTTAAGTCCTCTCCAACATTAATTATCCTATAAACCTGTGGTAGAACAAATAAGATCTACAGACTACTGTGGACTGCATTTCTGCTGGGAAAGGACAGAGTACACATGTCTGCAGCAGCATCTGATTTCATGCTGTCTGCCCTCTAAAGTTCAGCTGTCATTTCTGCCTAAGCTTTTATTTCTAGACAACCCCCCTGCAGCTGATGACTTGGTTGGAGAGGGCACCAGTTTGAGCTGGGGTTAGTTTACAGACCTGTGTACTGCACCTCATTGCATAAGCTAGTGCTGTTCAGTACCAGGCCCTAAACATCAGTCTAAACCAGCAGGTGGGTGCCTGCAGGTTCCTCCAGAAGGTGTTTCAGAGTATCTGCATTAGATTTCTGTGTTGAAATGTTCTGAAGCAGCCTAATTCTCTCAGGGAGAATGCATCTAATTCAAATGCATTTCAGAAGCACCTCCCTTGACTGCCTTCACTCACTGAGCTTTAGTTCAGATCATGCAACAGTTTTGATGTGCATCAGCTGTACTCTTTTCAGAGGAAACCTAACTCAAAAGATGCTTTCCAGAAGCATATCTAAGTCAGTGCAGCTTTCAAAACTTGTGGTCAGCCTAGAGATTGCCCTAAACAAACCTCTGTGAAACACTTTAAACACAGATTTCGACTGTTTCATCTACAGATCTATTCCTAAAGGGCCACACTACTTGCTAGTGTACAGAAAACTTCTCACGTCTCAGTAAGAAACTAAAAGGACTAAATTTATTTAGATATAGTGGAAATAGTCTTCCAAATCACAGTTTCTGGCAGCAATATCACCATAGACATAAAGAAACCCATAAGAGGACAAAAAATGACCCCATAAGAATAGTCAGTCACTCTAAGAATTTCTGCACTGTTACCTTCTAGAAAAGAATTTTGGTAACAGTGCAAAAGAAATAGGAAATAGGAAATGAAGTTTAACTGAGCAGTAATAACTGAAGGAGAAATCAGACACTGATGTGTAAAATTCCTCAGTGAAACACAAGGTAAGATGTAGAAAGGCAACATTTCTGGATTGAAATGTTCTCACTTGCAATAGCAAATTTCAGACATCTGATGGAGAGAACTTAAAAAAAGAAGCTACTCTTCCCACTGTCCCAAGGAGTCTCTGGTAGTAATAGTAGTAGTAGCTATTAAGCAACAGAGACCACAGTGTTCAGCATCAATGGGAAGAGACAACACCAAAAACTGACACCCTGTGGTTAAAGTGAAGAGAAGGGGATTTCAAAACGTGGTTAAACCAGGAAGCTACTCAAAAGTAGGTACAACAGCTCAGAGTGGAAACTGTGGAAATCTCATTCAGCAGTCATAGAAAGGATGTTCAGCTTCACCAAAAAAAAAAAAGGGCCAATGTCACCCAACCTATTCTTTACAAAATAGATATCCACTCATGTAAAGTCATACAAAAGGAGCAGAAAAGTAGCTATAAAAATGCACACTGGAAGTGACAAAAGCTAAATGGTAATTTGAAAAGTAAACAAAGGCATAAAATCAGGTGCAAAAATATTCATGTATGTAAAAAACCTTCAAGAAAATCACTGCTTGTTGGACCACATGAAGTAAAATAAGTTGTGTAAGTGCATAAAGATGTTACTGCTAGCTAGATTTACTTCTCTGCATCAGGCTTCATCCCAAATGATTTGGAGTGAAACAAATCTTTGGTTTGCTTTTTCATGTACTGAACAAGGACAGAATAAGTTAATAATAGACTTATAAGCTCTAGCAGATGGGAATTGAACATTAGAAGTTGAATTCTATTTATTATTAAATGTTCACTTATTTCTTTCCTGTTAAAAGCAAAAAGAAAAAAATAACAAAAGGAGAAAGCGTGATTTGCCAAGAGATTTTTTTAAAGTAATACAAGGTACATATCAAGATATTATCTTTCTACAGACCTTTCCCTGCTTTTGGTTGGCCAGCAGCAGCATGCATCACTTGACTTTCTGGAGTATTCTGCAGCGTATGGTAGACAGTCTCATCTGCATAACATTCCACTGCACCATTCTTCAAGAATTAAGACAACAAAAAGTTACTAACAGAGTACATTCTCCTAAGAAAGAGAACTGTGGTAATTAGTTGCCTGAAACCTTCAAAATGCAGCCTTTCATCACACCATCCATGGAAGACTCTTCTCAGCCAGGAAAGGACATGAGCAGTAATGAGCAGACTAATTTATGTCCAGGGGCAAGAACTGCCCACCAGGGGAGAAACTAAGAGGGAAAACAGTGTACCTGCCTCACTCTGGACCTCCAGTCCTTCTGACGGAAGCAGAGGAGGAACAGTTTCCAGAGTTAGTAAAAGACAAGGGCCACCTGGATAGTCGCCCCTACAGACTCTGTAGTTCCTGTGTCATGTTGTCATTAATCTGATGGTTGAAAAAGGGCTTTTGTGGAATCTGTTTACCTGAAATTATCTTCCCTGAAATACTCATTTTCCATCACTCTTGAAGGCCACACTCCCAGTGATTTTAAGAATGAATATGGACTCTACTGGCTGAAGCTGAGCTCAAAGCTCAGATAATGCTGATATTTCCAGAAATTTTAAAGCAAATGGCTGTTGAAGAAATCTAAGTCATGGCACTTTTTCGCAGTAGCAGAAGCTATGCTGAGGTTCAAAGTTGTTTCTCTCTGACTGTTCCCAGGTAATAATACAAAGAAGCCCTTTTTCCTGTTGTACTAGAAGGTTTGTTTGCTAGTTGTTATACGACATCACAAACCACTGAAGAGCACCAGAGGCAAACAGTTGATTCCTAAAAGTACACTATTAATTATGTTTTTCAAATATTTCCCAAGGCAGTTTCATCTGAATCATGTCTGGACGGACCAAATTTCTGATAGTGTAGCAAAAAGATTTGTTTTAGGAAGTACAAATGAACAACCAATTTCCCAGTGATGTCTGACTATTGTTAATAATAAGTTCACTTACAATCACATTTCTCCAGCTATACCCTTGTTCCTCCACAGATGGTGCTGCACAGTAACTGGGACTTGCTTGGAGGTGGTGGTGATTGTTGATCACAGCCAGGCAATTTTTATAACCTGATAATTAGGATAAGGGAGCAAAAACCAAGTGGGTAAAGGGAGAGAAGGAAAACATCAATTTTTAAAGATAAAATGTCAGATTTTTCATAGAATCATGAAATAATTTCATTACTAAGAAAGGGAGGACAAAAAGATCACCAAACACAATGAATTGGCTAATTAGAGACTCCTATAATACATGTAGAAAGGAAAAGAGACTGTTGTGCAGTTCTGCAGGCCATCAATGCAAGCCGAGTCTCCAATCATGAATGAAGCAAAGGAGCATCAGAGCATCTGCAGGACCTGAAGAAATAACAC
Organism: Anabacerthia variegaticeps; assembly: GCA_035583185.1. Lineage (NCBI taxonomy): Eukaryota > Metazoa > Chordata > Aves > Passeriformes > Furnariidae > Anabacerthia > Anabacerthia variegaticeps. The sequence continues at coordinate 62,960,502 of JAWWEW010000041.1, read as the reverse complement.
GGAAGAAACCCAAGAATTTAGGATGCTTTAAAGAAACAGAAGAGAACACTGGCCTAAAGACAGTTGAAAAAAATTACACACTGCAAGTAGTCAGAAGAAGATTTTGGAGGATGTAGGTAAGTCTATTGCAAGTGGAAATGTGGGTGCAGCTGTAGGACATACTAAACAATGCATTGCAAGTGTTGAATGCCTCTCTCCATTGGCCCTTACAACAGATACAGGCAAGAACATTGCAAGTAATTATAGATAGTAAGTCCTTCAGCATGTATAAATTATCAGTGCAGTGGAGCTAAGAATTTGTTAACAGCAGCTGAATATATGGACCTATTGGTCTTATTTACATTTCAGTTTATAATAAAGAATATGTAAAAACTTCCTTGTATGAAACACATTTCAAGCAAAATACTTTGTTATGGACTTAGAGAGTTTGTTATGCAGCCTCCTAT
>JAWWEW010000041.1:62937779-62959956 GCA_035583185.1 Anabacerthia variegaticeps | reverse complement strand
TTATAGTATTTTAACTGCCAAAACTTTGCCAGAACTGGAACAATTTACAGTTTTATTGCACTTCAAGTTTTCTAAAGCATGAAATTCTTGAAGCCAAGGAAAATAATTTTCCATTAATTATCAAGACTCAAACTATCATGTCTGAATAAAAATATTTAAAATTTATATATTAATGCAAAAAAAGGTAAATGTGGAAGTTAATTTCACCTGCTTGTCTCCTTGCATTGGAGTCCATTGTTATAAGAGTTTATTCACTGACCAGCAGAAGTGCATTTTCAAGTTAAGGCATTAAAACTAAAAAATGGCTGTTGCAATATGGTCATATATCCTCTGATTGTAGGAAATCAGAGCTCAGTGCACCTGGGCTAGTACTGGGGGGAAGGTAGAGAGGGCCAGTCAAACAGTTTCCCTGTGCTGTGACCTGGAAGATACTCACTAGACTGGGCAGTCCTACTGGAGGGGTGGAAACCCTCCAAATACTCCTCCTTCTTTTCATCCTCCCAAAATATCCCTCTGCTCTCCATTAATCCACCTCTGGGAAATTACTTTCCCACCTATATGTTTCCAGAGCTTCCTGTAAAAATACAAAGTGGCCAATGAAGTGGAATGAGGGTCTTTTTTACCAGGTGAATACTGCATTTCTCTGTCAGAGTGCTGCTGCAGTACTTCTAATGCATCTTCAAAAGCCTGGCCCAGGACGTCTTGGTCAGGAAAACTCTGCAAAAACATTTTTCTGTTAGGAACCAGGAAAGGCCAGGCCGGTTCTTTTAACATTGTCAATCAGCAATTCCCAAATAAATACAGGGATTGTATAGAATCCACATCCTTCTGGAACAGGCGGCACTGAGGCAATACCGTATTCTATGACTGTTACAAGAAAGTTGTCACTCCTTTGAGAAGTGGGTTTGAGGTCAGTGAGACAACTCACACGGGTGACATTATTCACTTGGCCTAATGTTTCAAAGTTCATTTCCTTAATTTGCAACAGAACTTTACATAAAGGGTGTTACTGTTGCTGGAGAGTTTTTTAGTCTCTAACACAGAAGTGCATGTATCACTTGTGCAACATGATTTATGAAGCCAAAGTTATTACTCTATAACGTTGATATGACAAAAATTATTACATATCATTTCTGAAGCACTTATGCAGAGAAAATGCTACACCGTGCCAGTAAAGGAAACCAAGTGTAGATTTTCAGAAAATTATTATAATAATAGAACATCTTATTCTAAAAAGCTGAAAAATCCCCCCAAATCTGAGTTTGACTAAGAGTCTTCTGTAGACTCTTTGAAATGCAATAATGAAAGAGAATAAAGGCATTGTAGACTTACCATTATTTAGATATCCAAACTTGAATCCTGTTTAAAATAAACAATATTTTTAACACTGTATGTTTCAAAATAAAAAAAAAATTGTCTGAATATAAATAAAAACAACTAAATTAAACGACTCAGTATTACAAGGTAAAATATTTTTAATAACAGATAAAAGAGATTTATTATTAGAAGGTGGCATTTAAATTAATTAAATTACTTGTGACACGTTTTGATTTTTTCAAATTCATAGTATTTTTGTTACTAATCTTCCAGTTTCATTAATACTGTAACTTTTAAAACTATCCACATAATTTAAATATATTTTTAAAGACATTATGAAGTGAAAATATGTTATTGTTGACATTAAGTCCTAGCTAGCATAACTACTAATTTCCCGAAGAAAATACTGACCTGCACTAAATGCAAGTGTTGAAGTCCCTTTGGTTCACAGCCAGTTGAAACAAGCTTCGGGTTTTTTCCTAATGCAGACTAGCATATGACTGTATATGAACATACATAAACACTGAGACTAATTGTGAGTTCCAGAAGCAAATTTGATTACATAATACAGTGTAAATAGGCACATTTTCATCCAGTTTAACATGGGTTATACTTTATATGCAACATTACTCAGAAACATATCCCTAGTATCTCTTTGTTCTGTTTATATTTATTACAGAAAACAATAATCAGGTTTTGTTGCCTTGCAGGTTTTTTCCCCCATTTTAATTTATATTATTATTGTTTCAAAATTTCAAATATAATAGTATATCAGTATTCTACTCATTAAATATTTGATTATTTTGTCTTACGTTTTAAAATACAAAGGAGAGACAGGATACATAAATATTACTAAGAAAGAGTTTTATCCAAGATTGACCATGAATGTTCAATTTTGGCAATTATCCCTCAGGTATGTATGTTATAGTGTGCTGTCAAAATTTGCAAAAGTTTTTTAAAATCTTGATGACCAAGCATATATGGTGAAATCCTAGTGATCCAGTAAATTGGCCTCACTGAAATTGATGGGATTTTTCTCTTTTACTTCAGTGGAACAAGTATTTCAATGAACTGATCTAATTCTATTCTAATACCCGAATGGGCCACATTAATCATTTAGCTGCAATAGTGGCCATAGATTCTTGGGGTATAGGGCTATAGAAATTAAAGACATAAATCTGCTTCGTAAAGACCCCCGCATAGTTTCTCCATAATCTTAAGTAATTCACTTTCCTTAAATCAATTTTGTCTAACTCAGACTCCCAAATGAGTAGGTGTAACATCTACAGTCACTGCAAATGCTTTTCAAAGCAATGTACAAGTATTGGAAAGGTACTGCTGAATGGTCACACCATTTACACCACTGAATTAATACCAAAAAAGAAAAAGTCACACCTTAAGTCAGCTTAGAAAAAATTCTGGACACTTACCTAGAATTTCAGCTCCACACACAAGACAAGAATCTATCTGGTTTAGTAAATAAATGAACAGCTGAGTTCCCACAGCAATGGGCTGGCAAAGGGGATGCATTAAATAGCTGATTTTAGGGAAGTGTTCTGGCTAGAGTTTTTTTTGAGAGTATAGGTATAGTAAACTGCTAGCTTGGTCCTTCATTCTGCTCAAAAGAGGGTGATTTATACTGATACAAACAAAATCAAATGTTTTAACTGTTGTTCAAAACAGGCAGTCTTCAAGCACTGGGAGAGATTCCTTTTAGCTATGGTACCTCCTAACAAATCTGTATGGTGAATCTAGGGCAAAAACCTACATCCCTCATCTGTCCCATGTAGACTGCAGTGGACTTAGAGGTTTTATCTGAACCTCCTTGATAGCTCAGTGTAAGAAGTAGACCAAACTAGATCTCCAAGTAAGAGTTTGAAGGAATTTCATAATTCTTCAAAGCTCATGTTTGAAGCCCAAGCCCAGATCTAAAGCATTGACTAAAGAATGCAGTAAAGATTCAGACGAGCTGTAGTTGCTGATTTGCCAAACTTTCTGAGCAGCTCCAAGACACATTGTTGCATCCTGCAGAAAGAGAACTCTGTCTTTTTCAGTACAAAACTTCTTATTGCTGATATAATCTAATCTGTGCCATAGCTCTTTCCAGCCAAGTCTCTCAGAGACACATTTTGCAGAATTTCCTCAGCATTTGCCACAAAACTGCTGTAAGATAGTAATTATGTCTTACGTTATTTATCTATACTCCCACAACCAAGAAACTTGCCAAGAACTAGCCTGGTTATGAAAATTCAGTGAAAGCAATTTGAAGCCAATGTTAGCAACAGCTAAACTGCTGGTTTCAGATGTAAGCTGCCTCTTCAAAATTTGCACCACAAAGTTTCAGAATGTTGTTTGGTGGGTTTTTTTTTGTTTTTTTTTTTCTGTAAAATACATTAATACATGTATGTCTTTTTTTGGACTTCGGGTTCTATTTTGCACCACTTCTCAGGTGTGATTTGGGCTTATAGAAGAAAATAAACAGGCAACTGTAATTTTAAAATATCAAATTGTGATTCCATACTGGATTTCATGCCAGAATACAATTACACAATTAACTTCCTTTCCACATGCAGTTAACTTTACTTTGCAACATGGAAAAACACAGATTTCATGATTCAGTGATTTCCTGAAGTAAAAATGTCTATTGGATTTAAAATTATGAATGGACTTCAAGATTCCTCCTAGGTTCCTTCATGACAAATTATGTCCAAATAGGCCCCCTGATGATGCAATTTGACCTGGCTGCTTCTACATCTCTACCTTGGCTGGGCAATTAATGTTCTGGCCTCCTCTGCTCTTCACTCATCCTGGTCATGAAACTGCAGGAGTGGGCCCTGTGGAGGAGGGAGATCGGGGCTGTCTTGTGCAATTTCTTTGGCTCTGCAATGGACCCACCACACTTCAAAGCAGAGCCCACCAGCCACAGGTGTGCTGCCTCTGTGAAAACATACTGAAGAACGGGCAGAAAATGGGGAGAAGACAAACCTGGGAGGGAACAGGAGAGGGATCAAGAAGGGAAAAAGAGAATTGGTTGATAAGGACAGAAACAAGGGAATGAGGGGATAACAAGGCCATAGGAGTTGGAGATGCTCCGTAACTGAGCAGCCAAAACCCCAAAAAGACTGTGGCCCACAGAAGGACCACACTGGTGTAGGAGAAACTAGTAAAAAGGAAGCAGCAGTGGAACAAAAGGGTGAGAAACAAGGAAAGGCAGAGAAAAACCACTACATCTTGACCCCAAACCCCTGTGCCGCTCATTGTCTCACCAAAGGAACTGAGTATAACCTATGGAGATAATGAGAGGGGAGGAGATGTGTCTGGAGTGCAGTTGAGCCTGGGAAAGGGGAAGGAAAGATGTTTTAATGTTTGTCTTCTTTGCTTCCCAATACCTGCATTGGCAAATAAATGTACTATGGCAATAAGTTAAGTTAAATTCCCAAAGTGTGTGGCTGCTGGCTGGGTGTAGTAAAAGAGAGTAAAGGTCGAGATGAAAGCTGACAGTTTTAACACCAGTAAAATGATCCATCTCCCTAAATCAAACTGCTTAATCTCAAAGTTCTCATTTCAAATGAGAGGCTACACTGCAAGGCAGGTCAGCGAAAGTTTATTTTCAGAGGAAATGGGAAGGTGCCATACACAGCACAAACACACAACAAGAACAAACACAAGTGCTGTCTCATAGGGCAGTTTTAAACTCTGGAACCCATTCGCACATTGAATCTTTGGCCCAACACAAACTTAGAGCAAGTGCTCAGCCTGCCTCCCTGGGAAGCCCATAAGGGTTCAGAAGAGGCAGAGATAGGTAAAACTGAGGACTGAGTGTCAGCAAACACTGACTGCTCACTCCTCAGCAAATCACAGCACAGTCAAGGCTGGCAGCACGATGACCTCTACTGAGAAATGCTACTACAGAAATCTTGCTTTGATTTTTGCATTGGATTGGAAGATGGATTTCAGATACAAGCCCGAGAAAGAAAACTTACTGTTCACATTTTAATGTCTCATTGATGTGCCTGATAATAAAATCTGAGTATCAGTTAGAAACCACAACATCGAGCTCTTCTCCTTCCTCCATGTTTTAAAAATAAACTTAAGCAACAGAATGATTTTTTATGTTTCAGAACTTACGTCCATCCTTGGCTGGCACTAAAAGCTAGCTCACACTGATGGTAAAGTAGAAGCATTTTCACCTCTGAATAAAATCCAGAACTAAACAATGTATTACAGCACTTGTCAGAGAGCTTGAGAAAGTATGAAAACTCTTGCATGAGGCATTGTTCAAATGTAGCATAAAAACAAGGCTCTTTCTTCCTAAAGGAATGTAAAATGAAATGGCAAGTTTTCTCACCAGGCATTTGTAGATTTCTCAGGGTTTTTTTTGCCTCATCAGGCAATTTATAATTGCCCAACTAGCATGAAGAGACCCCTAACAATAGAAGGCACTTCATTAAAAAAAAAGACAACAACAACAAAAAAAAAAAGACTGGTTGTATAAATTATTCTGTCATGGGGAGTCTTTTGCCCACACAAAACAGACTGCCTACCAGCTCAAGAATCTCCAGAAATCAGAAAATGCTGAATGTGACAGCCACAGAGATCTTCTGTGTTTATATACTCGTTCCGGCCCTTGTCAGATGCCTTTGCCAGTCCTTGTCTGGCCATGCAGCTCTGTAATAATAATCTTTGTCATGAATCCTCATGGGTGTAGATTCACAACAATTACACAACTGCAGGTGCTTTGTCCCTGGAAGTGGAAAGGCTGAGAGGTCACATGCCTGTGCTCACCTCCTGAGTCTAACCATGTTGCCCAGTGAACTTCCAAATCTCTGCCATTATGCTGCTTCTGCTCTGCTCCATTCAAGGTTCAAAGGAAACTGCAAAGCTTCTTGCAGCAAGGATGCAGCTTTTTCTCTGGGCAGGAGCAACAAGAATCAACTTTTTTCTTTTACTTGCAATGTGCACTGACGATCCAAGCTTGAGTGTCTCACAGTGAATCGGTCTGCACTCTGAACTTCAAATCAGTGGGCTCAGAAAATCCCTGAATTCACATTACCAGCCCCAGAATATGAAGAAAACTCCCCATAAAAAAACCCCAAAACAATCAAAACCGAACCGCCAAACAAAAAACACAAAGGAAATAGATGCAGCTTGGTACTAGCCGAAGTATTATTGTTTACCATGATTTTGGTCAGATAATTTAGTGTAGAATACATATTAAAAAAAAAAAAACAAACCAACAACAAACAAACTGAAAGGGAACAAAACCAAACAATCCCAATTCTGGCACCATATCATATAAGCAAATCAGTTTATGGAACTGGGTCTAATGATTCCATTTGTTGGAAGAGTTTAGTCTATACATTTCAACAAACACGGTCATTTTTTCAAATACTAGAAGATGAGAACCATAAGTTCAAATGTTTTACTTCCCTTACAAATCATTCTACAAAAGGCAGACTCTATCTGGGTCAAATTGTAGACTTAAATTATAAATTGTGTAGTTATAATATCAGTTCCTTAGCTTGTGGAAATTAGTATAGAGCCACCAAAGCCAAAGGATCAGTGATTTCTGCAAACACAGGTTCTGGCTCATAGTTGACACCAGTATTATTTTCACTACAATAAGGGGACACTTACTGTGCCAGCACTAATGTTATACATTCTTCCCTGAATTTATGATTTGTTTTAATTCTTTGTCTGCCTTATAAAACACCACAGTTGAAAAGTGTGGCATTTTTGCATTTCAATTCTTGTAAAAGCTCTTTATAGTCATTTACAGGGCATAATTTTTTAAAAGAGCTTTGTCTAACCATTATCTCCAAGCGCATCTTATGTATGAAGCTTTTTTTCTTAGGAAAGACAAAAGATATAGAAGATACTTTACAAACTGAATTTTAAGCCTAGAATGAGAGATTATCTCAATCAGACTCATTTCCTTACCTCTAAATATGAAACATTTGCATATCACATTGGGATTCCCATCTCAATGTGGAATTCAACATTATGATCCAACCTTCAAGGTTTATTTGGCTAACATTACAGCCATCAAATAATTACAGTCATAAAATTATATATTTTGATAAATCATTGCAGAGGTTAGGTCTAAGCATGGAATTGACTCTTCTAGGGCCTAAAAAGAGAAGGCTGAAGCTGCATGAGTGGGCAGATCAGCTCTTCAATGGAAAACCCACATTCAAAGCCCCCATTTTACAACTAGAACCAGTATATTGGTCCAGTTGCTCATGTCAGCAAGGCTTCTCAGGAAGCTTCTTCTTTGGCTCCATATAACCAAAGGAAGTGAATTTCTGCTGGGAAGCCCCGCTGAGATAGAAAACCAGAAACCACAACAGAAGCACAAGGAACTAATAACAAAAAGTGCATTGGAAAAAAACCAAGAACCACCCCTAACTAAAAGAAGACTCTAAAGTGAAATATGAAGTAATTGTTTTTATTAATTTACAGGTATAATGAGTACTCTCTTAAATATTAGGATAAATAAAACACAATTCAATAATACTTCAGCAGAAAAGTTTCAGAGAAAGACAGGAATAATATGAGGGTATTTCATAAAGGTAGCAACACCCAAGGGAGAGAGTTCTCTGCTAGGTCTTCTCACCAACAATGAGCAGCTAGCAGGAATGTGAAGCTCAAGGGTGGAGAATGGATCAAGGGTAAAAATGGAAGTCTTTTACTGAAAGAGAAAGTATACAGAAAGAAGAACACAGTATTTTAATAACCCTTACTGGTGAAACTGGGGAAGCCAAATATGAACTAATGATTTTCCAAGTAACTGAGCTATTTGTGGAAGAAATACACTTTCAGATTCATAGGGCATTTAGATCATAGAGGATTAACTCAATACTCCATTTCTATTCCATTCTTCCTAAATCATAAAGATGAAATTGAAAAGCGTTAAGACTAGGTGACAGAGCCTTGAACCTTAAAGAATGGGAGAAAGCAATTGTGTCTATGTTAGGGAAAGCTGGAAAGACAGATGTATAATAGCTTTAGAAACCTTGCTTTTCCACAGCATAGTCTTATAGCCAGGTCCATAAAAAGCAGAGTTTCCAATCTAGGTACAGAAATCCATATGCTTTGGTGTCTCCAGAACTCCAAACTTTCCTTTCTTCTGAAGACCTTGGAGGCAGTTTTGTATCTTAAAATCAAATCAGCAGCCACAGCACCATGCAGGAAATAAAAGCATTTTATCTAGCCAGTAAGAAACAAGTTGCCTGAGATTACAGCCCCTTCTTTTCTTTCAAAGTCCCACAGAGGAGCAAGGCAGTGGTGTGTACGACAGCTGAGTTATCCCAGTGCTGCCCTGGACAGCAATAATGTGGATTCAGTTGCCTCCACAGTTTCAGGTGTTTAACCTCATGTTCCACACCATTCGGGAGGAGGCCCTGAACAACAGACCTGTTTGTTAAATCCAGGCTATTGCACATATTCGCTCAGTGATCCATTTCACACAGACCTTCTGGTGGCTAACATACTTCCTTTCACTAATTTCTTATTCCAGCATTCATATGAAAAAAGCAGAACAATCACTAATAGCTATTATCAAGTCTCAGAATACATTGACTTTAAAGGACCTGCATCAATGTTTTGAATACAATAATGATAGTTATAACAAAACAGATGTAATAGGGGAAAAAAAAAAAGATTGGACAGAGATTTATAGAAAAGGAAAAGAATGTCTTAGAAACTCTGTAGGAGATGAAAACAAATCTACAATTAAAAAAACCTGTAGCAGATATATAGAAGCAAACAGTATAAACATAAGGGAGTACTAATATATTTAAGACAAGATACATACCAGGTTCAGGCAGACAGACTATGTAAGCATCTCTTGAAGCACCGCATCTGTAGCTGTTGAACGGGAAGAAAAATCAACATCTATTATTAAGAGGCCCTAAATTATCTTTAAATTCTCTGTAAATTACCAGCAATGGAAGAATACACCTATAACAAAAAGTGGTGGAAGCAAGTCATGGGGCCAGCCTGGGATCCTCAAGTCTGTTGAGGATAGAAAAAACAAGTGAACTATTAATGAAAATACTGATACTATGCATTATAAGAATACAATATGCTTTTTCACTATAAGAATACAAGCTGACCTTCACCTTAAATGAAATTCAACACCCTACAGGATACTAGTATAAGGCCTATGAAGTATATGTATTCCATTTATTGCTTCAAGATAGGTAGAAATTTTATGAGACAGTGTAAAAAAATAAATTTCAACTTAAAAAGGGAGAAAAGTGTTTTTAACACAAATGACGGTTCTCTGCACCACCTTTCACTGAAAATGTGCAATTTCATCAGAAGATCAGGAGTTAAAAAAACCAACTGTATGTTGGCATTAACCTCCTCAAAACTGACAAGAGAAAGCATTTTGTGCTTTCAACCAAAGTATGAAAAGTTCTATAGGAGTGTTCCTCCAGGTATTTCAGCTGCAGTACTTTTGTCTTAAATAAACAAAAATAGGGTACCCTGACAGGCTGGCCCAAATTCCACCATGTGCAGCAGGAAGGTCAGCTGCCCTTCCCAGGCAGATGCATTGCAAAGTGAGTATGTTCCTATTTTTTCTATTACAGCAAAATGTGGGATCACATTTTGACATCATTCCCATGCAAGCTATTACCATACTACCTGATTGGTATCACAAAGTTGAGAAGAGAAAATGCTTAAGCATGCAAGCACCAAAAGCACAGCTGTTTGAGCCTCTGACAGAATGCCCATTTTCAGGGACAGACATCTACGTTTAGTCCCACCAGGCAGCTGGGCAGATATTTCCTACACAGGGTCCAGACGGAAAAAATAGTGAAGACTTGAAAACAGGTCATCTGAAACAAAGGAAGCTGTAAGGTTGCAAGGAAGAGGGTAATAAATAGTTGTGAAAGGTAACCAGTTGATAAGTTCACTTAGAGATGCAAAAACATATCTGACCTTACTGTCAAATGTTCTGAAAAAAAGTAGTCAGAATACAAAAACTATTTAAAGCCATTCTTGGTATTATAATTGTCATATAACAAAAAAAGCCAAACCAAGCAACCAACAAAAAAAAAAATCCATCACATTCTGTCTTTATTGGAGGACTAGAATGAGATCAGATTCCTGCCAGAATTCTAGATTTTAAAAATACGCTTTAAGGAACTGCAGAGTGGTAGAGGAGATTCTATAAAAATACAATTCCTGTCACTACTGTGCTCTGAAGGTGACTAAGAAACAGCTGTCCCAAACAATGGGGTTTTATGCTTTGATGAGGCTAACAGTTATGTGGGCATAAAGTGCTATGACTAGCAAAAAAGTGCTTCCTATATTATCAGGAAAGTGCTGAAGAAGTACTTAGGCACTGGGGATTTTTACAATCTGTTGTTAAAGAAATCCTGTATCTTGATGGTAGGGTAGGGTGAATGTGAGTAAAATTGTTTTCTGGCTTGGATTCTTCTTTGAAATAGAATTTTCCAAAGTCAAGTGAGTTTTCATTTTAAATTTCAAATGAAACTGTCTTTCAGAAATGGCTTCTATTTAACCACATTCTTTTCAATGTCTTTTTGAAGGTAAGAGAAATTATAAAATCTAACAAATAGCTTGTCTATGAGGGTTTGTTGGGGTTTTTTCTTTAATATATACAATTGGGTAAATGGCTAGAATAGTGAAATATAGGGGGGAAAGTTATCAGTTAAGGTAAAAAAATTAGGAATTTATTTTTTGTCCCATTGCCATTTGCACATCCACTTATGAGCCACAGAAGCCCACAGAACCAAATAAACACATTAAAATCTAAGTCCTTTAAGAGAGACCTACGGCAGAAAGTGGTCAGACACCTTCATTTTGAATTATCATTGAATTCAACAAATGAGCATGAAGCCTGGCAGTTACACCACACTTTAGCCTTACATGTATTCTGTAAATGTCCTCCATGGAATTTCCCCAACCCACACCTGCATGATCTCAGTGAGTTTAGCTCACTCATTTTTTCTAGGATATACCTGCTAAAGGTAGGTACCAAAGAAACATGGGGGGAAAATGAAATTAATCAAGAAGTGGAATCATGGGTTTATGAGCTAAGGCTCCTGGTTGCTTCTCTTATGAACTGTTTATAAAGCTGTTAGGGAGCTAAGTGCATAATTCAGTCACACACAAAAATCTTGAATAAAGATGGGAGAGGTTTGATTTAAAGTGGTTTCTTTAAAGATCACTTCAAAGATAGAGCAAGGGACACAGTTCTAGAAAACATTCAGAGGTGATCTTAAGCTCATGCTCAATCAGAGGCATATCTTAACCTAAAACGAGTATTTGCTTAACAAGCCTGGACAAGCTGAAGTCCTGACCACTGTGTGGTAAGGGGCAAAGCCTGGTATTACAGGTCCCCCCAAAAATGTCAAACATCCCACAGAAACAAATATAAAGAGGATTCCAGAGAAGGCAGCCTGCAAGTTACATTGCTAACATGATGCCTAAAGGAAAAAGGACAAACATTCCACATCAATCTTCAAATCAAAGAGTATTTTTCACCTGTCTGACACACTTTTCTCATTTTAAGCCAAGCTCTTAACCTTACCTGTACAAAATACATGTTGAACAGCTTTTAGATTCAGGAAATACATTGACTACTCAGCTAAATTTAGTACAACAGCAGCATTACATATTTCATATGCACAGCCTAAGGGACTGAACTTTACTCCATCCCATGTCAGGGAGTTATAGCAACATGGGGGATAAGGCTGATTCTAAATATATGTTGAAAAAAGGTCCGTAAATGCAAATAATGACAGAAATAACTGGGTAGATGTTATGTTTTTATGACACTGTGTCTCATGCTGAACATTTGTTCAACGATGTTAGAAGAAATGCATGGCAAGCAGAAAAGCCTCATCCTTACAAAATGTTTTCTTTAGGTCTCTATTTATGTGAGTTATCAGACACAAAATCTCACAGCTAAGGTACACTTTGTTTTGAGAACATTTTTTTTCTGTTCCATAAAACTCACCTGAACTTAAATGACATTGCAAGCCACTGCAATTCTTCACCAATGCTCAGTGAATTCTTATACTTCAACATCTGAGCGGGAGGACCATGGGCAAGGGGATGCGCTGTGTTCCTTTCCAGCTTCTTCCCAGGCATGGGACTGTGCATGCATATGTTGTGAACAAGTACTGCAGAAGCAAATCAGGGCTTGCCCCACAACTGGAGCTTTGTAGCAGGATATGGCTGAGCACTAGAGTTCAAGAGTTGTCTTTTCCCTGCTCTTTCAGATCATTTTTTTCTTTCTGCTGACACCTGGATAGTGTTGAGGCTTCAGGGGACAGGTAGCTGTTTGACTGGAATACAGTTGCAGGAAGGGATAAATTTGGGAGGAAGCAGTACCAGACATTGCTGTGTAGGACACCAGGTGGGGTATAGGATGGAAACTCTGATTGGTAATCAGAAGACCAGAAGATGCTGGGAGGTAAGACTGTGAGCTAGAGGTTATTGGAGATGGAAAATAGTTGCACAGACACTGGTTCTGAACTCCTGTGTGCTCAGTGGAGTTGTAGGGAGAGGTGCCAGAAAGAGACTTAACCAGGATTTGAGAAGAGAGGATTGGAATTTCTCTGACAAGCAGATTCACGTGAGAATCCGCACTAATTTTGTGAGACCTGACTGTAGAGCATAGGATTGGGGATGAGGAGCTTGGACCAACATGTCTTGGATTGAAGACAGGAAGGAGAATAGAAGCCAAAGATAGTGGAAAAGGAAGAGTGGATTTTGAAAGACAAGGGAAGGAGGGTGTAAGTTTGGGAATGAAAGAAGAAGGACCAACGTCCTATTCCCACTCCCAAACTCCCATGACTACAATGAAGCCAAGATTTCATCTGGGCTGGTAATGCTTCCCTGCCATAGCAAATATTGGTGAAATTCTTCAGTGAAACAAGAGGATAGCAACCCTCTACTGCCATCAACTGAGCAGTTAACTCAAACGGTGGACATGCAGGTGGGAGTCTGAAAGGATTTTTATTCATGCCAGGCTTTTTCCAAATGTTATTTTTGTTAATGGAGGCATCTGAAAGTGGGCCATGGGAGACCCTCTTCCAGGAAAATATGAAAGCATTCCAAAGACAGAAAATACCAAAGCAAAACATAATCATCTCCCTTTCCTCCTCCCTAGGTGTATATTTTAACATTTTCCTCTGAAAGACCCCTATTTTTTGATGTGCATGGAATAAATCTTGCCCTAATAGTGAGCTGGGACTGCTCAGTAAATGAGAATGTCATTTGCAGAAACCCTGCTGCATCTGTTGCAGAAGTTATAAACTGCCTAGTGAATAAGGAAGAGAGAGGATGCTCTCAGAAATGAAGCATCTGAATGCTACCCTGGAGAAGTGGGTTTGGGTTCTGAGCCTGTCTCTACCACAGAGTTCCCAAATGATGCTAGGCAAGTCCCTTTGAAGACATTTTCACAGGTGGTCACTTACTGTATGTTCCTCATTTCTGAGTTGAGACCCCAGTATCAGATTTGCAGAAATGCTGGGCAGTACCAGCTGCAAGTGTACTCACTGAGCACTGGGCCCACAAACCACCCACAAATGCTGAACTCTCAAAAATATGAGTTCTTGGGTATCTTAGAACAAGTACACAAAATCAGTGGGTGTTCTTTAATTTAATCTCATCCTTGTAAAGGAGGGATAAAAAAGAATTATCTTCACATCACAATGCACTTATAAGTGTCTTCATCCTTCTGTATCATGCATATGTTGTAATGGAGGAAGCATAAAAAAATAAATCTATAAAGAGGTTAACAAACCTCTCTTGAAAGCAGCATCTGACTTTGTAGTGAATAAAGCTTGGGGATGCAATCAGAATCAAAATCCCACCAGCTAGTTACTCACTAAAACAGCACTAAATGAAGGAAAGATCCTTGTATCAGAAACTGCTGGTGATCATGTCATTATAGTACCATACGTACACAGTGAGGACAAATTAAAGCTGTACCAATTAACTAAATTTTGCCATGCTGTAATTACTTGTTATTACTTTATTTGCAATCTTAATATCATTTTTAAGGAGATTTCACTGTGTGCACAGACAGGAGGGTGTTTTGTTTTGTTTCGTTTTGTGGGGTTTTTTGCTAGTTTCTTACTTTAGAATATAGTCTCATCGTACTTGTAAAAAAAAGAAATATTAACCATGGACATCTAAGGGACTTCTTGATCCTTACCACGGGTGGCTTAACAGCAACAATTTTTTTTTTCCAAAATGTTTTGAAGACTTGACTCTGATAGGCATATTCCTGTAAAATTGTAACTAGCTTAAAATCCCTTCCCTTCAACTCAGACTAACAGTGTTCATCCCTAAAAATGACTAATATAACCAAATCTCAGATTAATTAGAAGCAAAAAGCACATACAACATATTTCAGAAAGTTGTGGGAAGGGGAATCTCTGGGAGTCTTTAGGGTTCAGAGACAACCAATACATTGCTAGTGTTCCATTTGTGCAATTGCCTCTGCTGAGCTTATACACAGATTTCCCAGCAAGCCGGCTTCAGCAAGGCCACCTGTGGAATTAGCATTACTAAATAGCCTCTGTCTTCATAGAGACTCCAGCTAGTTGGGAGGTGCACTTAGAGATTGAGCTGTGCCTGTAGCTGAGAAGCCAGAGAACTGGCAATCTGCTCTCCTCATTTCATTGTTTCATTCGTGTTGTAGCTGCTCTGGTCTTCTAACACAAATGTGACATAAAAATTTTGATATGTGGAGTGCAAAATCAATCCATTTGTATACTTATGAGGAAAGAGAGAATCAGTTTGTTTGTTTGTTTGTTTTTAATTAGCAAAATTAAAAGCAGAAAAAGAAAATGTCTGTATTTTCCTCCATGCATAATTTCAGAGTAATCAGTCTCTTACTCAATACTATTTACCTACAGTTAAATATTAAGAATCAGTGATAATAAATCCCATAAGAGGCCTGTCAGACTTCTTTCTTTGCTATTTCAGAGTACAAAGACTGATGCAAAAAAACATTTGTTTGTGAAAATGACATAGACCAGTAATTACTTAGGAACTGAAAGGCACCAAATGAAAGGAAAATAAGCCCAAAAGAACGTCATCAGCTTTGATTAAAATAGCCTCTGTTGCAAGTACAGAATTCCCATGAGAATACTAGGAAACAATTGTAAATCTACTTTTTAGAAGACTTACATGATTCAGCATAATGTTTATTGCAAATAAGTTCCTCTTTTTTTTAATAGAGCTTGCAATGTATTAACATATAGTGGCACCATTCCTGTAGAACAAAAGCAGTATTTCCACATGCCACATTTCAGCAGACATATGGTTTTCATTTTAAGACTCTTTTGAAGAAGTAAATGCAACTGTTAGACCAAAAATATACAAAATGAATTTTTATAAAGAAACTATACGGTCTAACATGGTAGATTGCCCGTGTGTGGCAAGAGGGAGTACAAGGCTAAAAGCAGTTCAACTAATAAACATGCTTGTTCTATGTCCATGTAGAACATTAGAACTTTTGTTTTGCACAGATCAACAGCAGATAATCTGTATTAGCCAGCCTACCTTGCTAGCTGGAATGGGTACTGGGGAAAAAACCCTCTTTCATGTGTCATCTAACAAAAGAACCAAAGAAGCAGCAGACTTCTCTGAAATTATGCATTTTTGGTTGTTTTTTTTTTCATCAGCAGTAAACTGTGTTATAATGCACATTAGGCTTTGGTCCTACTGGAAGTATTTTCCTGCAGAATGCTCTTTATCTAATGAGTGTCTCTTAATAAACTCCCATTTTGCTGCTACACTTCCAGTTAATCTATACATGCTTGAATATAATATGCAATTTAGTTCTCCCTTTACCAAGCATCCATTTTAGTTGTAAATCTAGAGAGATGTTTAAGATAACGTGAACACATTAGTTATACATCTTATTGCAAGAAGCTTTTGAAAGCACTGATTGCTGCTTGCTTTCAATGAGATCCTTTGTTCCTTCTGTTTATCCTCTCACAATAAGTAGCTGCTACTGATCTCCAAGTCATTTCGTTGTGACATTCTGGATGATGCGTGACACAGTGCATGAACAATTGAGAATTTAGCTTCTGAATACAGAAAGAAGAAAATAAATTCATAGAAGAAAATGAATTCATAAAAGAGAAAGAAAAAGATAGGAAAATTGTCACAGAAAGTAGGAGGTTTCAATGAAAAGTAGGCAGTAGCAACTGGAAAATAAAGCTGGAAGTTTCTGATTTCATGCAGAAGCAGTTTTAAGATTGTTTTTTATATTTGCTTGGGGTGTTTCCCATATGCAGTTGACTGCCATCTTCAAATACTTTGATCAGTAAGTGAGCACTCCTAAGGTGACAATGATCCTGCTTTTTCCTTCCTGTGTTCAGAGACCACAGCTCTCACATTTTTTAACAAAGTGCTGAAGAGCTTTCTGGGGCTTAGGGTGTCTGTTGATTATACTGTCCATGTTTCTGGATTGGATATCTAAAAAAATTAGCTGCTTGTGATTGTGAGTGTCTAGACTGGATGATCCATTTGATCCCTTCTGTCTCATGTTCCAAACTGGTTTTATCTTATAAAAATACCAATCATCTAGCCATAAAGTAGCAAGGATTTTTTTGAGCCGCTATGTGCAGACATAGCATTTCCACTCCTAAGTATTGCCTGTTGTCATAAACATATCTCTTCATACAGCTGGTAGAGACTGAGCAGAGGAAAGTCCTTATCAGTGGATTTTCATATTTTGTCTAACACAGGATGAAAGACCATATGATGAGGCCAACTTCTGTACTGCTGCTGACTGCAGTGCAAAATGAAATGTGACAGGGTTCAATAACTGTTCTGGTTCCTGACAAATTACTTTTTTTTTTTAACCACAAGAAGCCTTGAGAAAGTGTTGAGTTTTAAAGGGACTTCGCTAACTGTTGGAACTGCTAATTTAAACACATGAATGTCAAGCAAATCGTTGTGATATAAGCAGTTTGGTGGCAACTCCTACCTTAAAGAAAATAGAATTGCTGCTAACTAGCTGTCAACGGGGAGGTCACTCCCACCAGAAAGTGGAAAGCTTAAACAAAGAATTAACAGGCACATTCAGATTCAGCATGTTAGAACAGTAGATAACGTAGACAGTGAATAATGTGGTGGCAAATGCAGGCAAAACTGTTGTGAGACAGCAATAGGCTTCCAGACTTTGGCCTTTTATATTTGTATGTTTCAATAAACTTCGTTTGTTTTGGTTAGTTCCTATGCTTTGCCTCTCCACCTTGCATAAGTTTCACCTTGAATTTCTCTTCTAAATGACGAGAAACAGGAATTAGCTGAAATCAATAAATTTGGTGTGTCCCCATTACCTTAACTATGACACCTCCCCTGTCCTTCGAGGAAATTATTTTGTGGACTAAGATACTTCCACAGGTATAAAAATGGTTGTGGCAAGACTCTTGGACAAAACCACGCAGAGCCACTTGTTAAGGGCATTCTACATAGCTGTACTTCTCCATGGGTGAATCAAAACACTGCTGCTCGAATATGGTTCCCTTACTGCTCATTTGAGGATCATCATAGTATGAAAGGAGTTATTAACTCTGTTGAGAAGTTCTAGAAAAGAGATGTGCTTCAGAGGCTTAGTGCCAGGAAATGCACAAGTTTTAGGGGCATGTCTACATGTGATTGCCAAGGCTGTACATTGCTTTTCTAGCAAGAGGTGAGCCTCTTGAAATACTGAACTAGGGAAACAGCCACCAAGGAATGAGACCTGTGAGCTCAAAAGTAATGGAAAAATTTCCTTCTACATTAACCCTTATAATTTTAGGATAAGTCCTTGAAGTACAAGAAAAAAGTAGGGGAGACGTGATCTGTAGAGGAATGAAGAGCAAAGAGGTTCTTAGGAGGTTTCTGAAAGATGGAGGATGCCAGTGTAGAAGATGATGGGCCTGTGTGAATACAATACCTTTTTTGAGGCTATGAAACTGAGAACAAAAGCCTATGACTTGCACAATAAACAGATACTTACATCTACACCAAGTAATAAAACGTTCAACAGAATAAGACTAGAAGTGTGACAGTGATAAATAACAGCTTGACTAACTATACTGTGAATTTCCAGCCCAAATTATATTATTTTGACAAGCCAGACTTCTTGAAACGTATTTTTGCAATGAAACAAACTGTACACAATACAAATTCCCACATTTTACATTAGACGGGCTTATCTTTATAAAATAGACAGTTTGTCCTAGGTCCTGTCCAGGCTGTTTGCATGTGAAAATATATACTTATATTTGTAGACTGAGGCAAGAGCAAAATATGTAGATTTATCCTGTTCTTTGCAGAGGCTGCAAGATCCTTGGGACAGCCAACAGCCCCACGGTCTGGTGCTACTCATGTATTGCACCAGAACTGAGGTTCCTGTTTCTTGCTTTTGAGTTGTGGGTGCATGTGTTAGCTGTTGGATGGTTGATTTTTAGGTTAGCACGTCACTGGGCAACTCTTGGGGTTGTAGCTGTAAGCTCAATATGCTGCCAATTAGTACCGATTTCAGAAATACTAGTCATAAGTGAAGAAATTAGAGTAGCACATAGAAATAATATATAGCAAATACAAGTCATTATAAACCAACTAGTTGCAGACAAAAGTATGGAACGTTTAGTCAACTGTTTCATCGTGCTGTCACACCATCACTGGGTCAAGCATTAGCCCTCAAATGTTTGTTTAAATGTAGGCTGAGAGGCAATAAAAAACACTTGCATCAGACATATCACACTTCTAAGCTTCTGAACTCCTGAGAGTCAGCAATGCAGCTGTATCAACCAGAAGGTGATGTTTCACCAGAGAACACTGTAGCTCACAGCTGTGTCTAAATTCTGTCCTGTTTTGCCTGTGTTCCTTGCAGAGTCTTCCAAAACAGAAAATATAAAGCTAGGAGCTTCACCATGCTAGGTAGGAGAAAGACTGAAACATGTGAATGGGGTGGGAAGTGGAAGGCACCATGCACTATAACAACAACAGATGTTTTAAAGATGCAAACAAAAATTCAAATGAAAATCATTAAAATGGTACATTTTGAAGATTGGTGCAAGTAATATTAAGAAATTATGTCAGTTCAAATTAACATAAGTATTCATAAACTGTTCCTAAAAATAAAGATATTAGTCTAATAACTGACATCTGGAAAAATCTATAGCAAAGTTTTCATATACATCAGATGTTAACAAAGGTGGCTCACTGTGATTGCAGTACCTGAAGGCTCACAATTGTTAAAACCCCATGTGCTCTGAGTTCAGCACCTGTTACAGAAACCATAGTAACTGCTTAGAGGGAGCTTATTTCAGGGCCAATGCACAGAGCAGTCATAAACCCTAGGTAGAACAGATCATATGCAATATGCTACAATGACATTTAAGAAAACAGTTCCAGCCTTACCTTTAATTACAGTATTTGAGTGGTGAAGAGGAGGCACTTGCCTTAGGTGCCCTTGATATCTAATGTAACTCCTCCTTACATAGGATATATTTAATTTTACCAATGCAAATTGACTTTTCCATTAGAAAAAAATTCTTCTGAAGAAGAAAGCACGATTTTGCCTATATATAATTCATAGGTGGGGAAGTTCTATCAAATCAAAGGGGTACTTTTCTCTTCCTGAGGAACATGCAACAAAACAAACTACAAGAAACTTGTGTGAGAAAGAATAAGCTATGATTTACTCTGGTTATGAATTCAGGGATGGGAAGGTGGTATAATTCAAAGACAGCTCTCCAAATCTTCTCTCCATATCAATCATTACCTGTTTTCCTGGTTTTATTTTTGTTCTCATGAAAAGAGAGAGAATGATAGTCCTATTCCAGAGCCTCAAAAAACTGCAAAGCAGGAACAGACATATGAACTTCCCTGTGACATGCATGCCAACATGCTGGAATGAATTGCAGGGGTATAAAGCTACCTGGAAATACCTCTGCAACCCTGATCTTGTACTTCTTTGTACTTCTCCAAATATAATGTTGACATTGGCATAGTTATTCAGACAAATGTTACAATAAAATATGCCATATTTCTGCCATATGAGTGGGTTTTATCAGATACCTGAGGAAAGAAAGCATGAAAGAGAGATACAGTTGAAACAGGTCCCTGGACAGCACAGTGATGCTGGGACAGGTCTTTAAGATGTAAAAGGTTGGGTGCTTATTAGATAGGATGTATTTTGGGCACTGGACAGAAAAAGTAAATGGATGCACACTGGGGAGAAAAGCAGTTGTCCAGTACAATGCTGCTTCATTGCATTTTAAGCTAAAGGGTTCCCTGAGTTTTGGTTCAGTCAAGATATCTCATACTGGTGGGGCAGTACACAATCATTGAATAATTTGAAAACATTAGATAAAACACAAAAATTAGAAGGTTTCCACACATATGCTCTCTCAGGGATGAAACACCTGAATTTGGGTTTGGACCAGATGACCTCCTATGGCCCCTTTCAACCTCAACTGTTCTGCGACACTCTCAATTACTATTGGTGGTGTGTGATCTTTCACTTAGAAGTGCTTTGCTACCAGAGAACCCTCAGCAACAAATGTGACTCTCTGCAGGTCTGCCCCTCATGGAAAGACAGAAGAGGACAAGGACAGTCCAAGCTAGGGAGCTACTTCTATAGAACAAATTATTAAAATAAAAAATGATTCAGTTTAGAAAAGAGACAACAAAGATGGGTATGATCAGTAGATATAAAATCAGAATTTGAACCACAAAAGTGAGCAGTGCTTTTCCTTTGTTTCAGGAAGGCTGATCTGTGGATACTGGAAAGCAGAGATGAAGGACAGTAACACTACAGCCTCTCATGTTGCCTCCTACACATCTGTTGGTGGCCTGTCAGAAGCAGGCTACAGATCTATATGAACTTCTAAGTGACCTAGCAGAGCTGTTCTTCTGTTCAATGCGCTTATCTAGCTTCTTATTTTGCCATTCCCTTCCTGATCTCACAGGACAAGAAGGAAGTAAGACAAGACAAGGGGAAAGGCACAATAGAACATGACTGGCAAAAGAAGGAAGCAGGCAGGATTTTTGTTCAATGAGAGTCACCATCAAAGGGAGTCCCCATGCCTACCACTGCCAATCTGGCTTAAATGAGGGCATTTTATATTGTTTTGCCATCGTTTGAAACATGTTCCTGAGTGACTGCGATTTAGCAGCAGGAGTGTCAAAATTACCTAGACGAAGGCACTTTATTGAAAGATAGTCACCCTTCTAAAGAGTTTGGGAGTTCCTAGAGGGCAGGCACATCGCTTGGCCCCATTCTGGAGTCACGGCTGCAATGGAAGCAGACACAGTGGCACTGTGGTACCAGGAGCATTGCAAGCAGGGCAGCTCCATGTCCAGCCAGCTGCATGGCCATGACCGAGCTTTTAATTCAGATACTGAAAGGAGTGTGAGAGTGGCCTTCGTGATGTATCACCAGAAAACCAACACAACTCAGGATCCTGAACCGAGATGTTTGTTGGTCTGTTTGTCTGTTTGTTTAGCCTCACCACGGCTGAATTCACACACCACATTCGTCCTGTGAGTGAAGTTGGAGAAGGGGATTTGGCTGCGGTGTCTCTTCTTCCCTGTGCCACTTTTCCCTATGGGAAGTGCGGGGCCTTGCAGCGGCCATCCCTTTTCCATGAAATCTGATTAAAAAGCGACCAATACATCCTGACAGCCAGGCAGGGGAGAGAAGAGAGGGGCCCTCTGCTCTGCAGTGAGAGAGCAGAATCCCACTCGTGGGAGAGAACAGAATGGGGAGGGGAGGGGAGGCCACTCGTGGGAGAGAACAGAATGGGGAGGGGAGGGGAGGGGAAGGGAGGGGAGGGCAGGGGAGGGGCAGGAGAGG
>JAWWEW010000041.1:62669877-62937055 GCA_035583185.1 Anabacerthia variegaticeps | reverse complement strand
GTGGAGCGGGGCAGGGCAGGGCAGGGTGGACCGGAGCGGGGCAGGGCAGGGCAGAGCGGGGCAGGGCAGGGCAGGGTGGAGCGGGGCAGGGCAGGGCAGGGCAGAGCGGGGCAGGGCAGGGCAGGGTGGAGCGGGGCAGGGCAGGGCAGGGCAGAGCGGGGCGGAGCGGAGCGGAGCGGAGCGGGGCAGGGCAGGGCGGAGCGGGGCAGGGCAGGGCAGGGCAGGGCAGGGCGGAGCCTGCCGGGGGCGAGGCGTGCAGGGCCGTGCCGGGCCGATCCGTGCGGCGGTGCCGGCGGTTTCGGTTTCGTTTCCGTTTCCGTTGTTGTCGGTGCGGGCCGGGCCGCGGCCATGGCGCTGGCGGCACAGGCGCTGCGGGTGCTGTGTGGCCGCGGGGGCTGCCTGGAGCAGGCCGAGCTGCAGCGCCGGCTGCCCGGCCCGCCCTCGGCCGAGCAGCTGGCCGCCGTGCTGCGGGACCCGCAGCGCTTCACGCTGGTGCAGCGGCCCGGCGAGGCGGGGGCGGCGGCGGCGGCCGAGGTGGCCGTGGTGGTGGCCACCAGCCCCGTGCGGCTGTGCCAGGAGTACAGCGCGGGCTGCCCGGGGCAGTGCGGGCGGCTGCACCTCTGCAAGTACCACCTGAAGGGGCACTGCCGCAACCAGGGCCCCAGGTGAGGGTAGGGGGGCTCGGAGGGGCTCGGAGGGGCGCGGGGTCGGGCGTGCTGTGCCCCTTCAGCGCTGCCGGGCTTCAGGAAGTGCAGCCTTTCTCGTGTCGGGACTGGTCCTTTCTCCCCCTCCTATGTTTTTTTTAATTGGGGGCGGGGAGGGGGGGGTTTAGTTGTGTGTGGATTTTTTTTTTCTTTTTTTTCTTGCTTCCTGTTTTTCGAAGAGGCCGCCGCGGTGTCACAGGCCCCGGGCCGCAGCGCCTCCTGCCCCGCTGGCCGCCGATCCCGGCCGTGGGCACCGCGGGATGTGCCCGGTTTGTGCCCGTGAGTGCCGCGGGATGCGCCCGGGATGCCGCGGGATGTCCCCGTGGATGCCGCGGGATATCCCCGTGGATGCCGCGGGATGCGCCCGGGATGCCGCGGGATGTGCCCGGTTTGTGCCCGTGGGTGCCGCGGGATGTGCCCGGGATGCCGCGGGATGTCCCCGTGGATGCCGCGGGATGTGCCCGAGGAGCGGCAGGGAGCGATGCTCTGGCGTTCCCGTGGCTCTGAGCTGCAGGTCAAAAGTGCCGGTATTGTCAACGCTATGGCGACTGTTAACCGGAAATAGCGTGGCAATTGTCCTCAGAGTAATTATACAGTCTGTTTTGTAAATCACGTGATTGTTTTATAAAGGGGCGATGCGGACTTTTCTGAAACTAGCGTAATTTGGGCTGCTTTTTAAACTGCTTAGTTTAACGGCCATGGGATAGCAAAATAGTGCTAGTCTGTCACTAATTTTGCAGTTGGGTTTCTTAACTTGTAGGAAGGAATGCAGGTTTGCTCACGACTTCTACTCAGACCACAATCTCCGTGTTCTAAAACTCTATGGGCTTGAGATTTTAGACAGTGATGAACTTTGCCAGCTTCTACTTCAAAATGACTCTTCCCTCTTACCGGAGGTGAGTATTACTGTGGTAGTTTCTGAGGCATGTGTTTCAGTGAGCATCACAAAGTGGACGAGGCTTGACAGAGGTGGAGATGTTAGGTGTCAGCTTAGCTTAACGCAAACGTAAAACTTTAAATATGCATCCTCTGGTCTCACCTGTGGTGGGTTAAGCCTGGCTGGCAGCTTAGCACTTGAACAGTTCTCCACTTACTGCCACTGCCCCGTCACAAGTAGAACAGGTGAGAGATGACAAGAACAAAAGTTATAAAACTTGTGGATGGGGGATAAAGACAGTTTAACAAGCGGAGGAAAGAGGGGCGAAAATAGATGTATCAAAGGAACACTTCTGCTTCATCACCTAAGCAGACTGATGTCCAACCACTGCCTGATCAAGGGCCACCTTGTAAGAAAGACCCATCTCTTCCCCCTTCCCTCTCCCTTTTTTAGGTTTTTTTTTTTCCTATGATTTTTAGAACATGACATATGGCTTGGAATATCCCTTTGGCCGGTTTGGACTGTCTCCTAGTTTTGGCTGGGATAGAGTTGATTTTCTTTCTAGTAGCTGGCACAGTGCTGTGTTTTGGATTCAGGATGAGAATAATGTTGATAATGCACTCGTGTTTTAGTTTTAGCTGTTGCTGAGCAATAATTGCACTAAGTCAAGGACTTTTCAGCTTCTCATGCTGCCCTGCCAGCCTGTAGACTGGGAATACACAAGAAGTTTGGGAGGGGACATAGCCAGAACAGTTGACCCAAACTGGCCAAAGGGATATTCCATACTATATGACATCTTTCTAAACAGTAAAACTGGGGGGGGGGGGTCGGCCAGGGGGTGGTGGCACACTGCTTGGGGACTGGCTGTGCTTTGGTCAGCAAATGGTGAGCAATTGCATTGTGCATCACTTGTTTTGTATATTTTATCATTATTATTTCCCCTTCCTTTTATGACCTATTAAACTGTGTTTATCTTAACCCCACAAGTTTTATCTTTTTTCTGATTCCCTCCTGCATCCCCTGTGGGAGTGGAGGAGTGGCTGTGTGATGTCTAGGTGTTCCTGGTTTCAGCTGGGATAAATTTAATTTTCTTACTAGTAACGGGTACAGCTGTGTTTTGGATTTAATATGAAAATAACATGGACAACTCACTGATGCTTTGGTTGTTGTCAAGTAGTGCTTACCTTCAGTCAAGGATTTTTCAGTTTTCCATGCTCTGCCAATGAGGAGGTGCACAAAAAAACCAAAAGAGAGTATAGCCAGAACAGCTAACCCAAACAGACCAAAGGGATGTGTTATCAACAGTGTTTTGGTCACAAACCGAAAACAGTGTGGTATGGTCTGCTGTGAACAAAGTTAACTCCATCCCATCCAGATCCAGTACCTCTTACCATCAAACACAGGTCAAAAATGTTCAATATTCTAAAACTAGAAAATTAAAAGATAGTGACACAAGAAAATTCACTATCCTGCAGTTATGTGACTTAGCAAAAAGTTCCATCTGCTTGAGAATGTCTGTAAGAGTGTTGTCTGTTGGAAGATCTTTATAAACATTAGCAGGGCAAAGGGAAAACTAACAACTAATCATTTGGAAAACAAGAAGAAATACCTCTTTTAAAAGCAAATGTATAGACATAGTCATAAGAATTTAAAAACCACGGATTCAAACAGTCTATATGAACACTTTGTACTTTAATCTTTAAAATCTTTTTTTCTTTCTCTACCCAAGGTCTGCTTGCATTATAACAAAGGTGATGGGCCTCATGGATCTTGCACCTTTAAAACATCCTGCACCAAACTGCATGTTTGCCAGTACTTTTTGCGGGGACAGTGCAGATTTGGCAGCAGCTGCAAACGATGCCATGACTTATTAAAGTCTGAATGTCTTGAGAAACTGCTGAAACAGGGACTGAGCTCAAACAATATTGAGAAACTACCTTCTCTTTATAGAAATATGTATGACATCAAAAATGGCAACAGGAGCTTGTATGACATAGAAGAATCCAAGTCTTCACCATGCAAAGGTAAGTGATACCATCTTTTGAAGTCACTATAGTTCTCACAGATGTCATTAAGAAAACTGAATTCACATCATGATTTTTCTTTTAGAAGTGACCTTGTATCTATGTCATTGTTAGAGATTTGACAACTGACAAGTGAATTTCAAGCATGAGTTCCTGATAAGGATAGGTCTTTATAAAAATCCTAGATTTGGGGTTAAAAAGCATAACAGGAACTGGAAATAGGGAGGTCTATAATTATTTTTTTTTTTTAGCAAAAAAACAGGAAGAAATTCAGGAATAGGAGTGGTGTTTGCTTGTCTGATTATAAACCGATTTTTTTCATTAATTTAGTGATTGTCTAACACAGGAATTCACAGACAGCACTATCCTAGTTACTTCTTAGAGATGCAATATTTTGTTTGCTCTTTTCTTTTGAAGTTCCTTAGAACTGTAAGTTAAATATCATTTAGCAGGAAAAAAAAAAGTTAACAGAATGGAAAATCCAAGTGTGTATGTTCATCTCTACTGTTGTGCCTGCAGTTCCTTCTTCCTTTGTTTCCTTAGGTGAGCTTTAATTTACAGAAGTATCAAATTTTGAAACTTTGTACTTTATAGCTGCCGGTGTGACTAGCTGTGTGAAATGCAGGATTAACTCCAGTCCACCTAGGAGTGTAAAAGCATTGGATTCTATTCTTGCGGTGTTAGCTAAAAACTGTGTGTGAGGAATTCAGCAGTTACAGGAAAGTCGTGTTCAGAAAGAATGGATACAGTGATGGAACTTTTGACTATACAAGGTTATCAAAGGTTTCAGTGTCTTTCTGGAGCTGATTGCAGTTACGTAGTTACAAACACTGGCTTTATGTACTTCCCTACTGACAGGAGCTCTTTTAAGCGGGGTTGTTGATACAAAGTTTATTAATGAGTCTTATATATTCCCCCTCTAGAGAAAAAACTCAGCTCTGGACGAGAGTCTGCAACTACAAATGATGATTCAGAACAGATCTGTTTATATCATCTGTACAGAAGTTGTGGCTTTAAAGGTAGGTAGTATCAAGTATCAGTAGAGACTGAATCAAGTCCAGTGTATTTTCCTTTTCTCATAAAGAAAAGGTGATAGACATTTTTTACAGAAACGAGAC
The DNA here is from genome assembly GCA_035583185.1 of Anabacerthia variegaticeps. NCBI lineage: Eukaryota > Metazoa > Chordata > Aves > Passeriformes > Furnariidae > Anabacerthia > Anabacerthia variegaticeps. The sequence continues at coordinate 62,932,332 of JAWWEW010000041.1, read as the reverse complement.
ACTTAAGAGCTTATGCTTATCTTTAGTTAAATCTCAGTGCAGTCTTGAGTGTTGGTAGGAAAGTGTTTGATCTATCTGGTATACCAAACAAAGGAACCATTTTGTTGTGCTCTGGAATGCGTAATATCTGCCTGCATTGAAGATTGTCTAGTCCACCTGTATTTACCTAAGGCGTTTGCTGAATGATAGGAGTCACATTTCTAAAAAAGAAAGACACAAAAGATACTCTGAATTCTACATTCTCCCATTTTTTCTTCTAGTACTCTTCTGTCTGTTTCAGCTGTCTCCCTTTCAAAATGTTCCAGCTTGTCCAGGAAAAAGGCTGCTGTGCCAGCTTTCTTCTTGCCCTTCTGTCATTCTTTTCCTTCTTGATGTTCTTTAGCTCCCTGAAGTACTGCACACCTTCTCATATGACCTGTGTGATGCAGCCTCCTTGACTCTCCCTATAGTTAAGTTGCCTTTTCTTCTGCTGTGACAACTGGACTGAGGTTTATGCACACGTACTGGTGATGTCACCTTCGCTCCTGCTGACGAGTGACTACATACTGACTCTTTGAACTCCATGTAACACTTGTGATGCCTGGTCACTGCTATCACTGCTCTTGTTCCTGATGAGACCTGGAACTTTGGAGACTTCTTGAAGGGCAAAGGACTTTGAGACTAAGGGAATGATACCTGCGTATATGTCAAAAGACAGGAAAGGTGATGGTAGTTAACTGCATTATATTGGAAAGTGTGAGACCTAGGCATGATGTAACTAGTATGGAATAAGTGGTGGATACTCCCCTGGTTTTGACTGGGATAGAGTTAATTTGTTGCCTAGTAGCTGGCACAGTGCTGTGTTTTGGATTTAATATGAGAATAACACTGATAACACACTGATGTTTTAGTTGTTGCTAAGTAATGCATACCCAAAGTCAAGAACTTTTCAGCTTCCCATGCTTTGCAAATGAGGATGTGCACAGGAAGCTGGGAAGGAGCATGGCCAGGACAGCTGACCTGAACTTCCCAAAGGGGTATTCCATACCATTAGAACATCATGCTCAGCATATAAACCATGGGGAGTTGCCTGGGAGGGGTTGATAAGTGCACAGGGATGGGCTGGGCATCAATCAGTGGGTGGTGAGCAACAGTAGTGTGCAACCCTTGACTTTCCTGGGCTTTATTCCTCTCTCGCTTTTTATATTTATTTATCTATATAATTGTTGTTATTATTATTATATTTTATTTTATTTCAGTTATTAAAATGTTATTATCTCAACCCATGGGTTTTACTTTTTTCCTGTTCCCCTCACCATCCCACCAGGGAAAGTGGGAGTGAGTGAGTGAGTGGCTGTGTTGTACTTTGTTACTATCTGGGGTTAAACCAGGAGAGTTCTCTTATGCTAAAACTAAGCACTGTTGTGTTTTGGTTTTTTCCTCAGTAATAGCACTTTGTGATGTAGTGGTTAAGCACAGATATTTGAGTCTACAGTGTTATTCTACATATGAAATAATAGCCCTGTATGAGCTTGTGATCTCTATTTATTTTTGTCTCTGAAACTGAGAAGGCAGAATGGTCTGTGCAATTTTAATGCACAGAGTCTAGTAGGTACAGAAACTGAACTTCTACCTAAATTAACACCTAAATTAGCGTTGTTTGCATATGCTGAAAAATTCTGAACTACTGCTTGTAATGATTCCATAGGTGAACACTTTCCATCATGACTGTGCTTTTGGTGGTTTCACCAGCTAGGTGTACCGCCCTGAAGTCTTGGAGTTTTCTCATAGCCTGTAAAAATAATACTTCTTTTTTTAAAAACTTTTACAGAAAAGTGTATCAGAACTCATTTTCACTTGCCATATAGATGGCAGATCTCTGATGGCAGTACCTGGAAGGACTTGAAGAATATGGAAGAAATAGAAAAAGCATATTGTGACCCAAATAAGACCAGGTATAAACTTTTTTAAGATTGAATAATGTTTGGACTTTGCTATATTGTACCTGGCCCTTAGTGGCTATAAATGGTGACAGTTCTATTGCGGTCATTACATAAGTAGCTTCATTCAGTATTCTTCTACTGACCTCACTTTGCATTAGATTTGCCTCTCCTTCCCCCTTTTCCTGCAGTCCATATTGTGGAACTGGCAGAATACCTTGTGTACCTGGAGAGAGAGAGAGAGAGAGAGAGAGAGAGAGAGAGAGATACACTCTTAGGTGCAGAGCACATTAAGAATATGAAAATACCTTTAAGAGTTTGGAACTGATTATGTAGCACGAAGACAGTATTAAAAGGGGCTCCTACTAGTATGCTATAGCGCATGCTGGAAAATTTACCTATCCCTCTTACGTAAGAGGCTCTTTGAAGCCCTCCTTAAGTTTTGACAGTGTTCTGTTTAGAATGTGGTTGGTTAGCAAGAAGGCTGTGCATGTTTCCCACTGTTTCTGTTCATCTTATGTAACTCACTAATTTACAAGTGAGTAGTGGTTACTAACCATGGAACCAATGTGAGATGTAATACTGTAATGCAAAATATATACAAACACAAGACACCTGGGATTTTTGTGGAAAGTGCAGGTTTGTGTTCTGCGCTTTGGTGATGTTGACTTAATTCACTAATTTGTGGTGGGCTTCTGAACCTATGGATAAAGCTTCACAAACAGTTCGATTTTGTTTCTTCTTTTTTTTAATAGATTTAATAATGCTGTTACTGAAAGTGGCTCTGTCATGGCATGTATCTGTTTTATCAATATGTGCTGTGGATTTGCAAAGGTTAGACGTCTTTCTACAGCCTCCTCTGTGACCAAACCCCCTCACTTCATTCTTACAACAGAATGGATCTGGTACTGGAAAGATGAATTTGACATGTGGCAGGAGTATGGAAAAAAAGTAAGTATGGAGAAATGGGAAGGCTTTCAACTCTATGTTAAAAGTGCAGAACTACTGAAAAGTGCACAGTGTTTGTATCCTATCCCTGTTTTGTCACCCTCTTCCTCTCACTCATACCATAAAGATGAACTTTAAAGGCCTAATAGGATCTTTTCCATAGGAATTTGATTGGTTCAGGTAGGGGAGTGGTCACTGGTGAGTCACAAGTATTATTGACAGATAACTATTCGGTGAGTCATGGCAGATCAGATAGCATATGTTATTTTCATTATTCCTGACTAAAACTTCCTTCTCTGATGTTCCAGTGGTACTGTGCCTCTTTGTTGGTCTAGCTGGTGAATGTGTGGTCTGTCCTGGTTTTGACTGGGGTAGAGTTAATTTGCTGCCTAGTAGCTGACACAGTGCTGTGTTTTGGATTTAGTATGAGAATAACATTGATCAAACACTGATGTTTTAGTTGTTGCTAAGTAACGCTTACCCAAAGTCAAGAACTTTTCAGCTTCCCATGCTTTGCAAATGAGGATGTGCCCAGGAAGCTGGGAAGGAGCATGGCCAGTACAGCTGACCTGAACTGGCCAAAGGTATATTCCATACCACTGGAACATCACGCTCAGTATATAAACTGTAGGGAGTTACCTGGGAGAGACTGACTGCTTCTCAGGGACAGGCTGGGGCAGCAGGTGGTAAGCAATTATATTGTGCATCACTTGTCTGTCTTGGGTTTTATTTCTATCTCCCTTTTTTTTATTACAGTTATTATGTTTTACTATGTTTAAATTATTAAACTGTTCTTATCTCAGTCCACTAGTTGGACCTTTTCCATTCTCTTCATCCCATCAGGGTGTGTGGGGTGGTAGTGAGGGAGCAACTGCACGGTACTTAGTTGCTGGCTGGGGTTAAACCATGACACAGTCTCAGCAGTAACATTCACAGTGTGCCCTTTGCAGGATAAGTTTTGGCTTCATAACAGTGTTTAGTTTTTTTTAGGGGCAGTTGCAACTGCTTAATACATTGGCTTTTGTCTGATAGTTACTATATTTCCCAAAAGCTGATCTATACTGCAGCCACCATAGATAAGAGAGGTTTTGATTTTTAAACTTGCTTGCATATAACAGACCAGGCCAAACTTTTTTTTCTCTATTTTTGTCCTGACAGAATGATTTTCATGCAGATGCTACTGTCTCCAGTGATGACCTGGAGAAAGCTTATATAGCCAAAGGTTCTCCAAAGCTGAACTTCAAAGCTGGAAGACATGAATATGAACTAAATTTTGAAGGTAGATTCTGTTTGCTTTGTTCATTTGTTTCGTCCCTCCTTCCCAGGTCTCTTGTGGTTTTAAACTACTTTATTAGAGGAGATAGAAGAGAGAAATTTGAACTTTGAATTGCAACATGTACAGAGACAGAGCTTCTATCAAAGTTCTTAGGATAAGAGCTGTTCACGCAGGCAAAGTGGCATTCCTATTCCTTCAGACCTTTTATTTTTGAAAGGTTCTTGTGCTAGGTTTCAAAATGTCTGCCAGAAAGTCCAAGTATGACATTGCCATTGATGCTGGCACCAACACAAATGGTGGGGAACTTCTACAAAACTTGACAAACTGGCTTCTGGTCTGCTCTAGTCACTGGTCTGCAGAAAAACAAATACTTGGGCAAGGTGTAGGTCCAGACAATCCTTAGCATTGGAAGATTAGGCAGATATTTTCTTTTTATTCTGTCTGTAAAGGCTAAGGAAATGAAGATGTGTTTCCCAGGAGCTTAAGAAATGTAAGCCACTTGTGATGGCACTGTCCTCTCTGAGCTATTGCCTTTCCTGGTATCCTTTTCAAAAGTTATGGAAAACGGTGGTGGGAATCAGCCTGCCTAGACTGTCATTTTCATGTATTTGCCTTTGATCCAACTCTGCATTACTATCTCATTCTGCCTGAAAAAAAAGCCCCCAAACAGGAAAAAAACCAAAACCAAAACAAAGAATCAAAAAACCCCAACAAAACTCACTAAAACAGAAAGGACATGTGGTCTGCTGTTTGTGATTCAATCAAAAGCAATGCTGGGGAAACTTGTCTGGCTTAGAAGGGAAAATTGCATAGTAAATCAATCCCTTTTCTAAGGTATGGGCATTTTTAGTTACTTAGACCAATATATGCGGTGTAGATATTTTCCAAAACCTGGTTTCTAGGCTTGTTGGTGCCAGGAGAGTTTTTTGTTTGTTTGTTTTCCTGTGTATTTCTCTCTGAAGATGAGACCTCATTGTCCTGGGTGCTACTGACTCTTAATTGTTAGTATGATGTTGCAGTAGCTGCAGAGGTTCCAAGATCCAGAAGGAATGCCTCTAAAATTCAGGTTGCTGTGACTTGTTTCTGTTGGTGGTCAATAAAAATTAATGGCCTGTGATCGCTCTTAGGTTCTGTTTAAGGGTTTGAATTCCTAAAAAGCAGGAAAACCGTATCTTGATTGCAAATTGAGAAGGAGTGATGCAATCCATGGAGTAAAAGTAGATGCTTATTGTAAAATTATCCTTTTTGGTCAAGTGTGGCTGATGGAAGAATAAAGGGAAAATAGCTACCAATGTCTGTCATTCCCTATCAAGTTAAGAGCAAGAGTGGAAAAAAAAAAAGCTCTGTGCCTTTTTATCAGTGTTTTTGGCAAAACAACTTAGTGACAAAGGTTGCTGGAGTCTGAAAGCTTTCTCAAACATCTTTCTGATTGTTCAGGGAGTTTTGTTTGTTTGGTTTTTTTTCCCAGCCATGATTCAGAAAAACATTCGCTTCACAACAGAGAGAAAGGTTTGCAGAAGACCTAAATTCGTCTCTCAGACAGAGGTAGAAAAGACAAGAGCCAGGTAAAGTGCAGCTGCTTATTCTGAGATGATAGATTTCATGCATTCTGGATGCAGTATCTTCCATGGGTGTAAATAAGGTGAAGAAGTAGCTGTTAAGGCAATTGTGAGAGAGATTGAGAGGGAAGGGGGCCTACAACTACTCTCCTACAACAGTGTCTAGCCAGGGCAGTATTGCAGCCAGGCCAACAATTTTCAAGCAACTCAGAAACCTTGGGCGTGAAGAAAATTTGAGCTTGGCACAGAAAGTGTGGAAATACAGGAAATAATTGGACATGTACCAATGTTTTAGGGAGCTGCTGATGAGAACAGCTAGTAGAGATGGAGGCAATAACATTTATGCATACTAGCTCTTTCTGAGATGAGTAATTTTCAAAGCTAAATACAAGTTTAGAAATCATTCTTTTGAGAGTACCTGGAAATCTTAGAGGAAAGTAGTAGTTGTTACAGGTGGAGCAAAAGGTGGGAGTCTGCAAGGAGATGTAATTGCATGTAACAGCTGATTTTTGTGCATTCCCTTGTAGCACACAGTGCTTGTTTAAACAACACTGAAAAGAGCAGCTAAATGCACTGATTAAAATTGGGGTGGAAGTAGCAGGGAGGGCTGTTTCTGTCATACTGATATGATACTGGATTCTATCCTGTTTCTGTCATACTGATGTGATACTGGATGCATTTGTATTTTTCTGCCCCAGTGTAGCAGAGCTTTTGTGTGTACATTCAACTCTGCAACAAAGAGAAATACTTACATGTTTAGTTCAGTGTATATCCTTTTTTTTTTTTCTCGCTTGGCTTCTTGCTTCCTGCCATAAGTCTTGACATGATGATTTGGAACAAATATTTTCATGTGCTGAACTGAAATGACAGTTTTGAAATATTTCTGAATATGTTCAGTTGCCTATATTCTCCCTAAGTTGACAAAAGTGTTTAGTATCGTATGTGCATAAAATGTAGTGTTTTGTTTTATTTTAATTGCCTGTTTGTAATGTTTTATAATCTACAGGGGCATTAAACATACAGAGGAGTTTAAGGGCATCCCAGCTCACTGGGACAAATCTGCCCTGCCTGAACTGGGATTCAAGGTTTGGAGCTTTTTGTTTTCTGCTGGTTTTGTCATGTACAGGTTGACACATCACAAGTTCAGTGTTTCTTGTGCCTTTGTAAATGACTGTTTCTTATGTCATATAAACCAGAGGTGTTAGTAAATTTGAGCTTGATATCATGCTAGGCAGACCTAGAGGTGAAACTAAAATTTAAACAAATGGTGGCAGTGTAACTGTGGCAACATTGACTTTCACTGCTACTATTAATCCCTTGCCTTGGCAAATTTGCCTGAAGCTTTTGCTGTGTTAATAAAACTGTTACTGGTGCCTAAAATGCATAGTTTTGAAGTCCAACATGCACTGAAGCATCAGAAGTAAATCATGCCTCTGAACTTCAGGGTAACCATTCCCTGAGCTGTGGACAGGTAGACTTTTGTACATGTGTGGACAGCTGATGAAATCAGGAGAGTTCACAGAACCACACAGAATGGTTGGGCTTGGAAGAGGGGACCTATGGAGACTGTTGAGTCCAACTCCGCTGCTAAAGCAAATTCACCTAGGGCAGTTTGCATAGGATCGTGTCCAGGTGGGTTTTGAGTATCTCCAGAGAGATTCCGCAACATCCCTGGGGCAACCTCTTCAGGATGGGATCTTTTATTCCAGTGGAATGAACTTGTTTACCTTTGTAACACACGCAGATAGTATCTTCATGGTTTGCTTTTTCTGACGTCCTGCCTACTTCTATAGCCTCCTCTGTCAACTCTAGTAGCTATATCTACAGAAAGGATCTTATCTGAAGATGAAAATTAGTAACCTGCAAAATGCAAATCTAAAAGAAATTGTCAATAAAAAGTAGGAAAGGCTAATATTGACACTTTTTATGGTCCTATGGAAAACATGCACATAAACTTTGCTTGCTTTCAGGATTGTCATGTAAGGAACTGATTTTTGGTAGTGTGACCATACTCTTCCATAAAAGTGTTAAAATAAAGCCTTTCCCATTTATTTAGAAACACAACAGGCAGTGCAGTTTGTGTTAACTGGCTGTAGGGAGTATAAACTAAAAATGTCTAAAAAAATACTCTTCGGTTTGCTGCAACATAAATTCTCTGTTACTTTTTTATTTATGTGCTCATTTCTGGTATGTATTTGGATACTGTTTTATGTATGCATACAAATGTATCTTGGCCCAAACATTAAGAGGGGCTGGATGACTGCACAAAAGCATGCAGATCCTTTAATGTCCTGTGAGAGAGCAACCTGGGTGTCATAAACACCAGGAGTTAACGTTCCCTAGGTAAGAGCTCGCTTTTACAGAGCGGGGATCTTTAATCTGCATTTTTTCCAATATAGTTTCTGCTGTTCATATCTCTGCTTCACGGAAAAGACTTTAAAGGACTAACTAGTGCAACTAAATTGTTATGATTTAGTAAAAGATAAAAGTAGCTTTTCAAACTTTTCCTTACAGCTGATTGAGCTTGACAGTTCTTCTGAAGAATACAAGAAAGTGAAGGTGGACTTTCAGCGCACAATGCCCAAAACAGCTATTAAAAGGATTTGTAGAGTCCAGAATCCATCTCTTTGGGAACTGTATCAATGGTATGTGTAAAATACTTGTGTGGTATGTATATATGAAGTTTGTTGTTTCTGCAGTTAGCTGTATGCTAAAGATAGACATATGCATTCCTGAGGTGCATGTGCTTCCACTCTTCCACTGAAATACCTAGCCAATATCAACATTTAGATAAAGAGATATCAACAAAACCAAAACTCAGTCAAGACACAGAGCTTAGAATAGTCAGATGAGCTATGTGGGAGGAATCCTTGCTCCCGAGTAAGTGGTTCTGACTTCTGCCAGGCCTGTGTTCAGAACAGCTGCCTTCCAGTGGAGCCTTGAAGCTGGTAATCAGTCACATCTAGCACAAACACTGTTTTGCAGCTGGTCAAAACTGAAACAGCCTTCAAAATCAAATGCAAAACTCATGGAGGGAAAGCCTTAACTCCATGAACTCCTGTGTTTTGGGGAAAAAAATACTGCTAAGATTCTACTTCCCCACAGGTAGTGAATGAAACAAAACATTTTTAAGATTAAACATGTGGAGCAAGATACTATGTATGCCCTAAGTTTAGGCCTTAATGTAAGGATTTTCAGAATGTAGTCTGCGTAAAATTGTTTCTGAGTGCTAGTATGGCTGGAACCTGTGGGTATGGCCACTGTGGAACTGCAAAGATACTGCTTTTTATTGCAGGCAGAAGGAGCTAATGCAGAAGAGCAACGGTGGAAAGGCTGCGGATGAGCGATTTTTATTTCATGGGACCAACAAAAAAGACATTGAGGCCATCTGCCAGCAAAACTTTGACTGGAGAATCTGTGGCCTTAATGGGACAGTCTACGGCAAAGGTTTTTGAGCTCTTTCATTAATCCTAGACTTGCTAAAAAATTCTCAGTATTTACTGCAGGGGTGTAAAGTTAAAAAGGGGGCACTCAGCCAGTCTAGGGCTTCTCTCTGTGGTGATGTGGACAACTTAGCTGACTTTTGACAATGGTCATTTGGAGCTAAGGCATACTGAAAGGCCTTGGCTTTTGCGGTCCACTCAGTCCTTGGAAGAAAAGACAGACCTGGGAGAGGCCTGTTCTAGGGATGGTTTCTGCCAGACTGCAGGATTACTTCTGTTCCGCTTTCTTCAAACTCCTATAGGAAGGCAACATGGCTTTTTTGTTGTTGTTTGGTTGGTTGGTTTGTTGGGTTTTTTTCCCCCAGGAAGCTAAATGCCATTCTGGTTACAGGCTTTTTGCCTTGTTAGCAAATTATATTCCTTTACGTTGTCCTGTGTACAGGAAATGACCAGCATACCAAGTGCAATATCCAAGACAGGCTGAGTGGCTGACTAGCCACCTTTCTGATTGAATACTATGTAACTCTCAGAAATGTTCTGATGACTGTTAATAGCCTCTGTCAGGAGATGAAGTTGGGTGAGATTGGGGAAGATGAACATCTAGGGTCAGGAGGCAATCTTTTAGAGGAATATGAGAACATTTAAAATGTTACTTGGATGGCTTTTTAATATGTATGCTGTGAAAAATCAAAATCATAGCTAATACACAGTGGTCATTAGCTGTGAGCCCTTTCACTAAGAGGGACATACAGAACAAGTGAAGGCTTTAGAAAGGCTGTTCATGAACCGTTTAATGGATTTATTAATTCACTTTCACACTGTTACCACTTTCTTCCCTGCAATTTCAGTGTCTTACGAACTCTGTCTTGGTGTCTCTTCTGCAGGAAGCTATTTTGCAAGGGATGCATCTTATTCTGACAAGTACTGTGGAACAGACTCATGCAAGACCATGTTTCTGGCACGAGTGCTGGTGGGGGAGTTCACTTGTGGTAGTTCTGATTATGTTCGGCCTCCCATGAAGGACAGCCAGAACTTCTACGACAGTTGTGTGAACGACTTTTTAAACCCTTCCATCTTTGTCATCTTTGAGAAGCAGCAGATTTATCCAGAGTATCTCATAGAATACCGGGAATTGACCAAGCGCATATAGCAGCAAAACATGTCATCGTTATGTTTAACTGGTATGAACATTTTTTTAGTATTGGCTTAAGAGAGAAAAAGTGATTTTTGTAGAAGTTGTGAGATCAGATAGGTGAATGTTCAGGAACAATTATTCTCTATCCTTTCTGTGCAATAGAAAACAAGGGATAAAAAGACAGAGAGGATGTTTTAGAATTCCTAAAATCCTGTCTCTGTCTCCTATTCTTTAGCAGCTTTCACATTTCCCTGCATTACTAGAGACTTTTATAAATTTAATAGACGAAATCGCTGATTCTTGTAGCACGCGGATTAGCCATGACGGCAAACAATTCATGACAGTTCAAACAATTTTTTTCAAGAAGTTCAAATGGAAATGTTTCAGGATAGATCTTTACATGTGCTCATTGATCAGAGGCTGTGTCCCTCCACCTGTTTATCTTGTAACTGAAAACTGAATAAAACGTGTTTCTTTAGTAATTTGTCTCTGGTAGCAGTAGATATTCAGGTGCTTGCAAATGTGATTGTACAATCTCAGTGCTCAACTCATTATATAAATTCTTAGTAGCACTCCTTTTTGTTCCTGCTTAATCTTCACGAAGAAAATGTCAAAAATTAAACTTGCTTGTTCAAAGGGAACGGAGACTTATTTTCACTTGTTAATTTTCTCATTTAAAACAAGGACCAAAGATACAAGCATAACAAGGGTTGCTTGGTGCGGAGTGATTTATTTACTGTATCAAGTAAGTGCTATATTTTATGTCTGTGAGAACACCAGTTTTTCGTGACTTTCACTGTGCCTACAAAAGAAAGAATGCTGGCAGATGCCATGGAGGAAGCAGAGGAGGCAACTAATGCTGTTATTTAATACCATACTTAAGAGTGAAACATGCTGCTTGTACTGCTTGATTATCAGTACCTTGTTTCTGTGGAGCAACTTCATGGTTCTCTTATGGCTGTTGGGAAGGATGGTGAGTGACTGCCTCTCATTAGGTGCAGTGCCTCTTTGGTTGCAGTAGATACACAGATTACCTGTGTCATCGAGCTGTCTTTGGAATTTTTTTTTTTTTTTTTTTTTTTTTTTCAATAGAAACATGCTTACCTGGGAAGTGGTCTTCAGCCACAGAGCTCAAATCTTTAAAAATCTGAAGGTTAAGTTGAATATTTCATTGTTCCCAGCAGAAGATGTTAATAGTGTTAAGCAGTCAGCATATATGCGTGCAATTAAAAAACTTGAACTGTAAAGTATTTTTTTAATATTAAAGTTGCTGGTGCATAGATAGATTTAATGCACTTAAGTGAATACTGGTTAGCTATAGTGTACTTCAGAAGCCTTAAGACATACTTTTTATAGGACCTAAAAAAGCTCATCTCTAGACCACTTCTTTTTAAATTACCTGGATGATGATTGACAGGTGTGCACTGGGTAACTCTTTATTACATCAGCACTGTGAACCAGGAACTTAACCATGATTAGCTGGAGTAAGGCTGTGCAGACTCCTTTTTATGTGAACTGTAAAACTAGTAGTGTGATACCTAAAGGAAAATTTAACTCCTATTTGTGTTTAATCCCAGTAAAACACTGGATATGGAAAAGCAAGTTAACTATATTATTTCTTTTGAAAGATTTGTAATAGAACATAGACAATAAATCTCATGTCAGCAAAAGAGCTTGTCAGCAAATAGTACATTCATTGAGGAGGATAACATGGATGAAAGCTGTCATACCTGTGCAGAGTAAGGTTTTTCTGCCAAAACAAAACCCATGTTCATCTACAAGTTAATGGCAAATGAGAATACTGGTAGTATGCCTTTTTTCCTCTGAACATAAGCCGCATTTCAGCTAAGAACTAGAATAGCTTAAGTCATATTAATCTTTGCCAGAAAACTGAAGCAAACATTCTTTTTCATGCAAAAAGTTGAGCTATTTTTGTATTGACTTTTTATACTTTTAAAACTTTTAACTTAATTCTTGCAGAGGATGTGTGTATGCTTGTGTGTGTGTATGTGTGTAAGTAAAATAGCAAATAACATGCCTGGTTGTAGTACTTTGTCATCTGTTATTTCTCCATTAGCACAGAAAAACAAAAGTTGCCATGTTTTCCACTTTTGAAACCGCAGTGGTAACTTTCTTGTGTCTAGTAAATAAACAGATATTCAAACCACTAAATTCCTTCTAATGGTTTTCTCTCTCTCAATACTGAAAGTATCATGTTTCAATACACTTACGAGTATTTGTAAACTCTTAGAGACGGTTCAATAGTAGTAGGCCCTAGCTGTTTGCATTGCATTTGGAAATGAACAGATTAGAGAGATGTTTGCATTAAGTATAAACTTTAGACAAAAAGTAATATTGAATCTCTTTTCTGAGTGAGGATATCTTTTTGCTACTTAAGAAACTGAGCAGGAACAGTATAATAATCTGTCACTCATTCCTACAGCATGTGAGGAGAAAGATAAGCTGTGAAGGTTGTTTCCTTTTTTGGTAACAGGTCCATTCTGGCAAGACAGACAGCAAAGCCAGCAGAAGCCAAACAGCTTTGCTATGCCCAGCAGTGTGGTATGGAGGGTGGTGGTTTATGGACCCCTGATTCCCCACCTGCTGGGTTGGGAAGGAGTCTGGCAGCCCACCAAAGTCAACACACTGCAACATTTAATGAGTTTTACCTGTAACCAGGTTTGTGATCCTATTCTGCCTAGATTTTGTAAGATGTCAAAATCCTGTCTTAAGTGGCAGTACGCTATCTGGTTCAGATACCTGCAGCCTGGCAAAGTAGGAGATGGTGGATAAGAGGAACTTGGGTGAGTGCCACGTACCAGCTATGCTGGTGTGCTCAGCACTGCTTGGCCTGGAGAAGGCTTGCACTTCACTTCTTGGAACCACTGGTCGGAGCTGCCTTTGGGCCAAAGGGCAAGTGGGAGTTGCAGAAATGCTGCTTAACTTGGACTGCGCCCAGCACAAAATCCAGGTGGGTTGGCTGGTAGAGTGCCAGGATTACCGGTCCTGCCCTGTTTTACCAAGGGATAGATTACATGAGCCTCTGTAGCTGCCTTACTCTTCTTTCTTCAGGCCCAGTCACGAATTTATCTTGACTTGCAAAAATCCTGCCAATTCAGGGAATCCTGCTCCCTCCTTGAAAGTAGCCACAGCACCCAGTAGTGCAGGGAGAAAACATCTTGGAGACACACGAGACTTTTCAGGGTAAGAAGAAAGTGAGCAGGGCCAGTAGGAACCAAGCAATGACATAGTTTATAAGTCAGCTTCAAATTCTTTTATCAAGTTTTCTACTGTAAACACTTGGACTAGTCTGGTATCAGGTGAAGCTGTGTCCAAGATGCTCATTTCCTAAAGTATCACAAAGAGGAAATTCTGCAGTTTAATGCCAGATAAGAATAGATGGCTCAAATTTGCAATCAATGAAACAATAATTTCTAACATGCAACTCTGCTTTTCTAGGAATACCATTTATAAAGTACAAAACTGTAAAGCTTTTTTTCTATTAGCAGGCTCATTAAAAATACCATTTTATACTGACAGCTCTCTGTAATCATTACAAAGATCAGAAGATGTTTTTAATAGAAGCTTTCCTTTACCAAGCAGTCTTTGCTTTGTATCAGCTGTCAGAGAATGACTAAAACCTTTTTGTAACACAGACGTGCCCAATTTTAAACAAACCCACAGCTCTGCAATGCAAGACAACACACTTACTGTTTCTGAGGAGAGGAGTGAGTTTAAATTGATTTCTTTGTTCCTCCCTAAACCCAACTGCTGTTGACTGAAGGATGCTGTACCAGAAATGCTAATAGACACCATGACTTAAGGATATAAAGCTACATTTTGATGTTGCAACTATAAACATAATACGGGGGTGGAGTTTGCAAGGGGGTTTTTTTGGTAGGATTTTTTTTTGGTGGTTGGTTCGTTGGTTGGTTGGGTGTGGGTTTGGTTTTGGTTTTGGTTTTTTTTTAATTAATTCTAAAGCCAACTCTGCTCAGGATCAGTTTGGGACAATGTTATATGAGTGCAGAAATGCACTGTGATTAACATGATATTACCAGTTTCTGTTTTGGAGAGATGTTGGCAGTTTTGTGTCTTGTCTTTCTGAAAATGTGTGCTTCCAGAGGGCTTGCTGATCCCTCAAGACAGCCTGCTCTCTAGGTGTGTTGCTGAGCTCACATAGCCAGGGTGAGGTCCAGCATTATTAAGCATCATGATACATGTCTGTGCAGTGTCTGGTGACTGTATCACCAACTGTTATTTAAAAGGAACAAATGGCTTGGGGCTCTTCCTATATTACTGGAAAGTTGGCAGCCTTTTCTCTTGTCTCTTCTAGTTGTCACACTCAGCCTGCATGCAGAACAAGGGTTGATGCACTTCCAGAAATCTGACTTCAGATGCAAAAATAATTTCTCTGTTCCATACTACTACAAACTGACAGGTGGAAACAGATAACACTTCCTAACTAGAAAACTTTGCAGAACAGTTGAAAAAGCGTTAGCACAGACTCAAGTGAGTTTCCTTGCACACATACTCTCCACGTTCAACTTGAATGCAGCTGGGAAAGACTCTTGGTTCATTTTCCAAGCTGTAAGATGTGACACAGAGCTGCAGCCACTGCAGGACTGGTTTTTTTTCCAGTAGTATTTGAAATGGCGCTGGTGGAGAGGAACCTCACTGCATCCCAATCATACCAGTTTGGTGCCAGTGTCAGCCCAGAGCCTGGAGAGGGATGGCAGATCAGCACATGAAGAGCAGCACAAAGGAATTCCAGCCGCTCTAGCCAGTAAGTTGACTTCATTGGGTTCAAACTTAAATGCCTCTGTGCAAAAACATGCAGCATGTGGAATAAAAAAGGAGCTTAGACATGTGCACATCTGCACGTCTGTGATCTTACTGGCATCACAGAGACATGATGGAATGGCTCCTGTGACTGGAGTGCTGGAATGGCAGGATACAGGCTTTTGAGGAAGGGCAGTTAAAGGGGATGAGAAGCGAGTTGCCCTCTGTCAATGACCAGGGGGAATGCATGGAGCTCCACTTGAGGATGGATGAGGAACTGACTGAGAGCTTATAGGTCAGGATTAACAGGAGACATGAGGGGCCCAGGAAAGCTTGTTAGTATTCAAGGATCACCTCCTCCAAGATCAGGAGTGATGCATCCCAACAAAGAGGAAGTCAGGCAAAAATACCAGGGGACCTGCATGGATGAATGAGGAGCTCCTGAACAAACTCAAGCAGAAAAAGGAAGTCTACAGAGGATTGAAGCAAGGACAGGTAGCCTGGGAGGAACACAGAGAAATTGTCTAAGTTGCAGGGATAAGATTAGGAAAGCTAAAGCAAGCCCTGACAAATAAAACTGGCCAGGGACATCGAGGGCAACAAAGAAAGCTTCTGTAGGTATGTTGGTGATCAAAGGAAGAGGAGGGAGATTGTAGGGCTTCTCTGGAAGGAAACAGGAGATGTGTTTACCCAGAACATGAAGAAGGCTGAGCTACTCAGTGACTTTTTTTCCCCAGTCTTCACTGGTAAATGCTCCATCCACACCACCCAAGTTGCAGAAGCAGGGACTGAGAAGAAGAATCCATACAAAATCATGTGCAACAAAGGGACAAGCTTGATTTAGGCTTGGAGTATTTTGTCAAAAATGTAGCACATAACAACCTTCTAATTCATGTAAGGAAGACAAACGAGCCTTTGGCAGCTGACTTCAGATGGAATAAGCTTCCTGTTCATTCAGGTAGGTGAGAAGTTTTGAGGCAAGGTCTATCCAGCTTTTAGCCAATTGTATGTATATGCTATATAGTAAATCAGCCTCCAGCATACTATTTTTGAGAGAGAAAATGATGGATAGTGTGTAGAAACTAAGGCAAATACAGTATGTTGCTTTTTAAATAAATAGCAATCACTCCATCAGCAATTCATATAATCAGTGTGTCTGTAACAGGGCACTTCTGTTTAGCAGGCCAGAGATGCTCCATGGAAATAGGAGCAATTCCAAGACTGCCAGGTCAATACTTCACCACTAGTACTGGTACAGTTCTGGTTTAAAAAAAAACAAAAATGAAAAACATGAAAGAGAAAGACAATCTTTGAGGAACAAGATACAGTCATTTGATCAGTGTTCAGGCAGCATGTGGGAAGAAGGCAGCGAAAGATAGGGACCTAGCCAGGGATCAGTGAGCAGATGGCTCCTTCCAGAAATCCTTGCAATGAAGATGAGCAGTCAGTCTCATCCTCCTGCTGCCGTGACACTTCTCTGTGCATATCACCAAGAGAGATGCTGGACCTAAGGAAACCTCAAGCAGAGTATGTCAAGCAGGCAGAAGGTCAAGACTTACAAAGAACCAAAGGTGCTTCCTTATTTTTATAGTGCCATAAGAATTTTTGTTATATACAAAATTTTAAAGAAAAAATAAAAGACAAAATCAAACAAAAAAAGGACCTTGAGACTGCACCAACCTCTTCTCATGGTTTTGTTGTGGTTTAACCCCAGCTGGCAGCTCAGCCCCACAGAGCCCCTCGTTCACTTCCCCTCAGTGGGATGAGGGAAAGAATCAGAAAAGTAATAGTGAGAAAACTCATGGGTTGAGATAAAGACAGTTTAATAGGTAAAGCAGAAGCCATACACAAAACAAGGAATTAATTTACTACTTCTTAGGGACAGGCAGGTGTTCCACCATCTCCAGGAAAGCAGAGCTCTGGTGTGCATAACAGTGACTTGGGGAGACAAAGACTATCACTCTGAATGTCCCTGCCCCTCCTTCTTCTTCCCACAGCTTTGTGTGCTATACATTATGCCACATGGTATGAAATGTGCCTGCGGTCAGTGGGGGTCAGCTGTCCCAGCTTTGTCCCCTCCCAACTGCTTGTGCGCCTCCAGCCTCCTTGCTGATGGAGTGGTGTGAAAAGAAGAAAAGGCCTTGACTCTGTTCAAGCACTGCTAATAATGAAAGACAAATCCAAAAGAGAGCCCCATAGTGCTGTGAAGAAAATTATGCTAGCCAAAGCCAGCACAGCTGTACAGACAACCAGTTTGTGGTGCCTGCTGAAGGACATGTGTGGGATTCTTCCTTGTGAGCTGATCCCTGCTGTGTGTTGCTCCACTCGCTGCGTGGTGGTTAAAGGGCTGTCTAGAGCTGTAGGGGAGAGCATGGAGAAAATGTGAAGAGTGGAGGCATATGCCTGTTTTGGCTGTAGAGATGCATGGACACAGTCACACAGCTTGAATGGATCCATGGTGCTGCTGCAGCTGGCAATCAGACAAATTCCTGCCTGAGGGGAGTGAGGCATTTGGGACATGAGCTGCTCCAGGGTCACATTAGGAGTGAAGGAAGCTGCTGGAACTGATGATCCTGGATCTCACTCCTTTGCCATTGGCTCTAGTGTATGCATGCTCTTAATTTTCTTGAGTCAAGGAGCCAGATAAAGATGGCCCCAACTGCAGTGTTTGGAAAGGAAAAGCCTCACCATGAAGCAAATGTTGTACCAACACCTTCTGATTATCCTTAAATTTCCCTCAGTCCTCCTGCTTTAAATTCCCTTACTTCTAAAGCTATAAAGATCCATAAAATACACACCAAAAATACCTAAAATTCTTAGGCATCATTTAGCAGAGTTCATGATAAAATCCAATGCACTGCAACCCAGGTCTTCTACTGTAATTGTGGTGCCTTTTGGGCTTTCTCTAGAGTAGAAACTTTTCAGTGCATGAGAAGGATGTGCCACATAATGAATTGTAATTAAAATTATTTAAATTGCACGTACGCTAAACACCTGCTCTGTTTGTTGAACTTGAGCATGAGGAAAGCATTCTCAAAGATGAGTGAGAGGAAGTGTAATGTAGAATAGCAAGAGAAAGTGGGATGCTACTTCATAGATATTATTCACAGCAATTTGAAAACCTCAAATAAAAAAGACTGTGGAGCCCATTTTAAAAGGTGACTGGAGGCCTTCCCACAGGAGGGCAGTGAGGAAGCACCTACTGATCATCAGTGGGACTTAGGCTTCTATGTGTCTTTGGAGTTTTGAAAATAATTATGCTAACAAAGGGTCTCATCGCAGGAGGCTTCAGGATGTACTTTTTCTTTTAGCGAGACTCTAGCATAATGTAGACTCCATTTTTTGGTCCAAGTGTAGCTTTTGATTTGAGCTGCAAAGGAATCTGAAAGAAAAAAGAGCATCTTACATACAGTTGTATGTGTTTGTTTACGTGTGTATAACACCCCCACATACAGACAGACATTTTTGCTGGGGGACCTGTTCATAGCAGGATTACTGCGGGAGCTGTAAAGTGCTTGTTTTACAGTCAGCTGTGGTAGTATAATATTAGATAGAATTTACAGCCAAAGGCTGAGGCAGTGGCTGCCCAGGTATACTGTAGATCCGAACAGAAAGAAATTAACTCTGTAACCTCTGGACCTGCTGAGTAAGTGGCAGGTGCAATGTACATAGCAATGGCCATATACTAAAGTGCTGAGATCCTGTGAAATATGTACACCTCTCATCCTCTATAAATCAAGATATTTTGACTGTGGTGTTGCTATATTGCTCTCCACTAAGGCAGGGCTGTGTAACCATTTCCTTTGTTGGAAAAATCATGTATCTTCAATCACATTTTGATTAAAACATGCAGTCCAGGCCTCTTGTCCCTCTTTATTAGAAGTGTCTCTAGCAGTTCTCTCAAGTGAAGTCACAAAGGGAAATCGGTTGTCCTGTCTAAGACACACTGTTGATTCCCTCAAGTTGATAAGTGTGTTCTTTATGCCTCTCTGCATGTACAAACCTCAGTCTCTGGGCAGGTCTTAAATTGAAACTTCTGCAAAATCCTCAGCAGAGTCATTTTTGTCTCCAACAAACCCATTTTCATGCCAATGCAGCCACGGGGTCCTGCCCCAAAGGGCAGGTATGCAAAGGGATGTCGTTCCTTCTTGGCCTCCTCTGTAAACCTAGAAAGCACAGAAATGGAAACCAGTTCAAGAAATGCTGTTTGCAAATCAGTTGTGCTGTCTAAGACACAGTTCAGTATATTCGGTACAGCCCTTCTCTCTGCTCCTGACCTAAAGAGACCGGGTTCGCAACTGGGAAACAATGACATTGCACATGGCTCTGTTTTTTGAGCCATCTCAGTACCTCAGCCCAGTTGCAAAGACTGATTATGTGTCAGTCTTTAGACAGATCTGCATCAACTAGCTAGCTTTAAAATACTTGATCAGCCCATTAGAAATAAATCACAAGGAGGGATAAGTAAAATCCATTTGCATCTGCAAATTTGAATGTCTGCTGGACAGAATATGTACAGACAAGAAGATGGTGCCTGAATCAGTGCAGGTTATTGGGGCCAATGCACAATCATCACAAAGAGGCTCATCCTGGGCCGTGCTGAGTCACTGCTGAGTGGCGCCTCTGAAGAAGCAAACCTTTACAGTGATGGCATTACCTTGGAAATCTACATAGTCCTCCCATGTCATAAGGTCTTCTGGTAGTACAGAACTAATTTTCCAGTTCTGTGCATGGATACAGGTTCTGTCCTTCATGTAACGGGCCATCCTTGAAAAATCTCTCACCTCTTTGGATACAGTTTGCAAGAACTTCAGACTGCTACAACTCAGAGAACTCAGGCAGCGTAGAAAGAGATGAGAGGTAATACAGGCTATTTTGAGCTTTGGAAAAAAATTATATGTATTTCCACTAATCCCATCCCTATGTTTAGATATCCTAAATAAGATTGAGTTACTACTCCAAAAGGTACTATAGAAGCCCATCCTTTGAGACTGAAGGCCCATTAACTCACATACTAAGCACAGTTGCATATTCCATGCAAACAGGTTAATGCAATTCTTGCCTTGCTCACCCCCTCATATCATTCTGGTAAATTTAAAGTCTCCCTTGTATTATTCCAAAGGCCGATTTCAAAATTAAATATTATGGGAAAAAAGGCCATAGCTGAATTATTTTAGTTTTCGTTGAGCTGTTACTTTATAATTCTTACTAACATTGCCAACTGATATAAGCTGAGAAGAGTGTTAAGAATTATGCATCATTCCTCAGGGAAGTTTAAAAGGGAATCAATCTCAGATTCATAACAAACAGCACTGTATGAGTCAAGGGGACTGCAGCCCCCACTATCCATTTTACTCTGTAATGAGTTTTCATACTACTATTACCGTGGTGAATAAACAATTAAGAAAGCATTTTCAGATTAAGTGTTGCTAAAAAAAACCCACCCTAGACTTCCAGTCACTCCTAAAATTCCTCTCCAGCAAAAGTTCTGGTCTTCTCTAACCCTGGAATTGCTCTTCTTCATGGCCAAAAGAGCCTGATGGAGAATATGCCTAGGTTTGTTCCAGACGGAACATTAGGCAAACCCACCTACACCATACATGTGTTGTCTTACTGGCAAAGATGGTTCTGGACAGCCTGCCTCACACCAGGTTTCTTGTGGAGCCATCACTTTTTGCTTAGTAAACTTTTCGGTGTAGTGGTAGCTTAAAATGCAAATGCCCACAAAAGAGCTTAAAACTATAGCTGCCCACAAAACTCAATTGTGCTTCCACATAAGCTGAAACTCTCCCTGTAAGCTCAACTCAGCATCTGAAAGATAGGGCATGGAACAAAACCACAGCTCACAGTGTGTCCCCCCAGCTTCCAGCTGAGGAGAATAAATGCTCCACGTGGAACTATGTCTTGTCAAGACAGAACCAAGGATCCTAACTTACAGATGGAGAGCAAATTCCTTCTCTGGGAGATGGGGTAGGTTCCCCACTCACAGTGGACCCACAACATCACAAGACTTCAGGTGAAAAGGGTGCTCTAAACCATCCAGGAGCTGAATGAGTTTCCCAGGTACATCCATGTCAGTGAATATACTATCTCACTTCAGAATTTCTGCATCCAGAAGAGACATTATTCACAGTATCTGATTTGGAAACAGGTCTCAAAACCTGTGCCACATTTCAACCTTGATCAAATCTTGCACCATCTGTGGAATGTGCCACTATTATCACTTGCCTAATTTTATGGTTTAAATTAAAATTCGCTCTTGGTGGAAATACTGGATGAATAGTGGGTGACTGTGGTCATGAAAGAGCTGCCGGATCTGATGTCTCCACTGGACAGGCTGGGGTTCTGTGCCCACCCTAATGCATAAACCAGCATTTAACATTGATCTAAAGAGGACTTCAACTTAAGAATGAAAGGCATTACTCCACATACCTCTCAGGTATGAACTTCTCAGGTTCTGGCCAGAACTCAGGGTTATGGTGGAGGTGTCCAACTGCGGTTTCAATGACAGCTCCAGCTGGAATATGCTGCCCCAGCACCACACAGTCTTTAGCTGCCTCCCGAGTGAATCTACAATGTCATGTATCCCAGATGATTAATAAAGGTTAAAAAGACAGCAGGAGCAATCTGTAGAAGAAAATCTCTTGAGCTGACCCTACAGTTTCCAGAGAAACACTTCTTCAGTAGACAAATACAACAACTGTTGCTGATGTAAGTGTCTTCTCAGGTGTCATCTCCACCCAGAAGGCCATAGCTCCAGCCCAACCTTTGCCCTTCTCACAGGAAAGAGTTTCTGTCTGCTGTTTTACAAAGCATTAACTGTTAAGCTGCAACTTCACTGTGAATGTTGGATTTAGATTAATTTTTTTATGAAAATTGCTGATGAAATGTGTCTGTCATCTCTTAATTAAATAAGTAGAAAGAGTATGCTGGTTTGCTTTCAGGAAAGAAAGGATACCAAATATAGCTTTGAGTTTATTTGAGAAGCTCCCCCTTTCTGGTACAGCACCTGAAACTTAGCAAGGGATGGTTTTAATATCAGGGCTAAATGTTCTGCTGCTGCTGCTGCTACTACAAAAATACAACTAATTCACAAGCCCTGGAAAACCTCATTTCAAATACGCCCATCAAAGACAGGCATGACGACAGCAACAAAACTCTGCAGTTTCCTCCCACCCCCTGATGACAGGTACAGAATAAGACTGTCCTTAGGAACCTCATTGTGACAAGAAGACTGAAAAAAGCCACTTGCCAAAGCCAAGCTTGGGTCTGTAAACCTTACAAAAAATTGTGTGTGGGTGTGCATGTGTGGTGGTAGGTTCTGACCTAGAACTTTTTGTGCTTGGGTGGTCACCACAGATCCCAAATCAGCCCAGAGCCAGATGGGTGCCCTTCTGTCTCAGTCTGGGAGCTATTCCCTGGCACCAGCTGCGAGCACAGGGGAGAGACAACATGCAGGAGCTCCCTTTGCTGCTTCCCACGCTCTGCTTAAAAAGTCGAACAAAGATTTCAGTTTCAGGACTGCCAGTCTGGTATCATTACAGAAACACATTCTTTCCTCGCTGTCACCCATCTCTTTTTCTCATAGACAAATAAATAACAAAGGCTCTAAACCTGCAGGAAAACACTGGCATGGTAAAAAAATACATTGACAAGCTGTTCTTCTAATTCTTACGTGAATCTGGTGATAGTGAAAATATGAGTTCTGGGGAAGAAAGTTCACTGGACGGTAAGTTCGTTAAGAAAAAGAAAACCAACCCATTTTATAACAAACTTGACTGCTACTGATTTTCCCCCTAACTCAGCATTACCATTGTCATAGGCAATTAACATCTTTCAGAAGCACTGGGCTGTCCTATCCATTCTACATCCATCAGAATAAAAGCCAGATCAAAAACCACCACTGACAATGCCGACCAAAACTTCAGAATAACTTCACTCCATTCTCATTCTGTTTCCCATCTGACAAACAGTGATTATTTCCCAGTGACAAAGATGAAACTCAAAGATCCCTGCTGCTTTAACCAGCAAAACAGTTTCCACTTATATACCTTGTGCAACATCATAAAGCCCCATCATCTCACCCAGGAGCAAACATCTTTGACATTTACTCTCTGAACAATCCTGCAGATGTCCATGAAAAAAATCTTGACTTCCAATCTTTGTGAACATATAGAAGAGAATATGATTTAAAGCTTTTTTTATTTTAAGGTACTTGCAATCATGGGTTAAATTTTTCAAAAGCTCTCACAGCAAGCTCAGCTTTGGCTCCTTTCCAGTCATCTGAATTTTCCCCCCAGCTTCATGAGAAGCAGCGCAACTGGCTGATCACTTTGAAAAGTTCTATTCTTTACCATTTGTATTTATGCTTGTGATAACTTGGAACTTTAACAATCAGTTTTTTAATTTCTTTTCCCCTTGTTTACAGTTCATCAGCATAGTAGAGTTAGTCTTGTGTGAAGTGGGACAAAACTTTCAATAGTTAATGGATATTGTAATTAGTTTAGTTATGTTAGTATAATGCAGTACTAAGTAAAAATGGGCCAAAGTTAAACACACATGTAAAATACAGCTTTCTGGATGTGCAACCCTTCCACAGATCAGGGACCCACAAGATAGGCCAGGTCTTTGGTCCATATCCCTGACACCTGAGGCACATGGAAGAAGCAGCATCTGGCTTTCTAAGGGCAGACCTGCTTCAAAATGACTCCATCTTCTAACCTTGGGGGATGTGAAGAATAGTGAGGACGTAACCTTGGCCAACCTGCTGTAAAAAAGTGCTTTAGAAATACCAGAATTAGCCAGCTTTCCTTCCACAGGCCATATTATAACTTTCAAATGCACAAAACAGTATTGATGTTGGCAAAAAGACTAGGAGAACATTGGTATTCCAACAAAGATTTCCACGTTATAAAGCTAGGGAGCTATCCTGTGGAATCAGAAGGAAAAAAAACCCAGATACCTGAATGCAGGTGGATACATGCGCAATGTTTCTGCAATCACCATGTCCAGATAAGGGAGTTCTTGTACATTTTGGTAATCAGGGACCACCTGAAAGGGCAGGAAGAAAGGAAGAAAGGAACAATTACATTTTCTCACATTTGAGTGCCAAACTCATCTCAGATTAGCTTTTAAAACATCTATTTTTCACTAGGCATCTTTCCTGTAGAAGAACTCGATGTCTCATCTAAAACAGTAAATGATAAAATTATACAAAAATGTGGGCAGTAATTAAAAGTATGTATAACATTCCTTTCATCATCAAAACGCTTTTGTGCACAGCCCAGCAGAAGATATAATAACAAATGAACTTGCTAGGAAGTATTAAAAACAGGGCATTACAGAGAGCATTTATAGCTACAACAGAGCCATTGTTTCATACATGTATCAAAATCTGGACAGGACCCCTGTTTCTTCCCAAGGACAAGACTGCGTCTCACACTTTGTTCAAAAGGAACAGCAAGTCCTTCAGTTATTCTTGTTGATTTTGGAACAAACCCTTTGCCCTTTCCCAGTTAAAGAAATATAACAAAGAGTTAGTGCTGTGATGCTTGTGGAGGGGTGGAGATGGCCCTGGAAGAAATGGGCACCCCGATGAGGAACAGCATGCAGCAGCAAATTGCTCTGCCAAGCAGGGGAGTGCTGAGGTACAGTTCAAATTCCACCTGGCAGGACTGCAACAGGGCCTGGGCAGAGAAGCCTGTTTCCTCCTGTGGCTAACCCTTGTTTAATGCTGAATTTTGCATGCTGGTCAATGCCTGAGCTCACATTTTCATAAGTCTACACAGCCACCCAGCCCTTGACAACAAGTGGTGGGCACTAAAACCCAAACAGGGCTGTATCTCAGAAGACTTTGCCCTCTGACTGGCAGCAAAGAGACAATGAGAGACACCAAACCGCAGATGAACACCAGCAGCAGTGACACAACTCAGTACATCAACAAAGAGGGAATTTCTTCCAAAGTTACCTTCCTTGGAAAAAGGACATTTTTCCTGTCTTATTCAGTGCTCTCAGCAGAGGGCAGCCAAAGAACATCGAATAACCTCGTCAGGAAAGTGGAGTTTTGTTTTAAATTAGAGCATCTCCCGAAGACTGACACAGAGTAAATTGGAGAAAAGCACAGACGTCAGACTAGACTAAACCTTTTATGAAGATTTGGGGCCCCTGCCGTTCACAAAGGGGACTGGATTCCATCCTTCCTTTATTTACTACAGCACTTTTCATGTATAATGCATATTTTATTGAATTTTCATGCAAAAACATATGGTACATACTGCAAATACTAAGCAGAGAACAACTCCAGATGGTATGCAGAAAAGGCATACAATAGAACAAGGATACCTTGCTGGATTAGGGTATCCCACTTATTCAGCACTAAGCCACCATGCACCATTTCACATTAGCTGATCTTTTCTAGGAAGGAAATAGATACATTCTATTATCCCCATTTTTTTGGCTCAGGAAAGAAAAGCAAAACCAGAGAAAGTAATTTGCACGGGCTGAGCAGAACCTGTGTGTCTGCCCCTCTCTTAAGGAAAACGATGCAACTCGGCTTGTCCATAGATGAAGTATTTTGTCAGTATATGTCAAATATTATCAATACAGGAAGTATGGACTGCACTGACAGCCTTTCAGTGTTTTTCATATTGAACTGGTGCCTGCTAACTCAAACCTTTGGCTTAGGTTAATGGTTATCAGACAAAGGACTAGGGAACTAAAAACCACAAATGGCCACAATGTCATGAAAACTACAGCTGAAGGCTGTGTGAGGAACAGTACTTCAATAATTTCAATGGCTAAAACCAAAGACGTGGATGAATTTGATCATTCTTGTTCTGCAGAAAGAGATCCGAGGGCTATGTAATTTTGTGTGGTAAATCAGTAGCAAGGGCTGGAAATGCAGATTCAAATTTCAGGCCTTCATGGCAAAACTACCCTTCTTCATGCCCATACAGATGGTCCACTTTTTGATACAAATGCATACTGTGGTGGGTATTGTCTTATTTTTTTCTGCTAATTTTACAACTATCTCTCAGAACTTTTTTCTGTCCTTTTCATACTGCTCTCCTGCATCTCTTTGAATCCTGAATCAGCTTCTGAGGCCTGTCCCTACAATCTCTCCTGATTTCATGACCAGGCTGGCTGAGGAAGAGTTCAGGTTCTGAGAAAATGAGTGGTGGAGCCAAGAGCACACCAAGATGTGTTTGATTCTCTGAACCATGCTCTTTCCACTGGGCCTTTCTGTCTCTCTCATAATCCCTCTACTTACTCTTCTCAAGTCAATAATTAAGATAATTATATGGTAACCTGATATAATAAGTAGCCACTAAATCAAACCATACATCAGCAAATAATATAACACTAAATTATTGGAGCTTTGATTTGCTCTTTCAAATAGCTTCTGTACCTTCAGGGGATTAGCAGTTCAGAAAACAAAACAAAGGTGTAAAAACAGCTGATTTGCCTTAAAAGAAAATTCCTTTTGCTTACATAAAGACAGAGAGGTCGGTCAAATGGCAGCAGAGTGAACTCTGCTATCGTGAGCACAACAGACACATCAGTCATTTCCTACATCTGATGCAACTTAATTAGTGGCACTTCCATGCTTTTAGCATCAAAGTAGCTGGACCTAATTTAGTAGTTGTTTGCAAGGTCTGACCTACAGCTGTGTAAAATACACACCAGCCAAGCATTTCTGTTTAGGAAGGACAGTTTGTTGCTTTTTTTTCCCTTTCAAAGAAAATATTTTCCATTTGTTTTTCCACTCCCTCTCTTAAAAATATGCCTTTAGCCAAGCACATTTCAAAAGAACGTAAATATGCTTTTCTCCCTAAATGTCCCTATTTATATCTATCAACTGCTGGCAGGTTTGCTGGGGTGAGGGTTGGTGTTGTGCAAACATGCCATTTTAACCCCCTAAAAAAAACACCACAACAAAAAAAAAGAAGTATAAATTGCCATGTACTCAAGATACGTTTGTGTTTTAGAAAGAGTCCTGTCTTTAACAAGTTGAGATGAGGGGGAGAGAAAGAAGTTGCATATAATAAGGCATCCTACATTTAATTTTGCAGCCACTGCTTTGCACAGCAGTTTTTCTTACACATTGCATAGCCTTGTAGTGTCTTTTCTTGTTGATGTGGAAGTGAAATGGCCATGTAACATCCTGTGGTGTTTCTCTGCATGCATTTCCCCAGTTTGATTTTTGGAGGTGTGGTGGTACACTCTCACCAATCCCAGACCATTCAATCACTTCTGAGGTCTAGAAAGCATCTAGTTCAGCCACAAACTCCCCTTTACGACTGACAGAAAATCACAGGCCTCCATTCCTTAGAAAAAGATGGAAAATTAATTCTTCATCCCACAGAGTACCCTGAGGTGAAATAACAGCAGTGATTATAAAATTGCCTATGTGCTACAAGGATGACGTGTGTTTTAATCCCCATATAAATTCCAAGAGATATAACTACCTTCAAATCCACCTCTGCTTTTCAGTATTGGTTTTAGTGTTTTCTAGGCAGGCAAACCTATTTTTTACCACCACCCTCAGTTAACTTTTAATTCCTCAATGAACAGCAAGGAAATCCAAGTGCTGACAGGAGCGGTCTGGCCAATCACTCTGCTGCAGTTTGAGATGTTACTGTTCCCAGTTGCTCTCTCTTCTTTGCTGGCTGTGGTTAGCATCACCACAGCCAAGTCAGCAGAAGGGAACATATGCCTGCACCTCAGTTGCTTCCATACAACGTCCAGAATGAACCAATCTTCAGTGACAGTTGAAGATGAGATACTAACTTTTCCCCAAAGTAGCTGATGAGTGAGCCACAGATCATCCTCCTCTACCACCTCTGTTTTGGGAATGGTAATCCAAAGTATGCATCAGTGAATAAGAGATTTCCACTTATCCTATTGGTCATGGCCTAGTGATGCTCAGCATCCAGAAATAAAAATATAAAAAAAATCCAGAGAAAATTTTGTGTAGCTGACAGTGTGATGTGCTCCTGAAATTAATTTGGAAGCAGCAAAGTCTGTGAGACCACATTTCTCAGAACTAGCACTGCTGAGTCATGGCCTGATACTGAATCAGCTGAGGTTTCTGAGAAATTGCAATTCAAATCTGATGCCTCATGGGCAGGTGTGGCTGTGACAAAGTCCATGTCAGAGAGATGACGTGCAGACCCGCTTGAGTGCAGATGCACATCCTAGAGTTATCTGTATATGCACAGTTACACAGTCCACATGAGCTCTCCCCCCAAAATGTACTTTGGAGGGCAACAGGATGGCAGTTCAAACAAGCCAGCATCACCCCCAAGTGCTCTCACACAACCCCCTTTCAAATTGCCAAAAGAGCTATTCAGACAACAGCCATTCACAAACAGGTAAAAAATGTTTCTTGATCAAATGGATCAAAAGCTGTCAATAGATCAAAGAATCTGCCTGGGGTTTTGACCTCTCTTTGGTCACCTCTAGGAGTTGCTCATCCCCTAACAGAAGTAGAGGCTGTGTGCCTCACTCAGCCTCAAGAGAGGGGGAGGAAATGCAAGAATGGGAAGTACGAGAAATGGCAAATTAGGGCTGCCCCATGGCAACCTTACCAACAACCATATAAGGAAAGGAAGGGAAAGGTTAGAGACAGGACAGTACTCAAACCTCAGACCAATAAAGAAGGATTGAGATGGTTTAACAGACACCTATCTTTAACCTGCTTAAAGAAAGCTGGTCTCATGTTTTGCCACTTCCATGATAACTTGCTGGAATACCTGTAAAGCACCAAACTAAAACCTCCCTACAGTCTCAGGCAGCAAGATAGGGACAAAGTTGATGAAGTAAAATTTCTTAGCTTTACCCTCAGAACTTGGACCAAACACCTAAGAAATGCTTAAGAGAGTTCTCATGCAATATGTACTGCAAATTCTTTCTTTCTATTGTCTGTGGCCCAGCCTGGACCTGCCAAGTGAGATGTCTCTCTGAGGTGTGGCACCAGGCAGAACCAGCACATGATGCTGGGGAAACAGGACCCTAAAGCTCCTGAGTCCCACTCATTCTGGGAGGCAGGTCATGGAAGAATTTGCTGCTCTAAGACAGAGAAGAGCCTGCCTAAAATCACCAAGTGCCTGTTGGCCACTTCCAGTGACAGAGGCCTACAGAATCTTCAAGCAAAATAGTAAGTTCTTGACTATACAATCAAGGACAAGGTTCAGGAATGAAAAACAGGACAACAAGCCTGATTTCAAGATTAAGATGTGGCAGCAAGAGGCTTTCTGAGCTGCCCAACACCTCTCAAATCCTCAGAGCACGCTTTGGTAGCCCTAAAGCCTTTACCAGTGGCATTGTGCCTACTCACATACTCTCAGAAATGAACATTAAATCAAGTCTTTAGCTCCATCCCCTCATGCCTCTTTCCCCAGAAGCAAGGAAAGGCTATACAAAACACATATTCTCAAGCTTTCCGTTTATTTCTTTATTCCATGTGGGTTCCCTGCCACCTTTCTCATCTGCTTGGGTTGTCATTCAAATGAAAGTTTGTCAGGCTCTCCCCCCACCCTTGGTGGATGCTCCCTGGGTTTGGGAAAGTTACTTTGCTCATTGAGGCACTTTCCAAGAAGTGACAACGCTCAGTGGTTCAGACACCTCAGACATATTCTTCCCAGTTCCTCCAAAAGACCGTGAGTGCCAAATAAATTTAGTATTACAGATCTCTGTTCAAATCACCTACAGTCACCCTCACCTCTAACTCCAACTCTCAGGCTTCTCCACCATGCAAATCCACTCAGCAAAGACAGAGGAAGGTGCTGATTTGCAGGTCAAGTTCAGAACTGGTGGGAAATGCTGGTGCACCAGTTTTTCACTGATAACCACATTACAGGCAGACCTTGCAGCCAAATTCCCTCTGTTACTTTGGTGCAAATCCACACAGCTCCCTGGGGCTATATCAGTGTAAGGGAGAGGAAAATGTAGTTCCAAGTGTGTACCAAATAGCACTGAGGAAAGAGCCAGAAGGTATAAGGTTACAGCAATGTCAACTTACTTCAATGCTACTTTGCTTTTTGAATCAAAGGCTTCGGCTCTGGACAGAAGACAGACCTGCACTACCTGCAGTAGCTTTCACAGTGCTAAAACGAGGTCTTTGTAGCATCACTGCTCACAAGGAAACTTCTGAGAGATAAAAATACTTCCTGAAACTGAACAGTGTCCCAAAACCAAACAGACAAATATAAAAACTGCAACCAAAACAATCAGAAATTCTCTTCCACCTACATTACTACTGACACATGGTGATCAGCAAGAACAGAACGAGTGCCATCAGGTAGAAGATCCAGGAAAAAAAAGAAAGTCAGGAAAAGAGAAGAAAACCTCCAAGGAAATCATTTATGAGGCAAGCTACAAATGGAAAAAAAAAATGAGAAAAAAATCAGTTTCAATTTAGGTTTTGTAAATTTGTCAACTTTATCTAGTCCCAGATTCCCATGTGTGCCCTCAGATGAAAATCGATTAAATAACTGTGAGACTGGGTGTCTGGGGTACTCTGCCTCCACAAAGGAAGGGCCAGGCCCCAGTGTGCTAATATTGCCAGGCCAGGCAGCTTTTTACACAGAAGTACCCTCACTATACTAATTTTTATTTTTTTACTTAGTTGGGTGGGAAAGAGTAGCTCCTCTCCAGAAATGGCTTCCTACCTGTATGCAATGCATGCCTTGCTCCAGCTGTTTGTGGATGTGATATAACCCCTGGCTGTGCACTGTAACAAGCTAAGCTCATCAGAGGCACAAAGACTGCCTCTTTCTTGCTTCCTTAAAAAACACTCAGCCCCCAGGAAATCCCCACTGGTTCTCTCTGTAGCCCACCAGAGGCTCCAAGTCTCTCTTTCTACACTTGTCTGACACAATCAAAATTTCTACTTGGGTGGCAGAAATGCTGAATGGTGAAGGATCCCAGTGGGAGGGAGGCAAGGAGGAAATTAAACAGGAGAAAGGACTGCCAGAGGCCCAAAAACCTGAGAAAGAGAATTATAAAACTGGGGTAGGTCTGTCCGAAGGGCATGTCACCAGTCCAAAGCACATTAACCACTGAAGTTCGTGCAAGACTTAATCCTTCCAGCCACAGAAGTGTCCCTTGATGGTTGCTGGAGATCTATAGGAATAAAGAGGAGGGATTTTTTTTCCCCCTCTCAGCAGACATTCATGGTATCACATAAGAGCCAGATGATTTAATTTAATCATTCCTACTCCAGCTGGTATTTTCTGTATGGAGGTGACAGTGCTTTAAATTAGGGCCTTGAATATAAAAGGCCTGTGTGTTTAGTTTAATCAAATGTTCATTTCCTCATGTTATGTTTATATTAAAGGGCATCAGTATGAATTTTCATTCTGCAAATAGAGGCTATCTTATGGGTTACATAGTGAGGTCATCTTTGGTTGTTCTTCAACTCCATGGCAGCCTTACAGACTGAGAGGTGACTCAGTCCCAGGCATGCAGTTTGGGGAAATATGTCCTGGAGAGCATAGTCTGACCTATGAGCAGATCAGGAGATTTTACACAAAATCAATTACTTCTGTAATTCACCCTTCTTGAGCCAGTGACTGCTTAAGTCATTGACTTCAGCAATTGCTGGATGAGACCTTTTTTGAATTAGTAAACAGGCAAACATTCATAGCAAAGAAACTACGAGATTCTCTCATCACTCAGCGTAATTATTATTTGCTTCAACAAGGGCAGGTCAGTTTTAATACCATACAACACTTATGTAGTGCCTGATGCCTTGAAAACATTTTATGTACGTTAGGTGCAGTACGACAATAATAAGACTTTGCCTTTCTGTAGTTGTTTTTCCCCTGAGGCTCACAAAGCATTTAGCAAACATTAATTAGTTGGTCATCTTCCAAATGCATGCGTGAGGTGCTCCCAGTAAATACTCCCTCCCTCTACACGAGGGGCCGGCAGAGGTGCTGAAGAGTGAGAGCATCAATTTACAGCCTTAAAAGTCGAGCACCAACTCAAGTCTCCATAAGTAACCTGATTTTTTTTCAGCCTCAGTGTGACTCCTGCTCATAAACAGGCAATAGACTTAAAGTGACCAAAAAAGAAAGAAATCCATTGCATGGCATTTAACTCTGTCTTAAACAAAAAGGAGCTTTGTTTCATGTCAGCTGCCAAAGTCATAATTCAGGGTTCAGCCTGTCCTTGAGAAACTGATGGTACCAAAAGTACAGAATACAAAGAAGTGTTTCTGGTGTCAAAGCTCCCAATTCCTTGCTGTAGACTTCTGCACCTCCTATCTAATACAGGTAAAAGCTACGTCCAGTCCTAGCCCCAAATTTTAGCATGGGGCCTTTCTACAAAGCACAAAGGTAAAGTTTGTTCCTGTTGAAACTTCTCACAGTTTAACTGAAAATATGAAAAATGGAAAAAGAAAGGGAAAAAATTTATTTTCTAAGCAAAACTCTTCAATGCCTTTTCCTCTTTTGCTCCCTCTGGAAAGTGCTGACTGCCTTGGGTACAACAAAGCAATTTACAACTGGTATGTGAAAAAAAATTGATAGCACTTGAAACAGCTTTTGTGTTTTCTTCCTCCAGTGCATGAAGAGCATCTTTTTAAAAAAAACCAAAATACATGCCAGTCCAAAATTCACTACCCCAACCTCAGTGGGGAGCTGGCTGTGAGCAGAGGTGTCTGCTACCATGACACTAACCTACGACAAACCTCTCTAGATATTCAGATAAAGCTGTCTGCAACAAATCCTGGCAGATGCCTATTCAAGGATTTCTTTCCTTTTATTCCCTTACTCTATCTCTCTCCATCTGGGAACACAGAAATTTTCTTAAGCCTGTTCACGCTTAGATTTAGTGAAGCCATCATGGTGTCATGTTCTGGCGCTGTTTTGTGTCTTTGCTCTCCTCTACCCTTTGTAGAGCAGCATGGCACGACTGTCCATCTGTTTATGATTTACTTCTCACAATGACTTGGTCCTGATTACACAGATAGGCACAGTAGGTTATTTGAGGGCCAACTGGACCTCTGTAATGACATTCAAACTGCACCCAAGTTGTGGGAACATTTCCAATCAAAAAAAGACCAGCGGTAAAACTCAACCTCCCCAAGTCCTTAATAGCAGGAAGTATAAATAAAACCTTTTTATTTTTTTTTTTAATCTGTAATCCTTTTGCAATTATCAGTGTCTAAGTGATTCACAAAAACCAGAAGAGAAGACAAGAAAAGAAACCAAAATCTGGGTCTTACTGATGTTTAAAGATGCATATTGGAAAAGAGATTATAAAGAAAGAGTATTCCATTCAGGAGGTCACATCTTTCATGGTCTCCTTTAGCACAAACCTGAATCAGACTCAGAGGAACTGCACCCATTTGCACCAGCTGAGGACGGAGCCTGGGAAGTGCAGCTGTTTGGGGGTGCACCATGTACTGCCATGGGTAGGGAGCCCTTCCACGTGTACTGACTCACTGGCCCTTGTGAGCACATGGGAGTGAAGGGGAACAAAAGCACAACTCAAAAAGCTGCAGGATGAAGTCACAGGGTCAGCAGTGAGAAAATACAGAATTCATTTGTAGTCTGAACAAGGTCATTTTGAACATGTTTTAGGATGATATAAGACTTTACAGGAAAGGCAAATGGAAAGTATTGCTCATGACTTCTGCTTTATGAGTAAGCTGCTTTGGCCTTTATTTATTTATTACCTCAGAGTCCCACAACGTCCTGGTGTGAAGATCAATTTGATGTTCTTTCTTTCTTGCTTCTCAAAGATACTTTTGCTTCTTAAACCTGATCCTTTCCTGTCTCACTGCCTGGCCACTTCACTCTGTATTTACCTCTGTATTTCCAAGGGTACCCTTATTTTTAGAATTTCTAACACCTCACCTCTGTGCTGTCATTTCACTTACAGCCACACTACTTTAATACTCAGTATTTTATCCTTTATCCTTCTTTTTCAAAGCTCTATCCTGCTTCAAGTCTCAAAAGTTCTGGGGTGCAGGGGAATCTGGCCAAAACAGTGGCACCCACGTGGGTTTAAGCCAGCCCTGACAGGGAGGCCACTCGATCGAGATGCCACTATGCCACAAAGGTAGCATCCACAAATTGACACATCTCATAGAATCATTCAGTACAAAAGAGCACTTTAAACCAGAAAGGTGCATAAACCATAATGTTCTGCAGGGGGTTCACTAGCAATTTTTCCCATATAAAATAACTAAAAAAGGATGGTATCCTTTGCCCTTTTAGCACTAGTTGTGACACAAAGATCTATAGATATCTTAGATGGGCTAATTTGTAGGGAGGGATTTTCTGAGTACCAAGATGAAGCACAGCTGTAGGCTTTTTTGGTAAAGGGCCTGTCACACACACAAGAGCAGCTAGCATATTACCAACCCTGATCACTCAAACGTTATGAGTGAGGCCCCAACATACTTAGAAATTGGCTGGAAAACACATGAGATTTATGACAAATAGCGGTATTTTGAACTTTATATGCCTTCTGGCTTCTGAACTGGGATTCACATATTCAGTTTTACCTTTTCAACTGGAAACCTTTTTCCCCTTATTTTTTGATTGGTAGTCTATTGTTTTAATAATGAAATATGAAATTCCGGTTATACACCTGACTTCAGTGTCGAGTGATTTGCGAGAATACAAAACAAATACCAGAGACTTGCAGCGTGATGGCAGGATGCTGGTAATATTCCATTTACAGAGCACCATGGGCCATCCCTGCCTGCCCTTTGGCCATCTGCTGCTAGAGCACAGCTAAAATCACATAGCTTTTTTTAAAAAAAGAAAGAAGTCTACAAGACCAGGAACTTCATGTGAATAAACATCAGACAAGCGTGAGCTGCTTCTCAGAGTGCTCACAGTATTGTAGCACACATTTTGGGGTGTTACTGCAAGAGGAGGGCCTCAGGGATTAATCATTCAACCTCCTCTTGAAAATGCCATACTTCATACCTTGCAAAGCTTGATGCAGAATGAAACTGAAACATGCAGACAAAGTAATTTGGGTGGGGGGAAACTGTGCTGGTCTATATACAGCATTTTGTTTCTGCTGGATACCAGGGGGGGAGGTGGGTAAGCAAGGAAGTGGGGGGAGAGAGGGAAAAAAAAGGATAAATTTTGGTTGTTGCTGTCATATATAGACCCACTTATCTATGGCTGAAGCCCAGACAGCTGTGTGACTCTAAATGAAGAAATTACATTAAAAAGTAAAAAAACTAAAATCAGCAAGAGAAAAAAAAAATCCCAGAGAGAAAACAGGACTTCTTGCTTCTCACATATACCCTGAAGTATAAATAGAGACTATCTGACTAATGAGGGGTGCTTATTTCTTTGATTTCTGTGTGTCTAAAGAAATCTACAATACTTTCTAGCGAACAAGCAGGATAATCAAAAGTCCAATGGCATGTTTCTGCTATTCCAACTGTGCTGCTCTGGTTTAAATGACATCGTGAAACATCCTGGTAGCCCCAGTCATATAATACTTATGTCATACTGAAAAAAAAAAAATGAAGGCAGGGGAAAGTTGGCTCAATTATGAAGGAAAAGATTTTGGAAAGCAGGTTACTTGGGATCATACTCTGCCTAAGTTACACCTCTTGTAAGAAATGTGCTGATAAAAACTGCAAAGGGATGTGATCCCCTTTTGCACCTCTTGCATACTTAGACCTGCCTTCTGCCTGTGTAACTTGGAGCAACCTTGCGGCTTTCCCTGCCTTAGCTCCCAAGGTATTTGTGCAGCTCAGAAGAGCCAGAGCATCTTGCACTTCTGTCCATACCCCCTGCTTTTGCTAACACATTTGCTTCCTATTTCACATTACGGTAGAGTAAGAGAGACTGGTATTAGTACTTTTGGCCTCACTTCATGTGCACACACATGTGTACATGTGTATTTTCTGTAACACATCTATCTATTTGAAGTGGCGTAAAATTGACTAAAAATATATATATATAATCTTTAAATGTCAGAAGATTCAAATTGTCAGTGCTATAAAGTCAGAAAATTCATTCCAAGTCCTATTTATCTAGGTCAGGATGTGGGAAGACTCTTTTTTTTGTGTTCTGCATATGCACGTCACTGCTTTTGCTCCTTGGTACTGCACAGGCTGGGAGCTGAAAAGCCAGGGAAGATGACAGCTTGCTCCCTGCTTCCAGTGAACTTGATAGAAAAATCCCTTTTGTGTTCCTTATAATGGAGTCTTGTCTCATTTTTACCACAAGAGATGCTTTGGCCAGTATATTACAAATACCATGCTGACAGTGCCTATATGTAGCTCTGCCTCAGTGCCACATCACCACTAGTTCTTCTTTAAAGCAGAAGAGAAAAGCACCCTGCAAAGCAAGGAACAAGTTAACAAAAGGCTTCATTTATCTCCAGCTGATACCAACATGACAGCAAGAAATGTGGGGTCAGATTCCAGGCACATTATTGCAAGGGCAGGAGGAGTGCAGGGAGTAGCTGTTGTGTGGCAAAACCAGGGGGCTTGTTATCAGAAGGTCAAGTCCTGATGCAGCCTTCCAAGCAAATTTGGGAATGTCTCTTCCTCTCCTTCAGCACTCTTAATAAGACCAATAAACCTTAATCATGAGATTGTGTGGATACTGCAGGCATGCTCAGAGAATGGCAGCATACGATGCTGCTGTTTAAAGCCTGATCATTGCATCATACTAACAGCAAATCCACTGCTTTTTTAAGCAAAGATTTTATGTCATGGGTAAGGTTAAGTTTTGGCAGTTAATACTGATATTATACAAAATAAAGGTAAATCTTGAATGGAAAACAAAATTGTGGACAGTCTACTATAACAGAAATTTTACACATTTTTTCTGTGTAAATAAAGAGGTGAACCTAACGTGCCATTAAAGCTGTGCCTTATGATATGTAACTGCTGGGGGAAAATAGTTGTAATGAGTGTTACACACTCACCCACACACCAGCAACAAACCAGCAAAGGAACACACTGTTTGCCTACCTTAGCATGGAAAAAATAGCTATAATTTGAAGTGTGAGGGATCTGCTTTCAAGGTTTGTCTATCTAAGCTGTCCTTGGGCTCCAAACAGAGTTTGAGATCCATGGGAATTCTCCCTGCACCTCTGCCCTCTCAAATTATGAAGTGGGAACCATGCAGGGAAACTACTGCTGTTATTGGACCTCTAGAAGAGGAGCTGCACCCAAAGTGCTCCCTGAGTAGAAACCAGGATGGGTTTCTGCAACCAGTGCCAGGATGTAGAAGCCAGGCTCCTGCCACTCTGGGGTCCCATTCTCCCCAAAATGCAGACAGCAGGCTGTTGGGACTAGACAGTGCCATTCCACTGCATGTGGTGCTACCAGCATGTCTTGGCTCCATCCTGGATGGTGCTTCTCTATTTGATTATTTTTTCCATCACGCATTTCTTATTTCATTGAGGGAAATTACCATTCAGGTGACCCAGGAGTGGTGGGGCTCCCTGTGAACCCAACATTACTATGGCAAGGGATGGAGCCAGTGTTTTGCTTGGTGCTGATGCACTCCCTCTTCACTCAGGCTGAAAGATGGCTCCAGACAGGATGCAGCAGGCTCAGCTTGGTGGGAAGTGAAAAGGATACAGACTCTTTTGTCAGCTTGATGTGGGCTTAATAATGTTTAAATATCTGAAGGTCACTAAATTAGGGTTCAGAAACTTGGCACAAAGGCCTTTCTCTAATATTATCTAGGTTTGCTGAAATAAGACAACAAAAGAGAATAAACCAAACTGAACAAAACCAACAACTGCTGCTGAGATGTTATTTTTTTTCTCATTAAGCCTATATGCTGAGCCTATAGAGAAGGCAGCATTTCCTGTCTCTCTTGCTGACAGTTCAGTATTAGGGCACAAAGGCAGGTCACTGTCCTTGGTGATACGGTAAACAAAGATAAGAGCTGAAAGCAACAGAATATTTTTTTAACCCTGATAATTCACTAAGTATAAATTCCATTGTGGAGAGATTTATTGTTTACTTAAAACTCTTCAAATACACTTCTTGAGAATGTGCTGGACACAAAACGTGCATTTCAGCTGAAAGCACTGGCTAGGCCTTCTCAGGGCATCTATTACTTGCCCTGGATTCACGTGTATAAAACATAAGTGTACCAGCCAGAAAAATGCAGTCCCAAACATTTGCCCAGATCTGCTTGTTATCCCGGGGTGGGAACTTAAACAGATGTCTTCAATGGGCAGCCACGTTCGTGAAAATGCTGTCAAAATGCCAACAAAAAAACCCCATTGCTTTCCTTCTCTTCTTGAAAATGTCTTCAGCAGAGCAGCACAAGAGTGAAACCCACTGGTGTATTATCTGACACTCTTAGTAGAAGGAGGATCACTCTTCCCTCTGCCGGCCCCAGATAAATCTCCCCATTCCCCTCCACTCACAGCACATTTCCCCAAATGCAGACAATGCCAC
The DNA here is from genome assembly GCA_035583185.1 of Anabacerthia variegaticeps. Lineage (NCBI taxonomy): Eukaryota > Metazoa > Chordata > Aves > Passeriformes > Furnariidae > Anabacerthia > Anabacerthia variegaticeps. The sequence continues at coordinate 62,893,854 of JAWWEW010000041.1, read as the reverse complement.
ACCACTACAGGGGGAAGCATGAGAGGACATCACCACTGCCAACATCAGAGACTGCCTTATCTGTTCTGTGTAATGGCTCAGCAGCTTAAAGTAAAGTTTAAACATTTGCTGATTAGCCCTGTAGGGCATCAGATGAAAATTTGGGAGCTGTGGGTTTTGCCATGGATGAGACCACTTAATCCTGTTGGGGCTCCCATTCACACTGGGGAAGCAGAAATAAAACCTCTCCAGCAGATTGCCTGGGACCTCTGAAAGGTGCATTTGGTAGACTTCTCCCAGGAATACCAGACATAACCACAACACTAACAGATTAGATTTAGGCAAACTTTGCTCCAGAAAAGCATAGAATCAGGACTGGAGGAACAACAAGGGATTTCTCATGGTTAGCGCCATACCTTCGACCTGCCCTACCTTTTTATAGGGTCTCTGGATTTCAACAGAAATAGGAATCTCTTTTCAGGACACAAGAAGGTTTGTTACAATGCTGTTTTTCAACATGCACTTACCAGGGACATCCTAAAATTGGCAGAGATGGAGTACCTATAGCCTTGGGCTGTGCTATAAAATGGATTGTGAGTTTAAAATGTTTTTGTTTCACTTTCTGAAAGAACTACAAGTTTAACTGTTGCTAAAATTTCTAACAGCATTCTTGGGCATTTTGTAACCTGATCTCATCTCCAGAGCCCACATTATTCATTGTCCATTCTGACTAGCCCCTCTACATTTCTCTGAGCAATGAAAACTCTCTTTAGCCCTCACAGCACTGCAACACCCATAGGACATACATGTCCATATTCCTCTCCTGTGTTTTCAGGCCACCACTACACTTGCTCAGTGGGTACCAGTTGCTCTATTGCTTGCAGCAGGCATGTACTTGCTCTTTTCCAGCCATTCTCAGAACCTCTTTTTAACAGCTCTCTTGCCAGATAATCTGGCAACTCAAAATACAGAAGCAAGTTCTGTTATCTGTTCCAAGGGAAGTTTTTCCAGGAGCACTCAAAGATGCCAAAATCACAGAATAGTTGTTTACAAAAGTCAGTACACAAGGCACCAGCATGCCATCCAGCTTCTGATACTCAGGTCAGCCAGGGTTTATCAATATCAGTGGTGTTTCTTGTTTCTGATTTATTTGAGACCACAAAGATTTTCATATTTGAGTCAGCTCACAAACAGAAGCTGAGAGGGTGTGGAGTCCTGAAGAAAACAGACGTAAAATTAAGCTATTTCTCTGTACTGTGATGTGCTCATGGAAAAGAAGAGGTATGCCTGCCTATGGTCATCACACCCAAAACACACTGGAGAGCTTATCTGCTGTCTCCTACTCCTCATTTCATGCACTTAGTACCAAACTCAGGCCCCACACCCAGACACAAACACTCTGTGCTATTTGTATAGCAAACAACATGTTTGTATTGACATGCTATCTGATACATGCCAGTGCAGTAACTACTGATTGGTAGAACAGTGCTAGGGTTATACCTTACTTTCAGAACTGAAGGTAAATTCAAGCATAGTCTACTTAAAGACACTGGATAGCATAATAAATCAGGAAAACCCCATGTAAGTACAAGCCAACTTTTACTGACTCCTTTCACTGGACCTGTTTATCCCAATACAGTGAGGAGAATAAACAATATTACCAGGACACTTTTGCCAGCGAAGTGGATCTATGCTATAGTGCTTCTCAATGCAGATATACAACAACTAAAGCTGGTTATGAGTGCCGGTGGAAGAACCATCTGTTCTGTGTGAACAAGAGGCTGCTAAAAGCAGCAAACAATGCCCCATCCAGATATGTAAATGGAACACACACTCCACAAACTCCTTGCTACTGCCAAGGTGTATTGCTCCACCAATGTCTGCCCATTCTCATGGATCAACATTGGAACATGCCTTGTCTGCCTCTCCTCTCCAAGAACTTTTTAAAAAGAAACAAAACAACAAACTTTAATGGAACATCTGAAAAAAACCACATTAAATGGACTGATAGAATTTCTTCAACATGTGTAAGTTGTAAGTCTAGGCATAGGAGAGAAAAGGAATCAGCCCGCTTTTAAAAAATGGTTACAGAAAAGGGTCACAGAACACATCCTCTGATGGTAGACTTGCCTCATTTGGCTAACAGACTGTTTTAGAATTCGTGTATTAGACAAGAAACAAAATTAAAATACAATGTAATGGCATTATACCAAACTGAAGATGCTTGCACTGAAAAAAGAAGTTATATTAATAGGAGCAGTTTTATTTGTATATGTCCACGTATGCTAGTAAGCTGCATTACATTAACTGCATTGGTTTCTAAGTTAATATACCATCAGCTATAGATACAAGATGTGTATGGATGAGTATACACACGTGTACACCCGCCCACATCCTGCTCTTCCTTCAACACCATACACAGACATTCACTGTTCTTTTCTGTAAGAGCAGCCATTTCTTTAATCTGTAATACGGAAAGGACAATTTATATACATAATTTTTTAAAAAAAGATGTAATTTAAAAAAAGACCAAAAAGACAATAGAATAATAAAGCATCCATCCACATGGTATTGACTAAAGTTTTCTGTCATAAGCCACTTCAGAAATAAGCATCAGAGTCCCACACTAGGACGCACACTCACACAAACACATATGCGTGCACACATGTACACACAAAGGCGAGACCAACAGTTATTTGTATTTCCTACTTTGAGAGACAGGAAACCTCCCTTTGCATCTGCTTTTTTCTCACTAAGAAGAATAATTTTAATTACAGACACTTGGCAGGAAGCCAGTTTTGATTTTTTTTTTAATGACATCTGTCTAAGCATTTTTAAACTTCCTGCTCAGTGTAACTTCCTTCATTTTATAGACCAACACCCAGTTTCAGCAGAAAAGAAAAGGGAGTAGCAAATGATTTATTCATTTTTCATGTTAACTCTTATCAGGTATATCAAGCACTTCATTGTTCTGAGAACTGATGGTACAGAAAGCAGATTTACAGGGGGAATTTAGGACTCAAGCACTCAAGCAGTCCTGGGAAAGGGAAAAAAAAAATAAAAGAAAAAAATCATGCACGGGAAAAACCAACACTGTTGTAACTTAACCCTCAAACAACTCAATGGTTCCTGTTGTGCAGACTGATTTTCCTCAGTTTGCCTAGGCTTTTTCCATGGGGAAAAAAGAGATAAAGAAAGAAAAAAGAAAAAACAGGGTTGAGAACAGGGCAAAAGTTAGGGCAACATTAAATACTTAAAACTGAGAACATGAGGCATCATGGCTAGTGGATGCCACCTATGCCAGCTTCACACTGGGTAAATTTGTGCTGCATCAGTGAAACTCCTCTGGGCTTGGCCAGTGCCACAGAGGTAGAGCCTGGACTCAAAATCCACATCCCAAGCTGGCACAGCCTCCTGCTTCAGTCAGGTAACTGGGGCAGGCACGAGGAATCCTACAGTGCCTCTAACGAAACTGAATGCAGAAAAAGCAAACATTTACTATTCAGTTGTTGAGCATTTAAACCACCTTCCCTCCTCTTCCTTTCATTCTGTCAGTAGTCATGGCTTACAAGGCTGTATTGCATGGCTCGCTGTTTTCCTTCTGTATGATGAACATGGTGAGCTGAGAGGTGACAAAGAGAGGGCAAAAACACTGCCAGAGAAGGAAAGCTGAATAATACAGGAACAGGGAAAGGAGAAAATACAGGAGCAGAAAACAGGAGAGATGAACTAAAGGCGAGTGCCACGGGATAGAGGGAAGGAAGCAAAGACAGAAGCAAAGGTGGACAAGGTGGCAGGGAAGCCACCCTGCCAGCACTTAGGGCTTTTCAGGTACCTCAGCCTTTCCCCGAGATGTAGCAGGGAACCACATCTCTTGGGCTAGGGGAAGGCTGTGGTTCAGGCTGCGCTGGGGAGCAGAGAGCAGGAGAGCTGGTGAGGAGCATGGAGGTGCACATTTTATGTGTCCTGGCCACCCGTTCCCTGCTGTGTCGGATCTCAAGCCACAGGTGCATCTCACACCTGGCTAATGAAAGTCCCAAAGGGATGGGATTTATAACATACATCAGAAATGCAGGCAGTGTTATCTATGAGTATCTGTCCCATGGCTGGCCCCACTGCTGCGACACAGGTAAACCTAATGAATTGTTAATGCCTTGACACCAAAGTTGCATTTTCTTTCTTTGCTCCAGACAACCTAGATTTTATTCTTTTGGCTTACGTGTTTTCTTGAGCAAGGTAAATAATCTTTCAAGATACATGAACAACACGACACAACTGACCTGGGAAAACTAAGTCTCCCTCCTACCCTTCTTACCTCTGTGGAGATATAACCTACAGCCATCCTGAAAACACTGCGAAAGTTTCCATGTGATTTTTAATTTCCTGGTCCTGCCTGGAACCAGAACTGTAAGTGCTGCAAGCCTCTGGAGGAAAAATTGGTATTGTCAGATTCTGCCCTAATTTTCCAGGATCCAGGAGTTTCAAAGAATATCTCAGCTCTTTAAGTGTTTGGAGACCTCAGTCTCACAAGTGGCAGACTGCCTTCTGACTTGAGTCAACACAGCTGGAAAATGGCGTTAAAAAAAACCCAACCCTGAAACCTCACTGAAAACCAGATGTTGCCATTGAACAGAGCTACTGTGCTAATAAAACGCTAGCACCCCTGCGCTCCCTGAAACAAAATTAATAGCCCTAATAGATTTCCCAAACTGTGCTTTATGCCAGAAAGAAATTAGGAGAAAATTTTTTTAAGGCTTGAGGCAGACTGTGGAGAGGCATGGCTCTGGTGCTGACGCTGGGATTACTGTGCAGTAAGAAAGGTCTCTATTTTTAGGGAGGACAGGCTGTGTTTGCTGTTTGGCAGGAAGTGATCAGGACTAGCGATTGCAACATTATTGCTGGACCTGTGGTCAGCTGGATATGAATGATGTGTCATAAAACATGGTTTGGTACAGTGGTGCCAAACACACAAATGTTGCTGACATGTACCCGGTGTTGTGTGCCACACAGTTTAAGCAGGGTCAGGAGTTTATATGTACCCCGGGGGCATACAGTGTTCCCCCAGTGGTACTCATATTGTAGCTGTAAAAGAAAACATCTCAGTACTGTAGGCAGCAAAACAAAGTTTTTGGAGCAGTTTTGCTTAAAAAATAGTGGAGTTTCTTTGCATACTCCCATCAGAGACATTTTTCTGTCAACTACAAATGCCTCACAGGATGTAGGTGCATGATGTGATACAATATATACATAGCTAAGCAGGAATGCAAGCAAAAACTAAAAAAACAACAGTGGTTTGTTTAAATGCCCTTTTTCATCTCATCCAGCCACCATCCCATTATGAGTCACAGGGGGCCAGCTTTCTGAAGCCACCAAGATGTCAAGAGTTGGAAAAAATGTTCATTCAAATGCTCCTGGGGTTGCTCTGAAAGCAGTCACTGACATGACATCCACAGCCCTCTGCAGCAGAAGCAGCAGTGCAGATTTGTTAGCAGGCTACTTGAAGTTGCCACAAACTAGAGAAAGCTCATGTCTTTGGAGAAAAAAGCTGATCTCTCTCTCGGTCTTTCTCTCTCTCCTTTCCCTCATGCACGACATCCCTGTTTTTTGTTGTCTCCCGGCACAGCTGATAAAGGATCTTCGGAGCTGACAGAGAGCGCAGAAAAGACTCACACACCACAGGGTTGCAGCCCATGTGCCTCCAGCCCTGCACAAGTAGGGTCATGGCAGTTTGGTCTGAACCAGAAGCCAAGAGAAAAATGGGTTTCACTCTCCACATTGCTTTGTTGTGATGGAGCCCTAAGACCACTGGCAGTACTGACTGGTTATGGTACTAAGTTTATGTTGAACCATTGACATGACTTAGACTGCTATGAACATCAATGTCCTTCATCTGTGGGTGGCTTATGTTCAGCAACGACAGCAAAAGTAGAGCCAAATTAAAAGTGTAAATAAGATGAGGTGTTTCAAATGCAGAGCTGTACATTATAAATAATGTGCTGAATATATGCTGTGCTCTGATGCTTAGCAGAATAAAAATATGGCACCTTTCAACTAGTAATCTCCAAACATTTTTAAAAAAACAGATGGGAAAGTTGACTCATGAAAAAGGTAAAATGTTTTGCGTAAGGTCACAGATCACAAATTCTGCTAGAAAAATCAGTTCCTTAAGCTAATTCCCTTGTTTTGTCACCAGACTGTATCAGCTACAGTACACTTGAGCAATAAATTTGACTTTAAAAAACTCAAGGGCATTAGCAAATTATAATTAAGCACACGTTCTGCAATGAGACTGTTTTTTTCTAATAAGAGGCAGCAAAAACTTATAAATTGCTTATAAATTGCACATTGTAGGAGAACATTACTCCTTCTTAGAGACAACAAGAAATACTTTTGGCAGATTTTGAAGATACAGATGCGTGTGTACACTTGTGCGTGTTTAGCATACAGTAATAGCAACAACAGCCTGGCTGCCCTCACTGCTATGCACCTTGATGGGGAAGATAAGTGACACTAGAATCAGAAAACACTTCAGGGCCTGGCTTAATTCAAAAATACACAGTATTTTTTACATTAGAACTGCTTAACATGTGAATTGTATTTCCTGGAGTGGATGATTTAAGCAGAAACCCCAAAGAAACACCAATTGTCTTTAATAACCAAATAAACTGCATTGACACCCAGCTATTGTTTCTTTGCAGTTAGATGCTGAATGCAAATCAGCTATGACATACCATATTCAAACTCTGCATGAGATGCTAGAATGGGACAAGTCTCATAAATAATTTTTTTGGTGTTGAAGGGCACGGAACATCTAAAGGTCTCATTCACACTGGTGGAGACTGCTGGTGGTTAGTCCCTTAACAAAATTAAGCAGCTGTTTAGGTGCTTAAATACAGAGTTAGGGGACTAACTTCAGGCACCCATGACTGAAAATACCATTGCTAAATACTATTTGTGCAGGCTGATGCTGAAATACTATTATGAGCTTTCCATAATGTCATGAAAAAGTAGGAGATATAATAAAATTATAATAATATGTTCTCTTCCCTAATGCCCTTTATTTGAGAATCTCAAATACCCATTAAGACAAATATAAGCATGCTCCATTTACCACATGAACAGTCTGTGGTCTTAGAGGAAGTCAGAAGTTAAGAAAGTCAAAATAAAAGGAGTTCAAGTAACATTAGCCACTTAACACTTCCCTTTTCCCCTCTGTTCAGAGATGGATGAACAGCGTGTTTCCTGTGGTCCTTCTGAGAAAACCAACATCAAAAATTAGAACAGGCTTCCCATGGTAGTGGAGTCACCATCCATGGTGGTATTTAAAAGATGTAGTGCTTAGGGACATGGGTTAGTGTTAGACTTGGCAGTACTAGGGTTACGTTTGGACTCGATGATCTTAAGGGTCTTTTCCAACTTAAACTGTTCTATGATTCTGTGATTATGGATTTCATGGTCAGGGCTGAGAGCATGCCAAAATTGAATCAAAAGGGAACCATATTTTCACCTTGGAGTTATCTAAAAATACCTCACACTGACAAAGGAAATAATTGTATTGCTCACTGTGCTCTTTACTAATTTGTTCTCCTTAAACCAGCCCAAGCTACCACCTTCCCCTGGCAGGAGGGCTGGTCTAACATATGCTTCTGCAGATGATCCGAGTGCCAGCTGGCACAGGGGACGAGGGGCAGTCACGCACAAAACGCCTGGCCCACGTCTTCTCCTGATTCTGAAGATGCCGCTACCTCTGTCACCCACTCCAGCTCTTAGTTCCTACAACTGAGCAATGAAATGGTGGGTCTGCTTTTTGACTTGCCACTCTGCTGGGCAGCCATCTCTCTTTTTCATGATTAATCACTTAAATTCCACTAGGGTACAGCTACTAGGGCAAGCTTAATACAGCTTCTGGAGCAGTAGTGTTGATCAAGCAGTTAAACTAGATGCTGCCATATCAAACTAAAAAACAAAGCCCTTGTTTATTGATACACCAACACTACCAAAGTGGCACGCTTCAGATAGAGAAGAGAGTTAAGGGACATCTCAGCAATCATTAACTTTACAGCTGCGTGACTTCTTACATACTCTAGAAACTCAACAGACCCCTCAAAATCTTACCTTCTTCCCATTGTAGCTGTACAATCAAAGTTTGATTGTCAGGATCCAACAGGCAAAGCTGCACGAAGGTTTCTGCTCAAGGTCATGGCTGTCCCCTTTCTTCTACCAGGAGGAAGGGCTGTGTGTGACGGGCCTTCTACCAGAGGTTTCTGGGAATGTCTCTAGGTCAGTGGGAGCAAAATTGCAGTCCTGTCAGGCACTCTTTCTCCATTGCAAACCACCTGGGCTCTTCCTGTGGGAGCTTTAGCTCTGGCTAGTTCAGGGAGTGAGAAGGCAGACTGGTGAATTAAATTCAGCCCACTCACCAGCAGAGTACCTGAGTGGATATGCATCCAATGCTGGACACAAAGGCAGCACACACTCTGCACCCAGGGACAGGACATATCCCTACCACTACAGCAGCACAGTCCCTGAGAAAGCTCTAAGTCCTCATAAACAGTGTGATAAATCTCATCTGGGAGACAGACAGCATGATGAACAGAAAAAGCTACCTCCTCACAGCCCTGTTTTTGCCTGTGCTTACGTTGCTGCTGAGCAGGCCTGCTGGCTTTTATAGTTCAAACCCAAATGGTGGGTTTGAACTCCACAAGTCCTGAACGTGCCCTCAAGCAGACGGGGGAGTGGGCTGAACACCAGTCCTGGATGCCTCTTGGAGAGCACAGGGCCACTCCACATGGCATCTGGCTGCCTGTTCTTAAAGCAGGGCAGTTTGGGGTGATGGGGATTGCGAACGGAAAATGGTCAGCTCTTCTTTTTTTGCTACCCTCTCTTCTGGTCATTCAGCCTTCTCCATGAGTGACTATTAACAACAAACACAGACCCTGCTCAGTGATCGAAAGCACTGCAGCAGAAAGATTGAATGAGACAGGGAAAAACTGCTTTTGCAAATTCAAATACCCAACTTCTAATAACATAAACAGCTTGTCTTGCTGATGCAGCAAAGCTGGGCACTGACAAGTATGTCTATTTCCATTTCACAGAGGAATTAAAAGATCACTGGCATCAGCCTTTGAACAGATGACTGTCCCTTCATTTGTGCTTCTGGGGCTGACACTTGTGGGCACCAAGCAGCTGGCACCGAGCTCTGGGGGTTCAGACCTGCTCAGTCTGCAGGCTTGTCTCACCTGAATGAACCCCTGAGCCTCCAGATTATTAAATGCTGATAATTCTGCACGAATTCATCCTTTTCTTACTCCCATCGTGGAGTGGGCTCTTACCTTTGGGAAGGTGAGGTCTACCCCCACCAGAACTTTACAATCTTTACTAAAATCTTTGTAAGCCCCATTTTCCCCCCTATGCTGATGGGGGGACAGTGCCCCTGGTACCACCTAACCTTGCACCACAAAAACAGAGAGGACACAGGACCCACCGAGCAGCCTAGAGAAGGGCTTTCCCTGACCACATCCAATGTCATAAGGCAACATGGGCTAAGCATGAACATGACACATTGCAAAACCTTACAAGGTCCTTTAAAAGGCCTTTTTTTTTTTTCCTGTCTGCCAGCATATTGCAACAAACTATTCTCATCTGGTTTACACTGTTCAGATAATGAATAATCTGTATGTTTTTGTCTTGCACAATACTGCTCTCTCAGATCTCCACTGGTTTTATTTGTACATGCACACAAGCATAAGATCTGCTACAAAATTTGCTAGTGAAATCTCCACTAGTTAAAAATACTAGAGCCACCTCTGCTACCACATGGAACAAGGAAATGCATATAGGGGTTGGCTCTCCCAGTTGAGCTTTAGTCCAGTGGCAAATAAAGTTATTAATACTCCAGACAGCATAAATAGTTGCATATCTATTTTTAAACATCTGTAATTATCAGTCTGCTAACTATTAGTGTGCTTCTTTAGACTTTTCCAAACAGGCTTAACTGGGACACAGACAGTATTTATTTCTCATTTAATCACAGCTATTTCAATTGGAAAAAGGTGGCTGTGAAAGGTGACTTATTTGCAATGCCACAGTATCTGTCAGTATGATATTCTGATTTAATATGGAGGTTATAGGGCAGGTACGCTTTATTATGCTCTGGCCATTTCATGACACTTGCAATTACAGAATTAATAGTGTTGATGTTAGGAATTAGAAATAAACAATAGTCCATTTAACGATTGATATTCAAGAAAACAAGATTATCTTTAATGTAATTGAATAATTAGTTATTGATGAATGACTCATGATTAATTACAATTTACCTGCCTTAGCAGAATTTTAAAGATCCAGTATTCATTATTTTCAAGGGCAATGAAGAAATTAATAATATGCAACTCATAAAAGTCATTATTTCAACACTATAATTTTAAAAAGTAGTTAAAAGATCTCAAAAACCTTCCTAATACATTAAAATCAAAGCCTGCCTCAGCAGAGATGGTTGCCCTCTGCCTCTGGGCTATACATTCCTCTCCATTGTGAACCCTCTGAGCCTAAGGCTTTGGGCCAGGGTGTCAAGTGGTGCAAATCAGCATAGCTTCTTTGAAGCCAGTGACACAGATAGAAAAAAATTCAATTTAATTGGGTATTTGTAGAGGTCATGGAGATTATTTACATTTTGCAAGGAACTCGAATGCTGAAATTGTGGGATCAATGGAAAAATACCAGATAAATAGTTAACTGTTGTCATCTAATCGATCAACAGTGGATGCATAAGAATTGATTTATATGACATTACATCACAGTATCACATCTACGTTAATAGTATCCAGGAAGGGCATAAGGAAGTGACCATGTTTATGCATGTCAACATCTTATGAAGACAGATGTTGCTAAAACACTGAGTAGGTTTTATCCCTGTTGCTTTTATTTCTGCTTGCTAAAGGAAGTATGAAGGGACTCCAGTACTGGCTAAATAAGCTGTTCAGAAATGTTTTCAGGCTTACAGATGCTACATGCAATTTCTTTCTTAAGATATTTGGCTTGATAATTGGTGTCCTCACTTTTAATAGTCCTTGATCAGCCCAAAGACCTCAGCATGTTTTCATAAGAGGGGACAAGGAATGCCAGATTCATCACCACACAGATTTTACCACTGACAACAAAGCAGTTCATTCATTCAGCCCTAAGCATCACTGGTTCTCTGTCTGTATTCAAGAATGCAGAGAGTGATGGGATCCCTCCCAAGAACATAAGAAAGTATCAACTAGGTGGAAAACAAAGGTGCAAACACTACAGGTTTCTAAAAGTATTTAATCTGGCCAAAAAATCCTGGTGCAGTTGATTCAAAATCTCTCCTAAAGTTCTTTTGTTCTGCATGCCTGTGCAGGACAGTTTCTCCTTATTAAGCCTGCTCTATTCCCTATGTTTGGATGGAAAGTATTTCACTAGGCTCCTTTCTTTCCCCCACCCCCAAACCCTAATTCAGAGGCGTACCTTGTCCCTTCCCTACCCTCTCCTCCCCAGAGCATAATTTAAAAAAGAAAAAAAAAAAAAGCAAATGTAATTTACAAGGTGGAAGTAATATAACAAATGATGCCTTATGGGGAACCCCCACTGCTCTAATAAAGAACTAGTAGGATCTTGGGATCATTCCTTGTTGGGGAGGGTTAATGGAGGCCCTGCTCCTTTGCATCACTGTATTAAGCTTGATATTTTTAAAGGAGAAAACACTCCCCACTACAACAAAAAAAGCATTGCCTACAGCAATGCCTATACCTACCACTTCTCTTTAAGATGCAAAGCTAAAGCATGGGAAGCTATAAACCACTCTGCAGTCACTGCCAGCAGACAAAGGACTTTCGTTCAGGAAAGCCAGAGACTGTGGCAAGAGTTAAAACAAACAATTAAGATTGCACAATTCACTTCATTTCACCCTAGGAAACTGAAACTTCCCTTTCATTCCACTCCTGCTCCCCTTAAATTAAGTTCAATCTACTCACATAAAAGAGCCACAATACAATATCCTTAAGGAAAATGTATCCCAACTGTGGTATGCTCTGTTCCTATCTGAAGACACTGGAGGTCAAGGCTGTACTAAAAGAGCAACCAAACAGCACATAAGCCTGGAGAAGTTAAGCAGGAACCCTTTGTAGCCTCTGTCTATGGGAACCCAAGGGGAACCATGTGTAAACTGATGAGTTTGGGCAAGTAACTCTGGATTGTGCGATGGCAGATTCAACCATTCCTAAAGGGAGCGTCCTGAGAAATTAAATTTTCAGAAAAATTAGCACTTGGAAAAGGCCCCCTTTTAATGCCTTCCACAGACATGGTAAGATGTGAATACATAATTTGTTTCTCTAGTTTAGAAAGATTTCACTCACTATTAAAAGGTTAATTTGAAAATGAAAACCTTTAAAAAGATATCTGCACTCACCAATGTACTAGTAACAGCTTTGATCCTTAAAGATGAGTTTTAGTTAACAAATAACTTGCTACTACCAGGACTTGAGGTCTAAATCTTTTTCTTTCGTCCTGTGATACATTATAATTGCAGCTAGTGATGTTTTAATACAGATTTCAAGTTGTTTATGAAGGCCTGGGATACATGTTGGTGCTGTGTGGAGAAGGAGTTTTGTGGATCCTTTCAAATGAGATTCCGAGGGTCTGCCTTCATGTGAAGGCACGTGCTATGATGACCCATGTTGTCTTCCTGGGTTCTTCAGAAAGAGGTGTAAAAGTCTAAGACTGCATGTTCCCTTCATGCGATTTCTTTACTCAGAATGGGCAGTGGACTCATTTCAGCAGCCCATGCTCACTTGGGTGCACCACAGCAGCCGCTGGCAGCAGCTTTATGAGACAGTTCTGCCCTGTGGTAACACATGGGGCAGATCAGTGTATGGCTGGGTCAGAGGCGCCCTGGGCATCGTGCGTGTGTCTGAGCTGGACGGAGCTACTGCTTCTGTCACTCAGCACCACCCTCAACTGCAAGCTGCCAGCCTCCCACATCTTGACAGCAGATCTGCTCAGGTATTTGAGCTCCACTCACTCATTCCAAAATCCTTACTACTTCATGGTGAAGGTTTACACTAAATCAAAATTTCCTCGATGGGTCATTTTGACTGAGGCAGGTGTGGGAGGCAACTCTGCAGGCTTGCAGACTTGAAGTGAGTGTAAACTGTGGTGCAGGCAAAAGGTGGGTTGACCAACCACTGCTGTCTTGCATTCAGCTCACTTGGATCCAGAGAACTACATGAGAGTAGCCAGAAGCCTGGATGGTGACCTTAAGAAAAATCCAAGCTCTAAGGCCACAGACGGGATGCTGGAAACCCAGGTGTTTACTCAGGGTCCTAATCAGTTCAGTGGTGTTTTACTGAAGACCAATGGTCTATCCATCTTCTTTTCCTGTACTAGGAAAAGAGTCAACATCTGAAACAGCAATACACAATCTTAAATCCATATTGTGTTGTCAGTTTAAGTACACACTGTAAGCTTTTTTTGAATCTATGTCCTATTAGGTATTTTGAACACCGTGTGATCCAGTAAAATCCAGATCTAGGGTGGATATTCTCAGTGGTACTGTAGCAATAATCACAGGAATAAGGATTGCGGCGACATTCCCTCAGGAAGTCTGCTTTGCTCTCTGGTTCCCATGCAGCAGGGATGTGTAAATTATTAAAATGTACTGTGCAGGAAAAGAAGGCTTGTATGAAAATAAGTACAATTGTTATTTAAGAAGAGAAGGAAATAATGAAGAAGGATCTTTTCAAAACACATCCTCAATTTTCCCACAAAGCAACAAGTGGAATTGTACTAAATATTTGTTACTGTGAAAGTCTGTTCTGCCTGTGGTATAAAAATCTGTCTTCTTTTTTTTTTTCCCTTTCCCTTAATCAGAAACACCAGAAACAGGGATAGAAAGCAAGTTTTGAGGGACTTACAAGCAAAAGAGTAGATTTAAAACATGATAGTAACCAAGAACCTGTTCACTTATCTTACTTTCAGAAAATTCTTTACATTTTCAAAGTTCAAAGTTTTACTGGGGCTCACACCCATGATATACATTTCTCTGCTTGTTCTAGCACGCAGGAGAAAAACAGTGAATTACAACTGACCTGGCACAAACCTTCAGACCAAGTCTGTGACAGCATTTACAAAGCTAATGCTGTGTGACATGGTTAGCAGGTGAAATGAAAGCAAACCAGCAAGTGGAAGTAAATGATGTAAGAGAATTATGTTTAATTTGAGGAGGTAGAACAAAACTTCGCTTGCTGTGTTGTTGCTTTGAAAATAATGCTGAATGGATTCAGAACTCTAAATGGAAGAAAAAAACCTGCCAGCAGCAGCTGCACTTTACACTTGAGTAGCCACATGGGGAAACCAGGAGCAGGTCCTCAGCCAGGGTAAATTGCCTTTGCTGTGAATGGGACCTGCATTCAGTGGGAACCTGTCTGTTCACTGACTTCAATGAGCTGTGAATTAAACCCAAGAGTGCCAGGTTTCCACAATTTCAAAATGCTCTCTTCCTCATCAAAATGTACTTACTAGTGACAGCAGCCAGTGTTAACCTAATGAACAAAGAAGTTCATTACTGACAAAAAGTGCTAATGCATTTTTATGTACCACACATAACAAAATCATCTTTGAAGAAAGTAGGGCAAGATCCTCACCACTGGCTGGCTTGGACAAATCCCTCCTCCAAACACTGTGGAAGATCTCCAACAACTGCTTTACAAGCCTAAATGCAAATACTACCTTGGGCTGGGGAAATTTGTGAAACATCAGTGCTGTGAAGACTTTATCTGGCATTTTCATGAAGATCCTGGTTTCAGTTAGATTTCCCAAGCCTCTCAATATTAAAGGAGGTATAGTCCTTGTCCTAGGGAAGATGACATAAGGACAGGGTGCCAAAAGGATGTTTTGGGTATTTTTTAGCTTACAGTTTGTAAAGACCTTGTGATCCCATCTCGATTTTTCTGAAAACCACACCAAGCTTCTTAGACTAAGTCTGTACTGCAGCTAAGGACACTAATGTGGACATAACTGCTGAGCCAGCTTTGAGGCAGCTAACAGTAATGGAAACCATACCAGAAGCAAAAAAGTCAGTGAGAGCTGAACTAGATCAGTGGTCAGATAATTAACTTGTCCTATCATCTGGACCATGGTTACTTAGCTAACCAAAAACTAAACAAACCCATTCTCTTCGTTATGCAGCAGCCATTCTATCACACACACGGGGTGTATGACCAGCATCCCAACTCTTTTTGTGTCAGGGGTTGGTAATCCTGTGAATGCTCTTCACTTTTGTTTGTCCTGTAGGCTGTTATCTTCTCGTGACAGAGACAGATGTTCTGCCATGGTATCAAGAGTTATTTTGCTGCCCCTCAACACACTCCATATGCAGCCATTACAGGAGTGGCAGCAAGACCCCACTGCTTGTTTACCAGCAAAGGGAGTCAGTCATCTTCAGGGAAACAGAACAAAGAGGGCATTTTGAAAGCTAAAACAAGTACGCAGTCTCCAGTTTCCTCTAAGGAACAGTGAGAGCTAGGCAAGAACATTGCAGGGGATTTTTCAAGGCACAAATGCCTGTTAGTTTGTGCAACTACCACTTCAGCCTTTAATAAGCAACAGGTAAAATATCTGGCCTGAATCTTCTCTGTCCAGCACCATGCCAAATTAGTTGTATTTTTACAAACTGAGCATAAAATGGACCCTGAGGTATTTACCTCTGAGCTGCATAAGAAGGAATTACACAAAAGACATACTCCAGGGCACCAGGCTCACCAGCTCCTGAATGGAAGATGAGTGATAACAGAAGACTGTGAGTGAATCTTAAAAAGAGCTTGAGTCACCTCAGGATAACTCAATTCAAACATCCCCTGACTGCAGAGTAAGGAAGGATTGCTGCATCCAGACACATCCTTCAGCTCTCCTACATGCTTTCAGTATGGAGCACATTGCAGGCAAAAGTGAGGAACAACAGCATTGCACAACACACATCACACACACAAGCTGAAGCCACCTTTGAGACACCACCAGCCATATTTTTGGCTTGTGTACCAGCAATTAAGAATGAAAGATAGAACTCTCTTAAATACAAAACTACAAACCCAAACCCTAGCTCCACCCTCCCAACAACAAACCCTTAACCAGTGCTGGAAGTATTAAGAATGTTAATTGCTCTGCAGTTTCAAGAACTCAGCCTCCTGAGAGCATTACATTAAAAGAGAATTCTGGCTACCATTTCACAACAGTATGCCGAGGAAGAAACCTCCATAACCTGCCATAAACAAAGACGGAAATACAGTATTGCTGTAAATACCATCACGACTGAGCAAAATCATAGTGACAGGCACTCTGGTCTGCTGCAGTTTACAATTGCATGGAATGGGGGTGTGACTAGGGTACAGTAAAAAATAACAGGTATACCTTTCAAAACAGAGAAACCCATTATTTGTAAGAAAAATGAAGGCAGCAGAACTGAAAGGCAAAGTGTATTGATGGAATCTTAAGTCTCTGGGTGTTGATCTTATTATGCCAGATAATTACTTTATCCCCTTATCCACAATGCCATGTTTACTTAGCAGGCAGTAAAAAAGGAGGAGAGGAAAAAGGGTAAAGGAACAAAACCTACAATGACTGAAGCTAAATTTATACGCACAACAGAGACAGATAAAGCATCCCAGGGGACCTTATCAGTTTTACACAATAACCAACAGGCTGTTTCCTGTATATAGCAGCTTAAGGTCAGCGGATGTTTATTAGAGGCAGAGGGGAAAGGAAATGCAGTATCTTTGACTGACACAGCATGGATATATGAGAAGTGCTATTTATGCTTTTGACTTGAATAAGAACCACAGTGACTCATAGATGTCTTATACTTAATATTCCCATTAGTGCTCCAGGAACACTGAGCAACACTGTCCCAAAAATGCAGGGCTTGTTTACTGTGCCTGACAAGACATATTAGAGTGTAGGAAGAATTCAGGCTTCTTCAATCCATTACCATCCCTCAGTTAAGAACTGCTGGGATAGATCAACCTCTTTTCACCCCCTTTGATTTTCTAAAAAGAGACATTAATTATTAAACATTTGTATGGTGTCCAGGGGGAATCCAGTCTAGATTTGAGGCCACACTAAATACAGCTCTGTGGTATGCTAGGGAAATCGTCTGTCTGTGTGCTAATTCTTTTCATTCCTGGAAGCTCTGTAGAAACATGAGAAGAGAGGTAGGCATTTAGTCCACTGTTTTTGTATGAATCAAGCTAATATATTATTGAATTGGGAGTCTTGGAAACGCAACAGGCATGGGGGACAGGGATATCTTGTTTAGCCACAGCTCTCCCTGCTATCTGGCTATGATGAAAAGCTTAAACCTAAAGGTGGGACAGCAAGATGGAGCAATTAGAAACATACTGAATATTTAATGGGTACCCTTCCCTAAAGAGGCAAATAGACACTTCCTTGCCGTCACTACACTGTGGTGAGCTCCGAGAGGTCCATAGAGCTCCATCAGCACAACTTACCTCTGCACTGAGCCTGGGGTGCAGCCATGGGTGTAACTTTCAGACTCAGGGAGGTAACAGAGCACATGATGCATCATGTTTCGTGAGGAAACAAAGCATATGGAGAACCACCTTGGAAAAATAAGGCAACTTACTTCTTGGTTGGAAGAGAAGACATGAGAGGTCAGTGTATGCTGGAAACTTTGAAACTAAAGAAATAATATTTCATTTTAGGGAACATGAACTACCCTGTTGCATGTAACAGAATGTTTCCTTTGCTCTCCCCTCCACTGTAAGACAGTAGAGCACAATTACACTTTTCTTACTTGCTCCTTAAAGCACCAGTTGTTTTCCACAGTGCTGTACAGAAAAACAGAGGTCACACTGCTCTCAGGGCTTTGCCTGCCTTGGCAGAGGAGATACCTTCTTTTGTGACTTCATGTAGAATGGACATAGTCCCTGAGGTCAACGGCACAGGATTTTCTCATTCCCAAAAGCCTCAAGAGGGACACAGTGATGAAGGCAGCAACAAGGGTGAAATGGAACAACCACTCTTTTCTCACACCTCCAGGATTACAGAGTTTTATTCAAGCACCTAAATGGGAAACGCTTTCAGAGGCATCAAGTGCAGTTAGGCACATATCTTTCTTGCTCTGCCCCACAAGTTGGACATCATCTAGGTAAAATGGCAGCAGGGCACAGCTTCAGGCCAGTTTGGAAGCAGCAGCAGGGTCCATAAATATTTGATCCAGAGATCAAGTAGTACTAAAGACCCTGTCACCACACATGCCCTGTCAAGCCCCTCTAGATTCAAGCCTCTGGTGGCTTGACATCTGGATGTCAAGCACCCACCAAAGCTTCTCTATCACTCCACTCTTCATCTTGACAGTGGGGGGAAATATAATGAAAAGCTTGTCAAGACAAGGACAGGGGGGATCACAGGCAAAGCAGACTCAACTTGGCAATATTAATTGAATTTAATATTAGTCAAATCAGAGTAGGACAATGAAGAGTAAAACTAAATCTTAAAACCACCTTCCTCTGATCCCTTCCTTCTTCCTGGGCTCAATACTCTAGAGTTCCCTACCTCCACCTCCTGCCCAGTGGTGCAGGGAGACAGGGAATGGGGATTACATGTATTTCTGCCACTCCTTCCTCCTCAAGGGGAGGACTCCTCATACTTTTTCCCTGTGTTCCAGCATGGGGTTCCTCCCATGGGAGACAATTCTCCATGAACTTCTTGTGAGTCCTTCCCACAGGCTGCAGTTCTTCACGAACTGCTCCAGTGTGGGTCCCTTCCATGGGGTGCAGTCCTTTGGGAACAGGCTGCTCAACCATGGGTACCCCATGGAGTCACTTACAGCAAACTGCTCCAGCATGGACTCCTGTCACCGTGGGTCCACAGATCCTGCCAGGAGCCTGGTCCAGCTCAGTCTTCCTTTGGGCACATCCACCTGCTCTGACATGGCAGCATGTCCACACTCCACAGGCAGCAGTTGGGTCTTTGCTCCCACATGGACTTTCACAGGCTGCAGGGGCACAGCTCTCTTACCATGGTCTTAACCATGGGCTGCAAGGGAGTTTCTGCTCTGGTTCCTGGAGCACCTCTTCCTTCTCTTTCTTTCTTGACCTGGGTGTCTGTGAGCTGTTTCTCTCTATATTCTCATTCGTCTTGTCTGACTGCTCCTTCTATTGTGCAAACTTTTCTCCCTCCCTGCTTCTTAACTATGATATCCCTGAGGCACTGCCATCACCACTGGACTCAGCCTTGGCCAGCAGTGCATCCATCTTGGAGCCAGCTGACATTGCCTCTCTTGTACATGGGGGAAGCTTCCAGCAGCTTCTCACACAAGCCACCCCTGTAGTCCCCCACACTACCAAAAACTTGCCATGAAACCCAATACAAAGCCTCAATTCTATATCAATGTCCTGCATGGGCACGTCTCTTAAATTTAGGCAGGTATTTGTATCATGGAAAGTAAACAAGGAAATTTTTGGAAAAATCTATCCTCGCTTGCAGATGCCAGGCATTGAGCAGAAGCCAACTGCTCTGACTATTTTGGAAAGGGAAGGCAGGTGGAGACCTTGAACTATTGAGCAGTTAGCTTCAGCTGGACATCTCCAGCTTTTCAAACAAGGGAGAAGCAATGTACATCTCCAGCTACATCCTAGAGCTCAGCCTTAAAGAATTCAAATCAACCAGTAGCAACAGCACTGCTTGACCCTCACTGGCCTGCTTTGAATAAAAACAGGGGTACACTGAATTGAAATGATTGAGATTGGAGTTGGGAATGAGTTTCCTGTGAATCATATGGCTACAAAAAGGGTATGACATGCACAGCCTTCTGTATGGCATGAGGGAGGGAAGACAGGTGTCTCATGAATTATGAGTAAAGTGGGACAATTTAGGGAAAGTTTTAACTTTAAAAAAAAAAAAAGAGGAGACCAAAAGCCATTAGATACATAACCTTGTAGTCTAATATGGCCATAAATTAACAGCTGCACTATATTATGTAAATTTATGTTAAATTATTCACTACCTGTCACCATATCTCCATAAAAAATCTACATACTGACATTTACGAAAAATGACATCTTCTGATAATAGTTTTGCTATGTATTTCAGTGGCTGCAATTGCCTTTTAACCATCTTGACTGCTGCTGAGGCAAACACTACTGAAACAGGGATGCTTTAGGAGGTCTAATGAATTCATTAGTATTCACAAATTCATCCTCCAGGAGGGCACTGTCCACGTAAGCCAGTGTCCTTAGGGTAGTACATCTCTTCCTCTAGTTTCAGAACTTGCTGAAGAGGAGCCAGAAAGGATCCCACAGGTCACTCCATCACTCCAGCTATGAGCTGAAACTGGATATCCCATAAAGAGCCTGGCTGCACCCATTTACTGTCAAGCATACTGGTCGCTAAGCACAGCAGGGCCATGTTGAAGGGACACACAACCCAGCTTGTCCTCCTTCATCCATAAGAAATCAAAGCAATCATCCAGTTGTGAAAACCTGAATCAGAGCTGTTCTTGAGATGAGATGCTTTATGAATCACACCAGGCTTGAGATGGACCTTCAGCTTTCCAGCTGTGTGCTTCTCCTGACTGGAACTGATTATTCAAGTGGGATGCCTCAGCAATCCTGACTGCAGTGAGGTACAGCACACAGGGATGCATTATCCACACTTATTCTGAATAGGTCACACAGTGAGTTTGGGAACTTGTGTTTGTCTCATCCTCCACAGCTTCTGAAGCAGCAAGGCTCACGCAGCTTCGCTGCATCTTATTTTGGCACCTATATTAGAAATGCAGCTACCTTAAGCTGTCTTTTACCCTAATCCACAGGGAAAGAAAAGTCTGCAGGGGATCATTCACATCTTAGGACAGGACACAGTTCCCTCTATGTGTGTTCTTCCCCACCAACTACAAAAGAAATTCATAATGTGAGTTAACATGAGCTCAAACAAGCTTACTGATCCCACACTGCCACTCAGCAGAGATGGTGGAGCCTGAATAGCAGGCTCTGGCTGTTGGCCTCCTCCTCAAGGGTTTAGGCAAGAAATCCTGGCTCACCCCTCCAGTCAAGGAGGAAATCTGACTGGTTTCACTATGCATTTGGTAGCTGACCTCTCACATCCAGTTTAAGCACAAACAGATCTGCGCCCACAGAGAACTATTTGCTACGGGAGACTCTGTTGTGGCTTAAGGTAACAACAGCAACTGGAGTTCACTGAAAGACTCCCACTGACTAACTTTGGAGTAAGCCAAGGATAGGGAAGAAAACTCTGAAGTTCACTGAGAAATGGTGAGAAATGGGAAAGAAAGTCAGCTTCTTTTGCTTCTTCCTGATAAATTTTGAGCATAAGTTAAGAAAAGAAGCAGGGGCAAAAGATAAAAGAAAATTCAGGCACTCTCTTATTAAGCCAAAAACCATGCTATAAATGGCTAAAGCACTTCCATGGCCACTGTCCCTAATTTGACCTTGCAGTTCTGCTCAGAAACATTAAGCCAACATTTTAGAGATGGAAGAAAGAGAGAGGGGATAGATGTTAAAGAAAGAAAGAAGAGAGGGAGGGAGGGAGGGAGGGGGAGGGAAGGCAGAAGAATAAACAAGCTTTTGCGACAGCAGGAAGCTCTCTCTTAATTCTGAGATAATGAAACGCTTCTAACCAGGCTCAACTGCTGAATATTACAAGAGCCATCATCTCGTGTGGATTGCATGCAGCTTTATTTTCTACTCCCCTGCATGGACTGAGTATGATTCACAGCACAGTCACAGGAAACAGTCATTACTATTTATTTGGAGTGAGATGAGTGACTGCTCTAAACAGCATCAACTGCACCTGTGATAGTGCAGAGAATCTTTTTTTTATTAAGCACACCCATGTCCTCTTTTTCTCCCCTCCTCTTTAATATTCTCTTCACAAAGAGCATTTTATTACAGTGCTGGCTCTGTAGTTCAAGAAGGGAAGCGGCAAATTTACAACGATCATTAGAGAAAACGCAGAAGCATGGCAGCAAACACTGGCTTCACCACTTTGTGTGCACAGAAACATCCCCACACCGTGCACAGGCCACACAAACAGTCTGTACACAAAGAGAAAGGGACAAGTATAGCCACATACAATTATAGTTTAATTCCCTGACTGTGGGTGAGCCTCCTCCCCCCCATTTTGTACTTCGGCTGCAGCTGGAACGTGTCAGAACACCCTGAACTCACTCTGCTCCAAGCAGCCCTAAAAAACAGCTCGTCTTCCTCAACCCCTGAGCAGCTCCTCTGTTTTCTTTACAAGACACTGCTCACAATTTTGCTGCAGCAATTTATCTCTGGCTGCACAGAAAGGTGAGCAGCCGGCTCCCCAGCCTGCTGCTGCTCTTTCTCCTGCCATACTTTAGCAGCTGATGTTGAAGCCTCCCGGGCCCCCAAATACTGTATCTATGAGATGACAGAGCCCCAGCTAATTCCCACAACACTCTTATTCTCCCCTTTAGCAGTCTCTGCTGATGAAGGTACTCTTTTAGACCACTATTTTGAATTTAACAAACAGTTACAGAGAATCTAGAGTGCTCAAAGCACAGACCTCTCTCATATCTATAGCTATTATTGCCCAAGTACATGCACCTGATGTGCTTACAAAAAATGTCCTTGCTGGCAAAATCCTCTTAAAATGGCACAGCAATGTTTTCTGCTGGTTTTACGCTAGCAGTAAGGAGAAGCTAAGGCCATTTCATCCCTCTGCTGTAGGTATCAGTATCTCAAGCACCTGCAACCTGTGATGCCATTAAAAGCTTCAGGAGATTAAAACTCTGGGTTTTCTTGTCTGTCTAACAAAGTAAGGTACTTCACAGTATAATGGATTGCTCTTGAAAACTAATACTCCTAATAGTAGCAAACAGATTCACAGACAGGATTGTTTTATCCATATTGAACCTGGGTACTTATTTTTTGTAAATTACATGTGGTCTCTGGAGTGAGTGTGATTTCAGACCACAGCACTTATAGGAACATCCTATTTTCTTTCATATTTTCCCATGTGATCACTCTGATGCCACACGTGACTGTGACAAAGAAAGCTTCCTCACCAAACTGGCAGCAGGTCAGAGTCCAGCACCCTCATGGATGAGGCGTCATGATGAGACCAAGAGTTACAAAGGAGAGCATGAAGGAGGTACAGAGCTTGGAAGCAAGGGCAGATAACAGAAGGAAGAAGGGGGAGCAATGACTTTTTGGTAACCTGTACTCTGTTTATAGTACAATAGTGTGGTAATCACTTGTATATCCACATGCAGATACTAAAGCAATTGGTATAGATAAAAAGACGGGGCGGGGGGAAAAGTAAATTAGTAGAGTCAACACATAAACCACTAAAAACTTCTTTTGACCTAGCCATTAAATTGTATGCAGTATGATTTTCCCAAACTGGTTTTAAAAACTCCCTTAATACTGCTTCTTCTATCATCACCTACCAAAGGACTACTACAAGACAACTTAATTTCCACCTTGGGTCTCAGCAACTGCAGTCACTGCCCTGTGAGGAGAGCAACACAGCACTCTTCTCTTCTACGAACCTGAGAGTTCTGCTCCACCACTCACAGCAACAGACTTTGCCAACAAGAACAGTTTCATTGCTGTGAGAGTATGTAGAAAAGTGGAATCATATCCAGTATCACATCAGGCAGTGAGAAATACATACCCAGCATTAGGTCTTTTCCTGATTCCAAGGATAACATTTTAAATCCTAAGGCAGGAGGATCATCAAAGGCAGTCCAAGTTATGGTACAGTTTGCTTTGCAATAGGCATTAGCTCACTAGGTGCTGATCCCAAACTCTTATCACTTCACTTTTGCCTTTGATAGCCATTAGTCAAGCAATATCTAGGGGGAGATACTCCCCCTAGTTACAGCACAGTAAACTCCTGAGCTGACAAGGTTGTTCCATATTTATACCCCTAGAACTGAGAGGTAGGTCTCATTTTTTCTTTTGGTTTTGCATCTGGAGGTAGCTGAGGGAATAGCCTCATAGGCAGGAGTAGCAGAAGGCTGTCTGTGCTCACAGGGCTATGTGGAGGGGAAATGGCTGTGACCTAGCTGGGGAAGGAGCTGTCCCACATCCTCAGTCTTGGGAGCTTCCTGGGGGACAGGTCACTCTCATGCCACCATGGTGAAGCTCAAGTATCCATTGCCCATCAGGGCTGAGCCTTCCCTACTGAATTATTTTAAGTAAAAGCCAGGGTTTGAGACAGAAAGTGCTTCTTGACATGTGAATTCTCAGCCCATGAGCAAAAGATTCATGGGTTCCCCCTTACCCCATGTGTTTAAATGATGATTTAACAATTTCTACAAAGTAATTCATAAAAGGGCAGATTTTCAAAACTACCAGTTTGTAAACGAAGCAGAGCCGATTCTCTCACAACCCTTCTAACAAGGTTTCACAATATTTGTTTCATGCTTCCTAAAGATCTGTTCCTAGCCTAAGTCCCACCAGGATGAGATGCCAGGGGAGTTTAAATACATTCCACCTATGGGGAACATTTAAGGAAAAGGGGTCTGAAAAAAGCAAAACAACTTGGTCTAAAAAGGGAAAAAAAAATACAAATTAATAATCTGATTAAAGCAATGACATGAATGTACTGTGTCTCCTAACCATAGGTTTAAAACATTATCTTCTTACAAGTCTCAAGGCAAAAAGCCAAATTGTCTTCTGAATCAAGCAAAGAATTGATACCATCAGTTTACAACAAACATTCAGCATTCAGACCTATGGCTTAAGTAAACAATTACAAAAAGTGGCATTTTAAAGGGTTTTGGTGCTTTGATTTCCTTTTTTCCCTCTTTTATATGAACTAGACATGCCCCATGCTGTGGTGAAAATCCTTGTGATTCAGGACAGGTTTTACCTTAGACATGTGCTATGGTTAGTGTTTCAAGGGATTAGCACATGCCCTGTGCTCTGCTGGCTGGGTTGCCGGTGTGTGCACACACCCACTGCACAAACATCCGCCTGGTCCCCAGCAGATGCTGAGGCACATCTCACCCCAGCCAAGAGAGTGGGCAGGACTCGAGGACATGCACCTCACATGCAAAAGGGAGACTCACTGATCCACTGCCATGACACAGGAACCTGCTTTCCTCAGCACAATTGTGAAGGAGATGGAAAGAAAACTGCAGGCAGCCTCCTCCAGGTATAGTTTTTTAAATCTGGAAAACCCATCCAGATGAAATATCTTTCTCTGCAGGAACAAGGCAAATGACTCCTGTGCGTTCAGCTGGGACACCTGAATGGTGGGCTAGGCAGTGGAGGAAAAATACTGAGCTGAAAGATGAGAAGCAAAACTTGGCATTTCCACCATTCCCCGTTCTGGTACCCCTAAGTCAGCCACCTCAGTGATCTGTAACTGGCTGTGATGAGACCCAAACTCAGCGCTCAGAGAATATCTCTCACAAGGGGCTGCAAAATAAATAGTGAGCATCACTTCTCCACTGACTATCTGGAGTTGGTATTATGTCCTGCTATACACAACAGAGAGATTTCCCACCAAACAAGCACTGAAATATTTAATCATTTGAAACATTCAAGTGTGACAAAATTATCAATGAAACTAATTAAGAATCTTGAGATAATAAGCACTGATGACAAAATGTTCCACTCTAGTGCCTGCCATCAGGCAGTCAGGATTTATAATATCTGTCATTTATAAAACTTACATCCTGAAGGATCTCAGTGCACTTTCAAAACATGTGCCTCCACATCCATGTCCTGTTCCCCAAGGGGCCTTGAACTACTCATGCATACACCCAGCAAAGGTTCCAAGATTAAGGGTGAGGACTTCAGACCACAATGACAAAAGTAGAAGTATATACAGCATCACAAGCAGAGAAGTAGGGAAGTGCCAGCTCTGGTGTCTGCAGGGCCAGGCCCTGAGGTCTTACCCAACCTAGCTCTATCACGGGGACCCAGAAGGCAGTCCACAGAAAAGTGAGATGAGAGCACATAGAACGGACATGGGGAGGAAGAAGGTCATGGATTCCACAAAAAACCACAGTGCCAGCATTTTATGCACTGGGATTTTTCAGCAATTTAGGACAGGAAGTGAACTGGTGTCAGGCAATCGACACTGCAGATGGGTCTTTAAGCAGCCAACATGTAAATGGGTTTTGGCGAACTTACCGCGACTAACAGTCTTTTTTTTTTTTTTTTTTGTGAGAAATGCCATTTTTAGGTACAGTCAGAGAAATGTTGCCTTCTGCCTGCTAACAGCAGGTGTACAGATGTCGACAGCGAGTTCAGGCGAGTGCCAGGTACTCGAGAGTTCTCACTGGGTATGTAAGCTGCCTCACATCATCTCCAAGCTTTTGCAGGAGGCAGGTTTTATTTTCTGCTGAGGTTTCCAACAAACTGATTCTCCAGCAGACCCTCTCTTTGGGCTCAACAGCTCAGCACAGCCTGGTTTTTATTTTGTCTTTGTTTCTAAGTTAAGCTGTCTGTGCCAGGCCAACTTCTAAGTGAGGAAAATGGCGGGTCTCTCTGACTCACCAGCGCGGCTCCCGATGAGCTGCCCACGAGGCAGGTACAGCTAATCTGAAACGACGCCTGGTAACTGCAACGTCTAATTTCAGACTCAAGGCACCAATTTCCCAGTCACTTTGTAGCTACACTCTGTTACCGTAACAGGTTCTCTGCACAATTATCACAACACTTAGTAAGTTAATCATTTCTGAGAGAGCTAAGAAACGCTGGAAATTATTTTCATTTCAAAGAAAGTGGGCATATTCATCCTTTCAAAAAAATAAATAGCAAAGTTTCTCACCAATATTTTGTTTATTATTAATGTTTTACAGATAGTATTATCCCATCATTAGTATTAAAATATCTTTGCTTCAAAAAATATAATAAACGGGCAAGAATTTAAAACCCACATGTGTGTGCCTTTGTGGCAGTGGCGTGCATCAGGCACAGGCAGTTTGAATATTTTATACTTCATAATTTTTTTCTTAAATAATTAACTAACTTTAACTAGTGATTGTCCAGTCCTGCTTTTGCTGTGTGTTTAACTGCCTGTTATATCTCCATGTACTCCTTTGGTGGCTCTGCTTCTCCCTGCTCTGAATCTAGACAGAACACATCAACAAGCCCTGCTCGATTTTTAACTTAGAGATCTGTTTCCTACCTCACTCTGTAATGAATGTAAATCCATTTCCTACAGCTTTCTGCCCCCCTGCAGCAGACTCAAACAGCTCCAGCCCAGCTAAGGTCTCTAGTGTTCACTGGCTGGACCAGCAGTCAGTCTAGTACCCGGTAGCACAGTGGAGAAACCTCCTTGCTCAAGCTGGTTATGTGGGCCCATTTGATTCTCTGTTTTCCTCTTGCAGTCCAGAAATGAAGAAGTTAAAATCCCATAGCTTGGTTTGATTACTGTATTGCTGACAGAAATGCAGAGCTGGACCAGGAGACAAGATGTACTGAGCTGTACCCTTTGGATAACACATTGAAATTAAACCCTTTTTCCCATTGCTGGCTTGGAAAAGGAAGTTCTCCCAAAAGCTTTTTCAAAAAAATATACCACCAGGAATGACCTGGTCTATAATCATCATCCCGTAGCATAGTCCAGTGTCGAAGGATATATAAGTGTACATATATTTAGATGCATAAAGATGCACATGAGGGCTTGGTAGAGTTTGCCAATGCACTCACTGCTTAGAATTTGCGTATCTCCCTGCGTACAGCAAGTATCTCACAGCTACATCATTGCTCTGCAAAGTCTGAGCATTAGTGGCATTAAAATTATTACTTCCTTAACCTGAACTGCTAAAAATACAAAAGGCACTATTCAGATATCTATTCAGTCTCAAGCAACCATTCCAGCAGTTAGTTTTGACTTGATAAAAGATCTGATAACAACGTTTTCCTACAAAACAAAACCTTAACCCGCAACTTGAGGCAACACTTCCCATATAGTTTCTCTTTGTGTACTTATGGAATCATAGAAACAGGGTAGTAATACATTCACAAAAGGATCTAACAACACTTAGAAACACTTAAGCGCAACAGCAGCTGCAACAGTTGAAACAAGGGCCCACTGAGCAAAACCAGGCCTGTAAGATAAATCTGGTGAGATTTCACACTGGTGGAAAACTGCTTTTAGAATACTCCATCCAATTCTAATATCCACTTTTTTCCAAAGGATGTTAAAAATCCATAGGTGAAGCCCTGAAAGCAGGCACATATACAGTCCAACTTTTAAAAAAAATATACATAAATTTTAAAAAGAGAAATAATTTTAGGAACATACAGTTTTAATACAAGAAAACACTAACAGGTGGTTTACACTGTGGTTTCCAATTATAGTCACACAGTGAAGAAAAAATACTTTTCCTATGCAAAGGTCTTTTGTACAGCAGTCCAAAAATTATGGAAGCTGAAGGGAATCTAAGGGCAATACATTGAAAATAGAAACAAACCTCATCTTTATTTAGGAGAAGGACAAACAACTATGAGAAGAGGTGAAAAAAACTGGGGTAAATTCACTGTTGCCAAAAAGGTTAGGGTAGAAGCAGGAGGGTATGATACAACATATTCCCAGCTATATTTATGCGGGATGTCAGAACTGGTGGTGAGATGAACCTGTACGTCAGAAATGTGGATGAAATCAGAGCCAAATTTCAAAGGCTACCAAATATGAAAAAAAGTTTACATCTGAATGTTTTGGCCTGGAACTATGTTTTTTTTTTTCTTCTAAAATTGGAGCTAGGAAAAAAAGCAGGATGTTTGCTTTGCACCAAGTCTCTATGTCTTTGCATTGTTC
Organism: Anabacerthia variegaticeps; assembly: GCA_035583185.1. Classification (NCBI taxonomy): domain Eukaryota; kingdom Metazoa; phylum Chordata; class Aves; order Passeriformes; family Furnariidae; genus Anabacerthia; species Anabacerthia variegaticeps. Next base: position 62,865,069 of record JAWWEW010000041.1, on the reverse strand, counting down.
TCCATTTAAGTGCACTGCTAAGTCTCCACTGATAATAAAAGATTGATTTAAAAGACCATTCCACAACCTAAGCAAACACTGAGCCTGGTTAATGTTACATATCATATCCTCTTGTCATTTACTGCTACTCTGTGTGTTTACTGTGCCTCTCACTCCCCCTCAGTACCAGCCCAAATTTGCAGCAGAGCAGCTGGTCCTCTGGGGCTGATGGTACGACTGCAACCCTGAGCCCAGCAACAGCAGCCTCTTGATTGATTATAAAAGCACAGCCCTGCTCTCACCCAGGGTCTGAATCAAAATAACACCCTCCTAAGGGTTTGGGTCAAGTCTTCACAGTTTTCCTAAACGACAGGCACCTCTATGTCAAAAGCTGAACTTTACCTCTGGTAAGATCCAAAATTTAATCAATTTCTCTGCGTTTCTACATCAGTGTTCGTATTTCAGTCCAACAGAGAATACAAAAGTAGATGATGTGAACAAAAAAAGAATTAAAAAAATTGTTGCCACTCCATCTTTAGCTTCTGTAAGAAAAGCTATTATTTTGCACGGGCTGCTCTTCTTGCATCAAACTCAGTACGCAGCATGATGAAAACATCCATGTTCTTCCCACTAATATAGGAGGAAAACCAACTTAATGGAGTGTGTTACGTTTTGCTTTGTCTTTCTCTTATCATTTTTTGAATTACTGCTTTTGCTTTGTGCTCCTTGCCAGCATGATAAGTATTGCTCCTTTCCTTTAAATAACTGGATTGTAAGAATAAAGAGAATGTGTCTTTGGAGCCTGATTCTCAGTTTCATTAAGGTCCTACTACAGCAGCATAAACAGGCCTTACCATAGTTTCAAGAGCTTGTTTATATGTTAACTAGATAGTACCAAGCAGTAATGAGGTGATGATAATTCTGCTGCAGATAAATTGTGAGCTTGACGTACACACACCTTGATGGTTCCTTCCTGTTACAGGAGCAGCGAAAGGGGGCATAAATGTAAACTGAGAATCAGGCTCTGGGTTTGTAGTTACCCTGAATATAGTTTGCAGGATTTATATGTTTAATTAACAAAAAAGGCAGAAGCTTCCACAATCCTATAAAGACAGTATGTTAAACACAGTTTTGTTCAACATTCCTAGAACAGCAAAACTTGAAACAATGGAACAAGAACAATTAAAAAGATTACTAAAGCATTTTGTTTTGCTTGTTCTTGGGATTCTTAATTTTCAAAGTCAAGAAAGATGTTTTATGCCATCTAATTAAAACAACTGGGAGGCGTTTTTTTTTTCTTTTTTTTTTTTCTTTTTTCTTTTTAAACAGATACACTAATTTAAATAGAATTAATTCAAAAGAGTCCTATGTCCTTGGTTGTACAAAAGAGTTGGCTGCACAGTAACAAATTCTTAAACTTTAAATGTATGGTTTAATGTATTTCATAGACAATATCTCTTTTTCCTTACTGCAGAATGAAAAAGAATGTGCTTTGTAGGGACTACTCAAAACACTATTGAAAACAGTTTACATTTCTGTACTTGCATAAGGTGATACATGCACATCCTTTAATTTGTGCACACTGGTCCAGTAGACCTGTTGATTTTTGTGGTTCAGATCTCTGATGAAAAACACTGTATTTTCACTTAAACCCACAGGACAAACACCAGATGATTTTGTGGGATGTAAGTTAAGCAGAACACGCAAATACTGCTCAATGAGTTCTCTATTTCCCATGCTAAAACTTAAAAATTCTCTGTGCCTGGCACTGAAAAAACAGGACCATTAATATTACAAGACCTGTAGGTACTTTTAGAAGTTAGTATTTATGTATCATTTGGATGTTATCATATGAAAACTGCTAAGTAACCTAAAATATCTATAAAATATATTGTATCTCTGCTCCCAGTGTCAAAATCAGCTGTGCTGAATTGGCACCAAGTTACCAAGCCGAACGAAAATAAATTCATTTCCCTGATAGTTACTGTCTGGGTTAACCACTGATGAAACCTGTAGGTACACCAACAACCCCTCTCTCTGGATAAATATAACCAACAGATAAGCTCCATTACAGAATGGAGTTGGAGGATTACAGCCCCTGTGCAAAGTCGCAGGCGACTGTTGCAACACAAAATGACAAACAAGGCTATGTGTGCGGCATCTGTGGGCAGAGCAGCTTCTCGTGGCAGCTCTCTGCACAGACCTGTGTGTTCAGGGAAGCAGAAAAAGGATCAGAAAAGGAAAACAAAGGAGGAGACAAGGAAGCACCATCTCAGAAGTACAGCAAACACGGCTTGGTGAGGGACTGCCATGATCCACACAGCTGCATGGAGCTGTGAGGGCAGGAGGCACATCCTGCTGCTCAGTTTCTGCTGGGATGGGCAAAAAGAGAGCATGCACGTTCCTTGTATATAAGCAGAGTCACTTCAAAGATGTTTGGATCTTAGTTATAAGCCAAACAACCCAAAGGCTCTGAAATTTCAGCTGGCTGCTCAGCTCAGCACAGATAATCAACGTAAACAGCCAACAAATTACAAAATGGCACAAAATCTGACAAATGTTGGCAGCTTGCTCAGCTGACAATGTGGTCACATCCACAGAGGTACACCTTTCAGTAGGGGAATTTCACACACTCCTTTGGCAAGGGATCAAGCACTCCCAGTTTGCATACGAATTGTGAATTTTGCCTCACGTTGAGAGCTTGCTCAGGCAACAGGCAGTATTTTAGGTAACAACTACTGCTTCTTGTTCATTCTACATCCATAGGAAATTGCTGGTAGTCATGACTTTCTTATTACAGAAGGTATCAAACTCATAGAAAAGTTTTAAAATAACAAGCTATTGGGGGGAAACTCCACAACCTGTGACACTGTCTGAAGACATGCATGCAACTGGTGTCAAGCTGTGCTACTTTAAGTATTTTTGCAGCACCCACCTAAGACAGCCTGGCAGTGTGTATTTGTGAATTTCTCACAGGCAGAGAGTAAAATGCTTTTAAATATCATCTTATTCCCCCCCTTGACTTTTCTTCCCAGCAAGGATCTCTGCTGGCCGGTCTCTACCAGGAAGGTAGAGCATTATCAGTTTTAAATAATAACTTCTCCCACTGCTTGATTGGTGTGCCCTAAAGCCTAGAGAAATGAATCTGAACACTGGGATGCCAGCACCACAATGTACCTGTAGTTTGAAGCCACATATGCTGGAGCAGGATGTGACACCCTGGACCACCCTGGGGGTCTGGCAGAAAGCCAGCCATGGGGTCACCATGTACAGAGATTTGGTGATGAAATCCAGGGACTTTGAACATTTCTGGAACACACATCACAAGCAAAGCTGCTTATGAAGACAAACTCTTCAGGAGTGGAGGGCAACAGCACAAAGCTGGGAGAGTGCTGTAATTTGACAAACTGAAAAGAAATAGCTGAGCCCTCCACCTTGGAAAAACAATGGAAAAAATCACCTTTGAGTGAAGGGGCACTCATACTGCCTGAAAACCGTGAAGTGAAATTCAAGTAACCCCTTGTGACTATTCCCTGCCTCTTCCCTGATGCTGAAAAAAGCATCAGAGCTATCTGCTGGTGGTGCTTAAATGCTTGTGTTTTTCACATCACAGAGGCAGGAGTTTTGGACCCCCTGATTCCTATACTTACATACCTTTGGAAATTAGCATAAACATCTCAGCTGGCTACCGATGTGATTAAGATGTGCCTCCACTTTGCAATTTTTCCTTTGAAACAAAGCAAAGGCTTTCATTTGTTAAGTGAAAACTCCCCAGTGGAAACCCCTCTCTCTTTCCCTCCCATTTCTGACCCCATATTGGGCACTTTAATCTAATTTTGGTTTGAGGTTTTAGAAGCTGAAGGCTGCTTCTGAAGATCACTGAGGGAAAAAAAATCACTGGGAGGAACATCACACTTTGAACCGAACGTCCCTGACACAATGCATATTGGAAAAAGCAGTGAGAGCATTTCCTCATCAATGTAGCTGTATTTTTCACAACCAGTTAGAAGAAATGGGAACCTACGGTAAATAATGCTGCCTTGTACAAGTCCAATTACCCTGAATGATAAATTGCCTAATTATTTCAGCTCTAGAATCTTTCCCAAGTTCTTTATCCTTTTCTTTGTAGTCACTGTCTGCAGAACAAGAGCGTTTGACTGTTACTAATTAACAAACGGGAAAGATGCGGGACATTTACTAAATTTGCTTCCCTTTACATTCATCTAAGAGTTATTTTTCCCCACCGAAGTAAAAAAAAACCCAACTAATAATTTATTTAAAAGCTGCTCTGATGGAAGACATTTTTCTCCATGACTACTCTATGATATTAAAACAGTCAGCTTTTGTTTTTCACACTCTCCAGAACATGAAGAGATTAAAGGCACAGCAAGGTTAGATTAACACCTTGACGTTATCTGTAATGTTCTCTACTTATCAAGCTATTAAATCTTAATTCCTAACTGCACATAATCTTCTTCATATTGTATCCTGAGTGCACACAAACTTGATGCACCTTGAAAACAAATTCCAAAAAGCAAGAGCTTTTAAAAGTGGGGGTTTTTTCCAGTTCACAATACAAAGACTTTCTGATATCTTGTTACTTCCTTGTTCCTTCATTTAGAGCAACAACAGCAGCAAGAGGCTGTGGATAATAGCCTAATGTTCAGAACTTTTTCACCTCTCAGTTTTCTCCTTTAAATTTAAAGTGTAACTGGGAGCATTGAGAAAGATATTAAAGTTTATTCAATATGTCTATTGAACCAGAAAGTCAAAATCATCTCAATGGGCTCCATCTTTAAGCCTCATAGTCTGCTAAACATTTAAAAAAAAAGTAATAAAATCCCCACATTATTAACAGAAACTTTTATGAAGTTCAATTTTTAAGATATATGTGAAAACAAAATGTCTTACACAGAAAATAATATAATATTTTGTTGAATTCTGAAAGCACAGATTTTATACAGGTAGAAAACATTGAGTCAACAGTACTAAAGAACGAATTATTCCCCTTGCACAACACACTTTAATGTGCTATGCCTCAGTGACAGCCAGGAAGGATAATTCCTAGGACTGAGAAAGTAACTAAGTTTTCAGTCTCACTACATCTGAGACCTGAGAATGGTATCAGCTATTAAATGGGTCTTTGTTCAAGCATCTATTTATCCACTCAGTGTTGGCTAAAATGCCAGCATTCCAGTCCATATAAGCTATTGGCATTTCTACAGTAAAAAAGTTCTAAGTCTCCCCTGATCAAGGCCCCAAATGCTTATTTCAGTGGCTGCTGCAGAGGTGAAATTTCACTTCTGGCCAAACCACTTGCATAGAGAGCATTGTGGAACACTGATGAAAACATTCAAAACATAACTAGCTAGACTGAAGGACAAGATTTTTTCGTTGCTTTAAAGGATTTGATTTTGGAAAACACCTATAACCTGTCTTATGAAAACCAGACATCAAATTAGTTGGCAATAAGTAAAATAACAGCCATGGATTTCAGGAGAGCCAATTTCAGTCTCTTCCAGGATCTTCTCGGAAGAATCCTGTGGGAACAGGCCCTGCAGGGCTTCCTCCAAGCTCAAGAATGATGTGTCCCAAAGAGCAAGAAATTGGGCAAAGGGGGCAAGACACCCTTAATGGATGAATAAAGAATTCCTGTCATTACTCAGGCATAAGCAGAAAATACACAGGAGATGGAAGCAGGGTCAGGCCACTTGGAATGAATATAGAGAGCTTGTCAGAGTAAGTAGAAATGAGACAAGGAAGGCCAAGGGCCATCTGGAATTGAGTCTGGCCAAGGATGTCAAGGACAAGAAGAAGGACTTTTTCAAACACATCAATAAAAAAAGGAAAACAAAAGCAATGGACAAAAACTGATGCACAGGAAGTTCCACCCGAATATGAGGAAGAACTTCTTTACTGTGCAAGTGACTGTGCATGGCAACAGACTGCCCAGAGAGATTATGGAGCTCCCTCACCAAAGAGATCCAATAACTGTCTGGACACAATCCTGTGCCATGTGCTCTGGGATGACCCTGCTTGAGCAGGGAGGCTGGACCAGATGACCCACTCTAGTCCCTTCCAACCTGACTCATTATTTGATTCTGTGAATATTAGTGAAAATTTGATATCACCCAGTACTCTGAGACAGTAAAATATATAAACTGATGTGAAATGGAACAGGTGTGAAATTGAACAGTCCTCAGATAGGACGTGTTTCCTACTTTTCTTTGTGCTTTCCTGTCTACTCCCTTTGCCCTAGTCTTTCTATCTGGTTAAGTAAGGAAATGTTCACTCCTATCACTGGAAGACCACTACATTTCTAGAGCAACAGCACACCCCAAAATACCACTTTTCCTTTCCACGTTAAAAGGAAAGTGTAAGATGAAGCAGGATAAACAATACAAAAGCCATCTTACGCTGATTAAAAGTAACAGAAACACATTGTTAGAAATGGAAATTATTTAAATACATATGTTCTGCCAGGGTGATAAAGAAGGAGGGGAAAAAAAAAGGGGAGGGGAGGTCACAAGAAGTTCATTCTACCAAGAACTGCTTTACATAATCATGAAATGCAAACTACTTTCCATTCCTTCTGGCACTGGCTCATTCAGCCTTCACTTTGAATGCTTATTGACAAATAAATGGACTGGTTACTTCCTATTAATGCTTCCTAATTTATGTACGTACCTGGAGGAAAAATTCCACTTTGACCTCACATTCATACAAGCTAAGATCATTTTTAAGCTATGAATATGATGAATACAATTTTAATTTCTTCTTGGTTGCTGCTGGGGATTTGCTGTTTCTTAATAAATTAGGCATGTGTTCTCCTCAGCTCAACTTTTGCACCTTATGCATATAATATGTGCAATTCAGGAGTCTGTGTGAAACTTCCAGATGAAAGACCTCCTTTTCTTCAGCCATGATTCATTCTCTCCCCTGTTTTTCTCATGTGGAAGTGCACAAACACGACTTGGTAGTCACTTCTGTGCTATAAGCTGTTCCAAATACTTCTCCTCTTCCTCTGTCCATAGAATCATAGAATGGTTTGTGCTGGAAAGGACCTTAAGGAAAATCTAGTTCCAACCCTCTGCCATGGGCAGTGACACCTCCCACTAGACAAAGTTACTTACAGACTCATCCAACTGGTCCGTGAACGTCCCAGGGGTTGGAGTATCCACAACTTCTCTGGGCAGCCTATTCCTGTGTCTCACCACCCTTACAGTAAAGAATCTAATCTAAACATATCCTCTTTTGGTTTAAAGCCATTACCCCTTGTCCTGTCACTACAGGCCCTTGTAGAAGGTCCCACGGGAAGCCCTTTTCATGAAAGTGGTACTTGTTTTCACAAATCTTGAGTTACTATTGTCCTGACCAGCAAAACTGCTATTAAAGTAAGACTTTATCCCTTGGTCTCAAACACCTCTCAGAAGCAGACCGTTCACTGGAGATCCCTCCAGCAGACAAGGATGCCATGGCTGGACCAACATCTTCATCCACTGAAGAATCTGCCTGTCTATCTGGGTTCACAGAGGGATCTCATTCCAAATGGATGCTAACTATCCTAAAGCTTGAAAATGCTTCTTTGTTTAGCTTAATATTTAATATTTAATATTCTTCAGGAGACAACTTCCTGCCTGATGAATGTGACTGGCTGATAACAGAGACACAGTGTGAGGTCCTGACACAGATGTCCAAGGCCACCTTCTCTCATTTTTAAGTTCTTTCAAGGGCCAGATGGTTTGATTTCTCTGATTTTTTTCCATCTGAGGTTGTGCCTATGGCTAGCTGTTGTCTCTTTTTTTACCAAGTAATTATGATTCAGCAGCATATACTTTATATATATATATATATATATGGGGGGTTTTCATGGAAATTAGGTATCAAAAGTTTCCATAAACTATATGCTGCTGGATACTATATATATATATATATAATACCTTTGTGGACTTGACTTCTATTTCACATTGAGAAAATTTCTGAGAAAATTCCTGAGTGCTAGACAGGCTGCCAGCCAAAGAACAGGCACTTACACCTATGAAGACCTGCCCATTCCGGAAAAGTCATGCCATGTTCACCTCTTTTCCTGTCATATGTAACTCTTCTGGCTAGACTAGTGAGAGTTTGTCCCTCCTGAAGTTGTGGAGGTGTGTGATGGTGTTAGTTATTGTGGTTTGAACTTATTTCCTTAGTCCCTTCTGCAAGGCTCAATTGCACAGTGCGAAATTTAATCTACCAATTCTACCTGGAACAATGCTTCACCCTGAAAATGATGTTACCTATCTGTAGCCAAAAATTTAATGCTGACATAAATAGTTAGCATTGATTGGACATCAATACTGGTATTAGTGTGGTTTACTCTGTCTCTAGAGGAAGCATATTGATTGCCACATAGAGGAGCAGTTCAGATAAGAATCCTGAAGAAAACTGTATTCAGTTTCTTAGTCATCAGTGATATTTTTCGTTAAGTTAAAAGCAAATATGCTCATTCCTCCATAAAAGCCTCAGATAAAAGGAGGGAGGTGAGGGGAGAGGGAATAGAAAGAGGGGGAAGATGCATCCTTCTCTTTATGTCCTCTTTCACCAGATTTGTCTAATCGCATTTAAAGTGCTACATTATTAACATCTTCACCATTAAATGTTCCATGTCACTAGAAAAATTTATTCTTTAACATGAACCCTGCAGAAGTGATAGTGGGTCAATTATTATGAGGATGGCAGAACACCAGGAAAATTCAGGGGTGAAAATGAGTATCTGTCTAGCATACATTACCTGAGACTGAGTTTTGCTCAAGAATAGCAATAAGGCAGAGTCACTGAGCAACATGTGACATTACAAGCAAAAGATAAATTAGTCTTCATGGGCAGGGGACTGATAAACCTGAAAAAATGGAAAAATTAAAGTTTTTCTTGTTGTTTCTTTTACCTGGGTGAAAAGGAGTAAATGAACCCTGCAGTGTCAACAACAAGAAGCTCCTTGAAATAAAGGTATATTAATCATCTTCACAACACCTCCTTTCAGGCCACATAGAATCACCAGTTCTCAGCTGTCAAAAGGACTTTCCTAGGAAAGAAATAAGTTTTTTTCATACTCAGGTTGTGGTTTTGGCAAGGTTCTTGGAAAAGTCAAGGATGGAGTACAATGCAATCTTCAACCTGTATGTACAGAAGCAGCATGAGACTAAGATAAATAACTGTTTTTAGACATTGAGTGACTGCAGAAACATAACCTAACAGTACTCAGCTTCTACATGTTTAAAAGCATCTTTTTGTTTGTTTACAACAAAACTGGTTGCTGACAGCTGACACTCGTGAATTATGTGAGGCTCCGCAACACCTTCTTAAACAAATAAAGAAATCAAAGAGTGTCATTTCCATCAAGAGAATAAACAGCAACAACATACAATATTGCTTGTGCTTGCTGGTTCTGTATGGTTTGTGCATTCATGTGTATGCATGTGTAGCTGGGACTTTCTTCTGTGGACTTTTTTTTCTGCACACTATTTACAATTCAGTCTCCCTTGATAAATGCAAGCCTCCACCGTCAGCAATATTTGCTTAGTGAAGCTTAGTCTCTGTAGTTGCAAGCTTCTGAGAGCACAGTGCCTTGAGATACTGCATGAAAGGCACCAAACTCATGAAAATTGTTGTAGAAATTCCCTGACAGTGACATCTATCTCTCTGACTTTCACCTCTCATTTTTACTAATGCTCAGAGAAAACTGTCCGTCCTACCAAGGAGAATCTCAGCATAGACAGATTAAAAATCTAAAGTACTCAATCAGGCACAGAGACACCATAAAAATGGTCCTACATCTCTCTGCTCTCTAGGAATTTTATGGCAAGGGAAAATTTTGAAATGGAAAAATCTCTTTACAGTAAGACATCTCCACAATGAGACATTTCCATTACACAGCAGAGGTATTAGTGAAGGAGTTTTTCAGTATGAAGAACAGAATCATAAGCCAGTGTAAAGTAGTATGATTCCACTCAAGTCAGTTATGACAATTACCCAAGATGACCACCTGCACACCCAGTATATTTGATAAATTACAGAAGCAGAATCATCAATCATAAAGGAGGCATTTGTGCATCAGTCCAGTTCAACCCAGTCCATTCACAACTGACCATGCACAGCAGCTAAAATGGGATTTAACAGTATCTTTTCATAAACAAAACTATGGATTGCAATGACTTTGGGGTAGAATCATTCAATATTATTGACATGAAAGAATAAAGATGAAACAGTCTGATCAACATTTTCAATTAAACATATTGAAAATATTCCTGGGCCCCAGAGCAATAGAAAATCAAGTATTTATATGAACAGGAAGATTTCTTTCTATTAAAGAAAAAACTCCAAATCTCCACTAAAATAGTGAGAGAGTATGGCAGGACTTTGAAGTTTCTTAAACTTTACAGCCTCTAGGCAGAGGTGAAAATGTCAGTAACATCAGCACTGAACCATTACACTAGTACTTTGTGTGCATAGGAAATTGGATGGAGAAGACACATGCTGCGTCTTATCCAGCTCTTCATTCCTCTCCATACTGATGTTTCTAAATATCATATCAAACAGTGATAAATAAGAGCTGTGCATGGCTTTTTAAAAATAGAATGGAAAACACAGTTAGTCTTGCAGTCTCCAATGAACATTTTACAGTAATGGCTGCCCTTTCCTCTATTCACGTTTATTTACTACCCCTGACTCCTGTGCTCTCTGTCACCTTTGTCAGAGGTACCGAAGGAGTGAGCTACTACTCTGGTCTTCACCAAACCTGAAGCCTTACACAACTTAGGTTCTCTAAGCAGCACTAATCCTTCAATGCAACTTTTTCCTGTGGTGCTTTAAGTATGGTAGGTTTATATAGATACAAGCTAAAAAAACCCCACAAAACCAAGTAGTACCAAGTCTACCCATTTGCTAATGCAAGGCTTGGTTGTCTGTTACTGAGAATATGCAGTAAATTATTCCTAAACCAAGATTAGAATTCAGGGTGCTCCTTGCTTCAGGCTTCTCTGTGCTCTGCGTCTTCAAGTACGGATTTCATTCTTACATGAAGACAGAGCAGTTGATTCTTCTTTTGGCCTCCTTAGCTGCCCCAAGCATGCTTGCTTTCCCTCCCTCAAGAAAATGACTTACTTTCACTTGTTTAACCTGGTGTGTTTACTTGCAACAGATCAGGAACACATACATAGGCACTGACCACATTTCACTTAAGGGTAACAAATAACCTCTTATGAGAAGTTAGCTTGATTGCCTATGTTTGTGCAATCTATTTTGTGCCACAACTCTTTCTGTCTAAAATTATGCAGCCTAGTAAAACAACAACAAACACAATAATTCATAATTGTGAATGATTCAGGCTTGAGAGTAGTGAGAAGAAAGAGAGAGAAATATTTAAATGCTAAGATGGGAATAGAGGTAAGAAAGAGAAGCCTCACATTAAGGGAAGATGCAGTTTTTCATGCCCTAAGCACCGTGGCTTAGGACAAAACACACAGAGCAGCTCAGAGCACACAGTGGTGCTCAGAAGCAAGTGTCCATCTGCTCAGAACGAATGTGTGCCGCAGGCTTGCTATGCTTTTGTTAAGCACACACACACAGACATAAACAAAAATCAACATGCTTTTACAACACAATAATCAAGCTCATGAACTGTTCCTAATATACATCTTGTGAATGGCTCCTTAAAAACTCTGCACAGGGATAAGTACTGACTGAAACGGAGAGGGTGAAGTCCATGGGTGCATTCCTTCTCACTTGGTTAATATGGATAAAAACATCTCTTTCACAACTGTATAGCCTCTAACAGTTTAGGGATGGTTAGCCACAAACACTATAAAAATAACCTGGTCTTGAAATAGCAACCTTTCTTTTTCTCCCGCTGTGTTCCTTTACTGGTATATACCAGGTTTGAGTCTCAACTGATGCGTATCACCATACCTCTGCTAATACCAAACATGTGCCAGTTTACAACCTTCTGAAGATCTGACCCCTCTCTGCTGTCCTGGAAACAGATCTGTGGTCTCCGAAGAAAGTAATATTATTTTATACAGACACAGATGTAGGCGTCCTGCCCCCACTAGCTCATATTTAACTCTCTTTTCATCCTGTTTATTTTGTCTTCATGGTATCAAAGCAAGCTGCACACCCAGCAACAAGCTTGTAGCAAATAGGTGCATCTTATTTTCAGTAGACCGCCCTTCACAGTGCACATACTACACCCGCAAGGGATTTATGAAGAGGATCAGGTCAAAGCCTCTACAATTTGAATTTTTATTTTTGTGTTAGAAGAATTATGCTTAAACTTGTTTTTTTGCCCAGTGCAGTTGGAACAGACACGGGATTTAGTGGTAGAATGGGAAGATGCAGTGTGTGATGACAGTAGTCACCACACAGTACCTCGTCTCTCTGCTTCCCCAGAGATGATGAAAAGCTGTGCACTCCCTTTCCCTAAACCCCAAAGACAGGTGAGGAGGGAAATAACCTGTGTGCCCTTCCCTCTGCAATAACCAAAGCTAGAGGCTTCTCCTGCTTGCCAGGCTCTGAAATGGGCCGGGTGCCTCTTCTCACTTTGAGGGAAAGAGACACCATTTTCACACTGAGATATCAGTCAAGAAAGACCTAGAAAGTCCTTTAGCAACCAGATAAGGATGGCCCTGGAGGTAAAAAAATAAGAGGAGACAGCCCATGAATCACTTCAGGCACTATTTTCTGAGGACACTTGCCTGGAAATGTCATCTCCACAATGTATTCAGGCAGTGTGGTGGAGAGAGGCAGTGAGATCTCCAAAGGCAGCTCTGAAACAAACTTGGCTGGACACAACAGAGCAGTACAACATGGTCAGTTAGACCTGTCTCTCCTCTGGGCTCCCTACTCCCAACACAGTGCTGGGACTAGACCACTTCCAGCACCTAGTCTTGCATTTCTGCATCTCACTGCAGCAGCTTGCATCACGTTAGCCCAGGGATCTCTAGCACAGCAGTGCCTTGGCTTTCTCCATCCCCTTTATGCTCTCCCGTCCTGCTAAGATACCCACTGTGCAAAACAGAGGGATGAGAATCACAGCAGACTCGGGGGTATCCTCAAGTATAGCACCCAGAGCCACCAAAATACTACTGTATGCCCAGATGGACCAACCTTGCTCTCCTTACTGGCTATCTCAAGGTCACTGCGCTTTGTGTTTTCAACTGGTGTGCCAAAAAGCTGGAACTGTGCCTGTCATTCATAGCACCTTTTCTCGGATGGCTCTCACATGTCTTTATAAACTTTGGTAAATGAGTACATAAATCACTCTGTCCACCACCAAAGTACACCATGCTCTGGGATGATACGGAGCAGCTGCTGTAAAATCAGACCGCAGCCCTACACCACAGGTTAGGGCAATAAAACATGCTGCATGAGGCAACTGAAATGGTTGAAGGAAGGAAGGGGGATGCGGTAGAGAGAATTTGGTAGTTATAATTACCTGAGTATAAATTTGGCTGAAGAGGGTACTGTGTTTAATACTTGCTTATCTGCAAATCAAATCAGTCTTCCACCACCCATCAAAACGACCCCCATGTTTTGGCCTTCTAAAGCCCCTCCTTTCTGAAAATCACAAAGCACCTTGATAAGAGCAAAGCTGATGTGCTGAGCACAAGCAATAACCTAATCAAATTTCTTAGCAACTGACTTTATAACTGTGAGCCTGTAGCTTCTCTGTCCTCTCCCTTCCTCTCTTGCATGACAACTGAACATAGCATCTATATATACCCAGTTCTAAAATAGCTTCTGCTCCCGTAACTTGCAAACCGTTCACATAGATCTCATTTTCTAGGCTAAAAGTAGTTAATTACAGTCACTAAGGGGACTGAACTGCTGCACTCTTTTCCTTATTCTGGGATGGGCTCTTTGAGTAGTGTATTGCCCCTCTGTCCCCCTGCCAAATCATGAATTGTTTATGAAAGTAAATTCTTTAAAGGATGGGGCTGCACAGATCAGATTTATGAATTTCCTTGTATCAGGGACTTCAAATAAATAGTTATCTTTCTCTTCTTCTTGGCCACACAGCCATATATGCATCACCTAAAGCTAAACCTGAAAATTCATAAAATACAGGGAAGTTATTTGAAAGGTACTTCAATCAATAGAAGACATGGGACAGCATGGTTTGGGATGAGGCACCACACAAACTGTGTACAGGGCTGACCTGCAAAATGTATTAATTTGAATGCCATCTCTCTACACATTACCACAAGTGTCCTTAGCTCTCCTAGACAGTGCAAAGATGAAATTATTAGCAAAATATTCCTAGAGGACAGAGAGTCAAGAATTACGCATTTGAATTGGATTGTTATTGAAGTAATACTAATGGTGAGTGACAGCTCAGTCAGACCATATACAACACAGGTTCCATTTAGTTCTCAAGCTTGGATCAGGAGCAGACTCTCAACCAAATCTCTTGCATTGGTTCATGCTGCAGTCTCCAAATGCACAGCAAGGGCTCCTTTAACTGGAGCTAAACCAGACCAGCTGCTAGGAGGAATTTGGTACACAGAGCTAGACTTCAACCAACCCAAAATAAACTCCTGAGGTGCTCAGAGTGTGCACCCAAAGTCCTCACCACCAGCTGTGCTAGTGGATGAATCTGTCTATGGGAGCACACTACTTGTCAATGTGGACAAGGCCACATGCATGGACTCTCTACATGAAATATCCATAAACAATCAGCCCGTTAATGACTGCTTGCAATCAGCATTCTATGCACTTACATGGAAAGTTCACTAATTCATATCACACTCTACAGACAGATATGAACGACATCACGTACCTATCCTATTGGATATCTCTCCAACAATTTCACTTTGGTTTCTTAGGTTGTCAGCTTTCAGGAATTGGTGAGGAGATGAATCATATTTTCCTTGGGTCTGCCTGCCACCAGTATTAACCAGTAAACTGCACATATTTGAGGCCAAGTTGCACCTTCCCATCTTCACAGGCCTTAGGGAAGTCAGCTGACCTAACTAGACATGAGGGCACAAATAGGTCTGCTGTATGTGAATGAAACAAGTAAATACACTCTCACTGCAGTGATGTAGAGCAAACAATCTAAGAATAAAACCTAAACCCTACAATTAGAACATCAATGGTTTCGTGGCACTGAGTTTGCTCACATCAGTGGTAGGTGCGAAGCATGCCCTGAGAAAAGCTCCAAGGATCTCATTGCACAGCCCTGACCTCCACTGCTGTCATACACCTGCACCCTCAGAGCAATGGCAACTGTAGATGGAGAACCACCATGCTCAGAACCTCATCGTGCAAGACAACAGACACTATTTCCTGTGTACACAAATCCTGGCTTTTATATTTGCACAAGCAAAAGAAGGGAAATGGCAAGTTTTGAACAGACATACTTTGCATAGTCGAGAATTTTCTATTACGAGCAAAGCAGAAAATTATACAGCTCCTTTCTTGTTCTGTCAGTACAACACAAGATGAAACGCATAGAAGTATGAAACCCTAAAAACTGTACAGTAAAGGCTTTCATCACGCAAATCCAGAAGCTAAAATCCTGCAAGACAGCCATGCCTGGTGTAATTTTATTCCTGTTAGGCTTACAATCCATTATAAAAGCGTTTCTGAAAAGAAAAAGACCCTTAACCTGAATTCTCAAATTATCATAGCTACCAACTTGTGCAGAGAGTGTAGGGTGGAAGAATGGCTGCTGCATGATCTGCTAGTTATACCAAATATGGTCAATCGTTATCCAGGAAACATATATGCCCTTGGCAAATACTGATAGTGAAGGAGAAGTAATTTGAACACAGTATAAGAGAATTAAATACTGTGATTTTTGTTTTTAAGCTTACATATATATTCTGCGGCTAAAGGAAAAAATTATGAACATTTAAAGCAAAACTTCACAATTTATGGTTCGTAAGAACACTAGTTATGTTCTTACAAAGATCACTGAATAAAATTGACAACAAAAACATTAGAAGTATTTGGACAAGAGAAAACCAATAGAACTGTGTAGGTTTAGAGCCTGAAAACAGCTGGTTGATTTCAATAATGTAAAGTAGTTTTAAAAGGTTAAAATTTCACTGACACAAAGTTTCTAGGCCATCTCTAGTGTTGTTGTAAAGTGATTTCATTTAACAGCTTCCAAAAAACCCTAAACAATATCAATTAAGTTTTAATTTTTGACTTAAAATATTAATAAAGTATTAATAAATGCATAGATAACTGAGACAAAGAGGGATCACACAGGTGCCACAGTGGCATGATGGCATTCATGTTGCCTTGCTCCCTGCATGAAGCTCCACACCAGCACATCATACTCACGTGTTTTGCAGAGAACTCATCAACCTCCTGAAGCACTTTCTGCTGGCACTCTGGGTTGGTGGCTAGCAAGTACGTGGCAAAGGACAGTGTGCTTGTAGTGGTCTCATAGCCAGCAATCAGGAACAGGAAAGCTTGGCCTGCTATCTCATCCTCTGTTAATGTCTTCTGAACCTTTTCAGATGGGGCCTGGCCAGGAAGAGGCACCTCATTCTGTCTGGAAGTGGCAGATGGGCTGATCACATCGGAGCACCCGGCTGCCAGGGACTCAGCTGAGTCGCAAGAGTCAAGCATCCACTGGAGAAAATCTCTGCGCCTCTGCAGAACACAGGATGAGAGGGAACATGAATGGGTCACAGAGCAATGCCTTTAACCATAGGGGATGGCAGAAGAGAGCTGCTTCCTATTTATACTACACACTTGGCTTCCACCCACCCCACATTTCACTGAATGAGAAGACTTCTATAAATCAGCTGGAAATGCCATAACTAAGAGCCTGTACTGCTTTCTTCACATAGGGATGAGAATGATCTGCCCCCAGTACATAACAGGCACATATTTTCACAGATGATTGCAAATGGTCAGTTCTATATAGAGCTTCTTTCATTCTCAGGGGAGTTTTTGCACTTGCTGGACATCAGGGGATTGACATAGACACTGCACACACAGTCCCATGTGCACCTGCCAAGTGGAGGTGGCAGAACTCATGCTTGGAGGAGTTGGTCCATCTGCTTGGATGCACCATCCTCATTTGTGAATATGGTTCAAAGCATGATCTTCATCATCTAAGTTCAGGGTTGCATCTACAATACTTTCTGTACCAGCTTAACCTGACAGGACTAAAACCAAATAATCTTAGTAAAATGGGACATATGAGAAAGCACACTTATAAACATAGGCTTTATGTCACCAACATAGCTTTGGAGGGTTTTAAATTTAAAAAAAAAAAAAACATATTTGCAGAATTGTATTACAAAATTAAGCATTCCTCTACCATAAACCACCTCTTTGGGTGGTCTGTCTTTGCAAAATGCTCACTGAATGATTCTACTACTATGAAAATTGCTTTCTTTTACACTGGTTTCTGACACAAAAGCTCTAATAAACAGACCTATGGACAAGAGTGAGCTGGCTCCAAACCAGTCTGGACAGCAAGCTTGATTAGGCTTTGAAATATAACCCAAAAGGTTGGAATTGACTTTTGCGAGTGGGCATAATAGAATTGTGCTGAACCCAAGCCATAAGGCTGTGTGATTGATTTTCAATTCCTCAAATACCAACAGAATACATGATAGTTCAAGGACTTAAAAGTGACTGCAGTGCCAGAACATGACAACTTGTGCAGTGGGATGGACAAAAGAAGGGACCAATTCTTTCTTCAAAAGAAAAGAATGTGCTGTAAAGCTGCATTTATCTGTTAAAAATAAATAATCTGAATGATTTCTTGAATCTGATGATTGAGAGATAAAGTAGTAAAAAGAAGAGCCAGACAAAAGGACAGGCAAACAAGATAAGACTAAGGAAGAACTAATTAATTATAAATGTCGAAGGACTTAATCAGATTATTTATTTTTCACATGACATGGGAAAAGAGAGTAGTTAGACAAGAAAACAGGAGAAATACTTGGTGTCCTGTGCTTAGCTCTGCTGCCAACAGACTGTTCTGATCGATCTACAGGGAGAGAGAAATGGTTATTTTGGGGTTTGAGTAACGCAAAGGATTGGCACACTGCCTCTTTAACACTCCTTCCCTCCACCCCACAGAATCTTTCCATTTTTTATGTGTACAGTGTGCTCCTTGTACCCATGACCATAGTGCATCTTGCACCCTGGTACACCCACAATTTGATACTCCAGATAGCAACCAGTGCCAGCCACTGCATGATGAAGGACTCTACACGTTGGCCAGTCAGACTGAATCACCTCCAAAGCATGGGACATATGCTTTTCTGCCAGTCAGTGGAGGCAGACAAAGCAATATTATACACATTGTGCTCAGCAAATGAGCTCCAGCTCTGAAAATACTTCCTTGTGCCTAGACTTAAGCATAATTTCCACCAGCATGATAGGATACCCCTGCTCTATTATGTTCTTCTAGATTGGAGGAAACAAGACTTCATGCAGACCTCAGCTGTGAATAGCTAAAAATCTCATTTAACTTTTCCAGGAAGGGCTTCATGCACATCCTGGGAGTCCGTGTATTGCACAGTTCAGAGTCCAACTCTTTGGCATAGCCTGTGCTTAGGGATTTCCCTGGTACACATATTTGCATTAGGCAATTTTTTAAATAAAAAGAAAAAACAACAAACACACACAGCCACACTGCCTAAAAAAATACAACCAACCAAGAGAGTCCAGTTCCAGTGTGTTCATTACTGTGTGGATGAACTAGTTCAATGTAGTAATGAACCACATCTGCAGAGATACTCTCTTTTTCTGTAAGGCTAGCTACTGTCACCTAAACTACTTTCATAACATAAAAATGTATAATAACATTCATATTCAGTGGAGTAGTAACACTGTAGCATCCTACAGCTCAAAAGGTATAACATTTGGTATAGTTCTACATCCATCCTTCTCTAGCTGTGAATTTTCTTGTAAACAAACCCATTGCTCTCTGAGGGTTTGCAGTTCCCAGTCATGAGCTGTTAGCCAAGTCTGGTCTTATATTTAGACAACACACTCTCTGGAGACCCCATAAGATGTTTCTCCAGCCTTAGACAAAATCAGGTCCTGGCCTTATACAAAGCATCTGGTTATTGCTATGATAGTAAAGTAATAATCATAATGACTAGAGAATAAAATTTCATTCATGAGAATTTTTGCTGAAAGCAAACTTAATGAATACTAGCACAAGTGAATATTCCCAAGAATGTGCTCTGAAATGCCTCTGTGGCTATTTTGAGGAGCTCTTTTTATTACTCATGTAATATATTTGGTTAGGAATTTAAAAGCTTGTCTTGTTGCAGAATCTGTTTTTAAGGTCACCCTATCAAGAAACAACTAGATACCTTATCTGTGCCATGCAATTTGCTCACAGGTGAGCAGGTGTTCCTAGGAGCAATGGCTTCATAAACAGTCCTTGTGAAAACAACATTCATTTGTAAAAACTATTTGAATAATACTGGGGAGAAAAAAGGCGTAACATTAGAAAGATGCAAGCTTTTTCCAAGATAATTCTACACAGTGAAAGGAGCAATATTTTAGCAAAGCTTCTCTTCCTTATGCTTCATTCAACTTCACTTTCGGCATCAAGTATAGACTGCAACATAAAGAAGCGTCATCAGCCCAAGCGAGAGAAGATATTTCCAGGGTTATAACAAGTCATAATGAAACATATTTTTTTCCACACCATCAGGATGGAAAAATCACTCATTCAAAAACCTAACAATGGCAATAGAGGCAAATACTAGTATAAAACCAAACACAATTAGATTGTTGAGTGCTAGAAATGAGGAAAATGTATCTCATGAAAATTCACAGGGGGTGTTTCTCCACTTTGGTTGACAGCAGAAGGAAAAAAAATTTAAAAAGGTATTTTTTTCACTTTGACAACAGACTAGGTACTGACAGCATCACTGCACAAAAACACTCTCTGGACATCACATCCAGCTGCTGGTTTCTTTTTTCCATCAGGGACATTTGTTTGATTTTCCTCACAAAAAGCAGAAGCCCATTATAGCCTCTATCCTGTCCTCTGACACTTGCATAGTTATGTTACAATGGCCTCAGAAACAAATTCCTGCCACAAAAGGATGGTGTGCTAACGCAATGGACTCTTTTGCCCTCATACAACAGTCTGTCATTAAGCCAGTGATAACTGAATGGAAAGCTCTGATTTGAAAAAAAAAAAAGTAATTTGAATGCAGTATGGGACAGGGTGCATGTCTAACTTGGTGGTGACACAGACATTCCCTTTGAAATATATAATAAGACAAGCCCTGCTTACAGCTTCCCCAAGATAGACACCTTGCAATATATTTCCTGACACCAGTGTTCTGGGCCGTATCATTTCTCTCATTAGTCTCCTTAAACATCACCTGGCCATGCAGAGAAATCACTCTGCACAGAACCGTAACGAGCGATGTGCTACGTGCTGGAAGAATAGATGTGTGCTGCACTGGGGAAGGCCAATCCACAGCATCTATCTCCTCTCCTCAAATCACTGCCTTTAAGTTTCGCAGCTGTCAGAAGAAGAGAGATGTATCCCTCACACACAAGATGCATCATGACTTTTCTCACAGGAGGCAAGGGTCCTGGGGAGCGGGGGATGTCTCCAGCTCTTTCCATCCTAAACAGGGAACTGTGTTTTCATATCTAAGACTGACATGCCAGCTGACCTTCTGGCAAATTCACCCCTGCTTTGGGGATCCAGAGGGCCCTTGGGGTATGCTTTTGGCAGAGAGATAAAGCCATTCAACTTCTCTGCAAGGTGAAGTCAAAAGTTATTTAAAGAAAACTACCAAATATACATCAGTTGGAATTTTTGTTCTTAATGCTGTGATTTCAATTATGTTTTCTTCAAACTAGGCTCTGATAGTTCAGCTCCCTATTTTGAGTTCAAAAGAGCCCAGAACCACAAAAAACAACTTTAGGATGAATCAAGGAATAAAAATAATTTACATAATTGGTTGGTATACTGTAAATCACCACTTGCTGCGGTGTAGAAATCAGCTAATATAATAACATTCACAATAAACTGTACAGACACTCTTTGCCATTCTCAAATGCTCTGATGGCAGCTCAGAAAAGCTAGACTTCAGAATCCTTATCTAACAGGTAGAAAGATTACATATTATTTCATCAAACTTGTAAAACACTGCTATATCAGTGTATATACAGGTCACTTTTTATAAGCTTCATTTGGCAACCATCTTTTTAAGCAAGACAAACCTGTGTCACCATGAAGTTATCAGTAAAACACTGTGGTAGTTACATGGATCCTTTTGAAAAAGAAGCACAAAATGTAGTCTCACTAAAACTATCATTTTGCCAAACTTCTTTGAAAGGATCAAATTCAATCTCTCTCTAACACTTGAGGGTTTCCTTTGGTTTCTCAGTGAAATCACAAAAAAAACCCCTGTTTCTCTGCCGATATATCCAATTCCAAAACATTTCAGAGAGATTGTCCATTTGCTTTGTGCTTAAACAGAGAAACTGGAATCAACTGGGAGGCCAGAGGTGAAAGTCCTCAAATTTGTGCATCTGAAAGCTGAGGACACGGTGCTCTCACAGGTGATGCTCAGCTCTGGAAGGACTTGGACTCTGTTGGACGGCAGGGTATGGTCATTGTTCAAGAGTGGCTGGGAGACTTTTCAGTCTGGCAGATAAAACTCTTTTGTTTGCACTTGTTACCATCAGCTGATGAAAACACTGTAATGGCATGTCTTACAAAGCAACATAACTTGCATTAAAGAACTGAATAAATTTAAACAAAAAAAATAAAAAAAATCACTGAGTGCCCACCTGCCTTTTGCCAGCCTGGTCTGATCTTAATATTTACAGTCAAATCCAAGAATGAAAAGATTTTTTATAACTTTGGACTTGTTCTGATATTTTCATGTATTATTATCACTAACCTCCTTCACAGCTGTGAGGGAGCACTGTGAGTGTTCAATGATACTGCATTTGACATCAGAAATTACAGCAATACTTATCCTTTCTACTTGAAAGAAAAAAAGAAGTGTCCCTAAAATAATGTTGCTAAAAGGAAACATGGAATGCTGGCCAGGTCCAGAAGGGGCACGTATGTCAGCAACTAAGATGAAAGCACCTGACAATACGAAGTATTAAACATGGTAACAAAACAGATCTTCTCTAGATGATCAATGTGCTTTTAAAAATAAAAATAAAACCAAGATAATAAGCCTGAATTAGAGTATGAGATGGATTTTATTGGCTGAGTTTGCCACTAAATCTGCAAAGTGGCCAATATGAATTACTGGTTAAGCACTGACCTACATGACAACTGAGATGCTTAAAGCTACACTCCCCTTTCTGCCTTTAAAGCAGTTATAACTGGTGCAGCTTCTCCATCTGTAAAATCAGTACAACAGACATCAAATCTTATAAAACCCTGTGAAGAAAAGCTAATGATGATCTCAGAAAACCCTTTAAGACCTAGGATAAAAACAGATTTACACAGACTCAAAGAGTTTAAGGCAAAAGCATCATCATAGGGGGGAAAGAGCCCCGGAAGGAATTCAGCAAGTTATCTACTTCATCCCCTTGCCATGAGGCAACATCAGTCAAACCAGCATTGACAGCTGTTTGTCTAACCTGTTCTTAAAAACCCAGCAAACCATGGCTTCCTACAGCCTCCCCAGGCAGTCCACCCCAGCACTGGACCATTTTTTGTCGCCGGAGAGGTTTCCTCTCCTCCCGTGAGTCAGACATTGTAGATCATTAACTTTTACCCAGCTACATCCATAAGATCTGGGACTCCACATCCTGCATTTACCTATATATATATTTCTCTGTGTGTATATCTATATCTATACATCTATATCTATATATATCTCTTCAGTAGGTTCAGTAGGTCTTTAACAAAACACATTAGTAACAGAAAAATCTGAAAAATATGAAACTATTTTAACGTGGTAGTGCCTCCATTCATAAGGGAATGAGGGAGAAGAGTGCTCAGGTAATGCTGGTTTCTTCCTCAAAGTTTTTGCACTCTTCTGACCTTCAAAATGCAAAGTTAGAGAGCATTAATTACATACAGAGGCACGGATCAGCCTAATTGAACCTGAAAATAAAGCTGGGGGCAATTCTTAAAACCAAGGTTTTGTTAGTGACCCATCTCATTTCAGTTTAAACTGCTGCAAGTGGCACTAGAGGGCTCACATCTTGAAAGCAATCAGTCTCCTTCTCCACACGCTCCCACACAGACCTGGGATGAAAATAAATTTGAATTTCAGATCTAATTGTTAGTGAATGAAGAGAGAGCAAAGAACTGTTTCTAGTTGAAGCAATCTTAATACAGGTCTTCTTCCAGGAGGAGACTGGTTTTAAGATGCTAGTCGGAGGCCTGACTTGGCTGAAGTGATCTGTAGGATGAAGAGAGAGTACAGTTATGGGTGAGAGAAAGGAGACACACACCTAATTTGATTGTTTCACTAACTATGCGGGCTCACAGAGAAACTCATGTCTTTCCTAGAGAGCTGGAGACCCTCCCAGTAGTTCTTCGGTGTCAAATCAAGGGATCGTCCTTAGCCAGATCCACTCACACCCCCAGTGAACGGGCTATTGTCTCTGACTCTGGGGAGTTTCCTTCCAACACCAGGTTGAGCAAAATGAGCTGGATGCCTTAAGAGAAGCACCAAGTTTTTCTCCTCGAAATTCACTCTTATGGCAAGTAAGTGTCATGCACTTTGTGGCAGCTGCTTGACATCTCTGCCACATTGGGCTGGCAGCCTCAGCCCAGGGAATAGCACAGCTCCCTCCATCACATGTACACATGGGGAAGGCTCAGAAAACAGCCCAAAATTCAATGGCAATCCCATGCAGCTTTCCCAGACCCTGTATTGTGGTGAGCAAGAGACACTGGTAGCAAATTATCAGTGGACAGCAACCTCCTCATTTGGTATTTGCAAAACATTTAGGATAACAACGGTCTGATAATGTCTCCTGGCATTATCACAGTACAAACAATAAATATGTGCAGTAGTTGAGCTTCTTCTGTCCCACATGTTTTTTGCAGCTTGAAGGTGGAGGAGTGAGGTTATCAGAATACACAGTGGAAAAACAGAGCAAGAGAAGAAACGACTGAGTGATGGGGGAAAGAATAGCTTGTGCCAGGCCCCCCATGTCTGCCAGTGTGTGGAACACGCACAGATTCCCAAATCAGCAACAAGCTGACCACCCTACTTCACACCGTATGCATACATCCTCTCCCAAAGCTTATCTGGCCTCTCAGTAAACACCCTGACACTCCTCCCCTCAGTTATTTGCACAAGGAAGGGAGGATGCAGGAAGGGAGTGTATTAGGCTAAGTGTCTGACACCCAGAAGCTTGACCCTCTGCTGACTCAAGCTGCTGACTAAAGGCTGCTGTTGCAGGCAGCCCTCTGTTCCTTTTCTATTTGCCACAGACGATAATTGTATTTGCTTAAACTTAATTCCTGATTAATAAAAATTTCTTGTTTTAGCGGTTCCCTGACAGTCAAGAAAATGCACAAGAATCTCATTATTGCTTCCTTATTCTTTGTACTTCCTGCCCCATATGCTCCTTTTAAAATACTTGCAAAGCCCCACCACTCACTTCGAAGAGCCATCAGGACATTTCCGGGCCATTCTGGGAATTTACTGTTCACTTCCTGCCCTCCCTTATCTCTCCCCAGGGTTTATTCAAGATCCTCTCTTTCTGCATCACAAGACATATAGATTACATATGTTTTGAGGGGAGAAGCACTTCACAATTTGGCTTTGTGATGCCATTAAGTCATTTCAGGTAACAAAAATATTTTTTTTCTTTAAGTAAACTAATCATGGTTGCGAAACTGATATAAATGACATATACTGTTAACAAACAAACAAACAAAAAATGGTACAGTTAAAGTAATTTATATTCTTTATTAACAAAATGGAAAAAAAAAAATTGTCTTTGTCACTTCTCTGAGGAACTGCTCTCCACTGCTGGCAGGCAATCCTACTGCTGGCTTATCCATTCATGATCACACCTGCACCCTACATTAGGATTTATCTTGGATCTTCAGCTATATTAAGCTGGCTTTTACCTAAAGTACATAAATCACATCTATATTTGACTCTCATGAATTGTGTGCAAGTTTCTACAGGCTTCTAACACAGTAGGTGAAAGCAGAATTGGGAAGGAGAGGATTATTTTTAGCTCCCGGTGACCAATAACAAACTGTTATCCTCCGCAGTTCCATGGATGCTCGGTTCAGTTATGGGTTTCATCCAATAGATGGCTCCTTAGCAGCAGGAAGGATTCTCCCCTTGCTCTCTTTTCCTTCAGAGTTTCAATATGACTTTCTAATATTTACACAGCTATTATCTTGCAAATATAGGCATTTTGTGCACACTGATAAACACACAGAAGAAGCATGTGTGCGTGAATTCAAGAACAAAAGAAAAAAATTAGATGGCATTTTATATATTTCATGCCACTTTGTCCTCTGCCAGGACAGGGATGGATGAAAAATGACAGCCAGGCATTCCTGTGGCCTGGAATGCTCCCTAAAATGAAACTAAAAAAAAACCCAAAACAACTACAGAAACACATGAATATTAACAGCATGCTAAGTATAAACTGTCTTTCTCCCCAAAAATATGAGGACATCTCCTGCATCATACATATCCTTGACTGAGCAATATTTAAGGAACTTACAGGCATTGTTACTCCTCTGTCAATAGAAGATTTTTCACAAGAAAAAAAATAAAGTCCTACAGGGAATTATCAACACAATGAAGCAGGAGAGCTCTGGGTAATTGGTAAGGTGCAAGTTAACATCATCATGAGTAATGTTAACATTTCTGAGACGGCAAAAGTGAATACATTTTGTTGAAGTACAGAAAGACATAATCAGAATAATAATAGCAAAACTCCAAGTCAGAAGAATCATGTTTATCCCATGTAGGCACTGGTGACTTCTCTGAATCAGAAGAGCAGTTACCAGTAATTTCTGTCCTGATATCTATCTTGCATCTTGCTCAAATCTTGTCAAGATTTTGTCAAAACCTGGCAGTAATCCCATGTGGGGGACCGTGACTCTCTGGTCAGACCACACAATCAAGTGAAAGCAGAACACCAACAACAAATAATAAATCTCATAGAAGCCAGACTATGGTTCTTTAAATTCCTGTGAATTAACACTTCAATGGGGCACAACTATAAGCCCACTATACCTGCTGTTAGCATCTAAAATAATAGCATTCCTAATAATAACCTTTATCCTTGAAATATTAAGCTACTTTAAAAAGCAGGGGAAAGGTACCATTTTACTACAAATATACATATAAATATGTAGCATCATAATATTAGCACAATTACAACCATAATAACTGTCAAGTTAAAATAACTAGTTAGTCCATGTTCAAAGCTGAGTACAATCACTGCTTACACTTCAACACTCCAAGAGGAGTTAAGTAATTCCATGTCTCAAATCAGCTTTCTGCTGGCTAAAATTCGGAAAATTCAAACCAACTTGCACTTTGCTCACTCCAAAATAAGCTCAGCAGCAGTACGCTTGATCATGAGCTGTTACACTTACTTCTCTTTACCCCTGAGCAGACACCCCAACCAGACCTTTATCCTTGATGTTATTGTGCAGAGAAACAGCACATGTAAAGACAGCCTCATGATCTGGTGATCCCTCAGCTTTGGGCATGCAGAAGGTTCTTTGCATGCTCAAAGACATTGTTCTTAAACTGCAAAGAGCTGATTTAAAATCTGGCCAGTTCCAATACAGGAGAAATACAAAAGCTCCGTCTTTCCTCTTGCCTCATTCTCTCAGGATGTTGCCCCCAGCAGAATTCACCCAGACCCAAAGCCAAGCCTGCAGACTTTTACCCACCTCCTCTTTTTAAGGGCCAAAGATACAAACACAGTAAAAAATCAGAGTTCACAACTGAAATGCTGACGATCATTTTCACCATGGAGCAGTTTAAAACAGGCAGCAGTGATATTCATTAAGCTGTTAATAATGGATTGTGGCACAAAGCAATTTATCAAGTTTCCACTGTAATTAAAATCACTGAATATTTGGGCACTTGCAATGCACCTAGCCCTTCCTGCTTCTGAAGCTTTACATTTCAATGTGAATTATAGCTCCCTCTCCCCAGAGAGCTACTAAAAAGCCAATTTTAATTGGTATGTTTTTAATTGAGATTACATTATTAAAAAGTGTACATTTCTGTTGAAGAGAGAAAGGAGGTGCTCAGCTCCCCTTTAGTCTCTGTCACTCTTAGATATAGCTTGCTTATCTCAGAGGGAGGAAAAAATGAAGGGTAGATGCTATGAAGAAAGTGGAGAAAACCTTGAACAGTCACAGGCTGTGAAGCCAGGGCAAGGCTGCCATTGACTGCCACAGATGTAGGATTTCCTAGGCAGATTTTCGGGAAGGAGAGGAATTGCCACAATCATTCAGGCTGCTCTTAACAAAAGGCAGATGGAGGAATGCCACGCAGGGATTCCTGCCTCGTAGCCAGCTGACATCAAGGGCACATTTTAGAAAGCCTCTACTCAAGTTTTCCAGTGACAGACAATCTGTCGTTTTCCATAATAAGTAACTCTAATGTTAAATTATCCTCAAAATTCAGATATGGTTGTGAGTGAATGGGGTCTAGTGAAATCCTCTGGCTCTGCTGGCTCGAATACAATGGAGGCAGAGGGTAGGTTGGGAGAGGCAGCCCCCGGGGCAGCCTAGACACAGTGGCAAGAAGAGGATTACCCTAGCAAACAAAGTTGTTCACCTTTGTGCACTGAGATGGTTGGGCTGACTTTTCACCAGGTTTAAAAGAAAGCAACTTCATGCGCTTGGCATCCAAATGCTGGCCACATAAATGGTTTTCCTGCTGGCAAGACGGCCTGTCAGTGTCTCTTGTAAGTAGGAGTATGGAACTGCTAAGGTAAGTAGACACAAGAGAAAAGGGAGAAATATCAAAGGAGTGCAAGGTAGATAGCAACATCTGAGACAGATCAAGGGGAAAACCTCCAGAGATCAAAACATGCCAGAAGATGGACAAGATGGTTGAACGAGTATGAAATACCATGGAATGGCTTTTACATAACTGCTTCAGAAAAGGTCATACTGTATTGCAAAAAAAAGGCTGAGGGAGCTGAGAGAGGTCACTGTAGGCAAACAGAGACACAAAAACTAACATAGATAAATTCAAAGATCACCTATTGGTACCACAACTGCTGCAACTCACCTTCTCATTCTGGAAGTGACACAGGGAGGAAGAATGGAGAACTAACAACAGATAAAAGGAAAAAAGAGAAAAGGATGAAATATGAAAGACAAAACTGACAGAGAAAGAGAAAGCTCTTACTGCAATTAGGTCAGTAAATCTGTGATTTTTTCCTAAATTAAGAATTTAGATGCTACGCTCTAGTTACATGTCAGAAGAAAGTCTGCTTGTAGAGGGAAAGCACCTAAACATGCTATTGCTTTGAACAGCAAGGTAAAATAAATACATGAAATTCCTAGTCCCAGTCAATAGATCCCTTGCAGATTTAGATCAAGAATTAGTAAAAACAAAACAAAAGACTATGTAAATAAAGATTAAATCTCATATCCCACCTTGGCATTAAAGGCCACCACTCTGTTGTGCAGAAAATTAATCTCCAGATTATTTCATTCAATGCAAGATTTCTTTTGTTTGCTGATTTGAAAAGCCCCCACCCAGATTACAGATTAAGCAGGAAAATGAAGTATTTTCAGTGACCTCAAGTAGGATCTTCTGAGAAACTTGTGGGAAACAGACTGCCAGGGTAACATACAGAAGAAGTGAGGAACAGTAAGAGAGAGAAGTTACAAAAGAAAAGGAATGTGCACAACCTCAGCGACAACTTTTCCTCTCAGCCAAAGGAATGAATGCTGAGACCATACCATCAAGGAAAGCAAGTGACAGGAAGTGGGAAAAGATAGGTCGGACAAGATTCGTTCTATGCCAACAGAATTGCAAAGGGATGCTGTGCTTCCAAGCATATAGAAAGATGACCCTGAAAGACAAATGTAACACTGCTTAGGCTGAATGTTTTACACAGATGAAAACATGCAGAAAAAAAGGCCAGATTGCTTGTTGATTTGGCATGTATCAACAGATACATGACTACATCAGATTCTACTCTGAGTGTTATAAAAGAAAGGCAGCTGGAGATGCCTTACTCCCTTCCCAGAAAACAGACACCTTTTTCTCAGCCCTGGACACAACAAAGTCACACTGGGTATGTGTAACTTCTGTGGCTTCAACACCCAGGAACGTTTCCCCGAAGACACACAGAAACCCAACAGGTTGCAACAGCCTTGGTTCAATTATTTTCTCTGATCAGAGTATCAGGAAAGTTACTACCTAACCAAGGGGACAAACTTTATGTCTAAGGTCATAAAAGAACAGTATTGAGTACTAGGTATAAAAAGTATTAAAGCCAATGCCACCTCCTCCTCAAACAGATGGCCTTTCAGAAAGATTTAATCAGACACTGAAATGCATGCTGCGAATACTCATTACTAGCACAGGATCAGGCTGGGACAAGTGGCCAGCACTGACGTTATTGCCTACAGGGAATTACCACAGGCATAAACAGGATTTTCAATGTTTGAACCTCTCTCTGGATAGCAAGCACAGGGTCCCCTTGTCATCATACAGGAGGGTAAACCAAAAAATTCACAATGGGGTGGGCCAGATCTACACTGCAGAGGAGAAGCAAAAGACCAAAGCCCTTATAAGAAACAACCACCATTTTTTTTCAGCTTCATTATCCTCTGTCTCTGCCTGTGCTGGTCAAGCCACCACAAAACTCAGTGACATAAACCAGTGTTTTCTGGATGCCACCTTCAAATAACGGTGAGTTTGTCTTATTTTTATGGACACAGAAAAAAGAGGTGTGACCACTCCCTTCCCTAAGAAGTAAAACTGCATATAGCCACAACTACCAGCACCTAGAAGGAGGAAAAAAAACAAACCAAAAAACCCCAAACAAACAAACAACAACAAAAAAAACCACAGAGGAGGAAAATAGGACTTTTGATCTTTTTTTGAAAAAGAAAACTTTGCCTTTCAATTCTTTCATCCTCCAGTTTTTCAGAGAAATTTTACTGCAAACATTACTTGAAAGCATCCTTAAGCTATCTTTTGGCTTGCATTTTTGTTAAACAGTATATGGAAGAATTGGGCAGTTAAAATAAATACAATTTTTAGAAGTCACTAAAGCCCTTGACATTACCAACAACTGAGCACGTGGGTTAATTTCCATCTAGATGAGAAAGCCTTTTTTCAACACTAAAGAACCCACCCTTCTCAATTAAAAGATGTTTCTTATATGCTGTAGATTAGCAAAGCCAAATGTCCATCTTCACGTCCTGTACTGGTTGGTGAAAACAGGAGGAAAATGCAGGCAAAACTTAATGACAGAAGTCCTTCCTCCTCTAACTCCAAAGGCATCCTGTTGACTTAGTGACTTCCTGTGGATTAAAGCTGCTACAGGGAGCATCTGAACCTCCTCTGTTCTGCCCAGAAAGGCCCAAAGTTATGATTTCTTTGAAGGTCCTCTGGAGGACCTCCACCACACATCTCTTAGAAAGTGGAGCTAGCTTTTCCTGGCACTATCTGCAAGATTATCATCAGAAAATCTGAAAATGCAAAAACTTAACCAGACTAATCTGAATGAACACCCTGGAGTTTCAATTTCATTTCTGTCCTTTGGTACAAGTCTGTGTTCTTGCAAACTGCAGCATGATCATCCCCCTGTACTTGGCACCGGTGAGGCTGCACCTTGAATCCTGTGTTAGGCTCTGGGCCCCTCACCATGAGAAAGACACTGAGGTGCTGGAGCAAGTCCAGAGAAGGGCAACAGAGATGGTGAAAGGTCTGCAGCACAAATCTTGTGAGGAGTGGCTGAGGGAGCTGAGGGTGTTGATCCTGGAGAAAAGGAGGCTCAGGGGTGACCTTATTGCCCTCAGTAACTACCTAAAAGGTAGCTGGGGCTAGGTAGGAGTTGGTCTCTTCTCCAAAGTAACAAGAGCCAGGACAAGAGGAAATGGCTTCAAGTTGTGCCAAGGGAGGTTTTGACTGGATATTAGAAAATAATTCTTTCCCAAAAGGGTAGTCATTCATTGAAACAGGCTGCCCAGGGACGGGTTCAGTCACCAACCCTGGAGGTATGTGTTATAGTTTTAAAACTCAGAATTCCTTCCAAAAGCTTGGTATGTAAAAGCCATGTAGGTGTAGAACCCAGTTGGTGGACATAGTTTAGTGGTGGACCTGACAGTGCTAGGTTAATGGCTGGACTTTAATGATCTTAATGGTCTTTTCCAATCTAAGTGATTCTGTGATCCTGTGTAAGCAGTGCTTCAAGAAGTCAATGAGATGGCTCATGTGCATGATGGCACTTTGAACCCCAGATTGTAGCTGAAGTGGGACGTGAGAAATATGAGATAGGGACACCACTCCTGTTACGTCCTGAAGAAGAAATGAACATGCACTGCAGTGCTGGAGAAAGACTAAAAGGGAGTGGGGAAAGATGGAGACACCAGAGAGAGTCCCAGATGCCAAGATTATACTGTTAGAGTTGCTGCATAGTTTACTAAAGTGGGGCAGATAATATATACATGATACCATCTGCCTATTCCTTGTCTAGAATCTATAAAGTACTCAGGGACATAACCAAGGAGACAGTAAAAATGGTGTGTTAGAGCAAAGGGTGAGCAATAGCAAGCAGACCTGGTATGTGCTTACTGGCAGCAGGTAACCAAGCAGATATTTGCTGACTTGTGACCATAGTGCTCATAAAGTGCTGGGCTCACAGGTGTGCTGGGTTGCAGAAGTGGGACAGATGCAGCAGTAATGCAAAACTCTTCCTGTGCTCCCTATCAACACGCCTCAGGGAGGCGAGAAAGTCACTGCTCTCGTTACTTATTCTGTCCTTGATCTCTTTTGAGCAGAGAGACTGCAGAACTACATTTCATGATGAAAGCACCTCAGCCAGACACTTCAGCCCAGGCCTAAAATCCAAAGACCACATTTGGTAAGCCTGCAATTCATTCCTGGAAGGATAACAACAGACTAATGGACAAATTACAATTGGTGCCCAAAAGTAATAGGGATTTCAAGTTCATCTCCATTCAAGGTTTTGTGGCTTTGCTATGTTTAAAGACCCACTTCAGGAATCCTGAAAAAGTCAGAAAATTAATTACACCTTTAAGAAAAATAAATAAATAAAATATATACATTGTAATAAAAGTACTTTTCTTCAAATATGTGAAGGAAAGAACACAATTTAAATAGCAAGCAAATGGCTTGATTTTTTTGAAAAAGGTGAATAACTAAAATGCCTTTTAACAAAATGCTACATTTTCCCCCCTCAGAATCACTGTATGCTGCCCAAGCACAGACACCAAATTTAATGTGCAAAAGGTTTTTAACGTATTCTAGAGGAACGATACTCTTCTGTTTAAAGCAGCAGAAATACAGGTTGGAGAATTGTGTTCAAACTATGTATTTAGCCCAAATTTCCTCTATATCCTTAAGACACACATTTACCTTTCTGGAAGTCCACTCCACATTTCCTCCTGACAAAGGCGGTGAATAATGAGATGATCAACCATGAGAACCACCCACCAGAACAGAGTCGCAGCGACCCTCCTACAGACTTAAAAAAACAAAAGGACCAGACGATCCTTTGTTTTACTGGCTTTATTAATCAATAAAAATGGATTATTTAATATTGCCCTATAATGTGTATCCTTAAATGGACACCATCTCCTTCCAAATATAAACAAGTTTGTTTGGTTTTCTACAAAGGCAAGAATACTGCACACTATTAGAAGGTGTCTAATCCTCCCATCTGCTGTCTCTGTAGAAAAATATTTACTTTTTAACATCTGTACTGCATTTACACAGTTCAAACACACACATAGCCCCTGGAATGTACATAGCATTTAGCAAATTTTTAACTAAGTTTTCTTTGTAATTGTATAGTTTTCCCTTGACAAGAAGAGGATCAGACTTTTTCAGGAGGATTACCTCTGCTCAACTCATTTCAAGCAGCTCTTGAATAAAATAGTTCATTAGTTCATGAAAAGGAAAAACTCCAGGGAACTGCTGGGGAAGGAAGAGAAAAGAACAGTGTCACAGTAATTAGGTTTTCAGATTGTGCCTTATCCTTCAGAATGCAGGTACACACACACATGTCCCTGTTCCCCTTAGGGGAGCTCATTGCATGTTTTTCCCTGGGAATCAGTGCTCCAGAGATTAAAGTTCTAACCAGGCCATCATCTCTCAGAAAGATATTAAAAGATACCTCTTCCTCATAGCACATTTCTATTGCTAGTCCATAGTGCGAGAACAGTCCCATCTCCTTTGCAAGTATTTAAAATATGTTAGTTTCTGAGTTCATCAAAATTCAGTTTCCTGAGCTGGCTGAAGCCAGAAAACCAAAGGATCTCCACTCACCAGGAACCACTTTTGCCTGCCCATGTGCACAGGCAGCCTTGGAACAGCAGAGTCACTGACTGTATCTACCAGGGATCAGGGAAAAGATTGGCCAGAAATGAGGATGGCAAGTGGAGAAAACTGAAGGGGCTTGCAATTGTTCACTGGCATTTGCTGACCAGAGGACAGCCTCTTTTGATCTGTACCTGGCACAACGGAACAACAGAGCATCCCAGGGCCATAACAACTCACGGGAGGCCAGATCATCACCAGGATTGACAACACTACAGTTTTTGTGGCTTTACACCATGTGGCTCAATAGGAAATATAGTTCACAGCAGCACAGCCTTCACACTATTCTCCTGTCATTCCTTCTGTCTGTTTTGCATTTGCATTAAAACTATTTGGGTAGTCTGTAGGTCTCCAACCAGACTGACTAAACTGCTAACCAAGATGCCAATGAAAACAGTTCTGGTGATACTTCCCTGTGCTTTGTCACCCTCTCATTTCAAATTGGCTTGAGACCACCAAGAAGGAGCTGATGATCATCAGAAATATCACTGGATCACTACTGACTTGGCAATGATCTATGACCTTGAATTATGCATTCACAGTAGACAGTATGACTGGATAAATCAGGAGATGTCAGAAGAATGTGTTGAAGTCTCTATGAACTCTCCAATTCTTCTTGTTAAAGGAGACATATTTTGAAAATTGGATTTTCCCACAGATATGTCGTGACTTTCCAAAAATAATGTTTTGCAATATGCTTCAGTTTTTACATTCCAATTGCTATTGCTGTGGATTACAAATGAAACTCTGGACTTTCATCTGCTGACAGGGGGCTTAGTTTCAATTCATAGTTTTAGAAAAAAGTCTCAATTTTGATCACTGTGAAAGACTCCATTTAGATATAATCATTTAAAAGAAACTAGTAGGTTAAGAACTGAGCTACAACATAATATAAAAACAACTCTTACATGAATAACGATTTGCATATCAGATTATTAAATGAAAATCTATCAAAGATCATTTATTGAAGCAAACAAACAATCTATCTGCCCTGTTTCTGGAAACATTTTGCCTCAGGGAAAAATTTAAACCTGGGCAGATAATCAGAATAAGGTATTTGAACACTTAAATCCTGCTGGAGCCTTCAAAGTAGGTGTTAAGTGGTGCATTAAATTTGTGCTTTTTCTTCTGAGCAGGGTAAATTTGCTCTTCTGTAAATAGTGGGAAAAGCCTTTTACAATAATTTGAATCCATGAATAAATGCAATATATTAAAATTTCTAAAGTACAACCACTAAATGTTTTTGTACATAAGCCAAATGAGTTAAATATCCAGAACTAAAATTGAGTGACCACAGAAAGATAATATATAATTAAAATGACATCTGCACCACTAACCGACAGGATGAGAGAAAGTGACATCACAGATCTCTTATAAGCTGCAAGCATATTATTAGGTCTAAACCTGGCTGTAAAATTACTATCTACCCATGGGATTATCTTTAGGCATTCAGAAGCATTGTTTCATTTACTGATAGAACAGGGATGATAACAGGCTGACTTTGCATGCCACGTTGTTTTTTGGCCTTTCTTTATTCTTTGTTCACATTAGCTGCAGATGAGAGGAAGAAAAGCTTCAGCTGAATTACTGTCGTGGAGCTTTCCATTGTTTTACAGTTTGTTCCAAAGGCTTTTTTTAATTCTCCCCAGCACCCTCTGCCTCAAGAAAAGAACCCAAAAGCATTTTTAATGGTGTTAAAATCAATGAGGAATAAAAGATGCACACAATGCAACATCTAGGAATACGGCAACATAAGAAATACCCATTGGTTTAATGCACCTCAGGGAGACCATAAGACTTCGCTTACACCTCTCAGTATTAGTACAAAGAACCAGTAGTTACCATTTATACCTCGGCCTTATTATAATTCAGTGCCAAAATTCTGAGTGGCTTCAGGGGGTACATTTCATCATTTGAGACCTAGGACATAGGAAATAATTTTCCTTCACATGCAGGACTATTTGGGATACCTAATCTCTACAGATTTATTTTCTGGATTAAATTTAAAAAACCTGCATTTTGATCTGTTTCACATACCATTTTTACATCCCTGGCAAATTATTATAAAAGTTGCCTACACTTGTAACAAGACTGGTGTGCCACCAACCTAAACCAGTCAAAATTATAAGAGCATGTAAGAAGACAGGCAGTGAAAAGGAAAGAAAGAGGAAGCTCCAAACTTTCTAGTCACTTTTGAAAGCTGCAATAATGATCCTGAACTGCAAAGGGGATTTAATTTGCCCTCAGAAATCTGGTCCTAAGTGTCTAACTCCCAGCATTTGAAGTAGTTCCCATATGCAAATTTTGCAAACAAGGAAAAGCCCAGAATCAGAAAGGTCCATAGACTTGTGCATACATTGCTAAGGCAAACATGGACTTTGTACTTTCCTCCGCACTGCCCTGATACAGGGCAGCTATTGCCATGTGTTATCTCTTACGGTATCTCCCTATATCCCTTCGAATATAACCTTAAACCTCTGCTCCATCAACCAGTGAAACACCTGCAAACAGGCTTCATACACAGAGATTTCTGTCTCCTGCTCTTGTCACAGAATCACAGAACATGCTGAGTTGGAAGGGATGAACAAGGGTCCAACTCCTGGCCATGCACAGGACTATCCCTAGGAGTCACACACTGTGCCTGAGAGTATCATCCAAACGCTTCTTGAGCTCTGTCAGGCTTGGTGCTGTGATCGCTTCCCTGGGGACCCTGTTCCAGCGCCCAACCACCCTCTGGGGGAAGAATCTTTTCCTGATATCCAACCTAAACCTCCCGTGACACAACTTCAGGCCATTCCCTCGGGTCCTGTCACTGCTCACAACAGAGAAGAGATCAGTGTCTGCCCCTGTTCTTCCCCTCACGAGAAAGTTGCAACTGCAATGAGGTCTCCCCTCAGTCTCCTCTTCTCCAGGCTCAACACACCAAGTGCCCTCAGCCACTCCTCATACAGCTTTCCCCTCAAGGCCCTTCACCATCTTCATTGCCCTCCTTTGGACATTCTCTAATGGCTTAAATTCTACTTTTTTATATATTTTGGTACCCAAAACTGACCACAATATTCAAGGTGAGGCCGCCCCAGTGCAGAGCAGAGCAGGACAATCCTCTCCCTCACCCGGCTGGCGATGCTGTGCCTGATGCCCGCCAGGACAGGGTTGGCCCTCCTGGCTGCCAGGGCGCTGCTGACTCATATTCAACTTGCCATCAATGAGGACCCCCAGGTCTCTTTCCACGGTGCTGCTTTCCAACATCTCATTCCCCAGTCTGTGTGAACATCTGATATTGCCCCATCCCAGGTGCAAAATCAGGCACTTTCCCTTGTTGAACTTCCTGTGGTTGGTGATTGCCCAGTCCTCTAATTTGCTGAGGTCTCTCTCCAGGGCCTCCCTGCCTTAGAGGGAGTCAACAACTCATTCCAGTTTTGTGTCATCTGCAAACTTACTTGGTATCCTTTCCAGTCCTGCATCCAAGATATTTATGAAGATATTGGAGAGCACAGGGCCCAAGATGGAGCCCAGTGGGATCCCATTAGTGACAGGTTGCCAGTCTGATGTCACCTCATTCACTATTACCCTCTGGGCTCAACCCATTGTCACAGATTTTACTTTTCTTTGTGTTTTTGCTTGTTTAAGGGAGTGACAGTCTCTAGCACAGTGAAGGATTTAGGCTATGGCAAATGCTCTCAATACTACTGCCACAGAAATACCTTGCATTTTATTAATAATAGGTAATACAGTAAGTACTTTTAATCCCCATTGGATTGTTACATTGTCCCTTTTATCCTTTGATAATTAGTCCACAGAATTGACTTTTCATGCAGACCCCTTTGGCATGAATCTTAGATCCAAAACTCCCTATACATACACCCACATCAGTATGCCATTAAAAGTTCACACTGGACCTGTGCACTAGAAATTACGTATCTGCAAGCAGCTTAGATACAACATTCCTGTTAGAAAATACTCCTCCAGCACTCAGCCTGGGCCAGGAACCATGTTTATGAATCATGAGTTGTTTGTGGCCAGTCAGTGGTGATTACCATCTTTTGGATGTAAAGAAGGCAAAGACTTAAAGGCTAGGGAGAACAAAGATTGATAAAGGTGAGCTGGAGGAACAACCAGCAGCATGTCGTAACAAAGTGCAACAAACATAGAAGTGAGACTTCACTGCAGAAAAAGTCAAAGAGCAGAACATGCAACACAGCAAAGAGCAGCAATACTTTTGAATATCAATTTTATTTTTAAATGTCTCCTTAAGGTACTGTAGGGTAAACTAAAATTCATTTTATTGTCAAAGGTGACAGCTGAAGCCAAGTTGTGATAAAAAGTTGGGAGGATCCAGTCTCACCTGTGCTGTTACCCCATCAGCATTGGTCTTCACCTCAAAGCGGTAAAAAACTTCTCTTATACTTCAATATTAACAGCTTCTTTAATATGTATGTTGTAGTGTGTTTCATCTCAATTGTTATGCAAAAATTTGTCTCAGCTACATGAAAAATGAAATTCTCACTGATATTCTTTCTTTCTCACTACACATCCATAATTAATCAGTTAACTTATTTTTAGGGATACTGTGTGCAATCTGCAGTAAATAATGGTCTAAAAGGACAAGCCGACCTGAAGAATTTTGGTATCATAGAATTGAAGCACAGGCCTATATTCCAAAGGCTTCATATACTAAAAATAGAGAAGCTTTCACAAAAATGCATATACCTTCAAATATTTCATCAAACAGCAGTGATTAAAAAACAAACAATAAAACCCCTCAGACTGCCTTATGATCAAACAAAAGAGGTAACAAATTATTTGCTAATAATGCATACCCATTTATTTGCATAATTCAGGTGGTATTTGTTACTTTTCTATTTAGCCATCTCTATATCAACTGAGTGCTCTAACCAGACATTCAGGTTCTTTCCCTGTTCCAAAACAGTAGTAACTGTCACAGGACTAGATAAAACCTGCCTCAACCCCTAGGTGAGGACTGGGTTGAAACACTCAGTGTGGGCTTCTTTTTCTCTGGTCCTTAAAGAAAAGTAGTGTAGACATGACACCTGACTTGAACATGAGAAGAAATTCTACAGGGTCAATCCTTCCTTTTGGGTCTAGAAACTGGGATAAAAAGTCATCCCAGGTGCGACATTTTCTGCGGCCTTACTTGAACAGAAATACTAAGAGAAGCAATCCTGTAGTGTGTTAACCATTCTGCATCAACACCAAGCCTGCCTGATGGTACACAAAGCTAAAAGTTAATAAAATCATCACTAAAATACTTCAACTGTTCAAACAGATTGAGTTTGCTTTTTAAACTGAGGCTTATACCACTTCCAGTTTTTCCTCAAAGCATTTGCTTACCCATTCATTTATCACAGAAATAGCCTTACCTCAGCTGCGTCTTGCTGGTGTCTGTAGGCAATTGCATTTTTTATGGTTTGGATAAAAAAGCCATTCAGTTCCTTTTGTTTCTTGTTTGGAAAAACGCGTAGCAATGGGATCATTATGAATGGGAAAGAAACTGCAAGAGATTTTAAAGAAGAAAACACAGAATCAGGCTGTGAAGGCATATAATAGTCTTCCCCCAACTCTCTGCTCCTTCCTTTAATATTTTAAAACTCATCAAGTGGGATGTGTTCCTTTGTGAAATCTGTTTTTCCCTCTTTTCCTCTCCCTATTTTTTCCACCCCCATAGGCTGCTAAAGAATTTCCTCTTAGAAATACCATGCTGGCCAGGATTCCCCTGCCAGACAGATGCCTTCCAAGCTTGCTTCTGCAATGCTTCAGGATTTTGGTTCAGCTTTTTGATGCCACAGAGCCATCGCAACAAAGGGAAGCATTATTTCTCCTGCCTATCCAAACAATTACACAGAGAAGGCGGGGGTTCTGGAACCAGCCTAGCAGCTTATGGCACCAACCTGTGAAATTGTGTAGTGCTCATTCTCATTTACAGATTCCCAGTATTAGGAAGCCTACAAGAAGGATGGGGACAAACTCTTCACCAAGGTCTCTTGCAATAGGACAAGGGCTACTAGTTTTAAACTAAGAGGGACAATTTAGGTTAGCTATAAGGAAGATGTTTTTTACAATGAAGGATGCAAAACACTGGAACAGATTGCCCAGAGAGGTGGTGGATGCCTCATCCCTGAAAACATTCAAGGTCAGGATGGACAGGGCTCTGAGCACCCTGATCTAGTTGAAGACATACCTGCTTATTGCAGGTGGTTGGACTAAATGACTTTTAAAGGTATCTTCTAAGCCAAATTATTCTATGATTCTGTTTTATTTCTCTAAACAGGCCAAAGATCCTGGAAGTGAGATGTTATCACAAGGATGGTCTCCAGTCCATGGCTTTCACAGTCAGGAACTAGATATCTGAGTGAAGCTTTGCATCCTAATAAACCCCTCATTAACCTATGAATAACTTAAGACTAACAAATCAGTCATTGGAAAAATCCTGTCCTGGCAACTGGGCAATACAGTGAGGAAATTCAGACCATATAATGAAACAGCAGAAAGAGATGAACCATGGAATCCAACCTCAAACTCTACAAAAAATTCTTTAATGAAGGACATGGCCTTAGACATATAGGGGCACATTTCTGTCCCTTAAGATATTGGTCCAAAATCACTCTTCACAATCAGATTAAACATTAACCCCAGAACAATTCGGACACACAACTCCAGAAGGAAACAGTTCATGTGCTGTGAGTACAGGTGCAATTTGTAATGCTGGCAGGATCAGATGGGCACAGGAAACTTTGCCACTGTGCCATCTGACACTAATCAGAGCAAGTCTAGCTAGCACGATGATAAAACCTCAATAGCATTGATTATGCTGTGGCTTCCTCAGCTGAGATTCTTACTGCCCTTGAATTAACAAGACTATCATCACCCTGAAGACTTAACTTTCATGCCCTAGAACAAAAAGGCTTTATACCCCACTCCTGCATTGCCTATCTATTCATCTGAAAATAAATGCATTCTCTTCATGACACCTGATAGCTTTATCCTTCATAGCCATCAGCCAGGCTGAAAAAAATACTGAAAAAAATAATGGGGAGGACTTACACTATCTGCTCATGCTCCTCCAACTCTTTTCTTTAGTGGGTTGTTAATGTTGTTAATAGCTGGAATTTCAATCTCTTCCAAGCAAACTAAGTGCACAAAAACTTTACACTTAGGTTCTGAAGGGCAGTTACTCTGTTTTAATGAGAAGTCTACAAATATAATAGAAACAGCAGGATCCCAGAAACTTTCCTCTCAGGTGAACCTGGAGCTTTGCATTCCCAGATTCTCAATTTCTGGAGCAAGTTTCATTAATGGTGACAAGAGCTGCAGAACATATGGTGAAAATCTCGAGAGTATATTTGGCCTGTAGGTTGCATTCTGAACACCTCTAAAATAAAGTCAGCTATAAATCTTCCTGCTCTGGCTTCAGTATGTTTTGCAATTTGAAAATTACTTTTAGGACATTACCATAAGGAAGTAGAAAATGTAAACCATACTCACGGGTTAGAATGAGGAGAGGCTTAAACAGAGACATTTCAAAGAATGTTCTACAATTCTTAACAAAGGGGTCATCAGGATTCTTCTGGGAATCCACCTCAGTACCAAAAGCTACACTACCAACAACATCCAAGGTAAAGCAGTTGTAACACCTGCATTAAATTGAAGAATGATAAATCATTACCTACAAATCACATATCGTTTCTACAAATATCACATAGCATTAAATTTTGCCACTGAGTTTCTTTTTGCTTTCAGATTTGAGCTTTGCCAACAAGAGACGTTTCCATCATTCTGACAAATGCTGATGCTTAATAATGATCACCTTCTATCCACCTATAAAGTGAACATATTTTCATTTAGCTCAATAATCCCATTGAAAATTTGTTAGAAAGAAAATTTAATTTGTTATTACCTAGAAATGAAAGGCAATACATCAGAGATTCATAAGCATTTTCTTAGTATGCATCATAATAAAAGAGATCACTCCTTTCTCATTTTAAACTGAAAAAAACACCATCTATTACGAGTCCAGTCTAAACTCTCAGAGGCAAGAGGTGCTTATGTAAAATT
Organism: Anabacerthia variegaticeps; assembly: GCA_035583185.1. Lineage (NCBI taxonomy): Eukaryota > Metazoa > Chordata > Aves > Passeriformes > Furnariidae > Anabacerthia > Anabacerthia variegaticeps. The sequence goes on along the minus strand of JAWWEW010000041.1, from coordinate 62,823,502 downwards.
AAGGTGCTTAAGGATTTCCTTCTTCTTCTTCTTGATACCTCCTTTGTTATGTAAACCCATGGACAAAACCAAGAGGAACCGACACTATGTGAAACATGTTTCTCTGCAGAGGAGCAGCCAGTGCTTTGAGAATTACAAAAGATCTGTAAACCATGATCTAGAAACTTCAGAACTCACTGAATCCCTCCCTCCACAGCTGACCATCTATCCAGCTGTCATCTTTACTTTTCTGCTGGGCTTTAACAGCTCTATTTAGATCTGAGGTAAGTGGACTGTGAAAGTAAAATACGCCTGAAATTTGATTCTTCTCATCTCTGATCAAGTCTACAATGACTATTCTTATATGATCCCTTATGAAAGGCTAATATCAATCTCTGGTGTTTTAACCTGAGTGAGCATGTATGAAGAGAAGGTCAAGAGTCAGGCCCATTATACCCTGTGTACATGCAGAGCAGTGTTTCTAAACTATGATCTTTGGGTGCAGTCATTCTGATGACACCAGATCAGATTTGAAAGATTACAACTATACTGCAAAGCTAAGTAACCTCTGTGGGTCTCCAACCCTTACAAACACACACACGGAGGGGGGGAAAAAAAAAAAAAAGAAAGCATTATTAGCAGCTGAAATGTTAAAAGAGAGGCCATTGATATAAAACAACAACTTCAGAGGCACTCAATCATCTATCTCCCCAAGGCACTGAAGAAAACTTTAAAACTAAATTTTGACTTGTTGCCAAGACACAAAATGGCTAAAGACAACTAATGTACAGGATCACAGAAGATTACAGGTAGGGTATTTACACCCAAAAAACAGCTCCCAAGGCAATTCTATGAAACTGTAGGGGAATGATAATGACATTTATGAATGTCAAACCTGCTGAAATGGTAGTATGGTAAAACAACTGGAAGATCATTTTCTGAGATGGTCAACATCATTCACTTATCCTTTCAAAAGTTCTTTTCCAAAGTGTCTCTTGAGAGGTGAAACCCTATAATAGATCAATAGCTAAAAGATCAGGCAAAGACAAAAGACAAATGGAAAAAAGAGAAAAGACTGGAAGGACTCAAAAGGTCAGTCCTCATCAGAGCATTAAGCTAGTGTAATGTGTCTTGAGGTTTCTAGCATCTCTTCAGGTGTTTAATAAAGAGATCTCTGTGCACACACATATGCTTGCATGTGCACATATACATGTACCTGAAAAGAGATTAATGAACTGTAGCTAAATACCCATTTCTTCAGATGCAACAGTATTATTTGTGCTGCTTTAGTTTGAGGAAAATCATGAAGAACTTCAGAGGGTGCTGACCAACCCAGCAAATGAAGTGTATGCAAAAATAGTGCCTATTAGAAAGAATGCATTTGAACGACTCATATGCTGCACAGGGTCCTACAGGAAATGCATCTGCTCAGAGAAGTCAGCATTGTGAACAGTTCAGTGAAGACCTCTGATGAAAGATCAACAAAAAAGATAATAGGATATTAAATGCATAACAAATGAGAGAAGGCACAATATGGAAAATATTAAAATGTCATTTTATAAACCAGTGGTGCATTCTCATCTGGAGTACTGATGCCATTGTTTCACAAAAGGCTAGTGTGCCATGAGAGGGGGCTATGAAGAACGTCGTAAGAATGATTAAATTCTCAAAATCCTCATATAAAATAAAGCAATATGGTGATGGACTAGAAATATTTGATACCAGATCAATTTTTATATTTGTACATTATCAGCAGACTGTAGAGAACAGACTGGACAGGGATTGATGCAGCCTTCCCTTCTGCTTCCAGCTGTTAAAACTTCATTAAACAACAGCTAGAAATACATTAGATGCTTTACCAAAATTGCTTTTCAAGTATGCAATGGCTACCCCCAGGAAGAAAAGGCATTTATCAGACATATTCTCTATTAAACTATGATCTCCACTTTTAAAAGTGAGGGAGAAAAAAAAAATCTTTTATATAGTAAGTGCATGTTTAGAATAACTGCTGTTACTTTTTTTTTCTTTTTTAAATCTGCTACTAATTTCTGGCATGTTGGACATACCTCTGGATATCAAAAGCTTTGCCAGAATTCGCGTAGACTTTCAAGTTACACAGCAGGACGTCACAGGCCTTGTTTATTAGTGGTATCATCTAAAAAGAAACACATTAAATTGTGAAAAACATCAAAATGTTAAGGAAAAAGAAAACAGCAAAAACAATTATTTAAAATTGGAGCTCTCAGGTTCCTCTGCAGGCGTGGTTAAGCATTTATGCACAGGTAAGTTGAAAGGTTGGCACTGTCTGCTAAAAATAAACCTACACATTAAAGGGATCTCCTTCTCTACCTCTGGGCCTAAATGCAAGAGTTTCTGTCACTTACCTGACCTATGGGTTTTGCCCACCTGTGGCTACATAAGCAGAAAGCTATCAAGCAAAAATATCGCCCTCTCTTTTCAATCATTCCCTATTCCAACTAATGATTTATCATTATCTGTAGTTAGAGTAGATTACATTTAGGTTACATATGCTCCAGGGCAGAAAAAAAATAATATTTTACAAAGTTTCAAAGTCCTATAAAGGTATTGGCATCAGAGGCCCAGAACTTCCCTCCTGTTCTTGGTTTGAGGGATTTAACATGTACATTAGAAAGCCACTCTGTGTACCACTACAGGCAAATTGCTATTGCTACCCGAGGAAAGGATTTTCTGTAGTGGTGATGCCATTAAATGAGCATTCACATGAATTTATTCAACTAGTCGTTCTTTCCAGTCACTGACACGTGATGGTCAGATAGACTTACCCATAGCCTGGCTGCAGCTATCAGTGCAGCAGTCTCCTCTCTGAGGCTTCAGGGAAAGCATAACATTGGCAGCCATGAAGACCTCATTAAAGTCTCCCTTTCTTTAACTTTTTATGTATGAAAGGCAACAGACACTTCCTTGATTACACCAACTAGGGGGGCAGAGGAAGGGTATAGCAACAATCCAGCTGTGAACCTAAAGGAACTATGTCCTATGGCTCTTTCCCATACAGACAGCCAAGACATTCTTACAGCCTACAATTTAATACCACAGTCTTGCCTCAATAATTATGCCAAGCACCAGCAACATACACACAGAAACCCGCCTTTCCTTCCTGAACAACCTCCTTCAGCATACGGATGTCAACAAACATGAGAACAGACTTGCCCTACTCCTCTGACATTCTTGTTACCAAAAAAGACTTACTGCAGCCTTGCCACACACTCTGAGAGCTGTGCAGCCTGCCCAGCCAAGTCCATTTTGCTTGGCACTTCTACCTCTGTGAAACTGGCATAACACTTTGTGCACAGGCACACTGCCATCCTAACACATGGGCAAGACTATACACAGTCAAAAGGCCAACGCGGGAGCATCCAATATGTTTTCCAAAGGCAGAAGTCTGAGTTAAGAATGTGTGTAGCTGCTCTCGAGGTCCCATGACTATACTGGAGAAATTTCATTTCAAAGCCGGGTTTATTTGGGCTTTCCCACAGTCTCACAAGACAATTCTGATGGCAGATTAGTATTTGGTAAAAGTACCTGTTATGTGTTTGGGAGGAGCACACCATGTTATGTGGTAGTTTTCCTTCCCTTTTGGCTTTCCAAAGAAAGTCCCCTGCAGTGAGCTTCTTCTCGACTGGTTCAACAAAATGAACACAGTTCTGTTCAACAGATTGAACCAAGGTGAACTACTTTTATAATCTCTGGGTCCAGCCCCTCCAGTGAACTGAACCAGTCAAGGAGAACAAAATGAAAATCCGTATTTTAACAGGTATGATCTTTCCTAAACAGATGGTGATCATTTCAGATGTTCCTTTTATGGCCTTATTTTCTCTTTTATTCTTCATCACATCACCAGATCTGCAACCACCCAGATGGTTGCTATTGCTTTTCAACAGCTGGCAGAGATGTCAGGGGCACGTCTGGCCAGGGCATCTTGCAACACCTCTGCACTTTCCACATTCCATCAACCTTTCAAAATACTGTTGCAATTCATTTCTAGCCATAAGGTATTTTTATTAGTAAATCTAACCAGGGAGGGAGGCACATGGATTTGATTTATTGTTAGCATGATAGGACAGTCATGTCAATGAGACAATTATTGGTATATGAAAGCTACAGGGGATGTCTACTCAGGAATCCAGGTTGCATTTGGGCTTTTATTCCCCTGGGAGACATAAATTAGTCAACAACTGTGAACTACAAAGACGACAGACTGAAACATTCTCAAGTCCCTTAACACCTCAAACTCTTTGTCCAGTTGTCAAGAAAAATAAAGTAGTTATTGGGGAGGTGGGAGGTGAAACATACCAAACATTGAAAACCAGCACAGAAACCGACACCTTGATCTACGCTGCTTTGGTATCAGTGACTTCCTACACAGTCTCATTTGCCAATCAGAACATAAAACCTGCATAACCTGCCTGAGATTCAGTTCTTGGTGGATAAACAAACCCCAGCTGCTTTGTGTTCAGATTGGCTGAGAGTAACAAGATGAAGAAAAATCTAAACAATATGGTCCCTGTAAATATTTGATCTGCCAGTTTTCTAATAGCAAGAGTAGCCCAGAGCCCATATTTCTTTCTTTTTGCCAAAGAAGAGCATTCAGGGTTAGGGTTCTCGTGATGCCAGGGGCTTTTGCTGTATAAATCCTGCCTAATATGCTATTTGGCACATAACTACAATTAGCTTCTGATTCTGTGTACGCACAGTGCATGTGGACGTTTGCACTGTTCAAAGGCATCAGAGTCACATTCCTCTAGCTAGATGGTCCTCAGTATTCATTAGTATTATTATTCCCCTTATTATTAGCACTCAAAATAAAAAGTAGAAGGATAGATCACATTCACTGTAGACAGGGACACTGGAGACTTTTCTGTTCACATACAGCACGCAGAATTCACATTGAGCCTCTTGTCCCACAAATGTCATGAAATATAAAGGAAGGAGAAGGAAAAAGAATGCATCCCTAACACAAGAACTGCTTCTGCTTCTGATTTCAAGTCCCTGAATAAAACCAGGAAAAGAGTGTTAGAAAAACATTTTGTGAGAGGATCTGTTTCAATCATCTGCTATTCCTGGCCACGACTTACCAAAATGAGCAACTCAAGCAGACATTGATCTGTGGCTCAAGGATATGCACATTTCACATATCAGTTTTACATTAGTTATTTCATTTGCCTTAGGTGAGCACACTTGTTTTGCTGAGCAACAATTACAATTTCCAGAGACCCTTCCAAAATGCCTTTGACCAATGTGCACAAATGGACTAAAGAGCAAATCAAGGAAATCTTAATGGTTGGACTGCCAGATCTTATGTCCTAGTGGGACATGAAAGATCTACATGCCTGAGAGTGACACTAGAGGATTTTTGTGCACTCTTGTGTCATATTATCCTATGTTCTGCTTTGTGTCTCCCTTTGTTTGAAAGAAATGCCTCAACACAAACTCCACTTCACAGGCTATTTAGGACAATGCTACATTATGCTATGCTCCCTTCTCTAATTTTTGTGTTCTGCTTTGTTTTAATGGTTTGTTAATGGAGGAGAGGATTCCCAGCATACTGATACGAGATGACAAGACTACTGCAGCACCATCAGAATAAATAAAAATCAATAGGTTTTCTGCTGGTGTTGGCTGTAAAAGAGAGCAAAGCTATTTATCATGTCTGACAAGGGGTCCAGAACTGCAGGATCATCACAGGCACCACAGCAAAAAGAAGAGGAACAAAATAAGAAATCCTAAATAGGGAATCAAGATTGGTACAGTAAGATCACTAACATGTCAGCTTGCTTCAGTACATAATAGCTGAGGAGAGCATGACAGGAACACTGGGAAATTATTCTTTACTTAAGAGCCTCCAGGTATTCAACAATTCTTCAAGAATTACATATTGGATCAACTTTCAGTGATTGGTATTATTCCCATTTAAAAGATAAAAATTGTTTCATGTGCAGAGAATTTAAGTAGCTTCTGTCAGATCACCCACAGGCAGTCAATGGCAGAGCTAGAAGTGAAATTTCTTGGGTCTCCTGCCTCCTGTCTCTCATTTTTCATTCTTAGTGCTCCCATAGCGATGGCACTATGAGGTTCATTCAGGGATCTTACTGAAAAGAACTTATAAGATCTGCTACCAACTCCAGTGGCATGTCCTGTGGGATGCTACCAAATCTCTACTGGAGGATGGAGCTTATGCTATTGCTTTATGCTATGCTCACCAGTCCTATAGTACTTGTATTTAATGTTATCTGGAGACAAAACTGCCTTTACTTGGAGTGGACTGCTTTCCTGATCTTTACATGCTTGTTGGAAAAAGAAGATTAAAAAGGGAGAACACAATATATAGAAATCCATAAAAGCAACAGTGAAATAGTACCTGGCTTTTAAAGAAAAAGTGAGAAAAGAGAAAGAGAAAGCTAGAGAAGATGCCAGAAACTCTTGAACAATCTTACCAAAACAACACTCTGCCTACACAAAGCAATCACTATATTGGCTAGTTTCAGTTAATTCTCTGTAACTTTGAAAAATTCAAAATTTCTGGAATCAGCTTTACATCATGTGTGACTGGCTGTTGGAGATTTTTGCCAAACTAAGGGGAAATTCCTCAAGATCAGTGAAGTTTTCAGTGACATTACACCACTTCTGTGGATTGACAGGGGCAAAGTATGCCTCTGCCCACAGCCACAGCAGCCAGATGCCTCTGTGCACCACTGCAGGTTAAATCTTAACAACATACATTAGCTCTGTCTTGGGTCTTGTCCTCCAGCAGCCAGGCCGAAGAGGATGACTGGCTTCTCATTCTTGCTAGCCCTGAAACTGTCCTTTCTTGTGTTTCCCAAATGGAGATATCAGGAACCTACACTCCAGTATCTGGCCCTCGGTGCATCTTTTATCTGAAGTGATTGCTATGGAGAACACAAGGCGTTGTTAACATTTATTGGTCTGTCACAGGCTAATGGCTCTCAGTTCTCTCAGAGCATTGAGACCGACAAGTCTATGTCTGGAGTGGCACTAGGGGCTGCAGCACTCAAGAGGAAGAACTCAGGAGGTCTGCAGGCTCTCCAGCATCACTAGGGAGTTTGCATAGAGGAACGAAGGCCAGGCAGACATCCAGAGTGAACAGAGCAGAAGACTTTGGTGTGGGATTTTGTCAGAGCTTGGACCTCTGTGGCAAAGGAATCGATGTCTTGGGAGATGAAGTAAGAAACATGCCTAGTAGTATTTATAAATATGTATAAAATAACATATCCAGGTTCTTATGCAATAAATTAATACCAAAACTAGCTTGTGTGGAACTCCTTTGAAGCACAGAGGAAGGGTTTATTATAAACAGGATGTCTTCTACATAACTCTGAATACTCTGTAGTATGGCCAATACTGAAACATGGTATTTTTGTTTTCATGCTGCCGCAGAGGTTCTAAGAGAGTACCAAATATGGGAGAGTTAAAAAGTGAGATCATAATTAATGAGCATTGATTTCCTTTGAGAAGCGTTGGTATGGCTTCTAAATTAAGCAACAGCAAGAAAAGCAAGGACTTAAGTCACATTAACTTCAAATCCCAGGATTGTTAATGTATTTGGGTAGGAAATGAAATGCAAGGCTGAGAAGCACATCCATTCAACAGCAGTTCTTAACCTCATATGGGCTTATGGCAAGTGTCTCTCTGTCTAGGGATGGACAGACTTCTGGTGAAGGCATGGGAGAGAGGAACAAAGCTGAGCTGTTCAGAGACACCTACCCCACTGCTCTTTTTCCCACTTGCTGTAAGATGGGAGGAGAAAGTGACCATTTCCATGTCACCCTTAGCCCATGCATAGTCATACCCCCTCCAAAGAGCTTTGGAGTCAGCACGAGAGAGGAGATTATCAGGGTAAAGATGAAGATCTCGGTCTTTGCAAGCAAGGCGGTTTCCAGGCACTGGCCAGCCCTCAATTTTACCTCCTACCGCTAGTCCTTCGTTCCAGCTCTACCACCAAGGAATGCAAAGAGAGTGTCATGACTTCTCCTCCCAACCCACTTTGATGGGTCAGATCTTGCAAAGCTGTGTGTGCCCAGCCCCAAGGAGGACACCCAGGGCTCCACTTGCTTGCCCTTACCATGCTCCTCAGCCAAGCCTGCCCAGCCGGCGCCGGCAGAGGTTGCTCTCCACAAATTGAGGGGAGAGCAGCATTATCTTTTGTTAGTCCTCCAGCAATGGGCTGATGACCTGCAGTAAGGCAGATTAATTTCCACTAGGAAAATGCAAAACTCTCCTCTCCCCACCATGCCATGTGCAACTAATCGCTTGCATATTTAAACACCCTTGCCTTGCTAAAATTTCACGATGGAGTCGGTGACAGAGCAAATGTCGGGGCGCATAACCAATGGCATTGTCAGTCGTGATTAATCAGCATCTCCGCCAGGCTCGCGGCCAATTAGAATTTACCATAATAAGGAGGTGACAGCCGGCGTTGCTAAGCAACCGCTGTCTATAGAGCTGGGAGAGGCAGACACATTTAGATGTTACTGTGGATTTCGACAGCGGCATGTCAAAACAACACAAGCGTCTGCCCAGTGGAAAATTTTACAACCCAGGACTGGGCACCGGAGTGAGGCATGATTCCCTTTCAGAATAAAACACATAAAGGAAAAGGTGATTTTTATTTTTTTGTTGTTGTGGAGTTGGTTGAGATTTTTTCCTTTGAAAGAAGACTTTACTCAGTCAATCATTTATCTGCGTTTAATTAAGAGACATCGTGTCACTGGAATAGGACTTTGTTACCAGGTAATGGGTTCCCATGGCTGAACAAATGCTGATACATTTATAGGAAATTAGCAGCAGGTCAGCGCAGAGACACTTATTTTCAGTCAGAGGTATTTATCTGGCAATGACATTCTGTTCCAGTGACTTATTTTATTATATGAAAGGATTAAAGAATAAAAGGGGGAGGGGAAGGGAAGGAGATGGAGAAATGAAAATAGACTGACAGCAGCCCCTGTGTTAATGTTAGAGTTGCTGACTCTGCACATCATGAAAAGCTATGTTCCAACTGGGAGCAATAACCTTTCCTGTACTTTACCTTACTCCTAACAGGGCAGGGAAGAGGAAGGTGTAAGGGTCTTTCTAGAGTATGCTACACTTTCATGGACAAACTGACACATAGAGAGGAAGACAGAGGATCATATCCTCAGCTGAGCTATTCTGATTTTCACCAGACTGTGACCCGGACCATGCCATACGTATGCTCTACTGCATGTGCTCTTCAGGTCTAAATAAACTGGCACAAAGTAGCAGGTTTTACCTATCTTTAGTGGGCACCTACATAAAGCAGATGCCTGCATAAATCTTCTAAATCATGAAAGCAGAACTGTCTACGCCTTACCTCTTTCAGTTTGGTATCGCTGAAGGCTGGGGTCAGGAGGCTCCGCACATACTTCCATCTGTCATCACGAAGACAAAGGATGCTGTCAAGCATTGGCTTGGAAATCAAGTTCGGCTTCTAAGTCAAAAGAAAACATAATTCAGTTTTAACACAAATGCAACTATAGCTACTCAAGACTCTGGAACTTGGAAAGATTGGCCATGAATGGCATTTCACTGCTGTCCCACAACAAGAGAGCTTTGAATCAGTCTTAAACACCAAAGCTAAACACAGATGAGGGTGTAGAAAATTTCTCTTTTGCTACACTCATTTCCTCTTGGGCGTGTAAAAGCCCTGGGCCTGCCCAGTAACTCCTTGCTCAGACTGTTCCAGTTTTGATGTTCATGGTGTTCTACTGAGATTGCCTTCATTGAACCCTGGCTTCTTTCCTCCCTTCCTAAGGTGACTAGCAAGAGGACTTGTCAACACTCCCTCTCTGTGTGACATGAGTGCCAACGCACCACATGCGGGTGTTGGTGGGGGACATGATTTCTGGTGACAGCTGGTATGTCAGACTGTTACATGCATTTTAAGTATTCAGAAAATATGTCAATTAGAAAGCAAGTCCCAGTCGTTACTCTGTCTGTAAGGAACACTCACTACAAAGTTGTGGCCTGTGACTCTTACAGCTGCAGCAGCTGGTCAAATGTAGTAGCTTAAAACACTGACACAAGAAGTTCTCTACCAGGGTAACTACTACAGATCTCCAAAATTTTAATCTCTCACGCCATTTAAGAAATTCCTATCCAGAGAACAGGGAAATTCCCCAAGGAGTAAAAGGATATAGAAGATGAAAATATGTCAGAAAACAATACACTTCTGCCTGGAAGAGGCATCAGGAGATGTCCAGCTCCGCAGCAGAACCTACTACAACTTACGTTATTGTCAGAAAATGTTTCCTAAATGTTCCTGAAGGCCTTATGGAGATCAAATAACCTCATCACTTAAACTCTTCTAGTGCTGGACTACATTTACTGTAGTTGCATGATCTCTTTTGTTGGAACATACAGTCTTTAGTCTTTGTGCTGTCACAAGTACAGCTTATTCTTCCCATCTATGCAGCAGTCCATATATACAGAAGGCTATAATAACCACTAATCATATTGCTGCCATCTGCCCCACATAACACCAATGCACTCCAAAAACACTTACCAGTCATGGTATGTGGGACTACTTGTTCACTGTTGTTACTGTGCCTCTGCATAGTCTTGTTGATTTACTTCTTTCTCAAGGTACAGGCGCCATGACCTGACATGGTACTCTGGGAAGGATCTTTTTTTTTCCCCTCATACATTCTGCAAGCTATATTCCTGTCTATATTCACTCTGGAATACTACATACCACAGCAAGACAATGTACCCATTGTTGTTCCCTGCAACTCACAGATTTTTTTCTGAATAATTACTCCCTAGGAAGTTATTCCCCAGCCTTTATCATTAAAGTTAGTTACTCCCAAGAGTCACATATAGAATATGTCCTTGTTGAACTGTGACCATTCCTTTTATGACTACTTCTCAAATTTGTCAATACCACTTTGAATTTTGGTGGTTTCTTTCATAGCATCTTTCATCCTTACCAGCTTTCTACACAAATTGTTAGCCCACTTAGTGCCATCATCTAACTCGTTAACAAAAGTACATAATAGTACTTGCAAAGAAGGCACCTCTGGGCTCTTCCCTTTTCTTCCAACAGTGGACTGCCAAACACTTTTCAAGTCATGTTCAATCAGTATTTCAGGCATTGTATAGCAACAATGTCCTCGGGACAAACCGTCCTAAGACTGGTGGGTGTGGGTGGAAGGTGTATGCTTCTCTAGTTACCAGGATGTACAGAGACACTCACTTGTGCATGTCAGATCCTCTGGATGCTGCAGTGGCAGTACAGTCCCCCATGTTATCAGTAGCAACAGTATCCACATTAGTGGGAAAGACACAAACCAAAGACGCTTTGGCCTTCCCAATGCCATCTGTTGATTCCTTTCATCCTCCAACCTTTCCTTTCAGTATTGCTTTCATTACTAATGCACTAAAAATGAACTCTTACCACCTGTTAAAACCTGTATACTTTAATATAATTTTGTGCCTCGATACTTCTGATTTTATTGTCACTATATGCTATTTTTTTATCCTTCATCTTGGAAATCTGACCTACTTTCCACTCTGTAATAAACAACTTCTCTTCAGGAGCCATGAAAAGCTAGCAATTTAGCTACACTGGTCTTCTACTGCACTTCCTTAACTTTCCTTCTTATTGGAAGAGTTTGCACTTAATACTGTTTCTTTAAGGAGCTGCCAGCTCTCCTTAACACCTTTCTTTCCTTTACACTTGCCAGATTCTTACTACACTGCAAAAGCTTGTAAAATGCAGAAACCTATTTTATATTGCAAACAGGCTAATGGGATAGCTTTACATTCGCAGCAACAACACCCAGTGTAGTAAACTAATGTCACTGGGCTGACACTACAGACCACTTTTGTGCAAAGATGAGCAGTTTTCAAGTAGAAAAGTACATATCAGGATATTAAGCTGAAGGAAGAAACTGACTTAGGTACTGTCACCAGATGACTATTGAAAGACAAAACATGGGTACCTTTTTAATGTATACATAGACTATATTATTTTGTGCAATAACAAGGAAAACTTGAGACAGGCTGTCAAAGCTGAAGCAGTAGGACTGTTTTCTCTGAATATCCTCTTTAAATAAACAGTCTGTTTTCTAACTTGTCAGTAGGTACTTTTCCCGAGGATCAGAAGTGCAGCTAGAAAGACCATCACTCAGTGGAGCACTCCCTCATTTGTTACAGACATTCAAAGGCACAGTAGAATCAGAATAAAAAGGCTCTAGACAATTGGAAATGAGCATCGTCCTTTCTGAAAGCACACTGTATGTTAGCCTCTGCTTCACAGTCCTTATGTGCTGCTAGGGAAGCCGTTTACTAAATCTTGACTCAGCTGGTCATCAAATAGGTATTCCTTATATCTTTGGTCTTCAGTTTCAAACCCTGAGGCCCAGATTGCAGTGCTCTGGAGCACTCACTGAAAACAACAACAGGGAACGTGCCTTGATCATGGGAAATGCATTAGTCCAAGAAATCAGGTCACTGAATGCAGCCCCCAAATTAGCACACACTCTCAAATCCATGTTTCAACCACCAGCCTTCACTCCTGCTTTATAAAGAGGAGGTATCACATCACCTCCTCAGAACTGCTAAGGACACATTAACATTTCTGAGGCACTCAGGAGCTACAGTGAAAGAGCAGAATAACAATTCTCAAAAGGAAATGACCAATTTTGTCTTCCAAGCAAGGTTTGAATAGCATACAAGAAAGAAAAAAAATTATAGGGCAACACTTGGAAAAGTATTTTGCATCCACTCCTAAATTGAAGGCTGCCCAAACTGTGCAGTCTATAAGACAAATCTCTTTGTAAGACAAAGCTCCACTTGGATAATAACAGATGTGATATAAATCTCACTGCATTTGCCCTGAAAGCACATTCCCTTCTGCAAACTAAACATTCATCCTAAAAAATGCTCCTAATTGCATAAAGACTGTATATAGAGCATTCACAGAGAGGGTCCCAGTTTCTGAACAACAAGCCTGTTAACCTTAACATTATAACTATAACACTAACTATACCATTGCCTTTCTAGCACTCCACTTTATGTCAGTAATGCTCCTTTAACATATTTTTGGTGTGTATAGTATTATATACATATAAATGTTGCAAGGAAGGAAAGACAATTTTGGCCATAAATTATTTTACTCTGTGTCTTTAAACTGGGTATGTAAAAATATGTTTGTGTTTATTGGAATAGCATCAGCATGACTGACAGTGTATAGCAGATTTCATTTATGAGGTTTTCCTTATCATTTCTGCAAATGCTTTCCTCCTAATTGTATAACCTGTGTTACAGGTTCATATAGCAGGAATGAAAATGGATTTGGTATGAGAATGAATCTGAAGTACCTTAGTGAAAGATGAAGTGTCACCTCTCTCCAAACGGGCAAAGTACTAGATGTATCTGAAAATCCTTTATCTATAAAAATCACTAAAAAATTAGCATGGTAGGCAGCTGTAATATTTTCAGGGGTGGGATATTGGTTTTAAGGTGGTGAAGGAGGTTGCTTTTAAGTCAAATGCAATCAGGCTCATGTTCCATCTAGCATTATCTAAATACTCAGCAACAGCTCTGTACTTCCTTCTCCTGTATAATCAAGCATTTCTGACCATGGTACAGTAATGCTGCATGAAAACTACTGGCAGCATGGTAATCTGCTGCAGTGTACCTGCAAGTGCTGCTGAGTTCCCACAATCACAAACATGCCATCAGCAACAAAGAGAAAAATTGGAGGGATTTGCTGGCAAACAAATCTTTTAAAACACTAGGGCTTTTAAAACAGAAAACAACATTTGGAGATGAGCATCATCTCTGCAGTTGATGCAAGAATTCCCTCCCCATTAAGGTGTTCCTTAGACTGACCCTTCAGGCTCGGTTATTGGCTTGTTCATCCTCGAGTCAATTTGGCTTGCTCCGTATTACTAAATAATTCAGGCAAGTGACTCTTCTCTGGGTCTGAGGCCAAGTGGAACAGAACACCCCCTGTCCCCAAGGTTAAATCCCTTTCCCGAAAAGAATGGACATATCCAAACTGCTTATGGTCATGGTATATGTTCGCCTCCTGAACTGTGCCCAGACCATGCCTGGGGGACAACTAATCAATACGTGACAAAACCATACTAACAAGCATGTCAATATGGGCATCTGTAGGACCTACTTACTCACTAATAGCTTGCCCCTGTTTTATCCCGTAATAAAACTGTAGACTTCTGTGATTCATACATCATTTGTTCCTTTTCTGAGTTTGTCGCTAGCAGGCTAGACTGAACCTCTGGCAGCCAGCAACGACTGCCTGGAGCAGGAGGAAGGGTAACAGCACCATGATGTTCCCTTAGAAACCTCTTCTTATTCTTTTGGTTAATGCAGCCATACACTCTTTAAATATCCTGGATAGGCAAATCTTCGAAGAAGTGTACTTTTAAAGACCTTTAAAAACCTACTAGCTTGGAAACCTACAGTAAAAACCCCTCCCCTTCGCAGAACCAGCTGCTAATCTACTCCATGTGCTTTGACAACACAGCAAGAAATGAAACTCTATAAAACAGAATCTCAGAAACTTTGTTATCTTAAACTTTGACTTAATCAGAGCCCAGTGCTAACAAAAAAACAATTAAAAAAATTTTATTTCTACTGGAGTCAAACCTCAGCACTCAGTCCGGTGAGATTCAAACATGGAACTAAGCTCTAGAGTACACAAAATCCCAAATCTTAACAGAAACTCCAACACTAATTCTGTCATTAGTCATACCTAGCAAACATTATTTGGCTTCATGTAAGCTTTTTCTAGCCCTGTAGGCTTTGCAGTATCCAGCTTTAACTGGAATCCCATGCCCACACTTCTCTGTACTTCAGCCCCAGTCTCAACCCTATGACCAATGCTAAAGAGAGCCTGTTATGACCCCGTCCAGAAGCCTCAAGCTTTACCAGGTGTTTCACTTTAATTTAGACACTCAATAGTTGTCACACAAAACTTTTGCAGTCTTAGTTCTTTGATACCTTGAGTTCAGGTCCAGAGAAAAAGCTATACAATTTTCCTTAAGAGATGTCTTTTAATTTAGTGAGAAAAATAGGGGGTTTGGCACAAAGGATTTACAGGAATAACTACAACCAAGGAATAGATTTCACAAAAGCATTTAACATCAGGCTACTAGGAACAAAAGGACTTCCCTGCCTCCTTCCAAAGAGCATTCCGAGCTCTGCTTCTATACCCTTCCAACGGTTTTATCAGCCAGCAGGCATCACTGTGGAGTAGAGGACCTTCATTGCATTCAACAAACACCAATCCACAACTAAAGTGAAATACCACAACGTAAGTGAAATACCGCTCAATTGGTTTTAAGTTACCCACAAGAAGAAGAAGAAAAAAGTAAAGGAAGAAAAGAGATTAAGAGAAGAAAGAATAAAGAAAGAGAGGAGAGAGAAACAGCTATGGTTAAGAGGCCACATGGTGGCTGGTCCAGAGACCCAAGGCCAAGGCAAGATGCAGACCCTGTGCCTGTCTGTTTATAGACTTTAGCTACTGTGGCCACTCACCCCAGGTGAGACATCCAGTTCATTGACCACTCGGTGCTCTCCTATCCCAAGTGAGGGGTGCTGCAGCCAACCAGAGGCTCTGGGGGACATGGTGTGGTTGGGCTACCAGGCAGGCCTTATTGATTGAGAAGTACCCCACATGGCCCCCATGCCATGGGCCTTTCCAACCTTGGAGGCAGTTTTGGCTGCTGGCCTTACCATGTGGACAAGCCTGGCCACTTTCCCCCCCGCCCACGCACACAACATGGTTGATTTGACCCATCAGTCAAACTCAGTGAGATACAAATCCAGTCTCTAACAGAGCCCTTCACTCCTCTCTTCTCCAGCCTTTCTTCTGAAGCCAAATGGAACCTTGGGCATTGCAGTGTCCAGAGCTAAGTCTAACTCTGGGTCCCTCCCCCTCCCACCCTTTTCCCTCTTTGGGGAAATTTTTGGTGTATGCTCCCAATACAAGCAGTTATCCATCTCCCAGCCTTCATACATGTTGTGCAGTTATCTGTGTTAGCTCTAGTGGAAGCAGCTCTAGGCTTTCTCTCCCAGGGCAAGCTCCAGAAGTGATGAGCAAGCAGTAGTGCTTGCACATCACTGGGCTAACTTGCTCTTCTTATTATTTTCAAAGAGGGTTCCTGTCCTTCTCTTGCTAAAAATGCACTTGTGATTAGACATTGTCATCCTGTTTAAGATACTGCACTGTTAAATTGAAATTAATCAAAAATGAGAAAGTTTGTAGCATGAAGACAAGATACTATCCCAATACTTCAGAGAGGAATTATTAATAAAACCTCTTTTTAAGATTACTCGTTCAACTCCACTTGACTGACAGGTCATCACCACCAGTTCAGCCAGCAGGTGGAACCAGTAAACCCATGAACTGCTCATATGGTATTTCATTCAGTCAGTGGTAGTGACATGACACTTAACAGATCAACATAACACTGCCTATTAAAAAAAGGACCAGGAAAAAACAATCCCTGAGATATCTTCAGGAATACAACTTACCAAGCCTGAAGTAAGTGGATCATGAAAGTGGGAAGGCAGATGAGACCACCATATATTAGTTTTAAAAATTCCCTGTTGGTAAACTGATACAGCATATTCTTTCAAGCTTGCTTGGTGTTGTAAGTCATGCTCAGCTCTCCTTGCATTCATGGCATTTGAAGACATACTGTGTAGTGGCTTCTGATTGAGCCAGGAGAGCACTATGTCGCATGTTTTTAAAACCAGAGTTCATTTATGTCATATACCCTATAGTTCATTGCAATTTCCATCTGGGAGGTCCTTGAGTACACAGATGTTATAGCCACATCTCTTCAAAACATGTAAAATTTTTCTCTTCACAAATGATCATCTCAGCATGAAGAAATACGCAACTCCTTACCCAAAAATTTGAGCTTTTACAGAGGGCAAAGGCCTGGCATTACTCACTGAGGGTTGTGTCCAACCATGGAAGACCACTGGGCTTCTCCCACCCCTCCACTCTGCCCATGAGGGGTCTCCCATCCATATAACACCCAAGGCAATCACTACACACAGGTGTTGTCTCTCCTGAAGTAGGCTCTTGCTCTTCATTTGCCTTTCCAAAACTCCATTTCCAAGTCCTTAGATGCAACATACCTCACACCGCTGCTCCTGGGTAGCTGAAATCAGTCCTTCTTTGTCCATTAAAATTATGTGCACAGCTATTACTTCACAAACACTTTGCTCAAAACCCTCCCAGCTCATCAACCCTGCTGAGAGTCTATTACACTTTTTTCCTTACTGCAGAAAAGTTTGTTTTAAAAAAATTTGATTTTAGTATGTACGATTTAAGAGAAGGAAAAAGAAAATCACCAAACAAACTCCAAAAAGCTCATCTTGCTTTGTAGCAAGAAAAGGAAAAAAAAAAAAAAGTTTTCAGCTTCATTTGAAACCAACATGCCCATGTCAAAGAGGAGAAATATCCATGGATTATCTATTCCATTAAGCTTTTAGGTTCTTCTCAGGCATTAAGATACTTCAAAAGAGTGTTACAGGGTAGAATTGGTTTCAGCGATTACAGCAATTGTCTTTCACTCTACTATATAGATAAGAAGATACAAAAAGGCATCTCCAACCCCGTTCTTTTGCTGTCAAGTCAGGATCTTCTGCAACTGACTAATGACTACTGTTCACAATTACTCATTGGAAAAATGGCATAGCCAGCACCAGTTTACAAGCAAATACTGGCTTTTTTTCCCCCTCTCTGTGGCAAGAAGCCTGGAAACATCTGTTCTTGTCTTTGCAAACATTTTCTTAAGTCATGGTTTTGTCAATAGTAACCAAAGCGAGTCATTGCAATGAGGTAAATATAACCATTCATAAATGCTAAAACAAACACATATGGCCTCCTGCAGCCTGACCCAGACTGATGCAAGTCACACGTTCCATTTGTTGGCGTAACCAAGACCAAAATTAAGTCCATGCTTTAATCAGTTTGCATATGGTGGTCAGTTTGCGTATTTGGGACCAAAACAATCAAACCAAAAAAAATTTATTCATTAATTAGGAATTTTGTGTATTATAAACAAATTCAGGTTGTGCTAGAGAATCCATACTCTACACACAGATTCTGCTAGTTTTAAGCATGTTTAAATCTACTTTCCAGCTGATGTAACTGGAGTTTTTAATATCGGATAAAGTTATAATACTATTAAAAGCCTCTCTTGTTTATCCACACTTTTCCTCAAGGAAAGGTTGAGGACCAGAAAGTTCCTTTTACAGTTTTTAAGGAGTATTTGGATAAAAACCAGTTCCCAGTAACTTTGGTACAGATATATTTCCATGCTTTCAGTCATCGGCATACGTAGGAATGACAGGCAATGCCCATAAGAACTTTGGCTGGACCTTTTATTTTACAAAGGACCATTGTATTCCATTATCTGCTCATTCAGAGACGTGTCTTCAATGGCCTTGAAGCTTCTGGAGAGTACCAAGAGAGATTGTAAGTACTACCTAGCCTCTCACTGCCTGTCCTCTTGGCTGCTGACCCCTCCCATAATCCTTACCCAAACACCTTGGGTATGCTGTCAGATGAATGCCATGGACTATACGCAATGTGGAGTAGCATCAACGCATAAGGCTGCACGTGCATCTACCCAACCAATCACCTGGAAATTTCTGGGTAGGGCACTTCACGGAGAGATGAGATGAGTGCCTTGGAATGATTTCCAGCAGGTAAATGCATTCCCTTTTCCTCCGGGCAGCTTCCCTTTTCATGGGGGACCGCACTGAAGAGGCCTTTTCCCACCATCTTGTGACTCAAAGAAACATGTCTGTTGATGCTATATTTTCTGCAGTGCCTGAACCACCAGCCAGTTTCAAAGGTACCTGTGAGGGCCATATCCTCTCAAAATATCATATTCATAGGTCTCAAAGCTTCTAAGCTTTGATTTGATGATTTCAGCCACTGCTAAAATCACCAGCTCCAAGGGAGTCAAGGCACTTCCAAGCATTAGCTATGGCTGAGCAAGAGTTTTAAAACTGTATTGTCAAATTAAGCTCCTCAAATAGAGGTTAAGTGCTTTGGACTTTCTGATTACTAGCAGAGGAAAGCTAGCCAGGTAAATGGGAGGCTTACCAATAGCTTAGTTAAAAAATATCATTTGTATGTAAAATTTTTATTCAGAGAAGAGTATATATAAGAAATGTCACTTTTTCATTTATTTCACATTTTATTGAAAGTCTTGGTTTGACCTCTTTCACACAGATGTTGTAATACAGAAATAAAATTATATACAGGCCAGACTAGCTTAAAATCTCAAAGCACTGAGAAACACTAAAAATAAAGCAAGTAAGTAGCAAACTATGACTGAAAGCTGGAGGACTTTTCAAAGGGTTTCTATCAGTCTTCCAAGTTTCCATGTAACACCTAAAAATCGTTGCCTAGTGTCCCATTTCTCATGTGACAACAAACATCCTGATATACAAAATATACTACAAACTCTCACTTATCTAATTTGAAACAGAACATTTGGGATTGATACTTCCAAACAATGATCTCCAATATGTGCAAAGCAGCCCAAGGAAAAAGTATTTCACCTTTTCTCCCACCAATGCAAAAAAAAAAAATTTGAAAACAATGTCAAACAAAGCAGATAAAAGTTTGCTTGTGAAGACTCCTCATGCTTTTAAAAAATGAAAAATGGGTTCAAGATGCTATTTAAATCAAACCACTGGAAGAAAAAGGCTATTAAAAATTAAAAACATGGACGCAGTTTCCAGCCTAGGAAGTCAACCACGGACAGTCAGATGTTAGAAGGATACTCTACAGGAAATACCGCTCTGCACTTGCTCTGTTCTTCTACTCTTTCTCTAAGCATAAGCTGCTAGTCTGTCAGAACACTCCCTGGCCAAATATATATCTTTTTATGTTACTTTGCCTTTAAAAAGTCATTCAGAAAAAAACCCTCCAGGTCAGCTGTAATAGCAGGATGACAAGCTGTCAACGAATCACATTTGCAGTATCTGCTCAGCTGAAGAATTTGAATTCCCTGCCTGCTACTTCACAATTGTTTCTAATTACATTAAGTGGATATTTACACATCAGGGACAAAAATCCAAACTTCACGTATTAAGATCTCCAGATCTATCTGTCAAAACATTAATGCATTTTCCTGATCGCAGTAGCTGCTTTCATTCCTCGTTTATTTGTCCCTCAAGAAGAGCTAGGCTATAAAACTTTCTCAGTAGTTTCATAGCACTATTTCAGGATTTTATCTTCCAAGATTTCATATTTGTGGTTATTGGTATGGTTTCAATCAAATTAAAAAAATGAATCCTAATTTATCAAAGCATGTCAAAACACGCTTATATGAAAGTGTTTGTTCATTTGCCTCTTGCAAATTAATTTGAGCATATCAAGAATTAAATGTTTGTCATAAGGTAATTTTAACAATAATAAAGTCCTATTGCACACAGATAATATTACAGGACTTATCATCAGTTCCCCGGAGCTTACAATTTCAGTAAAACAGCCTTACTTCACAAACAACCTGCAAGCAGACTTGCCCACATTGCTCTTATTTCATTTCTTCAAGGAGAGAAGCGAAAATATTCCTCTGAGCATCAGCAAGTACCTCAGTCTAAATAAATTAACAGTATCAGCTACTTTTGCATTCGCAAACATATTGGACCTGGAATAGGAAGCGGCGCAGAGTACGAACCATAAAGCACATCACTATATCTTGTCATCTTAAGAGTTCTAGGGAAAGATAACATTTTAAACCAACGAAAAACCTCACAAATTGGAGCCCACACCCCGGAGCTCACCAATCCCTTTCTTGGCTTTCTCCTTCAGGCAATGCAGCATTTAGGGGGCCTGTTTCACCACTCTGTTCCTTCAGTTTCACTATGCTGTCACCATGACATGAAACTAAAGGGATGGGTCAGAGCCTGAATTCTCCCCACTTAACGTTGCCCGAAAAGCCAGCGCTAGCATTTCAGGCTTCAGACAAGCTGGAAGCTCAGCAAAAGCACAGGATGACAGAGTGGATTTGGGATTTAGAGTATCTTTTTTCGAGTGCCCAGGAAAATAGTGTGTGCCAGCCACAAGAATGAGACACCTGGAACCTTTCACTGAGGATTAACCCCACGACAGCCAGGCACACACAGAAAGGCTATGGGCAACTTGAGTGAAGTTCAGCCAGCTGGGATTTCCCGTGTGCAGAAGAAAAGAAGCTTCATGCTCTAGAAGGACCACGCACCAGTGAAATTGCCAGGCTGTGCCTGGCAATACTCAGCACACACTTCACACTTGATTCCATGCACCCAGCAAGTTATTAGTATTTACAAGTTATTAGTATCTGCACTTCCAAGCCCAGCTTTGTTGGTGGGTGGACGCTGTAATTCTCAACCATCAGTGCCGGCCAGTGCAGCACACGCTGCCACCCCACAAGAACTCATTTTGCATCTGTACAGGTGCTTCTCCTACACCTGAGGTTCATGCTGAATCCCTCCCAGGGTCCAACTGCCTGAAAGATAAAAGAAATCTTGAAACTGAAAAAAATATCTTTCTGTGACCTGTCTGAAACCCGACTGATTTTCTACTTAGAATAAATCTTAACCCTCGGACAAGCCTAAGTTCTTACAGTCAAAAGTGACTGTCACTGCCAATACAACATAAAAGTTACCACAAACACCAGTGGAATTGCTAAAAAAAAAGTGAAGATACGAGAACTGCCCCACTTGACCACTAAAGAGGGTAAACCCAAAGCTGTGCTATCCAGCAGTCAAAGCATTTGAAGAACATCTAATCTGACACAATAAAACACCAACTAAAGAGGGAACATTCCTTTTAAAAACTCAAACATTAAACAAAAGAAAACCAGAGCTGGTTAGAAAAACTTAAATAAAGCCATACGGTTGCAAGGAACTGGAAAAATCACAAAATCAATTTCTTTCTCTGGGCTTTCTGGAAGAAAAGAGGAGAAAAGTTCCAACAAAATATCTTGTTATATATTTTTGGAACAAAATAACTTTACCTTATAAATTGAAAGTACTTTGTCTTTACATTAAAAGCTGCAACTGGAATTATTTTAACAAACTTTTTATTTCTGTTTTGGCTTTTGACTCTCCAAAATCAGCCAAAACATGAAACTTCTGTCTTCCACACATTTCTTAATCAAATCTCAGAAATCACTAAAGCGGGCTGCTTTTTTTTTTAAATTCTTGCTGCTTGCATTATAGTATGCCATCTATTCCTAATGAAATCAATTATACTTATATTAGGAGGATACTAAGAAAGCAAAATAAAGCATTAAGAGGTTTGAAAATCTTAGGCTTTGTGTAGTCTTTGCATACTAGACCATATTCAAAAATGTGTCCAAATGGGTCCAATTCTTTAGTTATGTTACCCTGTACTATTTTTTCCCCCCTAACAGGATACCTATTTGATTTTTCAAATGTAAGATTTCTAGAGAAAATAACGTCCTCAAAGGTTTTAAAATTACACATAAAAAACCCAAAAACTTTTCATGTGAAACGAATCAGTCACAAACTCAGGATTCTCATCCTTCAGACATAAAGCTCACATGAAGACTAAGTTCTTAGTCATCTGTAGTGTCCTGTCAGCACTGAGAGATAGTAGTAAGTCAGTGTTCTTTAATAATTTTCTGTTGAGTCTGTGTTTACTGAGATTCTTCAGGGGCTTATAAACTTAAGCAGTTTGATCAGATTTTCAAAGTGGTTTTTATATCCAGCCCTTAACACTAGAGGGAACAAAGCCAAAGCCAAAGCAATAGACTCTCAGTCTATTTTCCTCACAATTGATAAATAACCTTAACTTTTCCCTAGGCATTATCTCCAAAATAGCAAGACCATTTTGACTGCAAAATTCTAAATGGAAAATATTAATTGAAGCAGTTAAATTATGATAATCTACTGAAAGGAAAATATTGTAATGGAAGATATTGGGAAACTATAATTATAGATCTCACCATTGCCTCTGTGACAATACAGCTTCTTTGGAACTGATGAAATACCAATATAGTCCTGATGACATTAAAAAATGACTGAAGGTCAGTGACTGGTTAAACTGGAATGTTTCTGAGCCATTGTTAAATTATTCAGAATTATTTTAGGAAAGTTGCATAAAAAGTGCAAGAGTGCAGTTTTAGCTTCATCTAAATGCACATATTGAGAACGGAAGAGGAAATTGGGAAACTGTCCTTTGCAATTGCCTTAAAAATGAAAAATAAAAATAATATCTTGTGTACCTTGCACTTATAATTTATCTAGCAGAGTGCAAGACAATTCTTGTTTTTACTACTTATTTCCTCAAACCCCTTTCTGCAAGAGCAAGCATGAACGGAAAAGAAGAGGAATGGAACATTATTTCAGTAAAAGAATGTAGTTATTTTTATTTCTATTGCTTAGCACAAGTGAGAGGAGGCTGGCAGGAGTAAATAAGTAACAACAATCAACAATCCTTTACTTTTGCTGCAGGATAGCTGTTGCTTGATTCCAATATATATGTTGCTGTGTATGTGTCTGTGGGGCCAAATGGAGATTCTTCGAGCCATCACCAAACCTTCAGAAACAGATGAATCAACATGAAAATGGGCAGTGGTCAGCAGTGCTCAAAGTAGGGAGCACTCATTACGCTGTAGAGCTGGGAGTGAGCCATGCAGTGTAAAAACTTGAATTTTACACACACCCCCAGTCCTCTTCCCTTTCCCTTTTAAGTGCAATGAATTTAAGGCTGACAACACTTCAGCAGCACTGGCAAGTGTCCTGCAACTTTCCTTCGTCATGGTCAGTAGCTCCACATGCAGACTGCAGTGCTTCCACAGCACCTGCATAACACACAGCAGCCTCTTCCCTTCCCAAGGCTCAGATCAGCCAAGTATTTGCTATCAATTATTTACAACAAATGGTGCCAAGATATGTGGTTGCTATATAAACAAAGAAGAATTCTCACTAGAGACTAAAATAATACCTGCCGACTCATTCTTCACTTAGGATCCACAAGATTTATAGCTGTAACAAGCAGTCAGTGGTAAGAAGTGCATAGTCTCTGAACATCCTTTCCCATGGAGGTTTCATTCTCACAGAATGGGCATTATATATCGTAGGTCACAAGCAAAAAAAAACCAAAAACCAAAAAAAACCCAAACCACAGGATGGCAAAAGTTTTTGTTTAGAACAGATCTACTAGAGTCGATCACTAGGTAGCAGAGAACTTTCCAGGCTCTGGTCAGAGAACCACTAAAATCCAGCTGCAGCAGTTTAAGATGCTACAAACCCACTAGCTGTTCACACATCCCACCCCCCCACCCCACCCCCCCCATCTATTGGAGATAACCACCACTGAAATGGAACTAGTGGGGCACCCTTGTGAGCACTCATCAGCTGCTTCAGTGTCACGTCAGCCTGCATAGTTTTTAAGAAGTCCACGTTGACGCATAAACTAAGATGGATTAGCTTCTGAGCTGAACCAGATGAGGAATGCCCACATGATCCATTTTGTAGGTCTTGCTATGGGAATGGTAAGTACAGCTAAGACACCTTAACAAAAGGTTATCAGCATTGTGCTATATAAGAACATTATCATTATTTTTTTTTTTTTTAAAGAGGAAAGGAAGAAAGCTTTCACACTTTTAAGTTCAAATACAAACCTAAAGGCAGGTAAATGGATTAAGCTATCTGGATGAATGTCTAAAGAGAAAATTATTCTCACTATTTTGAATATGACAATACTACCTTTAAAAGACTTAAAAAGAAGACCAGAGGCTTGCAAGGATTACTATAATAATGCCCATGTGTATCACATTAACTCTCACTGACAAGGAATGAACTTCACTTGCACGCACAGACAAGTCCCCAAACAGAACTCCTATCACATTCAAAACAAAAAACTTCCCATGGGGGAAAAAAAAAAATTGCCTGCTGGTGTAACAGTTAAAAGAAAATATTCAAAATGAGGTGGGGTAGGAACAGATTTGTAGCCAGTGGAAGAAATGATGCCCAGGTATAACCCCTGGCACTGGAAGCCATCGCAGCCCTGGTTGCTGGAGGCTGGGCAGATAACCCAGAAGGAAGATGACTGTCACTGTCTGCCCTGTTGTTATGCTAGTCTTTTGAATTCTGCTGCTGGCCACCTTTGAAAGCAGACACTCAACCAGGCTACACAGATCTTAAGCATGATATATGATGACCATTCAAATATCATATATTGCCATGTCACATCCACTCCAGCGCTGAACTTCTAGGTTTCTAAGTATGAATCTGTAAATCACCTCTCTGTGCTGTGAAACATCACTTGCATAGACCTCAGACTGTTTGTCTATCATCAGATGCTTCAAAAGGACTTTTTGTACATGAGCAGCTGAGTTACTTCCAAATGCAGTTAAAGACATGGAAACAAAGCCAAGTACCGGGTCTGAACTCTGATTGCTCAAGCATGTAAAAAGGCCAACTCAAATGTTGTGATCTGAGCCTATGTCAATTCTGGAACAAGTGACAAACTAATTACTCTTCTAAACAAAAGCAGACTGGGAAAGGCAGGAATCAAAGGACATGACACTCTACTGTATGTCAAAAATAGAGAAAAGTGAGAAAATTGTAAACAAAACAACCAATCTGCTACTGTCAAATAACAGTTTCAGAAGTCAGAAATGAGGGACTGTTACAATCCTGGGCTATTAGACTGAATAAGCTCCAGGAAACAATATTCTCCCAGCATATGTCCAAAGAAGTAGGATAAGTTGAATTCCCCTTTAAAAAACAACAAATCAACAGAAATCAAAGGTCAGGACCAGCAAAGACCAGCACAGACTGCATCTCCACTCCACCTACTCATAACACAGTCAACTAAGGACAGGATTAGATATGGAGGCAATACCATATTAGGGCAGGAAGAAATATTCATCATACTTAAGATTTCACATATTTTATCCAGCAGTAAAACATGTCCTTTAAAGAAGGAAGAGAGCCGGAGGAATAGACAGTCCTTTCCTGCCTGTAAGTGTTGTTTGTCTTTAGCATTATTATTCAGTATTAAAAAAAAGCACTGCAAACCCAGTAAATAAATAGCCAATGTAAGTTTGATGAAAGATTGGCTCAGAATTCTGCTTTTGGCCTGAATAGAAAGATATGCTTTCATCCTGTTTTGACTATGCTCATACGTTTACCTAACATAATTGGATGTAGTTAATATTGCAGAAGCCTTCAAGCAGCGCACATTTCCCTCATTAGTGGGTTTAAAGCCTTAATGATATCTCCTGTGCTGCAGAAAAGCCCAATGTAGGCTTTAAAAGTGATTGGCAAGTTTCAACGGGAGAAAAACTGGGGGAAGGGAAGACAAAACCTAATAAAACTCTGATGTTGTTTCCTTCAGTTGTTTAGAAAAGGAAATTTTGCAGAATGATAGAATAAAGAAAAAAAAGAGGCGAGGCTAAACAAGCCAAAACAGATAATTTCAAAAGCTGATCTTACAGTAACTCAAAGAAACAACTGAAAGAAACAGGGAGTGACCCTTCAAATACCTGCAGCATATTAAGACACTACATACTTAGCCCTAAACAAACTTTTTGTGCCATGAACAAGTGCATATGCACAGCATATTGTCAAATCAGCATCTTCCTACACCTGGAGCAAAACCACCTTTTTGTAGTTTCACTATGCAGTATCTTCCTCCACCCCGCCCTTCAACTCTCAATAGAGTTGGCAGGGAAGCCTTGCATTTAAGAAACAGAATGTCACAATATACCATTAACTAAGTACATGCAAAGGGTTTGGGTTTTTGTTGTTTGTTTGTTTTGTTGGGTTTTTATTGACAAATTTTGACCACTTTCCAGGAACAGAAATTTCACAGGCTGATTTAGTTTCAAAAGAAGCGTAATTATGTACAGCTGTATTCAGTATTTCTTAACTGCCTTGAACAAGCAGTGAAAGGGAGATTTGCACACATTATCAGCCACTATCATTAGTGCTGTAAAGTACGCAATCCATCTGCTGTTCTGGTGTCTACCTAGGAGCAGGTATTGAACCAATGATGGCTGCAGCATAATAGTAGAAAGAAAGCGTTAAAAATGAACAAAACCTCACAGCAACCCTAGTCATTTCTCGATACTGGATTGTCCTTGTGTTCTCCCATGGTTTTGCAAACCACTTTTATACGTATAGGCATGGAGAGTGGAGAATTAAAAATGTAAATTTCATCAACATGAGGTTTTGCAGTCTTCACAGGGGAAGAGGTAGCAGGATACCATGGTGATGGCAGCACTGCAGCCCATTAATAAACTAGAGAAAGACTCAGGGATAGATTCAAACACTTAGACTCATGCTGAAAATAACTCATTTCACAATAACTCCTGTAAAAAATAAGAGGACTGTACATCTCAACATCAGCTGTGGTCTCAACCTGCTGATTCATCATTTCTTGATGAGGGGCGAGGAAAGAAGAAACTTGTTTTCAAGTCTTCTAGTCTTCTTACAGTCAATTGCATTGCTTTTATATTGCCAAGGTCTATGGCCCATAGCATCTGAAAATAGACAACCCATGTCTAGAAAAGAGAAGTGGAGAATTTTTATTTTGTATTCCATCTGTGTATAATCCATCTGTTTCCACCTTTCATACAGGAGGTATCAGCCAGCTTTATTTGCAATCTTACCCGGAAATGTGATAAATATTAGTGTTTACTTACTCAATTAGAGATTCATAAATCTCCAGCAAACAAATTCACATGACCTACCTGGACAACAATATATTAGCTGGTTAAAATAGCAGCCCCACTAGAATTGTGGCTTTCCCAGACCCCCAGCTACAGCCTGGCCACCACTGCTGGGAATATGCTGAGAGCTTCTTCCAGACACAACACAGGAAACCTTCCTCAAACAGCAAACTACCTCAGTCTCCACTCAGAGGAAATACACTGTCAGCTAGAGGGTCTCTCCAAGTCAGTCAACAAGACCATCGTCTAATTAATTGGACTTAACTACAGTCAGTGTTTAAAGATTGATTGCTTGTAAGCTGTTCTGTGGCACTCCAACCTATTGTCATTTTATCTTCCTAAACTTTCAGCAGTCTTTATCAAATGCTTAATGTGTGAGAGTCACAGAATATGCTGAGTCGGAAGGGACCCACAAGGATCATCGAGTCCAGCTCCTGGCCCAGCACATGAGACCCTAAGAGCCACACCATGTGTCTGAGAGTATCATCAGAAGGCTTCTTGAACTGTCAGGCTTGGTGCTGTGAAGACTTCCCTGGGAGCCTGTTCCCATGCCCAAACTGGCTAAAGAACCTTTTTCTAATATTCAACCTAAACCTCCCCTGACACAACTTCAGACCTTTCCCTCTGGTTCTGTCATCAGTCACCATAGAGAAGAGATCAGCACCTGTGCTTCCTCTTCCTGTCACAAGGAAATTGTAGACTGTGATACGGTTTTGCTCTCTTTTGCATGAGAGCCACCATAAAAAACAAAGTCTCCTATTTAGGGAATATCCTAATTCTGGACAGATTATGAATAAACATTTAAATACACAATCATGGCCCACCGAATTAAGTGAGAAGTAAGAATGTGCATAGAAGTAAACAAATGCTACCAGCTTTTTATGAATATTGGTGTTGTGGTTTAGGAATGTACTCCCCAATTCAGTGCCCCCACAGAGACTCTCCAAACTACACTGCCACTCTCCTGTTCCCCTCACTTTCCTCTCCCCTCCTCCCTGGCACAGTAAGAAGAGGAGAATTAGCAGCACAAAAGGCAAAGATCACAGGCTGAGATAAGAGCAATTTATTGGAAACAGCAATGAGATAGGAAAACAAAGGGTAACAACAATACTGATGATAGAAGGTACCAGAAAAAAAAATTATTCATTCCCTAACCATGGACAATAGTGGCTGGGTCCCCAGAAGACAGCCTCTTGCCCCTGCACCCAGCAATGATGTGAGGGGTATAGATTAACCTCTGGATCCTGGCCATGCCTTCTCCTGGCTACCTCAAAAAATTAACTGTGTCCTGGCTAGGACCAGGACAAGTGGTCAGCAGAAGCACATGCCAGGTGTTCCAAGGTAAGTACAAATGAACTTTCCCACTTTGCAGGACAGAGACTTCACTTGGTTGCCTGTTCTGAATTAGAATCACAAATAAAAATTACAAGCTTGAGAGATGACAATCCTCAAATACATAGAATGGAATCTAATAATAATATTAACTTTTCTACTTCAGCATTTTTTTAATACTTCAAAATAGAAACTTACAAAAAAGGAAGAAAAAAAAGAGCTTTTCATTAAAACTACTTAATCTACATTTCTGAAACTTCTTTTAAGAACAAACAAAAACCCCTCCCACCACAACTACTTGAATTAACAGATAAACCATATTCCAATTCATTGCCATCAGTCCTAAAACACTAACATTCGCTAACGATACTGTTCAGCTGGAAATTCCCTACATAGTAGTTCACATTTATTAAGGTGACAAAGCACTTCCTAAATGCTTTGCCCTTGTGAACATAGGAATTCTGTAGCAAAGCCAAAAACTGAGCTCAGAGCTCCTAAATCCCAACCTAGAGCCCTAACCACAAAACCAGACTTCATCTCACTGGGATTCAGAGGATCAGGTGGTTCACAGAACATAGTCTGCTAATACATCAGTTCTTTCTTTAAGGGTAACTGAAGCCAAAGTCTGATTAATTTTACAGTCAATAGCAGCGATCATTTGACAACATTAGTTTTCTGCTATTAGCTCCAGCATATGGGGAATAAGGGGCGATTTGTTGTGCATGCATAAAAAGACTTACATAGTGTGAAAGAAATGACCCTCTCAAAATTTATTCTTTTAATTTTCAAGTGCCTATTGCAAGCATATGCACTGCTACTTTAAAACATTTAAACCAAACTGAATTTAATTGCTCAGAAAAATTAACCTGCAAGCTCTAAAAGCAAAAAGAGGAAAGAAAAAAAGAAATCCATAATTAAAAGCTATTTTATCAGGCATAGAAGGCAGAAAAATAGTTACATATATATTGACAAAAATAGAAAGGTATTCTAGTATGTCTAGAAGACAGCCTTGGAGACACACTTGGGAAAGAAAGCTGATACATCATTATGGAGGTTGAGCCTCAGTGGTCCTGAACCATCAGGTCCAAACAAGGACAAGAGCCCTTTCTCAGCATCCTGGCAAGAACTGGCACTGGAAAATTCAGGTAACTGGGCTCACATGGCTGTACAATAGCACCCACAAATATGCAGTCAAACAAATTAATATTAAACAGATAAGTGCTATATAGCCAAATGCATTCCCTGCTAACATAATTCCTGTTCTATAATGATGCCGCACCAGCCCAGATTTCAAAGCAACTATGATCTGAAGCTGTAGAAAACTACTAGGCAAAAAAAAGTAAATCTTAATAAATTCACTGCTTGGACACCTTTTCACTTATCCTTGTAAGGTACAGAATGATTTTTTGGAAGCACTGAATATTCTCATCTCAGTGAGACTGAAGCTTATTGCACCTGTGTCAGGACTGATGCTTGGGTTTGTCCTACAAAGGGAGGGAGGGAAGAACATCACAGCTCTGTATCACAAACAACTGGATGTTCAAGGCATGGCCTGCCATCAGGCATGACAACTTTACTGCATCAGGAACCAAAATGTCACCATGGCATGTACAAAGAAGCACATTTTGTGAAGTATCCATAATAAGATACAGCACAACTGATGTCTGCAATGCCTTAGTGAGAACTAGAGGTTCAGCCTCTCCTCAAATCACAAGGAGACCTCAAATCAATATGTATGCATCTGTATGCTTCCATAAACATACACAGATATGTATACATGCCCACATCCAGGTGTAGCAACCAATCTTGGGACATGGTGGCTCCAGACGTGTTATACCTGTCACCTTCTATGTCCTATGTGAACCAAACAAAAAACAAGATGAAACAAAATGAAGAAATGGAAAAATAAAAAAACATACCTAAACAGACTAAGGCAGTGAACAAATCTAAAGCACATTCCTTTTCTCTGCAGCCAGAAAACCGAGTAACTCTTCAAAACTAAATAGCATGATCAAACTACTTGCACACACACACTGGAACATCACTTATGTACTAAACTATTCCACTGAACAGACATTTTAAAGGGTGGAAAAACTAAGACTTCAATATATATACATTCTTACTACTTTTTCTCATTTGTTTGAATCATTTTCCAAGAATTGACTTACCCACTGGCATACTGTCTGTCACTGGTGCTCCAAGCCACACAGCCATGTGAAGGTAAGCTTCCAGCAAAGCTCATTCATCATCTGTTTACAAACTGAGTTTAATGCACTTTACAACAACAATTTCTAAACAAACTAAGAAATTCACATGAAAGGATGACGATTATGACATTGACACAGCCGGAAATAATCCTAGGAAGTTTAATTTGAAGAGAAGAAAACATTTCTAAATCAAACAACCAAGGGTACAGGGTCAAGTCAGCAAGTATATGTGTGTTTTGGCAACAGTACACCACATTTCAATCCTTAACTATTTTTACATTACATGTCTCCAAATGAATATGTTAGTGGGTTCATTTTTCAAAACAAAAACTGTATTTGTTAGGCAGATACTGAAGAGACAGCCCAGCCCATAAGCTTGATCAGACTCTGGGTTCAGATACACAACTGAATTATCACTGTTTACTGAAAGACAGAACGTCAGTGGGGCTGATGCCTGTTCTCTAAAAGTCAAGTAAGATCTTGCACAAGATACGGAGGTGACCCTTTACTTGCAAAAGGCCAAGAGCACAGGCGCACACAAGTCAGCTCCTGAGGCACCAAATGGAGTTGTTTCAAGGAGTTGTATACCCCAGTCCTGCTCTGGAGACACACAATCGCTATCAGTGTAGAACCATCTAAAGTTAATAGATATGCGTTGATTTATGCTGACTGTGGACCTGACCTAAAATTCACAGAATTATAGGTTTGTTGAGTTTGGAAGAGACCTCTGGGGGGCCTCTTGTATTACATTTGGATAGATCTTTTGATACAGTAGTATGAAGACACTTTTCTTTCCCCTAGCAATAGACAAGAAAGAACAGCAAATTCAGGGATATGTCAGCCATCCTGGACCACAACTGAACAAGAAGCAAAAAATAGGATCCTTCCTATTTAGTGGTTGTATTTTATTTGTTTCATGGCAGATGTAAGCTTGAAGCTTTAGAGATTTACCAAAACAAAGATGAAGCCAAAAGCTTAGTGTAACAGACAAAATCTGCATGTGAAAAAAGTAACCAGACCTCATGTGGATGAACTAGAAGAGGAAAAGGAAGGAAAGACAAGCAAAAAGAAAAGAAGCTCAGTCAATTTGCTTTTCCTTCTACAGGGATACAAGGAATTTGTACTTTCATGTTTTATCAATGTTCATGCTTCTTTTTTGTTCTTTTATCACTTCATTATTGTTTACTGTTAATCCATTATTATTTTTTCCACTGTAGCAGCAAAGCTCCTGATGAGCAAGCAGTGATGTTTTCTCACAGCTATTGTAATTGGTGTAGAATTTTGAATGTAAAAATGTCACCCTCCTCCATCTGGTATGCACGTAGATTTAAGGATTTGGTCTGAATCAGCCACTAGTTTCCACTTGTGATAGCCACATGAATCCTGGCAGAGCACTGACTCCAGCAGCCTGGCAAACCTTGACTAGCCAGTACTTACCTTTGCCCTAGGGCTCACTGATCCACATTTTTAGCAAATATTTTGACATACAACTTCTGAATTATTTGAATTATGCATCTGGTAATGTTTCTCTTCACATTGTTCCATCT
Source organism: Anabacerthia variegaticeps (assembly GCA_035583185.1). Taxonomy (NCBI): domain Eukaryota; kingdom Metazoa; phylum Chordata; class Aves; order Passeriformes; family Furnariidae; genus Anabacerthia; species Anabacerthia variegaticeps. The sequence continues at coordinate 62,790,667 of JAWWEW010000041.1, read as the reverse complement.
TAACATTCTGCTCCTACATTTTTAAAAGTACACTTCAATAATTCTCAAGTACTAATTGAAAAACAAATTTTCAATGCAGAAGTTAAAAACAGTCTGAAAACAGATTATGTATCCTTATCCCACCTGGCAGAATGTAACAAACATCATAATCCCATCTCACTTGCAACACAGTAATGCAGTTAAAAAGAGTCTTAGTGCTCTTAGAAGGAAACTTCCATTCAAGAGACGACTTAACACGCTTGTGAGAAAAACGTATTATTTATTGCAGCACAGCCCTGCCTAGAATGCTGGCTGAGGTTTCCATGGTTAACCTAAATTAAAATTAATTCCATATTTTTTGGCAGAATGTCTATAAACTAATTTGCATCTTTCCTTCTTCTACTATAATTAAAAACATAGCGAAAAGGCTTCATATGCCTCAAGTATGAAGGTACATTACAGTAGACATTTTTGTTTTTAAATTGCTACAATGCTTACTTTAATTGAGGCAAAATTAAGTGGGAAAGTAGAATGTCATTTCCTTCCTGTGATTATATAGTTAATACACATACCCCATGCCTACAGGGCAATAACAGCCTGCATGCTAGACTTGGTTGCACGTTCTAAAAGGAAGTGAACCTTAATGCAGATTTACTCTGCAGTCACCAAACACTTCTGCTGCAAGAATTACTAATCACCAATTCAGAAACAAGAGAAGATAGCAAGGGGACCTAAAAGACTTTACAGCAATATTTAAAAGATATTAATAGTAAAGGTGTGACACGTATAATATCAAAGGGAAACATCGTTGCATAAAATGCTTTGTCTATGTAATCAGTGAGCAGACAGGTTCAGTGTGAGAGAAGTGCACAAATGGTCCAGGTCTCTCCGGATGTGAAGACAGGACATGAGATGCATCCAAAATAATCCTCTCAGCAGATTAAAACCACTCTGATTCTATAAGGCCTTTGATGACTTCCCAGCAACTAGTCCACAAATGCACAATCCGAGATTAAGGTCATCCTTCCTACAAGCACTCAAAGGCATGACATCACATTACAGACAGCTTTAATAAAAGCTGCCAGAGTTCACTGAATCATCATCTTATTGGCTTCTGTCTATCAAGTACATCCACTATTTTCAACCCTTCACAAGTTCAATTTCCCATTGTCTCTAAATTAAATACATACATATTTTACAACTAATTGAAAAAGCAGTAAAATAAACACGGAATATAAACTTTTTCTACACTTAGCTTTTAGAATTAGTCCTGCACATCCTGAAACTCAGTGACACTGTTAAAATACAATTGCTACAACTGCTACAGAACACGGGGAATAAGATCTCTTTGCAGCACTCTGGGATAAGCAACTCGCATTTCACCTCTGGGGGATGATTAACAAATCTCAATTTAGGAAATGCATGTGGGGAGGTGGGGAGGAAAAGTGCACATGTGATTTCCTAAGGCCTGTTCAAACACAGTGGTCTCACCTGCTTTCCCATTCTCCTCACCCTAAAAAGCTCACACAAGCTAAAAAAAGGCTTTGGTTTGAAATAATAAGCACATGACATGTCCGGACTGAAATACATTAACCTAGCTTTGTGAACAGCACTGACTCCAAAGTAAGTTCTATAACCACTCATCAGTAAACCTCTGGGAAAGGAACTGGTAAAATACAGTAGTGGGATCTATTTCACATTTTATATTCTACACTAGCAAACAGAAACCCTCACTTAAATTAGAAGAGCTTGCTTTGACTAATTTTAAAATACACAAACAGAAATAACCCTATTAAAAGTCCTAAAATTACATTTACTCAGACAATGTGAGAAGAAAGAATTCTGTTACTTGGAAAGCACTTTTCTCACTCTCAACCATTATTTGCATACAACCCAAATCACATCTGGTCAAATTCCACGGGCCTTTCTTACATACCATCCATCATTATTTATTTTCATGTGAAACTGTTAGTGTGCAGAATGGTCGAACACTGAGACAGCTCATCGTGAATTAAAGAGGAGACACAGCTTCCACTGTGAAAACTCCAGAAGGGCAAAAAAGATCCCCAAGTTAAATGTGGAAAGACCCGGAAACAGAAGGTTGCTTATCTTCAGTAAGTGAAAAGCAATGGCTGGAAGAGGGGGAAACAGAGTGGAAAGTGAGAAACAACAATGATGAAAGATTGTAGGTATGTGAGAAGACCATAGAACAAGCAGATAGAAGCATATAAGATGAAGCAAGTTCATTTGAATTAGACTCATGGGCGTTCAGCAATCCAGAAATAGCAACACTGCACAGGTGAGAAACTGTTAATTTGCTAAAGTGAGGGCTAGGAGTTAAATTTTCTCACCTGTCACAGGCTTTCTGGTTAGTGGCAGGAATGTCACTCAGTCTGTGCCTCAGTCCCTTACCAATAAAGCAGGATGTTGTACAGAAAAGCCACAAATGATTCAGGGGACAGTCGTGTGATAAGGGCAAGATATGAACCTACAGAGACAGCTATACCTAACAGATCCCTGATGAAGAAAAAATAAAGGGGGGTGGGGAGAGAGATGACCTACCTGAATTTTAGAGAGGAACACAAATGACCATGACAGATAGATGTACAACTATAAGAAAGAGAGATAAACTTCTGAACACAAAAAGCCTGGAGAGGAAGAAAATTTTCACCGAGAAGGATGGCAATACAGAGACAGGTATATTCAAAAGGACAAGGCTGACTAAAATTAAGATCAGAACAAATCTCTGAGCGTACCCTCAAAGGAATTCTCTCTGATTTCAGGGAGGTGTTATTTGGTCACTAGCTACTGCTAGTGGAATAGTGGATACAATCTGCTAGTATCAAATACACATGAGAAAAGCATGGGAAAGTTATGGACTGGAAGATATCTGTTTGCAGTAGAAGAAAGGAAGGGATAGAAAACTTCAAGTGTAGAGAGAATGGGGGAAAGACCCTTGTCACATGCAACAACTTCAGCCTAAGAAGCCTAAGAATAGATTTTTTCCATTCAGATGGGAGTTATGGGCAGAATGGAGGACAACTGGTACAAGTAGTTATTAAACAAGACGCAGGTAGTCACGAGATGAACCTCATGTACCAAAAGAAGCAAGCAAAGGAGACAAGCAGTCTGCAAACAGACTGTCTGGTTGCAGAGAGGATCAGAGGGGCAGAGGAGACAGACAGCTGATCAAGGATGAAATTTCCCCTGAGGGCACAAACAACCATCCTGAATACATGTGAGTCGGAGCAGGTTTGAGCACACAAGGGGGCCAGAGGGAAGCAGGGAATGGGTGGCACTGAGACAGCATTCAATCACAGTGACAGTATTTATAAAATGCTGAGCAACTGCTGGAAATCTTTACTACCTATTCTGGCCATTCCCCCTCACTATCTGTCCTAACTTGAAAAAGAGCTCTGCAATATCTAACTTTGTAACCAACAGCATATGTGTAAGTACTAGCTGAGTCCAACTTCCTTCTTCACTATTTATTATTTTCAGAGTGATAAGCGTGACTAAGTAATATATAAGAGCTGCAAGAGGCATGTCCTTGTCCCAGGCAGACTGCTCCTGCCCTATGAAGTCTAAAAACACAAAACAGACCATGGACATGAGAAAGCAAATAATACCATCTCCATGTTACAGATTTGGAGCTGAGGAAGAGAGCTAGGAACTGATTTTCCCAGGATTTCACAAGAAGTCACTGGCAAAACTGGCTATTGAAACCCTCTTCAATATCCATCTGGTGCTTCAGTCACAAGGGCAGCACAAGTCTCCTCTAAGGACATTCTCCTTCATCCTCAGACTGTTCTAGTAACAAGAGTCTTTGACTGAATCGATATATTGAGTGTATATAGCTTAAAGTCTTACTGAAGCACGTTGTGCTTTTTTTCCATATTTTCAGCTTCCTTGTAGCCACTCATGGTCTGAGTTCAAACTAACAGTACTATCAACTCCATCCACAAAGCCAATTGTTTTGTGTACTTACAGTTCTGTTGGTGAAGTTGCTGAAGTCTGTCACTAAGATTCGTTTGATCATCTCTGGTGAGGAGACCACCACAAACGTCTGGCGACCCATATAATACCTACGAATTAAAAGAGAGAGTCATTTTAGTGGATAGTGACCACAGAGAACCATCTCCTTCCCGAAAATGCCTCTTCCTGCTTGAAAATACTTGCCATGAACAAATATCACAGAAAACATTCCGTTTGGTAAAGCAGTACCTTTCCCCAGTCCTCTCAACTATTAAATTAAGATGCATGGTCCTGGAATTTAAAGGAAACAGCTTAAAATCTTTTACTGATTAATCAATACTCAGCCAACAATTTAATGTAAAGGTTTACACACTCTGTGCTCACTCTGAATTCTGTACAAAGTGATGTAGTATCACTAAACCAAACTATAGTGGAGCAAAACATAAGAAACCAACAACTTAAATAATCATTAAAGACCTAGAAAATTGATTTTCCTGCAGTTAGCCACATGAAATGTCTTTTCATGGCAAAGCCCTGTCTACAATGAGTCTTGCCAGAAGTGCCTCCAGCATGACTGCAATAAAGACACACTTCTGCCACTTTTACTAGCACTGGAACTGAGTGCATCTCAAACTCCAGGCTCTGCATTACCATGGACATAACTATCTAACAGACACTATCTGACCCTCACATTATACTAACGGGGAGGAAAGAAAACAAAAAGAAAAACTGAAAAATAAAGGTTCAAAAAGTCTAAGGGAATTAATAAAACTTTAGAAGAAGAATGTGTGATAGGGGTGTCTCTTCTCCCTGCTCCCAGTTTAATCTGATCTTGTGGAGCCAGACTATGCCCTTGTGGGTCTTCACACCATTGTGAAAGCCACACAGGTACTGGGACCCATCCCAACACCACAGCTCCTCAGGGTGCAGAGCTCCCCTCCCCAGCATCATTCCCGCCAAGGCCCACAGGCACTCCATGCTTGGCTGCTGTGCCGGGGCAGAAGGAAGTACCACCAGCAAGTAGAGGTTGCCTACAGTCCCTACCTTTATTGATTGCCAGACCAGAAAGATTATTCAGGCAGTGCTGTCTTTTCTCCAGCAGGAGAGAGGAAGAAGAGGCGGGAGTGCTGGGCAGCTCATAGCACAACACAAGAGCAATACCACAGGTGCTGTAGTACCATGGTAATATCTGTGCCTAATCATTTTGGTATGATACAGCTTAGTACCAATATATTGCTTATCACCTGTCTACATTGCAGCAACTGAATAGACAAGCAAACCCTTGGCTGAATTAAATATAGTAACTAGAGGTTCCCATGGCAATGAAGCTGCAGCAGCCTGATTTCTCCAAGGGCGAACAAATCAGACAAATATTTTGATTCCAAAGCAAGGTTTCACAGACCACCTTGACCCCCCCTACCATCAAACCTCATAACAAACAAATGGCAGAGAAGAACAAGAACATAATTTTCTTCAGGATGGAAGATATCATCTTTTCTTCTCTGGTAGGTTTCCAGAAGGAACTTTAATTTCCCAAATGCAACTCACAGGCTCTACTTGAACCTTAGATATGGGTGGTGTGGTCTGTGAAGGTAAACCTTTTTCACCCCTTCCAGTTTGCTCAACCACAGCACGGTACCTGTCTAATGGTCAAACTTTTATTCAAAATACTAATTGGTGCATACAAAAGAGCTGAGGCCTCAATTTAAAGAGGGTTTTGATTGCAGACTTTAGCAGAAGATGATAATGTTCTATGTGCACCTTCTGTATGTACTTTGTACAGGTCTTCTGGCTTCAGAGAGACAAAGCAAGGCCTCAGGGCAAAGACCTGTGCTACTCCAAGACTGCCCAGGTATGAATACTGACCTCTCATACTCATACCTTGCTTTTCTCTTCCTCTCTCCAAGTTTATCAAGTTCCCTGTAACATTTAATGGCTAGTGACTGATGGTCCCGCAACACACAAATTTTTACAGGGACCAACTTCCTGACATCGAATTGCAAATCTGAATCAGAAGCTGATTTTGTCTATCCAGATAGCTTAACTCTGACCAGCAAGAGGCACCACAATATATCATGCAAAGTATGTGTGTGTAAGAGAGACAAACTTCTAATTTATTTCAAACCTGGGAAGCTGCAGAGCTCCTGCTCCTGTCCACTGGAATAACAGGATGGTACTCACAGCAGGAGTGTTTATGCCATAGTGCACTTTGTGCTTGAAAGCATTCAGGACTAAAAATTTGGGACGGGAGCATCTCCAACTCAAGCTGTTTCTATAAGAAAGTGACTCACAAGCCAGGCTTATGCAAAAAAATCTATTCATCCTGCAACTCAGACCAGACACCCAAACTCCTGGTTCTGCTCCCACAGCTAAGCTCTGTTTTTATTTACTCTTCTCTAACCTTCTAGCTTTTCCTTTTTTCTGGCTGCTTTTCTTTTCTTTATCCAGTTATATATGAGGGCAGAGAAGGAGAAGAAAGGGAAAAAATTCCCCTATAATTAATAAATGGAAAATGCTGGAAAGAAATTCTAAAAATTTTTTTTAGGCAAAGTTCTGCCCGTTTCTAAGGAATGACTGCTGTAAAGCACACGTAGACTACCATCTCTTATTGTATGCCAAACAGCAAAAGCTATCTTCCTGCCTTTTTTCCATTCTCCTACTTTCCGTATATAATCTTTCTAACCTTTTCTAAGATACAAAAAAAAAAAAAAAGAGGGTGTGTATGGACATGCTTAGGAAGTCAAAATCCACAGGCTAGAAGCAAGACTTCCATGATCTTCCCTTGAAGTTAAGGAAAAAGGACAAGTAGAACTAAGCATGAAACAAGATCATGTGAGCTATTTCATCTAGCTAACAGAGCTTCGGAACCTGCAAAGCCACCACAGAAAGGTGCTTAATGGAGTTTTAACATATTTAAAATCCTTCACAGGATCAAGGCCTCAGTCACACACCAAAAGGATATCTCCCAGCTAGGTGTTTTGCTTTCTTTTCCCCACTTGTTTCAAAATGGCAAGTCAAAGATAAAATCCTCCTAAACAATAATCTATTCTTCCCAAGTAAATAACATATTCACCCCTGCCATGTAATTTCATTTTGATTCTGTATTACTACATGACGATATCACCAGTCTCACATAGACTTAGATTTATTATTGAACAAAACCTGATATTCTTGTCAGATTTTAATAAATAAGAGTTTGAGAAAAACAAAAGCCTCTGGGCAAGTGCATTGCAAATGGATTCCTGAATAATTTAGGACAGCACTTTTTATTAACTTTTCCTAGGTTAATCTTTCACAGGGCTTGTTCACACACAAAAGTCCAACCTTTCGCTAAAATACCATTACACTGCTTGACCCAACACTCTGTACTATTTTCATGTAAAGCATCCTGGGTATAATGCAAATGCTTGGGACTACCTAGCTCATTCCTGCAGAGACATGAGAACACATGCACGTAGTCCAGCATCCTCAGGGTGATGCAACTCTACACACATGGAAACACTCATGGAAACCGGTGGTAACACTGCTATACCAGTAAAAATAAATTTCACCACCCATGCACAAAGGTAATTTTCCCGTGTAGATGAGGTCTCATTTAAAGTGACACTGTTGGAACAATTTCTATTACGTATCAGCTTAAACTGCAGTCCCCCAAAACTGAGAAAAAAAATCCATACTTTTAACTAGTAGCTTTAGCTCCATTGGAAGGTGAGACAGGGAAGATGTGGTACCAGTACATCAACAGCACAAGGTCGGTGTCAGCTTCCTCCAGCAGATGAAAGTGCACATCAGGAGCCACTGCCCCAGCAGGCTGCTGGAGCAGAAGCAGAAAGCCCTGTGCTGCATCATGCCCAGGAGGGCCAAGCAAAACTTTCTCACAAGCATTCAACAGGGGGCATGCATTTATTCCCAGAAGCTGTGGAAAAGTTAAAGGTTACCAAAGGGCTCACAGGCCAAGGAGGTGGTTACATTACAGGATATTGAACAAAATAAATTAATCTTCATCCAAAATCTTTAAATAACTGAAGAGGCAACAAACACCCACCACAACTGCAGCACTTTGGTTCATAAGAGCAGACAAGCCCCACTCTTAAGGCAACTAATGAAAAGGACAGAGACTACTGCCTTGTGTTCAGGTTTCACCCAGCATGTTGAGATCCTCTTTACAATTATATAGTCATTCAGTAAATGCAGCTCCTCTTTTTTTATCCACAAAAATAAATAGCAATCCAGCAATAATATCTGATGTTTTGTTCATGCACCACTGTTGTTCATTGCAGAGATGTGGCCTAGGTATCTCAAACCACACCTAGTGTCTGCCATGGACACAGCCACGGAAGATAACCCATGGAGATAAGAGATGCTTGCCAAGCCCAACTATGAGCTGAGATGGAAGTGAGACAAGAGGCACATTGGACTGCCCAGTCTCTCCCACAACACCCAAGCATGTCATCTTCCTTCCCAACATTTGCCAGAGACTCCACCAAAATGCAGATTTCTCTTCTCAGACAATGTAGCAGATCAACCAGCTACTGCTAATTTGGAAGACCAATTTAGCATTATCTTTATGCTCCCAAGATTGTCCTGGTCACACTGCATGGTCATCTGCTGCCAACAGCATCCCCCAAATTCTGAGCCACAGATGTGGCAGCAGCAATATTGCTTTCTTGTGCAAGAAAAGGTAAGAGCACGTACAGTACCTTATGGCAAAGGGCCATATGTTTTTGTATAACACCCATGTGGGAAACACCTGCAACCTTTTCACCTTGTTTATAGTGTTGCTGTCAATTCACAGAAGACTTTGATCTCCCTATCTATTATCAGTCCCATGTATTATAAACACGTCACATTAATCATAAAACATATATATGCTGTTAGACAATAAACAAAGCTTTGTTTTCTGTGCTCTGGTCTGGTAAGGTACACAAATATCATCTGCAAAACCATATGAAAATAATATTCTATTATCTCTATCTTCCTCAGGGAAGAGCAAAGAACAAAGAAGAAAAAAAAGGAGGAGAGGGTAGGAGAGGTATGCAAAGACATACAAATACAGGGTGGAAGGCTAATTTTCTTAAGAGATGTTTCCTTCAAAGAAGTTCCTCAATCACTCTGCCTCTTTTGTTTAGGGGCACCCATTCATTGCCGGCAGAGAAACGTAAAAATGAACAGCACACTGCTTGTTTAAAATAGGACTGAAGCCCAGCACTACTTACTTAATTATTTCAGAGGTCAGCAAATTGATTTGTCATGAGCACTGTCCTCTTTCAGCGCTCGCAGGCAATTCAGATGTGGTAGGACTAAGTGATACATAACGAGCAGCTGCAAAGCCCAAACACAATATTCACAAGGGTTATTTTGGGCTGAGTGGAAAGGAAAGGAGCAGGACAAATTTGTCAAGTACCACAAGTCCCATTATTATTTGTGTTTTATTAGCAGCTAGAGGTCTCCAAGGTCCCCATACTCTAATCTGACAGGAGATAGACTTAAGTAGAAAGTTTATTCTAGGCCTGTGGAGCCTACAATTTAAATAATCCCTCCATTTTCCATCTGAGAGACTAGGGGCAGGCAGGTATGGAAGAGATAGGAATTGCCAGTAATCACCTGTTTGTTTTTTTAGTGTTGACATCCCTTGAGAACAGAACTTCCCAGCTGCCATGTACACCTGGAAATCCTGTGCCAGCTTTCTTCAGGAAATTTGGGAGCTAACTCCTCTGTCACTTCTCCTGCATCCTGGGCTGTCACTCTAGCTGGCAGGGTGCCCTCCTGGACTGTTTTTATAAAGCATTCTCAAGTTGATTTCTCTAGATTAGAAAACTGGGAAACATACATTATCACTTGAGAGAAGAAAAACAGGAAAACATCCCCAAACACAACACCCTAGAAACAGTTGAACTTACACTGCACATGAAAATGAAGGCCTGGTAACACTGAGCAGTTTCAGGCATCGAGAAAAGTTTCAAAGCACACACACACACACACACACACACACACCCCTCAGCCAGGGACTAATCCAACCCATTGTGTAAATTCATTAAAAAAAAAAAAAAGACATGGCCACAGTGATTTCTATTTAAGAATAAATTGTTCCTCATTTCCTTTTCCGATGAACTACATTTCTTTTCACATTGTGAAAGCTTTAAAATAAGCACATGGAACTATTAATTTAATTCCTGACTGTATTAAAAATACCATGTAACATAAGATGCTTGCTCACACACACTTTCTGCGCCACTCTGTATGGCTACATCCACCTCTTTGTCCACATACCCGGGATTAAAAATGCTATCTTCTACATACGAAGAACCTCTGCGCTATCTCAAACTTGCACCTTGCCAAAAGGCCTCTGCTTTCTGACATGCTTAAGGAATATCAAAAAAGGAAGAAAATTCTGGGATTATTTATATTCTCCCCATCACTAAAAGCACAGCTATTTTTAAAGGAGCTCCTCCCTGATCAGGTGCAGTAAGAGATGCATGGTATCAAATTAGTGTATTTAGGGTTGACAATAAGAAGGACTGATTGGGGCCATTACAAGGTACAGAGCTAGTAGAGTCTTTCAAGTACCTTACACCAGGGTGCAAACGAGATCTATTTCTAGACATCTCTAACCCCGGGGCTTAGCAACTTGAGGGTGTCACACACATTTACTAATCCCTTCCCCCTTCCAAGTGAGCAGTGCAGGAGACACAGACTCGGCAAGGCTGTGTTAATTCATTCATGAAATGAAGTAGATGACATTTACTCACATATAAGAAATGACAGAGATTAAATTAAGCTCACAAAGTGCCATGAAGAGGAAAAAAACCCTCCATGTCTGAATTACACAAGCATATTTGGCAATCTATGTCCATTTGGGTTTTGGAGGAAATCTGAGTCCAGATTCAAGTGCGAGTACAAAAACTCGTGCCCATGTTTAGGGGCTGGGAAGAGAATCAGCAAAAGGGGCAGACAGGAATAACAGAATTGTTTATTTTCTCAGCTCATGTGGGCTGCAGCAGAAGCTGGGCTCCACAGCAGGGCAGAGCCACAGGGTCCTGGGCTGTGCTCTTTCACAGCCATGGAGCTTCTGCTTCCCAGGGCTGGCGGGGGTTATTTTTATCCTGACAACTGGGCTAAGATGATTGCCACCACCGCCGCTGCTCCGCGTGCTTGCATCATACCACTAGTGCTGATTAGCTGCATCAGTATTCCACTTCATTAATGCGAAACGAAAGCTGTAAATAGGGTACTGCTTTTACAGGATGCTACTGGAAAGGAGAAGTACTGTGATATTAATAAGAAACCACAGTTGCTTCCCTCCCGCATGGGGTGTGTGGTGCTATTGCAACTGGGCCATGCTGGAAGTGCTCACAGCTCTTCACCTCAGCAAGAGCGCCAGAAGAAGGTTTCTAAAACTTTTCCCATGCTATTTCCCACCAAGCTTGGGCTGTGTTAGTCTGTGTTTTGTTACCCGTGTTTAGACTGTGACATTTGCACCAAGGCCTGTTTTGTCTGCGCTCACTAAAGCGCAGTATGCCTGGCTGACCTCATGTGATGGTACAGCAGGCGTTTCCTGTGGGTTTCCAGCTTAGCCTTTCTGCTGGTTTTCGAGATGCAGCGCGAAAGCAGTCTCATCTCTTGCACCTAATTCACTACTAAAGTACTCCTTTGCCATACCCTGAGGGAAGAAACACTAGGCTACTATTTCCAGAACACTGGAATATTATTTCTAGGGAAGGCTACCTCTGGAAGATAGCAAATTTTCTTGTCTCCAAACATTACTTGCTACTATGAACACAGTGTTCATTTGTATGGATTTGCATGAGTATTATTTATATTGGACAGTGCTACCTATTTTTACCAGTGCAGTGAAAGGAAAAAACCTACAAGACGGCTGAGGAGGATAAGCAGACAATGTTACTTGGTCTAAATTTTTTTTAATTTTTTTTTCCCCCCACATAAGGAGGGAAAGGGATCTGCTGAGAGCTTGTCCTGATTTCTAGTTGGGAGCTCTAAGAAGCTTTCCTTGACAGAGAGGTAAGCAATTTCTGGGAAACAACAGGTAGCCCTGGCAGGGCTACAGCCATTTCATACAAGATAAATGGAGACAGAGCAGTGCACTTGAAGAAGATGAGGGATATGACTGTGATGCTACATGGAATCATATGGCTGAGAGAACACATAGAAGAGGGGCCTGCATTGCGGGGCTGCTTTCTAGCAAAGTAGGGGGGATCTATCTGAACAGCTCACCATGAAGTCAAGGAGGAATCTCAGTGTCCCAGAAAGCAGGAGAGCATGTGTGTGTCACAGTGCAGGATCCAAGAAAAATTTGGGAACAGAGGACAAAAGAAGGAGAGCATATGTGAGACCATAAGGAGAAAACAAAACAGGAAGGAGGTCAAAGGATTTAAATATAATTTGTGATACTATGACATCACAAGATACAGTAAGCAATAAAACAGGTTGACTATAATAAAAGCACAAGTGTAATAAAGTTGCTTGTTACACACCCAACACTAAACTTCATATAAGCAAACACACTTCAGGACAACTAAAACAAAACCCATATGATCTGACTTTTACCTCTCATAAAGCATTTCTGACCATGATAAAATTGAGGTTTGTATTATTTTTCCTCCCTGAGACCTGACGTCAGGGTACACAGAAAAGCCATCCACAACTCTGCATTTCTGCAGCCTTCATCTCACATATACTTGACTTATCATGGCCAGAACTCAAGTACAACTGGAGTTTTTCACTTCTCTGGTTTTGGTTAGCCATTTTAGCCATGAAGGAAAGAAAAGGCTTTCAGAAAACACTGAGTATCTCTATCTGTTGAAAAGTCATGTCCTCATACACATCGTCAAAAGCAGCATTGAGAACAGAGGCATTCAAAATCGGTAGGCTGTTTCTGTTTGTTTTAATTCTGCACTTTATCTTTCATTTCTTTATAGACAAGACAGCTCATCTGCCTCCTGTAAATAGGATCAGCAGTGGTGGATGATAAGATATTTCATTTCTGAATGTACTTGAAATAAACATGTAAATAATTTTCTTTCAGTCTACTCCTTCTTACTGGCATTTTGATCTTAAATCAATGAGGGAGTTACATTATATTGCACACCATCCCTCTTAGTTCCTTTGCTCTGCTTATGTTAATGCAGATGCATGCATTTCTGAAATAATACTGTCTTAATATTAGAATATTTTAATTCTTCAATAATAGATAAGACTCAATAGACTGATTTTTTTTTTTTTGCACCATAAACATACCATGATGGAAATGAGTAAGATAAATTTAATTTTGTGTAAATACACATACATAGACCATTTTGTAGAACAAAAAAATGGAACTTTGACTTGGTCATGGTTACTAGCCTGAAAATATCTGCAGTTCAATCAAATGAAAGGAGGGTTTCATAAGTGAGAAGTAACTCATTCACATGGTTTGTGTGCAATAAAGACACAGATCCCAGCCAACAATGGACAGTCTTACTCAGAGAAGGAAAGGTTTGCCAGACTGGCCACGAGAGGAACAGTCATTGGGATTCACTTTTCTTTCATGATCTGCCTAAAAAAGAATATGTTGAAACAAAGAAAAATAGATAGTAACCACCTACTGAGCTCCTGGGAATGTGCTTTTTTTATGTTACAACACACAAAATGCACACAGAAAAGATTATTTTTTGCCGATGTACTTTTTCTATACATTCTTAAGACCAACACACACAAAACCATTTATTTTGTTAATGCATTATTAAATGTACACGAAGCCAAATAAAAGTAATTTCTCAGTGCTTTATATATTTATCAAGAAACCACTAGCAGAATTCTTTACAATAAAAATACTAGCAGTACACATGATCAACCTAAATTATCTAGGGAAATGGCTAATATCTGACCATGTGGAAACATTAGAAAGGAGGGTTTTGTTACAGGCTAGAAGGAAAAAAATAGATGTGTTTTCTAAGAGAAAAATTGCAATGATAAAAATATTTTTAATAGTAAAATGCTACAGCTCCAGGAAATTTTCCTGAATCAATTCAATCTGTGTCATGCTGGACTTTAAAAACCCATTAAAAATAACCATGATAAATTTCCTAACCTCTTTCAGTGCACCACACAGAAGACAAAGGAAACTGCAATTCAACAGGGATAGAAAAGAAAGAAAAGAATGGAAAATCTGATAGCTTGTGTATCAGCAGTAACATCCTCACTAACATCAATGAGCAGTTGTGCACCACAAAGGACAAGAAGAACAAGAGTGATGTGTACAGGTGACAATGGCACTCCAAAGTAACGACTTCCAGGAAAATCTGCTGTTAGAAATGGACAACACACTGCTGAGAGGTAGTTGAGTCACAGGTTTCATAACACGGTAAAATATTTCAGTCTAAAAATGAATGTACTGAAAACCAGGATGTATATGGCTCTGTTAAGGTAACTATGGGGATAACATCCTACAAACAGCTAATATGCTCACCTGGTTTAAATTATTAAACTTTGCTGAAATCCATGCACATTCAGGGATTTTTCCCCATATTTAACGTGTCGTCATAAGATACAGATCATGTTACAAACACTAGTGTTAGTAAGAGAACTGCCGAGTTGACATCTTTCCTATTTACCATGTTGTATACATTACCAGTTGTAACAAACACTTCTTTTGCTTCTCTCTTTTTTTGTGGGGGGAGAAGGGGGCAATGGCATAACAAATAGCATATACATCACTGGATCATGAAACAGCCCAAACCCCTGAGGACTGAAGAGTACATTAACCCTCTCTTCCATAGGCATATCCTTCCACTTTCACCAGCAGGTCCCTGTTCACCCACTGCCTTCTACTGACACCCAGCTAGAGTGCAGCATATGACACTGGCACCCAATCCCCACATCTGCATTGCACATGTTTGAGCTCCCTTCACAACTGCACTAAACAGCTGTCCCGGGCCCACATCTGGCTGCCCAGGGACATGAGTGAGATGAAGACTCAAGAATTTCTCCTCTCTGCCTCGGTCACAGCTGCTTGGCTAAAGACCACAGGACTCCTGTGGACCTGCCTCATTTTTTAGTCAATGTTATCATTCAACGCTGCTTTGCTACGTTCCTCCCCAAACCCTCTGGATCTACGGACTCTGCTGGAGCAGTTTTCCTAGAGCCCTTTCCTCCAAACAGTTGGGCATACATGAAACAGCAGTTGTACTTAAGATTTCTGAGTAGAATATTTCTGAAACAAAAATAGCATTTTTAATTACTCAGTCTACCTAGAAAAAAAAAGAAAAACTAGTAGATTTGAACACAAACTAATGTAAACAATATTCCTTCTAAATACAAAGGTATTGGGGCAAGTTCAAACAACTTGACCCTCACTTAACAACAGAGGTATAGCAGAGATACAACCCACTGCATCTATTCATAACCCTTACAAACAAAGCAAAAAAAGTAATACAAGCACAACTGTAGGATGAACCATCAGTGAAGTAAATATATTGATCTATCAAAAATGATTGAAGACTGACAATAAAAGGGTTATAAATTCTTAGAAGAAAGAGAAAGCAAAAAACCACAAAACCAACCCACTGAAAAACTCCCACCTACATTCACAGGGAAAAACGGACTGGAACAATAAAACATAATGGCAGTGCCTGTACATCTTTGATAGCTGCCCCTCCCAAAAGCTGGAACAATCCCGCTATAAACCAAGCAAATGAAAATGCAAATGCATGAGCAATTGTCTGGGGGATTCAGATGCTTCGTGTCCTGTAGGCAAAGAAGGAAGGGGAGAAAAGGCAGGAAAGCAAGAGAAGGCACCACTTTTAATATTTGTCATTATTGATCATGCTCTTCTCACCTGGAGCCTTTTAAATCCAGCAGAGACCTTCCAGTTAAACAGGCCACGCTGTCTGCACAGCAGGTTTAGCACTGCCAGCAATGCCCACTTGTCCTTTGACCTCAGCACAATCTGCTTCTTCCACCCCTCCAGCGGAAGGATCTGTCTGTGGATTTTGGGGGTGCCAGCCAGTGCCAATAGAGATGCCTGCAGGAATCCAGTATTCAAAATGGCAAGCTCAGAAGAGGCATAGGATTGGGGAATACACCTAACACAATGCCCAGAGCAGTCCTGTGGGTATATATAAGCACAGTAGTGTATCAAAGGGGTGTCAGGGTCTACTGAAAGACTTACAAACTCTATTTGTTTAAATATTTTGCTACAGAAATGAACAGGATGAAAACTATGGCAATTTCACAAATTTGATTCTGTTATTCCCCACTGACAAAAATCCAGTTGTACCAAGTATTGGGCAAAAGCAAATAAAATGCCACTGATGCAGGAGATGAGATAGGTCTGTAGTAAGGATAGGTTTAGGTAATTCAAATATTAATCTTCCCATTTTGTAATATACTTTTCTGCTTCAAAAATAAAAATTTAAATTGTTTTAATAGAGTTTAATATTTAAGAGCTAATGCCTTTCCATATGATGTTACATTACCATCTGACCTACTTTAACATTTATATCTGTACTGCACTTGTAGACATACTTTCTCTCTCTCTTGCCCCATACATAGCTTATTTCCCGCTGGTCCAAATGGAAGCCAGTGGACATATAAACTTATTAGGCTGCTTTGGTAACATTTTATTTTGGCCCTTCACACAGAGTATTTCATAAGATGTTCCATGCCATAAAAGATCCCAAAGAACCAAGATCCTCTCCTAATGTCGCTTTGAAAGAGTCTGCAGCAATTCCCAGTGTCCTTGCCAAAATCCTTTTTCAATGAAATAGATTCCAACATTGACAGAAAAGTTTAGATTATTGCTGAGTGATAAAATGTCTGCTTCTAGCCCTTACAGAGTCAGAACATTGCTCCCAACTCACTCCTTTTTCTGTAAACTACTTTAAGAGGTCTGGGTATGCCTTAAAATTTACTGCACGAAACCTAATTTTATTCAATAAGTACCATAATCCAAAAATTGAAGTTATATAACATAAGAGAGACCTAAAGACACTGGGTCAAGATCCTCAAATAGTCACAACCCTATGCCTTTAATGGAGCTAAACTGACGTAAACAATAAACTGAAGGTCCAGATCACATTTTTTCAGGTTTTTTTACATGGGGGAGAGAGAGGAGATTCTGGGACAAGACATGTTTTGAGTCTTAATAAAGTTAAACTAGAATAAACTTCTATGGGAGCACACCCCTACAACGGCTGGGGGAGGTGGTCAGTCTTTTCCCTGACGTAATTTGTGCTATTCCATAACTTCTGTGCATGGGAGGTTTTTTGACATTACGATGGCTGTTTAATTATACCAGTACAATTTTATCAGTATGACTAAAATAAATCTTCATTCAATACAAGCCTTCAGGTTTAGCCATGAAATTTACTGGAAGGAAAGAAAGATTCACAATCCCCAGGGTGATGGTGGCTCAGCTCATTTCATGCTTCCCAAGCTAGGAAAAAAAAAAATAAACAGAGGGAGAGCTGAAAACAAATTCTTCTTCTGCAGTGGGGTATGCTTTTGCCTATTTTCTGATGAAATCATACCCAGTTCACTACCAGCAGAAGGTCTGACATAAAGCAGACTCTCCAGGGAAAGAAGAGAGGTAGTCAGACAGGGAAAAAGGGTAATTTGAAGATGGTGCCCAAACCAACACAGAAAAAGGAGATATTTTGTTTCCCTTACCACTAATAAAACATAGTAGACTACAACTGATCCCCAGACTAATAAGGTAGAGGAAAACCAAAAACCTATATATGACAAAACAATAAAAACGTAATGAAGAGATTTATGGAAATACATAAAAACCTTGGAACTATGTTAAAATTGTCAGGTCACGTTACTGTTTTCGACTCAAAATGGTTAAGAAAAACAGGAAGCAATAAAAATTAGAGCATGAAGGAAAGATAGCATAAAGCTTAAGAGGATGGAGAAGAGTAAAAGGAAGAAAACAAAGCCAGAGCAAATACTTAGGTAGGGGAAAAGTACAAAAAAGACTGACTACAGAGCCCACAAATCAAGGTTGTCAATGTAAAAAATAAAACTGGAACAAACTCCAGCAAAGTGGTGGCACCATCAAAGGACAACAGGTACCACTTGGTAGGAAATGACTCCAGAGATACCTGGCAAAGTGTAGTCATCCTTCAAGACTAAAATATGACTATTTCTAAGAAACTAAATTCCTGTGCAAAGCTTTGGTGTCCTAAGGGGCAGAGGCTCATGGGGTTCTGTCTAAGGGCTCCCCAGCACTGAGAGAGAGGGTCTAACCAGCATCTGCATCCTGAATCTCCTACCAGATGAACATGAGAAGGGGACAGAGCTGTGGATGCTCCAGCCTGTGCTAGGCTTACAGGCATCAAGCCCATACAACAGGCTGCTGATCTGCAGTTTCTTCCCTGCATCCTTCTCTAGGTCCCAGTGTGGGGTATGCAGGAAAGGGAAATCCCTTTTGCTTGATGCTTCTCCTGGCACATGACAAATCAGTCACAAGCTCCTTTTGGATTTCTTTGGGCTTCCAGAAAGAAGGCCAAACTGGCAGTAGGAAGTCACCTGGAGAGGCAGCAGTTGACTCTCCTGTGAAGTGTTGGATGACCAAGGAGGACAGGAGGAGCTCCTGAGTTGCACATTAGAGTTGATATGCTTCATAGGCTGACAAGAAAGGGGAGGACACACACACATTGGGAGTCATGATGTGTTTTCCTCCCTCTATGCAGAGTGAGAGGAAACAACTCAGGAAATCCATTTAAGAACTACCATACATGGCACTGGAAAACCAGTTCATAATCGGATACATAGCAAGTGAGGTCAGAGAACATTAATAGTTACTGAGCATTACATACTGCATGTATCCACCTTAGGTTTGCATCAATACTTCTGGATGCTGTAGGAAATTCTAATGAAAGTATTTGATATGCACAGCATGCCCATACTTTCTATAGTCAGATTGGTATATTGAAAAAATGCCTCATATTTTTCAGTCTTTTCAAAGCACTCCTATTACTTCTTTCCAAATGGTGGAAAGGGGGAAAAAATTACAAGGTGGACTTTACAGCCAACTTCTAGAAGTTTAACAAATACAGGTTCTAGTAGATAGCAAAGATGGCAGAGCAAGGTGAAATAAAGTCCAGAAAAGTAGATTTTTTTAACTCAGAATATTTCCCCCCCCCTTTCTTGAATGAGGATGACACAATCTGGTATGCAGGTGCTCATCACAACAGTGTAACATGATAAGAAGAGGCAATCTGTTTAGCAGTCTCATTCCAACGCCCTATAAAATGATAATTTTAAGCATTAATTAGCTAAGAAGCAGGGAGTAGAGATCAAAGATCACCTGTCCTGTATATTAGCTGTAAAACACTCCTCAGACAGCATGTTTTCAAAAGAAAATTCACTTTCCAAATAACCTTAGCCTGGACCTCACAAGGACTATGCTTTAACAGCTAAATGATGCACTACCAGTGTGCAAGGAAACAAAGGGAAGAAGAAGCACTTATGTGGGAGCAAATGGAGGTGAAACCTTCTCCTAGTCAAGGCTGCTACCTGAGCACACAGAAGCAGACCAAAATTTAGTCAGGTTCCTCAAATGCTAAGATACGGTACAAAGCCCTGCTCTCTGCTTCAATTGCCAATCTTAGGAGCTGACACAGTTCTGGCCAGTCTCACAGAGCCTTCCTGTGTCCAGAATGCTGTCTCAGTGGAGCCACACCAACCAGGAGATTTTCCTCCACACAAACAGTAAATTACAGAAGCTATGATCACAGCAGTTACCATGCACCATGAGTGCAGAGACAGGCATCAGTAACACGGTGCAGGTGACAGGAGTGTCCTTTGCTGCCTGGCCCTGAGCACATAAAACACTGTTTCTCTTATGGCTGGATTTCGCGCTCGTTCCAGAGGTGTAAAAGACTACATCAGGTCTTTGACTTACATTGGCTTAAACAGCTGCAGTAGAGTCATGGAGCAGTCTTGGATGGAAGAAACAAACTTGTGAAAAAGAACAGCAGTGAGCACACGCCTGCAGCTCAGCCACCCCAGGGCAACATCTGGAGCCTCAGGGAAGAGTGAGAGAGATTTGAAAGCACCAGAAGTTACCACTCGCACCAAACTTTTCCATCCAAATGGCTTTGCCTGCACTGAGGGCTCAGACTGTGATATTTTGGTGGGCCTTTGAGGCTCTGTCTGTAAATACATAGAACACAAGTGTTTCTGGACCTTAATAGGACAGCAAGAGGCTATATGAACAAATCCAGAGCCATCACAGAGTACGCAAGCTCAAGTTGCACAGTACTCATGGGAGGTCACAGTCCACACATTAGATTTGTCTATGGCTAAGAGCTGCTTGTTAACAAATACCTTCAATATTACTAGTACACTAAGCATCAATTTGCAATATTCCAGAGCCCTAAAAACATTAGAAATATGACAGAATTAAACTAGTCAACTAATTTACCATAAATATTGCCAATAAACTGTAGCCCCCAGGTCTGTGTATGCATAATGTAAAATACTCCACAATGATGGGGCAGCCCACAGAAATTATTACAACTGTAACAATAACACTAGACTCTAATTCTCAAAACACTGTGGTGTGCCACCTTTTGAGTAAATCTTTAGGCATCAGTCCCATAGAAGGCTATGTTTTTAAGATCAATTAGCTCTAGAGACAGGAGGAGAAATTGATGATGATATACCCATAAGTAACTCACAGGACTTGTTCCAGCAGCTTGATTTAACCATGGGAGCCAACTATAACCAATACCTAACTACAGTTAAATGTGGGGATTCAGATGAAGATGTAGCATCGTACCATGCCTCTTGCCCTGAAATTCCTGTCAGGACTATTGTTGGGTAGCAGTTCTCTTTTAAAAGACAACTTGAAAAAAAATAGATTACTACTAACAACCTTGAAAAGTGCTAATAACAAAACAAAACAAAAAAACCCCGACCAAATAAAAAAAAAAAAGGTGGGGGTCTGAAAGTTTAATTTAAGAACATTAAATTAATTGTTCTTTCCATTTTAGAGATAATATTTTCCATTTCAGAGAGAATGGCTAACACATTACACAGAGAAGAAACAAACTGTCTACAGACAAAGCCCTGTCAAAAGAGAGGGTGGGGAGGGAGAAAAAAATTATTTTTCTCCCCATTAACTTCTTCCAGATACAACAGAACTAGGTGTTTATGTGTACCAACAGTAATAAAAATATTTTTAAGGCACGAATGCAATTGGTTCTTTTACAGCCCTGATTTAGCAAGGTCAGCAGACTTCTGCCTAACTCGAAGCATGTTGAGTAATACCATTAATGCGATTACTCACATGCTGGAAGTTTGGCACACATTTAAGGGTTCTGTGATACTGTATCTCCAGTTTGCAGGTATTTAAAGGAAACAATTCTGGCGCTGATCAACAAACTTGTAGTTAAAGGACACACAACACATATGGGAGAAAACAGTGAGAAGAAAATAAATCTTGATAGAAAAACTTGACACGGGCCAAAAATATGTATCACTCTGTAATAAAAAAATCCAAGCAAGTGAGACTATCAAAATTCCCTATCAGGTTACACGTGAAACAGAGATTACGAAGAGCTATAGATCAGCAACAGGAAGCTTGTTTTTCCCTATTCTTGCCCAGGTATGATTTTCTCTATTGAAATATGAAAACTAAATTCTTTAAAATATCAAACTAAGTAAGTACCTACTAAGAGAGGTAGTAAGTCCATTAGACACCACCACCACCTCCACCCAGTGATAAAGAAGAAATCAAACAGGATAAGATTGTTTCATAAAAATATCTCTTTACATGAGCCTTGAGAAACAAAGATGAGAATGCTTGTCCTGGGATCATTTTTTCCACAGAAAGCAGAGCAAGGCTAGAAATAGAGAGGTTAAAAGAAGCGTTGTGAAACTAAAATAGTAATAAAGACACTTTCTTCATTTGAATTAGCAACATGATGAAGACATAGGCTGCTCCCTGCAGGAGGAGATCCTGCTCTACCCACCTTAGGTTTGTCCCAAGGTGCTTGATGAGGGCAGAAGGAAAGAAAAGGCTTTGAAAAAAGCTCCATATGCCTAAATCCCAGAAATGTATGCCCCTTTGCTGTCCACAAAAGGGGAAAGCTCCACACCCCCACAGTGACTAACCAGTGTGCTTCAGCCCTGATGCAGGGGCCAGAAACAGCAGCAAGAAAAGCCTGTTTCTTGTTCACAACTGTTTGATTATGGACTCATCTGCAGAAATGATAACTAGTGCCATCTGTGGTGACATTTTTAGGGAGAGGAGAAGCCAAGCCAGAACCAAGTCTGGCTGCATAGACTTCTGAAAAGCTGTCAGCTGCCAGTACAGTTTACAATCACAACTCACCCCTGGACACATTTCAAGTTAGTGACTGGCTCCATGATCTATCCTAATCCTTTAAACCACCCAATCATTTAAGTAACCAAGCTTGATCTTGGTTCCAGTAATAACTTATTAGGAAATCATTTAAGGAATATTTGAAAGTCTTTAAGGAAAAGGGAAAAAAACAAAACAAAACCAAAAACAACAAGCACCACCACAAATCAGAGTAATTCTGCAGACACCTTAAGAAAAATTGCCTGCTTTCTGTGTAATACATAAAAATGTTCTGAAGTACCCCATTGCAAAAGAAGATGCTCTTTGTATAGAAATGGAGCTCCATTCACGTCTGTATTTTAACAAGATGCTTGAGGAGTGCCTGCACCTTGACACGCTTCCTGTGTACTGTGCTGAGTCTGGTATGCCTACGCTTGAGCCCAGCAGAAGCTCAGCATGGGTGGATGCATTTTGCTGATAGTGGTTTTATTGTGATTGAGAATAGTTTACAACTGAATCTTGTCAGAAATGTTCTCATTAATTCCTCCCCCCATTAGAAAATGCAGAGTTCAATCTTGTTGCCTCCCTTTCCCAGTTCACAGCCTGACAACCCTGACCTCAAACACCCAATTGTCTTCTGCATTACAGAGGTGGTGTAATCCAAACACCATCCTCTTGCTGCTTCTAGACTCATCTCTTCATCTCTGCATTACTTATTTTTGTCCTTTTTAGAGCTTCTACTACATACATCTTCAGATTTCGCACAGGAGGTTGAAGTTGAGTGTTCAAGCGAAGGAAGAGTAAGAATAGGGTTTGACCCACTGCAAGCTGCTTCAGATGCAAAACAAGATGAAGAAAGAGTGTCACCCTACAAATTGCACTGAATTTTAATCTCTTCTCACTCTTTGATTATACACAGTGAGGTCTATGTTATGAACCCCTACATTCTTCCCCACATACAAATACATTGCTACAATCGAAGGCAGAATAAGTTCATTCATCCCAGAGCAATCACCTGTCCACTTAGGGCTGTATCATGTTTTCTACCATCACTGGTAGTATGTTGTTGGGCCATGAACATATTACTTATTTGGGCAGATCTCTTTAGCTCCAAATCAGCCATACATGCTTACAGTGCCGTAAATTCACAATGATGCAATTGTGGCAGAGTGGTCAAACACATATGAAGTGTGTATATGTAATGGAAAATTAATTCACTGTCTCTATACCTCTGCTCACATCATAGCAGTTGCTTTTCTGAGTCCATAAAATACCCTCTTTATTGCTCCTCTTCAACTCAGAAGCTCTTTGTTTCCCTCTTTACTCTTACCTCTTATTTCCGATAAATATCCATAATCTAAAATTGAAATGGAACAATTGGATGTGGTGGAGGTGAAAATAAAATATCAAAATGTCAACATTCATAAAAAAAATAAGTGGTGTAAGTCACTAATTTCCACAGAAAACACAACTACTCTCCTGAAGAACTCTTAGATGAAAAGAAGACTATTCAAAACAAATCTTAACATGTGTTAGCACACTGTTTCCCAAATAGGATATTTTTCAATTTGACTTTGTTATGAAAAAATAGTACACATATTTTAGAGGAAGCATTTTTTAGAAGGTGCTCTGAACTATAGCTAAACCAAAGACTATCACTTTGTTGCAGGATCTCTTCAAAAGTCACGTCACTGGCTTGAATTCCCTGTTGAATAGAAATGCTCCATCTCTGCTTTTGCACTGAAGCAGAGCTGTTTGTTTCTGCCTTGGCCTCCATCTTGGGCCACCTCTGTATAAAAACAGACAGTTTTCACAGCGCACACTCACAACTGATGACTATTTGCATTGTCACTCTTTATAAAATACTAATATCATCACCTCTCCTTTGGATTCACACACTGGAGCAAAAGGAAAAAAAAGCTTTTGTGACCTACAAAAGCCTCACTTGAAATAATTCTCTACGACTTGAGGCCTTTTGGAATGGAAGGGATATATTGTTTTGACTTGATTAAAGCTGAAAAGTTGATTTGACATCCTGTTGTCAAGGAAACCAATTCACACACAAAAGAAAACAGTTGTGATGGTATCATTCAGACTATTCAAGTGACCTTAGAAAGAAAAAAAGGCTTCAGTTCCAAAGATTTGTATTCAACTCACTTCACCACTGTAGAAATAAAGATCATTGCTCTTTATGCTTTTTGGAAAGCAATTTTCAATCTGGGAAAAGAAAAATGCCACATCTTCTTCCATCTGCCAGATCCAATACTTTGCTGGGACTATACACATAAACACACCTACCATTTATTTGCCTATTTCAAAGGACCACAGAATGAATCACACAGAAGACTTACAGGGAAGGAGAAAGAATTTCTTTAGTTGACAGGACTGTGATAAATATCCCCTGACACACACCACACCTATTGAACATCAGCTCACAAGCCAGGTTTTAAAACATCCTCCTTCAACTACAAACAGACCTTAGCTCGAACACAGCATTGTTTGCATCCAGCTTTGTTTTCCTGGGAGCCTTTTTTTTCTCTGCCAGCCTCCTGGATCCCCCACAAATTGAGTTTTCCATGCATGCAATAAATGAAGTATACCTAGGCTCAATTTGTTCACTCTTCCCACCTACAGAATGCCAAAGAAGCAGAACTGTCCTGGCTGACCACTATTCACCATCATCCAGCTTTGCAGTCCAGGCAAGTCTCACAGAGGTTTCATTCCCTAACAACTGTGAGTAGATTGGAGAAATGAAACTTTCTATATGCTCATGCACTGTAATTATACATCTCTTTCTCCGATGACATAGCCTCTGCCCGGCTGAGTGAGCAGACAGATGACTAAATAGCAACTTGTCTCAGATTTGGCTTAGAAAAAAAAATAGGCATGATATTAATAAAGAGGGAAATATACTGAGGAATGAATGCCAGTGTTCTTACATTATTGTCATTTAAGGGCATCACACCAAAGGTCACGGAGATAATAAGCCTCAGTCATTTTCCATTTGTTACACAACATACAAATTGCCACAGCATTAATGAATATCTTTTCCCATTCCTGACCAGCCAAGACACTGTATTATTTCCTCTTAGACAAGCACCTAACCCTTGGAATTCATTATTTCCATCACTTCTTGCAGTACTTTGTCCTTAGGGCTAAGCATAAATGCCATAAGGCGGCTGTGACTGGAGCATCAAATGCTTCGTATGCCTGAGTCTGACTTCTTTCTGCTAGAGCTTTTTTGCTGGAAGAGCATACAAAATATATTGGTATCTTCAGTGCACACAAACATTCATAGATACTCTCTTAAAAGTGTCTTAAACCCCTTGCAGACCATAGGGGAAAAAATACAACATTTTCTGTACTTTGTGGATATTGTTTGATACCCATATATTAAAATAATAATCATGCGAGAAACACCAAATGACCACAACAATAGAAGCTACAAAATAACTGCATTTCCCCTTAAAATGATCACAACTGAAAAGTAGTTCTTGGAACAGAAATGACATTCACAGTAATGTGGAAGAGCTTCTACAAAGGGATATACTGCTTAAACCCTCTTTCCTCTTAATAAACTGCTACGATAGCACAGCTGAGCTATATAGAGAGGAATGCTTCATTTCTAATCTATATTTCATTGTATTTTAAGTTGACGAATTTTGCATAAATATAGATAGCAACAGCTGAACCAAATTCATACTATTTCATAAACTAAGTGGGGATTTTTGAAGATGTTACAAATTGTTATTTCCACTGTTCACTTTAAATATAAAGAATATGCAGAGGAAAAGAGAATATTGAAGGCTGGTAGCTTTGTATGGTTCTGAAAAGGACTAAACTTTATGTGCATAATTAAAATTAGAAAGAAAAGAATAAAGTCCAACACCAAGCGCTGAACTAAAATGAACCAAGAGTACTTGCTGCATGTAATCAAACCACCTCCACTTCTGTCCCCCAGACTGAAACAATGCACTCTCCATTTTGATGAACATTTTATCTTGGTATTTTCTCCTCTTCCACCTAACGAACTCAAAAAGCAAGGGCCAGTCAGGACAGAAGAGAGCTGATGGCACTGCTAAGCTTACCCACAAACAGGTCCGTACTCCGTTATGAGTTTTGTGTGGTTTTCCCAAAAACCCTGGAAAAAAAGAAAAATAAAAAGCATTTGAGAACAGTACTTAAGAGAAACTATTATACAATGTTGCTAACACTTCCACAAAGCTCTGAACCTCAACCAGGAGAACTCATAACCTCACTTTTTTCTCATTGTCCATATGTGACATACATAGAGTCTAGAAATGACAACTGAAAAATAAAAAAATCCCAACTCTCAAAAGAAAAAGCCTGGAAAGCCATGAAGCACATCTGCATTAAGGTTTTACACTCCAAAATCTGTTACCATTTCATGATTTACTTTTTTTAAGCTAATTTCTTCATTGGGATCCTGACTTGTTTTTTTTTTTCAGATATGTGAACGGATGGAAAAACTGACGGAGAAATTAATAGAGGGTAAGTATATGACTTACTGCACAAAAGGGAAACACAGGGAATGTGGCGAGGTCATCTTGATCTGATTTTAGCCACATTATTTAAAAAAACCAAACCTGCAAAGTCAGAGTTTAGCACGAGGCAGTCAATTGAGACATTGCAGAATAGTAAGCAGATTTTTTTAAAAAAATTTTTAGAATTTCTACTGCATTTTATTTTAATAACTGATGCAATTTGGTAGCCATTTATCTAAATAAACCTACCACTATATTAAATTGTTACTGTCCTAAATGAATTCAAGTTGATGAATCTAAAGAAGGTGTGCAAAATATATTTCCAAAAGTGAACATAAGAAAATCCGTTTTAATGAAACTACAATATTTGAGAATCGTACTCCATTGTGATTGTAACTTGTCTACAGGAAAAAATAACATCTGAATGCATTAATCTGCATTTCTATTAATTCAAGAAAGCCTGTCACGATCTATCTTCATTCTTATGAGAAAATCCACTAACAAAGTAGAATACTTATGCCTCATATTGAATCTCTCTTATTTTTTTTCAGCAGAATATTAGCCAGAACAACATGAACTATTGTTAAATACATTCACTGCTGACATAAATAAGCATGTAACGCATGCATGCTTCGAGAGAATTTCACCACAGTAAGCACAAGAAAATCTGGTAATCAAAACTAGATTTACCACCCTTGGGTGCTAACTTATCCAAATCAGCAAAGCACTTGCCACCATCTACAGTCCTCTCATAGAGCCCCTCAATTCTTTTCCATTCTTATAGTATGGTTGTGCTATTTATTTACTTTTTTTTAACCCTGGATTTGCAATACTTTTATTCCACAGGATATTTTATTCCACAGTTCTCCAGTTTAAGGCAAGAACTTTATGTTTTCTTTTACATACAAAAAGCACTGGATAATGTGTAAGAAAACACACTAGAGATAAAATTATGAGAGAGGTGGATTAGGTGACTGCCTCAAAAGAGTATATATTCTCACCTGAAAAATTCTTTACTACTAAGGCTAAGCAGAAAAGCCTCATCCATTAGCACACAGAAACTAAGGTGGACAAAGCCTTTGTAATACCACAAATACATACAGCTAACTCAAAAAGGCTTTTATCTGCAGGCACTGTGGGAGGGGAAAAGATACATACACATTCACACCGACCTGCATTTTGCTACAGCAATACTTCAGCCATTGCAGGATCTAAGCCTGCAATTGCTATGATTTCAGTATTGCAAAAATTGTCTACTGCCTTCTGCTGCTGATGCAGGGGCTAAACTCCCCCAGTGTTCTTCTCCAGGCGGCTTTTTAATGCTGAGTGCAGCAGGCCCAGCTCATGGACACATTCTGACCGCTTTGGCTGGGGAAGCAGCTCCAACCTGCACAAACACAGCTGACATTTACAGCCACGCTGAGGCACCAGTGTGACACGGGGCACCGCTCGAGGTCACCGGGCACAGTCAAACCAGGGGTGCAACGCGCTGTTGTATCACAGCTGTGTTGGTTGCTCAGGGCAGAGGGACTTCCAGTCCTGTGAGATGATACTAAATCGGGTCTGCTCTCCAGCCCACTTCCCTCCTAGCCCGAGCCTTCAGTGAGGACACCCCACACCACAGCCCGAGCCTTGCCTGCTAAACTGTGCTTTGGATTGCAAGCACGCGCCTAGGTATCGCACTTGCTGTATGCACCAGCTGCATTCCAGTGAGCCAGCAGGATATTAACATTTTCAAGAAGCCTAGGCTTTAAATGATTCAGTGAAAAAGCCTTCCAGAAAGCTGGCTTCATGGAAGAACTGCTCCTGGCTCACTACAGTAGAGGGGTCAGGCAGAACACATTTCAAATCTGGTCTGTTAACCAGTAACTGGTTTTCCACCTCCAGGACACATAAATGATTGCACTGGCTTAAAATTAACCATACTTAATTTTTCTTCCCCAAAGTACAAACCTGCAGGATGGAGGGAGAAAAGGCATTGAAAAGTACCTGGGGAGAGACTGTGAGAAAGCAACCTCAGAAGTTAAAAACCCCCTCATTCTCTCTACATTCCAGGACACTTTCTCATGCTCTGCACCACTGCACACACATACTCACCACTACCTGCCTCTACTGCTCACCCCCAGGACCCCCTGCTGTCCTGGCCCCCTTCACAAGCCTGGTACACACCTGTCAGCAGATCTTCTTGGGCTGCCTGGAATAGACAAGGACACTCAGAGCCCTGTGAAGCTGCGGTAGCCAGAGCATGGGCAAGGCAGAGAGTAAATGTGCATGCATTGCTTACAAGCCAAGGCACACCTTTCAGCTGGAGGAAGCTAGAGTCATGCAAAGGTGCCTTTGTTTGCTTTTGATAGCTATGAGAAAGGCCAATGAACTTGCAATGGACTAAGAACATAGTGAGGGGACACGCCACATCCACATAGCTCTAACCAGTTTCTCATCATCATCCCTGAACACGACTTCCAGCAGATAGGTACCCTGAAAACATCCTCCTCATCTTCTGAGTCATGTTTGAAGCACAGCAAGCCTCCTAAGTGCTTTTGGTAACTTATTTACACTGGCTGAGGTTGGTCCGCTTCACGGCTCATTATTGCTTGTCCAGGTTTATAATTGCAATTGTACTTAGTATCTGTGGTATAACTAAGCACCTGCCCACCACTAGCAGCTGTTTTACATGAAAATGGAGGTAGAGATCATCTCTCTTTGGCTGAAGACCACCCAGTGGATAAATATGAGAGGAAGCAAACTAAGAAACAGTACCTGCTGACTT
This sequence comes from Anabacerthia variegaticeps, assembly GCA_035583185.1. Lineage (NCBI taxonomy): Eukaryota > Metazoa > Chordata > Aves > Passeriformes > Furnariidae > Anabacerthia > Anabacerthia variegaticeps. The sequence continues at coordinate 62,761,125 of JAWWEW010000041.1, read as the reverse complement.
GTATCCAATGACTTTAACAGCCCTAAAATCAGAATTATAATGAAGCAATGTGGGGTGTAGGAAGAGAACAATCAAGGAAAAATAGAAACATGTATTCTGATTTTTTAGGAAAACAGAAGGAAACTGAAAAGCCAAACAAGACACAGTATTATGAGATGATACCACATGCATCAGGAGGAACTGTAGTGTGTGTTTTAAACAGTCACTCGTAACAATTAAAAGCATATTCAGCAATGCTGTTCCAAGTCCATAAAAGTCACTTAGCTTTTCCTTTGTTTGGAAGCTGCAGAATATGAATTGTTATCAACAACAACTTAGAAAAGGGTTGAACAGGGGAACTTGTTGAGTGTGGCCCATACGGTAAGGTACCAGCTTCAGTGGATGACAGTCCATTATCAAACAAAATAATTCAGGAGTATGAAAAGCTTCTTCCCTGCAGAAGCATATTTTACAGCATCTGGTATACCATGGAAACAGCAGCTCAAGTGGGGGGACTGCTGCACACCCAGAAGGCTTCTTTGTTTACATGGCTGGCGGTTGCCTCCCTGCAGGGAATTTGCATTCTTCTCTTCCTCTGAGTGTGTATCATCAGCTGCATCTGTGGATAGAACCACTCACAAGGCCAAGTCCTGCCCTCAGGGATACAGGTACAATCCCTACGGAAGAGAGCAAGATTTTGGTCTGCATCAGCCAGAGCGAAGCCTGGTCGTTGCCAACCATCTGTCTTGAGATATCAAATGTTGAAGCTTCAGCTTGAGCAGCATACATAAAAGGGCTTCAATTGCTCAAGTATCCCCTTTCCTTTTCTTCAATAGACTCTGCCACTCCAAGACAGATACTTCAGCAATTTCCCCCTCATTGCATATTCACCTTGCTAGTTCCTCACAGCAAGGAAAAAATCTGCAGCAATGTCATCTTCCCTCCTTGCTGAAAATCGGTGTAGGCACTAAGCCAAAGTTTTCAGAAAGAGGCAGTATTTCAGAGACTAGCAATGTATTTTGATTTTTGGGGTGTTTAATGTGAGGCACAGACAAACTATTACTATTAGTCATTCAATACCTACTCATGGCTGCAACTGGGAACTGACTTAGGTTGCATGGAGGATGCTTTGAACATTTCAGCTTGTTGCAGCTGGAAAGAAAATCATGTGGTTTATGAACTTAGCTATAGTTCTTAAGGGTCACTAGATAAAATGGTCTGAAGAGGGCCACAAAGCTGGAATCCAGCAGACGCATGCTCCTGACAGTAACTCAAAATTTGGACTCCAAAAAAGTGTCCTAGAGAATGCAATGAGGGTAGCCCCTGAATTTTGTAGTGTACTGAATGCCACAACAGCTACTGAGCTCTGTGGAGGTGGATGTTATGAGCCCATCAAAATTCACTGCAAGTGGGAAACATTACCCATGCAAGAAAAGCCAAGTCAAAAGGCTTCTTTTGCTACCCCTTTTCGGAAAAGTATCATGTATCACCTGATGTCAGTTATTTATCAGGACAACAAGGATCCGAACTTGTGACTCAGAAGCCAAAGATGCCACATCCCATAACTATTCCCATATATGCTCCACCCTTACCACCCTATAGTCAGATGTGATGTTCTGTTTCATTGTGATATTAATAACCACAGTAGCATTGTTTGATTGCACACCACATGTCAAAAGATAAAAAAAAAAATCTATACAGTTATATATGGCACATAATGACAATGAATGACATTTATAGAAAAGATTTTTAGTATTCGATGGGCTTCACATGTTTCTTTTCCTTAGACCACCTGAAAAAAACCACTTGCTAATAAACTAGTACCCAACGGGATTTATTTTTTTTTAACACAAGCTAACATTTAATTAAAGCAACCTTGTATCAGTCCGCAGCCCACTTTGAAGGAATGACCCCGGACTGTACATCATCTCCAGTAATAATCCTAGTGAAAACACTAGGATGCCAGAAGACAAGAGGAAGAAAACAGCATGAACTTCTATCCAGCCTGATTCTGAGCTATGTACACAGTTTGTTTCCTTTGATCGTTACCATTAATGGTTGTCCTCTGTGTGTAATTTGGTTTAATTTATGTGTGTGTCATTTTAGATTTTAAAAAACACATATAGCCCTTCTAAATTTATTAAAAGCAGCCTTCTTACCCTTAATAGTTATTAAGAGAGGTTAGTGTTATGTAATTAAGTTAATCCTCATCTGTAAAGGCTAATTAACTGAACACTAATCGAATCTGCATATGAAAATTTGGACAATGTATTCTAATTACACAATTTTAAAAAATTACCTGAACTAAATACCAAACAAATTGTAAATGTCTTTCCTTCTACCTTTTCAGGTCTTTAATAAAAACTATGCAGGCAGGTTTATTTCTGTGTGCTGTATTAGTTCCCGCTGTCCATAAGAAAGAGCTGTTGTCTCTCTGTTTGAAGAAAAGGCTCAAGTCCATCCCTGAAAGATGGTTGTTTCCCCTATTGCATGAGCTCTTCCTTTCTGCCCTTACTCCATGCTTTTCATTACCCTCTTTTCCTTCTGCAGTCTGTCACCTGCACCAGTCAGAGAGGGCAAAGGCTCCTGGGTTCAAGTCAGATCACACAAAGGATAAGAAGGCATCCAGGTATCACCTCAGTCAACTGTATCGCCCAAAAGGATCAGAAGGCACAATACAATTCAGTCATGCTGATTCAGCACCCCAAAGCCTACACACGGCCAGCTTAAAGCCACCTTGGCAGCTTTGGCAGGCTACTACCTCTTTGCCCCCAAGGACCACTTGCCAGTGAAGTCCTCATCTCATTCTCCTCTGCCTAGGTGTGCCTGCATTACAAAAGCAAGGCGTATTTTGGACCCTTTTCAGCATTCTCTTGAGACATTCACGGTTTATAACAGTCAGGTTTCCAAGAGGGAATTGAGAAAAGCACATCATCCTTTCTGGTATTTGCTGTTTCTCCCCATTAACCAGGTTAATGGCTGATTCTAATAGGTTGGTAACTGAAGAGTTGGAGGGAGGGAGGGAAAGCCAAGCAAGTAAATACACAATTGCAAGCCTGACCTCAATAGCATGCAAGATTTCTTAGCGCGTGGAACACACACAGTCCTCAAATTTTCCTCACAGACCCCACCACATATTTTTAACATTCGAGTAGTAAGCACCTTCACTGTCTACCTGGCACGGCTGGATGAAGCAGCTCCAGCTGGTTCACAGCCCCTCGGGCACCACACCTGGCCCACAGGTACCAACACGGCACCCTGCTTCACTGCAAATACTTTGAGGGAAGAGGATCACAGGAATTGGAATACTCTGGTTGTTATCTTTCCTTGGGAAGATAATATATTATCTAGGTGAGAAAACAATGGAAGATGTACACAGATTTCAGTAGCGCATTTTGTCTAGTGTCTGGCAAACAATCATCATACCCAAAAGGATGAAAATCTGGATTAAAAATGAAAGACAGTAAACATTGAGGGTGTAGGAAAATGAGTATGGACTGAGTAGAAAGAAAAGGTACAGGCAAGAAAAGAGGAAACCCATAGTTTTCTCAAGGGTCCGTCCTGGGACAAACCTTGTTCAGTGTTTGGAGGACTGAGTTTGGCACAAAAGGCAGTCAGGTTTCAGTGAAGTACATGGTTCTAGGCTGTAAAGACAGATCCTTTCCTCAGCAGGCAGAAAGACTGACATCGTTATATCAGAAGAACTGGATGATCTAAAGAACCTGAACAACTGCAACAGAGAATAGTCTTTAGTTAAAAGCAAAGCTTCATGCCCTTAAAGAGACTATGTTAACTCCAAGAATTTCTGCAGTAGTAGATGATTGATTGAAAATAACAGAGAAGTGAAAAACATGGATGGACATATTAACCACAGGATAAATATGGACAAGAAGTATGATGGAAACTACAGATGTAGAATTTCTGGGGTATGCTTTCTCTGGAATGCTGCATGTGAATCTGATGAGCCACATTCAAAAGGAATGACTTAAAAATGGAACAAGTGCAGAAAAGGGTTACAAGGATCCTTGGGGAATAGAAGGCCTGTCTTACAAGTCATAATTAGGAATGTTCATTTTAGCTAACCAAAGGTTCATTTTAGCAGACCAAAGGGAGGAGACATGCTTGCTGTCTATAACTGTACTGGGAGTAATCACCAGGGAGGGAAAAGGATCTATTTAATATAAGGGCCCACATTACAAAAAGATCAAAGTAGCATAAAATGGCTGTGGATAAATGTTGCTGGAAATTAGATGTAAGTTATTGATTATCAAACTGGTAATATTTTAAAACAGCCTTCTAGTCAGAATAGTGGAGACAAGAGCCTTAGGAAGAGTTTTGAGGCACAGGAGGCAAAATGTGGATACTTAGAAAAAATGAAGTATAGGATGAATAACCCACAGTCCAACTACACCAGCCCCTCAAGGAAATACACAGTCACTTCTAGAACAAGAGGAACTCGTCTTGTGGAAAAGACTACTGTGTGCTTTCCTATGTGCACACTGCATTCACACTTCTAGTTGACTCACCTTAACTTTCCACATCATTCTCATATAGATATGGTCTCATACATTAGTTTGGCACACTGCAATGAGATTCTCACTTTTTTTTTGTTTTTTTTTTTCTTTTTTTCAATCTTATTTCACTTCACAAACTTTGTTTCTACAGCATCTCATGGATGTTAAATGCCCATCTGTGACAGGTGAGGTGTTGGAAGTACACAAGATTAAGCCATTTGCTAAATGCCAACAAGAAGGCAATGGTAGAGCCAGAAACACTTGAAGGTTTCACAGTCCTCCTCCTTGGTAGCTTACAAAACCATTCCTTCTCTGCCACAGAAATACAGACAGTATATGAGAAAGGAAACAAATATCAACAAATTTGATCTATTTCTGAGCTTTCAAACATATCACATGCCTGAGGCTTTGAAGAAAGGCAAGAGTAAAAGAGCCCTACACACATGGTTTACTCTAAAATGCTTTAAAAAGAGGGAGGTTTCTTCCTCACACAACTATTAGCTTGAGATTCAATTACTCTTATCATAGTATGCTTAGCTACAAATGTTATTAGTCATAAAATTATCCAGACCCTCAAATTATTCCAGCTGCTGTGTTTGACTCCCTGATTCTTGCAACGATGAATTCTCCATTCTGATTACACTGCCTAGAATAATATTTCTTTTTATCTATTTGAAAGTTACCTACTGTTAGCTTAGACCTTGTTTATATCTGCTATAATTGCACACTTACTATTTTTATTAGAACTATTGTCTGGATAACACTCCTGCTAGACCCTCATTTTACTTCACAGTAAATGTCACAGAAGACACCTATTCAGGCTTCTAGAAACCTTTATCAAAAACAGAAAACATGTCATTATAAAGACACGTACAAAGAGAAATACAATTTGTTCAGTGTGTGTTCATGAAAGGCTCCATATGAGGTCTTACAGACTCACTGCAGTTTCTGATCCTGCTATAAACATATATTTAAAATATGTCAAGAAACTAGAAAAACATAAACGACTAATGGATTTATTTTTTTTTAACTAGAACATGTAATTTCCACTAAACATCATCTAAGTTGTCTTCTTTCCAAACTGAGTGTAATTCTCTCCTATATAATCTCTACTTTTATGTAATTCTATCGGATCACTAACCGCCTTTGCTGCCTTTCTTAATATTACTACATCCTCAAATTACAACATGAAAACAGAGAATTACAGTGCTTTTTATAGGAGGGAATTCATTATGCAACAGAAGACCATTGCAATGTGGACTATCACTGTGAGCCCAGTGTCTCTCAGATGGATTAGTGTAAGCATTCAGTACCATCTTACTAATGGTGAACTTTATTCGTTTTCTCTGCTGGCTTCCCTTTAGAGAAGCAAAACAGCAATTGCATAATTTAAAGAAATGGAAACAACTTCTTGTAGGACAGACAGATATGCTAGCTAAATCAAAGGAAAACAAATATTTAGGGAACACACTACCAATACAGCACTGTTTTAGCAGGCAACAAATTGGCATTCAGATAAAGTTAACTTTTCCCAAGAAAGGGAGACAGGGACTCTTTCCTCCAAGTTTTCTCACTTCAGAAGAGCATCCCTTTCCTTCTCAGACCCATCAACAGCAGATTCCTTCAGACTATGAAAATGTCATTTTAAAGGATAGAATTAAACCCATTGTGCAACAGTCTGTCTTGGGTGCCAGACTGCAAACAGACTTCAAATTAAGTATTGGAAAAATTACATATCCATATGCAAATCTTGCATCTTCACCTACAGAATTAGAGAATTAGGATAACAGTGGTTAAGATTTCTTTTCTGATGCAAGCTCTGGGCCATCTTATACTGCTTTAACACACTAGTGCCTAAGGAGGTACTATTTAGACAGGTGGATTTCAAGAAAACCTCATCTCTGGGAATCAAGATTACTCATTCAGTGGGTAATAATATCTTGGGCCATTCAGAGACATTCCTCTAGTATAGTGCTAGGGGTGTCTACCAGTGTTTATTAATTGATTATAAAATCAATGCCACTTATTATCTGTGAGCACTGAGTTGGAAACTATGAAACAAACATGTGAAAAAAAACGAAGATTATCACAAACTCCACCTGTGTTCAGCTCCCAAATTCTGATCTTTTATTATGATGGAAACTAAGACAAAAACAGTGCCAAAAAACAAACAGTGACAAACCCAAGCACTAGACAGCATGCAGCATGCTGCATCAAGCAAAGAGACCTGGAAAGTGCATTACATGTGGCAGACATTAATCATGCCACTTAATGCATTACACAAAGATACTAGGACTATTTCTGCATTTTAACATAGCTAGACAAGCCCAGCTTCCTCTTGTGTAATTCCCACCTTGTATGGATGCAGCTCTTGAGCATGAAAAGTGAAAAGTGTCCCTATAGATTGTACTGGCCTCCGATACAGAACAGAGCAGGCTGCTATCTGCAGGATGGACATGCCAGGCCCCTTTTTCCTACCACCTATCACATGGCACGTCTGTAAAAGCCACAAGGTTAAGGGCAGACCCATCAGCTTGACACATGCAAGCCTTGAGGTGAGCCCATACATTCAGCAGGGCATGAGGGGCACATGTCTGCAGAACGACAAGCACCTTCACCCCAGTCATGTGAACAAACACTCAGTGTGCTTCATCCTGGTCCCAGACTGACAGGCCACGAGGTAGGACAGACCTATCCTAGACCACTAGGGACAGAGATGTGCTGTAAAATCATGTGCAAAACAGAAGAGTTTTATTCCTTCAGGAATAAGACAAGCTGTAGCCCCAACACCCATATTACACCAAGCAGTTGAATCTTCAACTATCTTAAAATAATTATTCCAACAAAATCTTCTTGCTTTCATAAGGTAAGTTACTCTTCATGTTCTGTCCTGAAGCCAAACACTGTTTAAGACCCGAGCCACCCATATTGTAGCTGGTAGGATCTGAGCACAGAAGACAGAAACATTAGAAAGCCATATCAGGCCTCCCTGGATCAAGGGATTAGGAAGAGGCAGACAGAAACCGTGCCAGCTCCTGCGTGGGCTGGAGAGAAGACTGTGGAGAGCAGTAGAAGCTGAGACAGCACAAGGGAAATAGACAGGAGGTTGCAGTGGCATGAGAGTTTGGAACAGCTCTAAGAATCAGCAAGGCCACTGGCCAGCACCTAGGGAAAGCACAGCAGGTGCCAAGCAGAAGCAGAATCGCAGTTTCAATTGTGACAATTTCATAAACCAAAGAGCTCATGTTTGGAGATGGGGATTGAATTGGCTCATATCAGCCATTCATTTCTCTTTCTAGATCTTCACTCAGAACTGGATTCTGCAGCACCAGAAAAAAAAACCCATCTGGCTTTTTTTTTTTTTTTAATGAATGATGCTACACATCTGCAAATACCAGATATTTTCCAGGTGAACTGATGCATTTAGCTGCTCTTTCATAACTGAATTCATCTGCACCCAAGAAAGGAGAGAGGGGCTTGGCATCCTCATTCAGTACAGTGGTTATGCAGGAGTAGATGCTTTGGCACAAGAACAAAGTTGAGAGCAACCACTGCTCCTCCCTCTCCCTGTGAATTAACCATGTCCCAAGGGGACTGGGCCCCTGGCAGAAATTAACACCTGCAAGGGACATAAAACAATTCTTCCATCACATCCGCCCCATAAAGCAATCATATGAAGGGACTGTAGAGGAAAATAACACAATTAAGCTCCTGAGGAAGGCATCATCTCAGATGGACAACTGTTAGCACTCTTGCATTCTGCTGCTTTTCTTATGAGTACAGTATACCTATACTGTATAGAGTAGAGGGCTTGCACATTCCCAGCTCCAAGAGGGTCACTTGTCATAGGCAGTGACTCCAAAGCAGGGGCTTCTCCTGGAGGTTCACAATGAAAAGGGGACCCCTGACTGGAAAACATTAAGAAATCAATTTACGGGACAATTGAAGGACAAATTCTGTCCAGAAATAACAATTGAAATAAAATGATGCACAGTTAGAAGAGGTGCTAAAAGTTTAACCTCTCTGGCATAAAAGTTTGTCCCACAGAAAAAGGGTTGGAGGAGTGACCACTACAGAATGTGGCATCCACTCATGCCCTTGGAAGTAAAGTGGCATTCCACCATACAACTGGAAGAGCACAGGGCACCCTGTGAAAGACATGGACAATCTCCTGCCAGTGCAAGATTTAGCAGCAGTGTACTCTCCACTGCCTGATCTCTAAACACAGTCCTTGATCAACAGGTACATCAGGAAATACTGGCATGACCAGAAGGGGAACAGACTCCAGATCTGCAGCTGGGTCCCCCAGAGCTTTCATAGGCACAGGATAAACAGGATAGTTTAGGGCCTGCTTAAACTTCATGGATTAAATGGGGATTTTTTTGACCACTGCTGGCTTTGGCTGGTTCATTCTCTTCACAGTGGCTGGCACGGGGTTTTGGATTTGTGCAGAAGACAGGGCTGATAATATAGGTGTTTTGTTATTGGTGAGCAGCACTTATACAGAACCAAGGTCTTTTCTGCTTTCCATATGGCCACACTGGCAAGGAAGTTGAGGGTGCATGGGAGGTTGGGAGGAGACACAGCTAGGACAGGTGAACCAAACTGAGCAAAGGGATACTCCTTACCATATAACATCATGCTCAGTATATAAAGAGCAAAGAAGGAGGAGGGGGAGGGATGCTTAGAGAGATGGTGTTTGCACACCTGCAGAGGGATGGTTGCACACCTGCTGGCCCATGGGAAGCAGTGAATTAATTCCTTGTTTTGCTTTGGGCATGTGTGTGGCTTTTGCTTTCCCTGTTAAGCCACCTTTATCTCAACCTACAAGTTTTTGAGCTTTTACCCTTCCAATTCTCACCCTGCTGGTGGGACAGTAAGCAAGTGGCTGTACAGGTCTTGGCTGCTGGCTGGGGTTAAATCACACCACCACTCTAAAAACTTGGCCTCTTTGTCATAGATTTGGGTCAATGCCTCTTTTTAACTCAAGATAAAAACAACAGGGTTGATGTGGAAGTGAAGTAAATAAAGAGCAAGACCCAGATGAAGATGTATATATCTAGTCCTCTGACTCTCCTGCCAAAATTTCAAGCTAAAAATGTTATACATACATACTTATATGTAAGAAAATATCTCTATATATTCATAACAGCCTCAGGTTATTATTTATATGACAATGTAGGATGACAAGAGAATCAGGTCCCCCAAAATACAGGCAAATACCTCAGCCCCTGCAGAACAAGTCATAGCTAGAGGATGATAGATTAAATCCAATTAAAGGAACAGATATGAAGCACTGTCTCTAGAGCAGAGCTTCTCTCTCCCACAAATCCTTAACACAGTAACTGGATATCTAGTTTGTTACAGGCCAAAATATTTGTGCCTTGTAAAGAAAGAGGTAGAGAAGGAATGTTAACAACCTCTTTTTACAGTAGCCAGTTGTCAGAGGAGGTGAGAGAAAACAAACCACACGGAAAACAATTGCCAATTTGTGGTCCTGACCATTTAAAAATGGATCCCAAAATAGTCTGCTGAATTGTTTCACCCGGAGCAAAATTACCCATGAATACGTATGCATGCACACAAAAACAACCTCTCTTGACGCAGTGCTGATGGTGACTGCAGTCAAGGAAGAAGCGTTATTGCATTCCACATTGTGAAAAGACCACAATGCAGTAATTATTCTGAAAGGTTTTCACAAAGCACAATTATTAAGCTAACATTATCCTATTATTGTTTGTTGCTATGGAGATAACATAATCAATATATTTTCTGGATTGATTTTTTTAATACTACTAGCACATTGCATAGTATAGCAAGATTTAACTCAATGCATTAACTGATTTTAGTTTATGATTGGAAAAGTCTTGAGGCAATAGATTGCAATCCATCGCACGCCTATTATTCTATCAAGACACTTAATGTCAAAATCTCTGCTGCAAAAGCAAGTTTACTTGTTGAAAATGAGAAAAAGGATAACAAATGTCTCTGAAGAGAGGCAATCTTTTAAGCACGAATTTAACGCTTATTTCTATTTTTCCTAAGCCAAACAAAAATTACCAGACTAACTACAAAAGTAGTAGAAAAGCCAGTTGTGTTTAAACTCCCAATTCCAGATGCTTATTTATTCCAGTGGGAATGTTTTGAGGCATTATCCTCCTACATGTAATATAAACTTTTCCTGCAGCAACAGGGGACCCTGGGAAGGTGGCATCAATTGTGGCACCATGCCAGAGCCCACTGGATGCAGATGCAGTCCACAGCCTTTGTCATCACCTCTTTCTGCATAAGCTCAGAGGAGTCACTCCCTACCTGCTCCCATGCCCAGTGAAGACAGCAGGCTCTTGGCTATTGGTCTCAGCAGGTGGTGAAGCAAAATTATTACAGTCACAGCCCTTAGTTTCCTTGCCCATAAAACTGCAAGCACACTTCCTTTTTTCCAAATCTGCCTCTGCAGGTAAGCTTTTAGCATACCAAGTGAATGCTCCTGTGTAAGGACAGTGGTAAGTATTCAAAACCCCAAGTCTTAGACCTTAGCAAGTGTCTTAGCCTCTTAATATAATACATTAAGAGGCTTGAATTCTGACACTGTTTTTGCAGCCTGTTACCTCTCCTAGGAAGAGATAGGCTCATCATTGTGCAAGGTCTCAAAGGCTTTTAACAAGTATTTGCCATTAATTGTTAGAATTGTTAGAAGGATTTTAACAGGTTTTCCCCTCACATATGGCCACGTTGTGGTAAATTGCCATTTCCTCCATCACAGAATCATAGAACAGTTTGGCTTGAAAGAGACCTTTAAAGGTCATCTAGTCCAACTCCCCTGCAATAAGCAGGGACGTCTTCAACTAGATCAGGTTGCTCAGACCCCAGTCTGACACAACCTTGAAAGTTTGCAGGAATAAGAAACCTCCATTTCCAGAAAGCTGAGTCCCAAAGGTGACCATATTTTGTCAGCATGATATATGCTTAAGACAAAATTTATAAGTACAGCAGGCTAGACTTTGCAAAACTAAATAAAAGGAGTTATAGCAATATTTGAAAGTACCAACACCTGTTAACTCCTGTGACAATCATATAGTTAGATGCTTTTAGGTGCCAAAGCATGGCTTTAGCTGCCTTGCATTAGACACTGGTATATAAGCATTTCAGCCATAGATCACACAGGTGCTTGATAAAATGTGAAGTCATAGTAATGTTACCTTCTCTCTTCCCTAAAGGCATTAGATTGGGTGGTCTTGTCTTTCTATGCAAAGTGGGCTGGGGCTCAGTAATGTAACTTTTGGACTGTCTGGAGGGGATCCATCAGGAATGATCATTTACAGATTAAATATGTTGCCTATGCAACACATCTGGCCCTTCTGGCCCAAGGGATAAGTAATAGAGTTAGGAATGCACATTCACAGCCCAACCCCTGCAAGATTGCTGTGCTGACAACTAAGCCAAGCAGATCTAGGGCTGGTTTATGAGCCACCTCTGACACCCCTGCCCTCCCAATCCTTCTGATTGGAATAGATCTTTTTCTTCCATCACATTTCTCAGTGATGTCACTTGGGTCAAAATGGTACTGAATTACTACATGGGCGTGTGCCACAGCATACAAGTTATGCACATACATCTGGTTGCTTGCCTTCCCACCTTGTTTATCTTTATGTTAATTTAGAAATGATTTTTCTGCCGAGTGGGGCTTACACAAGCAGGTACGATCTCATTCAAACAGGCTACTGTCACATGTGCAGCCTTAAAGGACACCATCAGCCAGTGCATCAACACAGTAAAGTATTGCTTAACACACCACTCTGAGTCAAATATGATGAAAAACCCCATTTGTTTCAAACCACTGACAGTATGCTATCCACCACGATGCCTTATCACACAACAGCCCAGAAATTCTGCAAAAATAAAAACTCATTTAGCTGCGGTCAAGCAAAGGATATCAGTTTTGGTAACAAGAATGATACCATTACATTCCTAAGCAATTGGTCTCAATAACAGACAGACAGCACCTCTGGTAAATTGGCTGCAGGCCTGATTTTACCAGTCTCATTGAGAGCAGAGCCTACCAGCAAGACCCCCTCATTTCAATGCCAGGGAACTAAGATACTACCTCGCAAAAGTAAAATAATCAGTGTCCTGCTGCAAAGGTTGAATCTAATCTCACTTTGCTCAGTCAAATAATGTAATTGCTTTGTGTCACCTTCTAGCCAAAGACTACAATTTTATTTTTTTAATTAATCAAATCACTAAAAAATTATCATTACTCCACAACAAAGAGACTGAACTTTGCTGCTGGAGGTTGACCTCACATGTAGCAGAGTCATGCAGCAGCAAGAGGTAGGGCACAGAGGTGTCTGTCAGAGGGGAATACCATCTCTGCACTGCAGGACTTCTCTTGGAGCTCAAGATTTGGCGGCCCAGCTGTCCCTGGCCTGTACATTGAATCAGTGTGCTATAGAAATATAGTGGGATCCTACAACCTTACCTCCATGATTTTACCCTCACAGGTTAGGAGAAGTTTCTTCACTAAAAGGGCTGTCAAGTACTGGAACAGACTGCCCAGGGAAGTGATTGAGTCACTATATCCCTAGTGGTATTTACAAGGCATGCAGATGTGACACTTAGAGACATGGTTTTGTGGTGGACCTGGCAGTGCTGGGTTAACAGCTGGACTCTATCTTAAGGGTCTTTTGCAACCTAAATGATTCTCTGTACAACAAAGCCTTTGTGGGAACAAAGGAAAGATAGCCCTTACACAGGTCACACCATGGTGCAAAAGGTTCCTGTAAACCTCCTCCTCTACTACCTCCACAGCTAAAAATAATTGAACCCGAAACACTTGGCCCGTAAATATGCGAGAAGGTGGATGTGAGATGGGAGGCTGGAGGGAAAGCCTGCACTACATGTTGCAGAGCTCCCTATGCCGGCTCCGGAGCAGTGCTGTGCTCCGAGAGACAGGAGCTGTTCAAATGTTTTGACAGAACACGCCGATTCCTCGGGAATGTTTTTATTCTAGTCAATTGTGCCAATTCTGCACAGATTTCCAGCAGAAAGGAGGCAGACTGTCTGGGTGTGCTGAAATAAAACGACTTCACCCAGAATGAAGAAAAAGTTGCGTTTTCAGACTATTTTTACTTGATCCATTATTTTGTTTTAGTCAGTTTGTTGCATTGTTTTCAATTTTACTTGGAAACTCCCTTTTCTAGCAGGCTCTAAAGACAGGCGAAAAGGCAACAAAACACTGTAGAAAAATAAGGTCCAGCAAAGGACCTCTGAGATATAACTTTGTAAGTAGACAATGCAAAGAGATAAACAGGGAAACTCAAATATTAACCATGTCCTAACTAGAAATGCTTAGTCTGGTTCTGCAAGAACCCAAACCCTCCATTTTTGCATTTGCGGTTGTCTTTCAAAGGCTTGCTTTTTTCCCCCCCTTTGCCTTAGGGAGTTATTTATAGGGCTATTATAATTTGAGGTCTGGTCTTCTTGTGGCAGGTCCTCCATCCAGGAAATGAAATAGCATTAGAAAATGAAATCTCACGTTTATGAGGTCTTCGAGATGGCTCCCTGGGGCACTGAGGAAAAAAAAAAAGTAGTGAAAAATATAAACACAAATATAACTACAAGATACTTGCGAGGTCCCTAATTCTTTCTGTGATGAACTTTATGAGACTCTTTATTAAAATAGAGACCTCTGGTATAAGGTCACCAACTGCAACTTTTTCCCCTCCCCCCAAAGCTCTCCCATTTCCCCCTTCTGTGTGATCAAGCACCTTGACTGCAAGGTGCTTCTATCCTAGATTGCCCTCAGAAGTGGAACAAAAATAAGGATAAATCAAATTCTACCCTTCCTCCTTCTGCCTTATCATACACTTTTCACAACACATCACATTTTGCAGCTTATTAACAGATCAAGGTAGATGAGTTCACCCCCTTTAAAAAATTGTACATCAGTCACCAATTTCTTATTCACACCTCTTTGTACTTCTTTGCTAGACTACTCTCTAGAGCCACAAGGTCCCTTATCCTATTCAGGGTTTATCACCTGCTGTTTCCTCTCAATATATGGATATAAAAATCAAATAGAGCAAATAAGTGAAGACTTTGGGGTTTCCGATCCATTTTCTCTTTGTGTCCAGAGACACTTCTCTCCAACACCTCCTCTCACCATGTACCTTTTTCCCTTTTCCTGAGTGCAACAGGAAAAGCCCCACTCAGCAGAAAAATAACCACTACGTTTAACATCCCACTCAACTTCCCAGAGAATAATTCAACTTATCATTGTACGTGACTTCTTATGGCTCCTCGAGCCCAGCTTTCACTAATCCTACCAGAATCACCTCTAGCAACATGCTGCCAAGTTGCCAAGTTAACAGCTTCGTATACTCATAGAATGAAAAAAACCCATCAGATACAATGCACAAAAACTATGGAAATTCATCAAAAGTCAAGACTAACTTGCAAGTATTTTAATGTTTATTGCTTGCATCGTTTATTATGAAAACACATATTTGAGAATATTTTGAAACGCATAGCTCAGCATCAATTTCTTTTTCTCTTGTTTATAACTTTCAATTTTCTTGTAGTAAGAAAAGTCACCAGTGTTCAGTGACTTGTTTTTGTTACCTGGATATTTAAAACTGCCCTGGTGCAATTGTCCAAAGAACATGCCACTTTTTCCCCTGCCTTATTATAAATTATCTAAAATTCATAGATTAAAAAATTACAAAGCAAAAGCAGCATAAAAGGTTAATAGTTAAACAAAATGAAAAGTTAAAAAGTCCAAGGATAACTCAAGACTATCACCCATTTCACTGCATTGCATGATGATAAAAACCAAAACGGAAAAATAGCACTTTGAAATAAATTCGTTTTAAAGCACACAGGGTTTTTTAAACCTTCTGTTGAAAATTCTTTCTTTTCTAAAAAACAAACAAAAACCCACCCAATAAAAACCCAGTCAGTTCTCAAACAAATCTGATTAGAATCCAACTCTAGCTGATTCTTGTTTCACATTACCATCTAAATTTAGCTATGTGCCAAGGCCTCTAAGGCCATGAAGAAATAGATGAACTTTTGAACTTTATACCTCTCTGATAAGATCAGTCCTTTCCTATGCTTAGATGTCTTTCTAGGCAACTTAGATTTCTGGATCAAGCTGCATGAATACTTCTCAAAAAAAATGCTCTCAAGAAAATAACATTTCATTTATTTCTAGCAAATTAAGAACACCCTCAGCAGACATCAGCTCATTTATATCTGTGCTCCATTTGTAGCTACTGAACCCCTCACAGCCCTGCCACAGTGACCACCCTAAAAACCCACCCTGCCCTTTCCAGCACTGCATCCATTTGGCTATAGGCCATGAGTATGGCCTAATTTCACACTCAATCCATTTTAGGGCATTATATTCCAACTCTGCATCCTTCCTGGGGAGGGGAGCAAGCAGGAGGAATCCAGAGGTCACAAGTCTTACATCCAAGTAAAGATACCAGGAGGTGGTACCAGACGAGGTACATCATAGGCAACCAGAAGGCAGCACACAATAAATACCAGGGATTTAACAACACATGTTTGAACAGGCAGCTCCCCAAAACCTTCTATTACTCATTTTAATATAAAGCCTTGCAGAAACCAAGCCTAGCTAGCTGCAGCAGATCAGACCCACAGCAGCTGTACCTGCCTACTTCCAGAAAGGATGGAGGAAGTGTCTTGCTTGTCACACTTTTCAGGATGACTTGCTATACAGGAGGCCACCTTCTATTTGAAAAGGCATTTCATGCTGTAAACATTTCTAGTGGAGCTTGGGTTAGCTGCACTTGTAGGAAAACCCTAATGAAAATAAATTGTTATGTATTTACCCATATGCTGAGGAGCATATGGCTAATGCATTTAGACACTGCTAATGAAGTTAAGACTCTGCTAAATTTGTTGGCTCATGGATAACAACTGTTCTCAACAACAAATCTGAGCCTGCTACAATTTTAGCATTACAACTGATACCTGGCCATTATTATATGTATTGGTCTTGCTGACATAGAAGAACTGGCTTTCTGAATGTGGATTTCTCCACATTGCAATAAGAAGAGCATATGAAGCTACAAAACTCCAAATTGACAGGTAATATGAGCAAGTTACCACTTCATGTAAAATAACGGAGTTAGTCTTACTTATTGCAGCCCTGAGTCTCTTGCTTTCTTTCTTAATTTGAAAGCCTAAAAGATTTTATTTAGCCCAATCCCATTCTCTCCAGGTCAGTGCCATACTGATGTGACTAAGACAAAACTGAGGAAAAGACAATCACGTCCAAGAAACAGTCCCACTTTAAGTCTGTGTGTAAAAGCCCATGGAGTTTACTACAACACCTACTATCCTCCTATTCAACCCTAACACTATTGCACTGCCCATCAAGGTTCCTACTTCTTCTGGAGGCCAAGGTAAAGTCCAGTTTAAGAGACTACACTGGATCTACCTGTATGTTACTACATTGTAACTATACATTATCTTCATTCTCTCAACCCAACTACTGGGTAGCAAGGCTTTGTGTTCACTGCTGTAGTATGTCATGCCAGAGCTGCCTTTAATTTAGCAGTACACACTGCTTAAAGAGCAGGCTACACACCAAATCCCAGAAAATTATGCAAATGTACTCTCCAAAAGATATAACACGTGGCAAACTTCCCCTACACCATTCTTGTGAGCCAGGTGCCATTTTAATGATGGAGATCTCTGCTCTGACAGATTTTGGGTAGGCATTTGACAGTGGCCACCAAAACCCCATTAAAGAACAGTGGTCAAGGATGGCATAGAACAGCAGAGAAGTATCCTTTAGCACTGTTGTCTTGGGGACCCATCTCAGACACTTTCACTCCTAGACAAGAACTCAGGCCTGGCATTAATTCACAGCTCCACTTCCTCTGTGAATAGCGTGAGAACATTTAAACTCCCTCCAGCCTTTAAGTATCCCAGGCCATTTAAGACAGCAGTGATACCAGACTCCTTAAATTAACAGAGAAAGTCCCCAGAGTTGTTCAAAGTGTTTCACCATAACGTGATGAAAAAGCAGACCTCTCTATTCCAGAACATCATCTATGCCATTTTGCAAGGGGGCAAAAGAGGTCCACGGTGAAGCAAAAGAAAGAGGTTTGATAACCCAGAAAGGAATAAAACTTTGCCCCAGTCACACTTTCCCAAAATCACACTGAGAGTCTGGGGAAAGCCAGGAGTATAATCAGGGAGTCTCTCTTGTCACTTGCTGTGCTGCCACAGAGAACACCATCTCCTCTTCACTTTATAGCTACCAGTTGTCTCAGCCATTGCTTCTTCAATGTTTAATAAAGCAAGCATACAGTATGTCAAAAGGAATAACCAAAACATGGGTTAAGGGATACCAAAACCATGATGATGCTCATCAAAAAAATCTGCATTTCCTTCTAGGGACAACTGCTGAGGTCTATGGTAAACACTCACCCAATCCTGCACAGCAAATAAATGTCAGAGCTGCTCTAGCCAAAAGCCACAGAGTGTATTCCATTCCTTGGAATACAAAAAGGACTTGTTTCTTCCCTCAGAGGAAAAATGGTATAGTCCAAAAGAGCAAAAGCATCTGTCATGACCACTACCACCTACATTGCTTGGGTCACCATTATGCACCAGCAAAGCAGCAATGATTCACTCCCTTTTCCTGTCATATTCCTGCCCATTGCTTTGTCTATCCCAATACTGTCTCTGGTTTCCATAAATGTTGTTTAAAGTTGACATCACACTCAGGGTTACCTTGCAAACATAGTTATCAGAAACACTGAATGCAAAAAAGCCAGACATTGTGCCTCTACAGAAGGGTCTCCAAGGCACACACTGCTCCCCCAGAAGCAGGTTCACTCTGCTGAGATCCCATCAGGGAGAAGCTAGGGTGAGCCACAGCACAGCTCCACCCAATGCTCTTCTGAGAAACTGAAGTCCTGCTCTTGCTGAAGACTGCAAGTAGCATTTAGTCAAGTGGGAGGCAGCCAATTGTGATGCCTTGATTTCCTGCATTAGGTTCCCACAAACAGATACTGCACTGACTTTGTCAGGTTATCTGACAGTGTTAATATCTGATCAAAGGAGGCAGCAAAGAGTATGAGCTGAAACTAGGAGAACACACATTGTTGAAGGGGAGGAAGACTGGCTTTATAGATGTAGAAATATACACATAAGCCCACATGTAACCCCAGGTTTTCTGTCATGTTGCAGACCATAACATGGCTAGGTTTAGATCTCCACCACACGCACATACAGGCATCCCAGTCTAGGGTTGGGGTGTTCCTAGGACATAAGAGAAGACCTGGAAGAAGACCTGGAGCACCCCATGAGGTGTGTTCAGGCAGTCATCAGCCCACAGCAGATGCACACACCTGACTGAGGGAGATAAAGACAGGCTGGTTGGTGATGCCACAGCCACCCTTTCTGGTTCCACACAGATAGCTATCAAATCGCAAAACACACACTTCCTATCCCATTCTTCTCTTTTGTCTGTACAAAGCAACACAAAACCATATGCAGGCTTTCACTGTCAACAAAGACTATATTATTCTTGTAATTCAATCCAGGTCCACAAACTGAGAGCTCCTTTGCCTCCCTTCCCCCTTTTCCCCTTCTTGCTCCACTCACCACTTGCTTCTCTCCAACCTTGTTTAGGTTTACATGCTGTGTCATTAAATTCCAGAACAGTAAACACTGTAGCCTCTCTAAGCACCCACACACTGCTTTCTAGGCTGAAAATTAGACATGGGGTTAATTTCATTCCTGCAAGGACTCTACCGTTTATTTTTCTTTACATCTAACTCAAAGGATGCTTCTGGCAGATGCATAGTGGGGGGGGAAAACTAAAATGTTTGCTCTCTGCTTCCTCCCTACACTCCCCCCTTTCTCCACTCCCACCCATCAGCCATAAAACAACACAGCCCGGCCAGATCCCAAACTGAAAGCAAGACAAAGCACCCACACAGCCCCCACTTCCATTCAGCAGAAATGGGCCACTCCGGGGTAGCCCAGGATCTACAAGTAGGCCAGACAAAAATAAACAGAGTAAACAAAGAGTAAGTATGCTGTCCAAGTAGAGAGGGGCTAAAGAGAGCAATGTCTTTCATTAACATGCAAGGCAGGGATGCAAGCACACAGACAGTCAAAAGCATCACTGGAGCTTGCTAGGAGTAATAGGAGGAAAGCAACACATGATCACGCCATTACAAGGACCCAAAGCACATCACCCAGCTGTACACTGGGCGCAACTGCATATCCCACCTACCAAGGACCACAGCAAGGCAGTCATGCATACAAATGTACCACCACCCCAAAACATCAGAGGCCAGCCCCGAGGCTACTGCAGCACAGCATGGCTCTCCAGAAGACTGGGTGGGAAGCAGCACACACTGGTACGGCACCAGGCGACCAGGGCCGTGCAAATGTCAGAGCCTGTGACATTTAAAAACAGTATAGATGTCTTTTTAGAAGAGAGAGACAAAAGCACAGCACAGCCATAGCAACAGGTCAAGTGTTTGCCATGGGTCTTCAGGAGAAAGGGTGATGCAGCCTGTGTGCCTTCTTGGTTTTCAGAGCATTTGCCATAAAATCACTAGTCTGGGAACTGATAGGAGGATTTGGTTTAGCTTTTCTGCAAACTGCTGCTCTGAAGCTTGTACAGATCCACACGTGAAAGTCCATGCCGTGTACACCCTTGCATCTCCCATTACACGGCTATCACAAACAACCCAGACTTGTAGGAAAAATGCAGTACATGGAGAGGTGGGGGAAGAGTCAGAAGCCTGCAGCAAAACAGCAGCCTGTTGACTGCAAGTCTGCCCAGTTATTGAAAAAATTGAACATACTGCTTTTTTTAAACAGCCTAATCACATTTACTATTACATCAGACTTGCCCACCACAAATTGTTCTCATGCAATGGAAGAATTTTTAATCTAATATCTTGGACTCAGATAATTTCCCAGCTGCAGAACTGCAATAATTCCTATCTTCTCATTGTTGAGATAAGCCGATTAACTTGGATATGTTTTAGTTTCAGAGTGCGATTATCTCCTTTTATTGTACTTGAGAGGGAAGGGGTGACTTACAGTAAAATAACTGTTTTCCCCAAGTCAGCTCTTAAAGTCTGCTTCCCTGTGATGAAGATAGGTCTTTGCTGTTGCATTTCCCTTAGCCCCTTAAACTTTACTCACTTCCTCTTCCTCTCTCAGAGACACCATATTAACAGCAACTCTTATTTTACTCAAAAAAAAAGACACTGCTCAAGAAATCCCTGAAATAATTCTTAAAAAAAAAAATAAATCTCATGAACAAAATATTTTCTTGTTTAAAATACCTTTGAAAATTTACTAAATACCCCACAACCCAGCACTACTGGTCAAATCCTGCTTGTATGTTCATTTGTTTTCAGGCACATCTGCAGAAGAAGAATGGGAAAAAAAAAAAAAAAAAAAAGGATGATAAGGCCTGGAGCTCTGTTCACATGTACATTGGAGCAAAACAGGAAACTATTTCAGCAGAAGTGATTTACATCCAAGTAAGGGAGAACACAAGCAAATCCTTGAATTTATGCCATTACAAATTGGAAAATACTGCTTACTCCCACAATTTTGTGGAGAGGTTTTGATATTTAATGTTTTTTCTTAAATTCCCAGGTCCTAGATTTACTCTATTATGTCAAAGGAACTCCCTCTCCTGCTTTATTTTTTTTTCATTAAGTTTCTAGCAATCATTTTCTAGGAGGAAAGCCTGAAACCATGAAATGAAGACACTTCAGACTGCAAGGCTCTATATGTTGCAGCCTTTTGTTTTCCCTTTCTCTTCTAGATCTTACTGGTGTTCAGGGCTTTTCAACATGCATTACTTTGCAGATGAAATTCAACATTGAAAAGGTATGAATTACACTTATGCAGATTCCCGTACAGCACATATCAATTCATTCCTCTTAGTCACCATTCATTAATTCCTTTGAAATAAACATCCATGGGTTGAAAAGCACCAGTCTGATGATTTAGTGGGAGTGTGGCTCATGTGTTTTCCCTGCACAACATTATCAACTCTAGGAAAGAGCGGGCCTATTTAAAAGGGAGACTCTCTAAAAAGCTAGTTCGGTGGAAAGACATGGTTGCATAAACATGGAAGTGCAAGAATCTCTTCACATTACAGATGTAGCAACAGAACAAATCAACCTTTCGCTGCTTCCTATAAAATAAAATAAATTAAATCCAGCCCAAACAAGCCACTGCCCGTGCACGGTTATGCCCCTTGCAGCTAAGTCCCTAAAACCATCCCCATTTTCAGGAAGATGATGGGTATCCCCTGATTCTTCCCTGCTGAGAAGGAGAAAGTAGACGATGTCCTCTACTGACTGCAGTGAGAGCACTTGTGTCCCTGAAAATGCTCTCGGAGAGCAGCCTGCAGTATAAAAGCAATGCACCCATTACTGGCGCGTTGCTATGGGCACTATTCTAAGAAAGCAGCCACAGGAGCAGATCCAGAAAATATGGCAAAATATATGAGGGAAGAAAGAAAAATTGCAAAGAGCCTGGACTCATCCCTGCCTGCACCTACTGGAAGCAATAGGATGGTAGAGAAGATGGATGGTGAAATGTCACAGCATTGGACATACAGCCTGGAGGTGCTGGTGGCTGTGCATCACTCTACTCCATTTCAAAACCCTGTCTGGAATTGTTATTTCTTTGTATACCAAGATATAGTTTCTCAGCTACCTTTATTTTATTTTTCTTCCTAACAGTTGGCAAAATCAAGTTTATCTTTCTTTCATTAGCCTGCTTCAAGTTAATTTAATGAATGCTATTCTGGTAATGAAATTTGCCTAAGAGATCATATTTTGGATCATCATTCCCAAAAACTTTCCACTTGTACATTGGTACAGGGCAAGAATATCTACAATGTATCAAAATAATTTAGTCTCTAGGCAGCTTTACTGACAGCAAGTGTTAGCAGGTGACTAATGATACCTGGATTTCACCACCAAGGAGCTACAGAATGAGCACCTTTATGCCACCCAGATGAACTAAAACCAGAAGAGTGAAGCTGAACTGGTCTGTATTCCACATGACCAGCATCCCTTGGAAGTTAAAGTCACCCTGCCAATTCCAGTTCAAATTAATCTAGAGTGGATTAAGTCTACCTTTTATGCTATTTTCTAAATGAAATCAGATGTACATGTAAAAGTGGCATTTAAAAGGTTTTTATCTAATAACAAGTCAGATATTGACAGAACAATCACCATGAAGTCCAAGGTAAGAAGCAATATATTCCCATTAATAATTCAAATCTCAGCATGGCTATTGATGACCATGCACTTAAAAGAGAAAACTGGGCAGCAGCTGGAGTTGGCCCAGATTTCCTGAAAAGTTGTTGGACAGCAACAGAGACACAGTAGAGAGATTTTTACTGTAAGATCCAACCAGAGAAATGGCAGCTCCTCATTATTATGATATCTTGGACCCTCAGCAATATTACTGAAATTGAACAAGGAACAAAACACAGCATTAGCAGGCTATTGAAAGAAGACAGGCGAGAAAAATAAGGGAATGAAATCTGGAGGCAGAACCCCAGTACTTCTCTTTGTCCCAGTCCCAGTATTTTGGGGCACAGATCAACAGTGTTCTGCAGTACCTAATTCCAGTTACTGCTTAGGAGCAAGCAACATTAAAAGCTTTAAAATAAATGTGTACAATCAGCAAAAGTACAAACAAACAGAAAGGTCATAGGAGCCAAAACCACACAGAGCAATCCAGTTGGGACTAGTTAACATAATCTGCTCTATTCACATAACTAAGTTTGTTTCACTGAGGGCATGAACTTTCTTGGAAAAGCTCAAGTAATTAACTGCAGGAGCTCACACATTTTCTTTCCCTCAAGTTTACTTTACCCTGAAATTAAAGTTGCTTGCACATAGCTCCTTCTATCAATTCTTTTAAAAAGTTGAATTTTGCTTGTCCTTTCCAGAGGGACATGCTTCAAGAGATAGTACCACTGAAGTACAGGATTCCCTTCAGTTCCTCCTACCTCCTGTCCACTCTTCCCATTGCTTTGGATTAATAGAAACTAAAAACATATCCTACCTCACGGAAAAAGAGAAGGTTTCCAATGAAAGGAAGAGGTGGAGGATGTCGGATCCCTACTCTGCTTAGTTTGGAGAATGCAGATGTGGAGTACCTGGTGAGGAAAAAGAAAAGGTAGTAAGTTAATTTTGGATCTTGGCATGACAGGACTTGCCACAGTAATGAGTTCGATGACTTCCCTGGATTCAGGGAGGGAGAGGATGCTTTCTGTATTGGCCAAACAGGGCTGCCAATGAGATTACATGCCTCAGCAGCACCTCAGGTCACATGCAATACACTCGTGCTTCAGAGAGGGCAAAAGAACCAAGAGACTCAAACACAGACCTGCAAATTGAGCAGTAGAATTAGAGAATTGCTACTCTTCCCACCGAGGACCTTGTCAGTCAAAAATGACTCTCCAAAGCTATGTGAGGTTACAAATGAGATCAAAAAAAGCATTTGGGGTTTGACTTCTGTGGCACAGCTGGGAAAGGAACAGGACAGATTTTCAGACTACTATTTTCTTCTTCAATCACCTCTACCTACACAGATCACAGAACAAGAATTCAAACTAGTCTCTGTTGTCCGTGAGCCAAGACATTGTCAGTATGTTCAAGTCAAGCCTAGTATTTGGGCCAGATATGCTGATTAAGTGATTTTTAGAGCTGCCAGTCAGAAAATTAAACAAATATAAAAAATACAGGGAAACAAAACCCAGACTGAAAAGCTTCATGCATCCCTTGTTTCAGATGAAACTGCGGCATGCTGACAGGGACAACACTGGGGGAAAAAAAGAAAAACCCAACCCCAGAGCCCTTTTTGTCCCTCTCCTCCCCCTTTCTTAATACAAACAATGGATTTAAGTCAATGGACTTCAATTAGTGAAACCTGAAAGAGCAGGAGCTAGCAGCAGCAGCTTTGATTACCCACAGACACAGTTATACTGAACACTGTCATGCTGAACACCATCACCAGGAGGACCTGACCAAAAGATCTTTAAGATTAATAAAGGCTATGTCTACTAACATATCAGAGCAGTGGGTTAGTTTTAAAGCTCTCCCTCCACATGGTGGTTCTGCACCCAAGGCAGTTTTGGCACATGCAACCACATTTTTTGAGAGGAAACTGAACTTGAAGCTCTGCTCCAATCCTTCACCTCTTATCAAGGCAGCAAAAAGTAGTCCTTCAGCTTTGAATCTCAAGTGCAGTGAGACTGCTTAGACCTTGGGAACAAATTAAATCTAACCCAAAATAAAAACTGTGAACTGCATATAGTGCAGGTGTTGCAATACCAACTGCTTTAGTCTATTGAGTCTGCAGGTCATCTTAATGACTTAAGACACACAAGAAGCAGTGCCCTTGGATCCCAATAGGCTGGCTCCCTCTTAATTCCACTGTACAGCCTTGATGACTAAAGATTGTGCTAACACATTGCTATGATTTGGACATCTCCTTCAGTTACAATAATTGACATATGCCTCATTTGAAACGACCTTACATGATGCAGACAGGAATACTCTGGTTTAACCTAGTGGGCAAACAGCACACAATACTTGGGGTTCAGTGAGGAGGCAGGAGAGAAGAGTTGGTGTCAGAAAATGGTCCTTTCCTCCAGCAAGAGGGAAAAGAAAGAATAGTGCTGTGAAATCAAATATATAAAATAAAAAGAATTGGATCTCACATGATCAGCAAAGCAAAATGGGACTTAAATATCAAGTTAGCAGCTTTTGGTATTGCCATTTCCTGAGATTTTCTGGAGCACAGTGCCTATTTCGCTTTATGGGTGTTCTTTCGTGAAGATATTTTACAAAAATCATATTCAGAAGATAAAGATTTAATCATTTTAAAATAGCAACAATTTTGGTTTTTAATGGAGAAGTACAAACCTTCATAGGCACAAAGCTTCTCAATAAAAATTATGTGTCTTTAGTCTCTGCAAAGACGCTATTTCAAATATGCCAGGGTATCATGGAGTAAAGGCACAGAAGTCAACATTTATTACACATTTTATACATATTATTGACTTCTTGGCTACTTAACTGCTTTAAAAAATATGAGGTTTTCCTCAGCTAATACTCTTGGGAAAAGAAATGTTTTAACTTTAAAATGACAAAACAGCCTACATGATACATTTTCTTCCCCAAAGAGAGAATTTTTTTTTTTTTTGCTGCTGCTGTTTGAAGTCTTCCTAAAGTGTCTTTGTGTCATAGCAAAGTCCTCATCTTCAGTATGTAAACAGTGAAAAAGATGAAAATCCCTGTCAATGGAAACCTGTCAATTTTGCAGCATTCTATGCTGATGTTTTGACAATAAAATACATGGCACATCACAAAACACCAGGCCGGGCTACTGTTAACTGCTCATTTCACTAAAGACCAGACACACTGTAGATCCCTGGTTTTCACATACAGCAAAGTGAAGAGTGACTGCAACAGAGGCTTACCCTAGACAAAGTAAACAATGTGATCCCCAAATATTTAAAAAGGAACAAAACTATTGAGTACAGTGAGCCCAATTTCACAAGGCAAGTAACACAGACTGTGAAGACTATTTATGCTTAGACAAGCATTTCACCATTGTCAGATTCTGAACATTACTGGCAGCTCCACACAGCTGAGAGCCTACTTTCCTTTTTCCCCTCCCAACACCGTTTTCTCCATTGCTTTTTATTCAACTGCATTTGGAGTAGGTTTTTGAAAGGCAAGGAACCACAGTTTACAATGAGAAGAGAACCACTGTAATCCAGCTACACGCTTAAATATAACAACGAAAGGATGAGGTCAGCAGGAGAAAAAAATAATAAAGAATCTCATCAAAAAATACATCTAGCTCTACCCTACGATTTCACAATTATTTCAACAGTATTGTTGAAATAGCTGCAGTTTTAGAGAAAAAAACCCAGTATGCAAGTGACCAAAGACTGATGGGGCTGCGTGCACAAAATAAGGTGGGCTAGAAGCTGAACAAGTGCAAACAGGCCTTGTGGGCAGACATCTGTCTGGAGAGCTAAATGAAACAGTCCAAGCCTACCTTATCACCAGCAGGAAGTCTTATTTCTCACTGCCACTTAACACACTTCTGCATTATTTTATCACAAAGTAATCTGGTTATCAGGTAACCTACTGCTGTTGCTGAGGGTACACACTAAACATAGAAGATCAGCCAATGGGCTACAAAGGCTAAATCAAATGCAAAATCTAGAAACAGAAGAGGTACTGAGAGGTGACCAAGATGACCAAAGATATGGAACAACTTCTGTACAAGGAATAAGCAAACGAGCTATAATCTTAATCACAGAAAAAAGAAGCAACAGATGAAGACTATGACAAATATATTTAAGATCCTGCACAGCTTAGAAATAAGTTAAGAATTATTATCTACTGATTAAAAAATTAATAATAAAATCCACAAATGCATATTCAGGTGGCAGGATTAAAATTAAACACTTTTCCAAGAAATAAACATACTACCTGTGGAAATCCTTACCATGGACTGTTGTCTATTCCAGAAGTTTCAAAAGCTTCAAAAAGTGATTGATTAAATAAACTAATTAAAGGGGGGAAAAATAAGCATGCACTTTTAGCTAGCAAATTTAACAGATGTAAGAGAAACACATGGAAAAGATTAAAGGAAGGGAGGGGAAATTAATCAATTTTTTTCCCTAATCAGGGAACTTGCAACTTCCAATGGCAGAATAAGAGATTAGACTGTTACAAAACCTAAAAGATAAAACCTCAGACACTTCAGTTTTCTTAAGAGAGGAAGGGGTCTTTATGTAAAGTGAGAAGCATGAAAAAGATAAAACTCTGATGGCAGCAATATTTACTGGACAATCTAGCACATTCTCACTCAGAGGAGAAACATACCCTAATATTTACACATGCAGGGCTTCCTGCACAACTATTAATTTAAAAGCTTGGCATTATATTTTGAATCAAGTGACAAGACATCAAAAGGAACCAGAGGAACAGCAATAATGAAGTAGATCAATAAACAATTCAATAACCCTTTGAAGACGTTCAGATGGCCTCTCAGAGCTAGATGCTCTCTGTATATATTAAACACAATTGTTAAAAGAAAGTTAGCATGCCAAATACATTCCTGTATGCCAGCATAGCAGATATAAGTTCTGTGAAATATTAACCTCTCTCCACAAAACATCATGTAAAAAAATATGGAGAAACAGGTAACTAATATACGTTGAGATGCATATATAATCAACAGAACTAGCCATCTGCCCAGCCAGGTCAGTACTGATCAGTACTGCAAGGAAAAGTATTACACAATCTATCCTAAGTGTCATCAATTTGTGTAGCAGATAACATTACAGAGCTTCCAATTCTGCATCATAGAGTTCAATATACTATTGAAATTACCCCAAATTTCTCTCAAAAGAGAAAGCATGTCATTCCTTCTACATGTTAGTAATGCACAACCTAATATCTGAAAACTCTAAACTAGGACACAGATAAAAAACATTGTTATTTAATCTCAGAGTTGGGAGGTGCGTTATTTTGCAAGACTGAGAGGATAAACAAAGTATTTTGCTGAGATAATGGATATCATTCCAGCCAAACAAGAAACAATCACCATGTATTTTTACCTATTTGCCTCTATTTACACATACCTATACCAGATTCCAGTTAATGTTGGGATGTATTTTGCTCACAAAAGACTGATAATATCCAAAATAATGGTAGCCTCCCCCAGCATTACAATGACAGCACATGAAAAAACACAAATATTCCTGGGAGCAGTCGCACCAAAACACTGATGATATTTTCAAGCTGGCTACAGTGTTAGACTTCCTGCTCACAGCCCTCTCTGGGAAACTTTGCATTACAAATACCACAGCAGGGTCAGTGGAGAGCTGACATCACAGAACTTGTTCCTCTTGTCTTATGCTCAGGATATTTAAGATAGAAAATCATTATCTGGTCCCATTCTGACAGAGGAACACAGAGAACCCAGGCCCTGCAAGTTGGTGAGTATTGCAGCCAAAGTGGACACCACCTCAGAAGGATAAAGCTACCTCTGGTTATTACCTCCAGAAAGTGTACTCATGGAAACAAACAGAGCAAGCCACAGAATGAAATCAGCTGCCCAGCTCCAAAAGACAGGCAAGTCCTGAACCAGAGGAGAGAAAAACAGGGAAAGTAAATCCCTCTTCCTTGGTCAACACAGGCCACCCAACTGTCCTTTACTGTTACCTAGCAGTACCCCTGGTAGAAATAGAGGGGTTTCCTGAACAAAAATATGCTTGGTTGTATAGACTATCAAGCTAAGAGTATGGAATGACTACTGTACCTCCAAAAAGAGATACAGACTATCCATAAGTGTAAGTTTGGTTCATTCTTAAAGGTAATATTCAATATGCACTTTAGTCAGTTTGGGATAAGGGTATTTGAGTACTGCAATTTAATTTTCAGGCTCAACAAATCTACACTTTTTAACTATGAATTTATAGGGCTATAATAGCAGTTTCTGGGATAATGAGCACTTCCATGTAATACTTGATTTCCTTAATCACTTGCATGCGCTCACAGTGCCTTAATTTTGACATAATTGCACCCAAAAAAAAAGAAAGACATTGCACACTCTTGCACCATCTGCCTCCATAAGGGCAGATGTTTTCCAGATGCAAAACCTAAATGACCATAGGATATTATTTCATTGAAATATTTGCTAATACATCAGGAATAATGTGCAGGAAAGGCCAAATTATATGCCCAGTATTAAATTTATACCTCATCTATCAGTTAGCAATCATCTTTTAATCCATACTGTTCTTGTCTGCTGAACAATTTCTTTAGTGTCTCTTGTCTTAAGAGAACGGATAGTCTCAAGGGACTGGTTGCAATAAGGCTTCAGGTCGTCACAGCGTATTTAAAGTTTTGAGGGTTGCTTTGATTTAAGTTTTTAAAAAATTAGCAGTGAGTCAAGGCCAATTAAATTAAAAAGCCCGTACAGAAAAAGCAGCACACTTCCCCATCTTCCAGAGTAGCCCTGAGAGAGACAGATGGTCTGTACAGCAGGTCAGTGACAATATTTCATCACCTCTCTCAGAGTGCAACCTCTTCACACTGGGCAGTGACTTTTCCAAATAAAGAGGAAATTAACACGAGTCATAAATCCACAGCTTCAGCCCTTCTTTGTTGGCTCAACACCTTTAAACAGAACGGTGGAGGTCAACAGCAGCAGAGACTGTTGCCTCCTTACAGCAACATATGCCCTTGGGAAAGGAGGTGGGCGCTCCATCGCACATGACCACAAAGCATGGTCTCCTCAGCAGGGGGACTGTCCACAGCAGATCTGAGATCTGGTGCATACATGAGGCCATGCACAATATCTGCAGGAAGCCTGTGTCAGAGTTGATAGCTAAGCTCAGCTCTCACGTCTCAACCCCACTGCCTTAAACACAGACCGAGCCTTCCTTTCACTCCCTAGAACCACCTTTCTTAAGGACTAATTTCCTCAAGTGTCTGCTTATTCAGACAGTTATTGTGAGACATACAGAAGAAACCTGTACCACCTCAAGGCCATAAATGTTCTTGCTTCAATTCAAACGTCTAGAAGACTGAAATTTGCAAAAACAGATGCATTGCTATAAACAGAGTTTTCAGAAACCATAGTAAAATTTCATGAAGCTTTTTTCCACCCTCCTCAAGTAATTACATATCTTCATTTTGCAAATGAACACCTTAAT
This sequence comes from Anabacerthia variegaticeps, assembly GCA_035583185.1. Lineage (NCBI taxonomy): Eukaryota > Metazoa > Chordata > Aves > Passeriformes > Furnariidae > Anabacerthia > Anabacerthia variegaticeps. The sequence continues at coordinate 62,730,837 of JAWWEW010000041.1, read as the reverse complement.
TGCTTAATTAAAAGGACATGAAGTTTCAACTTAATTAGTCTCCCTAATTGTTACATGAGTTATACCCTAGTGATGCAACTCCATTTGCAGAAAACATGGCACCAGTCTCTGTACGCATCTCAACCATTCCTACATACCAGGACTAATTGTATGGATGCAGGATGCAGTTGCATATTTAAATTGAGGGAGGAAAGTCTGCTTGGGAGCGTGATTATCCTGGCTTTTCATTGACATTTTCATAGAGGAGATACTCACTAGGCCACTGGGTCATTATTTCCTAGGGTCAAAAGGGGGATGCAGTGCTGTGGTGGCTGAACTCCCAAATGGCGTCTAGCATACACATCAAGTAGCGATGTGCTGTGCAGGCAAAGCCACGCTGCTTTCGCACTAGAGCATACCTACCTCAACTGTCTTTCATATTTTGCTCCATGCAGTTGCAGCCCATTACAGAACTTGCTCCATGTCTGTTGCTGTCAGGGAACGGGTTTTAGAGTCCAGGTCTTGCACTGTGTTCCTCAACAGCAACAGTACATGCAGAGCCCCTCAGTGCTATTAAGAACCAGCTGGCAACAAGTTTTGCATGAAGTTGCACCCTGGGAAAAACAAAACTGCTTCAAGAGGCTCAATAGCTCCCAGGGCTTTTGGGCCTGAGACATCTTCCTTAACTGAAGGTGAGGTGGGAACATAGTCCTATCCTCCTTTTTGAGACCAGCCTGTCAGTATCTAAGTGGCATGTACCAAAGCAAGGACAAAAAGAATTACTGGAACAAACCTCTTCCCCTCTCATAGTCTCAAATGAGCAGCTGTGACAGGCTGCAGAGACAATTCTCGTCCCTTTAGACAGTTCTGAATAAATGCTCAGACCTCCCAATTACACAGCACATGAAATAATTCTATTTATTTATTAAGTTAACATCAAGGAAGTACACATAAGTTATCCATATAGTGCACTGAATATGGCAGAGGTCCTATCAGCCAGAGACAGATGTGAACAGAGCACCAGAGATCATTTCATAGTGTTCAGAGAGCCTGAATTAATGGTACACAGCCCAACTTTGTCCTGGCATTTCCTAACTTGTGTGGGCTTGACTCCACAACCTCAATGTGTCTTTAAAGTAATTTTCTGTGCAAGTTATTAGGGTGTTGGGTTTTTTTAAGCCCATTAAAACCACATTGCATTGCATCATTTTGCATTCCCAGAGGTCATCAAAAGACCCTAGGACTATGGCAGAGACCCTTGCCAAGTGGGCTAATGGTGGAGCTAACAGAAGAAGTGCACACAATTGTTGTCTTGCACACAATGGAGCTGTGAGGCCCAGCCTGTGTCTCTAACACTTCCTCAGACAGGAAAAACCAGCAAAATTAAAGAGTTCCTAAACCAAAATTCTAAGCTTTTTGCTGGGTGCTGACACCTCACCAATGAGCCCTCGTGTGCTCCTCTGGCAGCATCGCCACATCCCTGTTCTTCCTCATCTGCAGATGTGCCACCATCCCCAGCCTCTGCTTCCCACTTGAGCTGACTGCACTGCCCCTCTTACACCCTGTCATGAGCTCCCCAACCTATCTTTTCCCAACACAGTCACACACTGGTTTGTATCAGCCATTTCACCCTCCTCCATGCAGCAATTTATCCCACTTTCTCACCAAACTGTTTGCACAGGTCCCCACTTCCCTTAGCCCTTTGACAGTCACAGAACACAGCATTTCTCTCCTCCCCAGAAGCATGGCACACAGGTGGTGGGTGAAGAGGGATGGTGGGGAGATAAAGACAGAGACCTGCTGCCTGGTGAACCCTCTACACACACAAAGCATGGGAATATGCTTAGCAAGGCAAAATCAGAAATATTAGCTTATAATTACATATAAACATAAGAGATTGTAGTGAATGTGTGCTAACAGCAATTTTCAGTCTTAAAATTTGTCCAAATTTGCATGAGAAAGGCAAAAACTACATCCGCTGACCAAAAAAAAACCACCAACAATAAAAAAGCCAACCAAACAAAAAACCCCCACAAAACCTCCTCTTACCAAATATTGAATCCCTGCCTCAAAGCTAATATAAAAATCAAAACACCGCTCCTAAAGAGTAAAAAAAAAAAAAGGGAAAAAAATGAAAAAGATTCCCAAAATAAACAAAACACTTTTCTTCAGCATTTGTGTCAGAAATTATGGACTTTATTTTAACTGAAATTTTTCAATAATTCCACCTAAGGCAGACAGCAGCCCTGGAAAATTTCAAGCCTAGATGCTTAGAGCTTGATAAAGCAATTTAAATAGAGATACATAATGGGAGCATCATACAACCTTAATTTGTGGTGCTCTCAGACCCACCTATAATTAAGTAAACCAGATTAAAAATAAAGGAAGTGCTGGCTCTCAGTCTGAGAGCACACATAAAATCTCAGCTCATTGCTAGTTATTTTATGCAAGTTCTAATCCATTATAGGAGGGGGGTGACAATGACAACGTCTGTCTGACCCTTAATTACAGGAAAGTCCCTATAATGTCTGTACATACCAGACAGCCTATGATAAACTTGAAATTAATACTAGAGGAACTGCCTGCTCCCTGTGACTTGAAAACTAGAAGTACTCTAATGTCATGAGGAGAAAAGGTGCCTCTATTTTTCTTCTTGCTCAGATTTTCATTCCCCTTATTCTCTCATTTTCCCATATAACAACAAAACCCTATCAAACTATTACATTACACTTTACACATACAAGTTTCATTTTCACATCATTTGGGTGCAGAGGACACACAAACACCTCTAGAGGCATGATCCCATGTCCAAGCAGGAGGCTGAACCAGGTACATGAGACAGCGTAGACAGACCCTCTGGAAGTGAGAATGCTTCAGGGAACAAATGACAACCTGCTACATCACGAAATAGCACGGTGCTGGCTGCACAGCCTCAAAATTGAGCAAGAGAAGGTACCATACATGCATCTAAACAATGCAAGTCCAGGACTCTGTTGTGCTGCATGATTTAATACCAATAGATTTAAAGTAAAGGGTGTCTGGAGCTCCTTTCATGAAAAGCAAAGCACAGCATTGGAGTCACCAGGGAAAAACATCATTAATTTCTGAAAGGAAGAAGAGAAAATCCTTCCAACCTCAGGGCTTCTGCACACATGAACAGAGAGGGGAAGTACAGAAGTGGGGTTCAAAGCCTTGTGGCAATACAGAAAGTAAACTCAGCCTCCTCTTTTCCTTTGCATCTTATTCATGACTTCTTGAGTACCTGTGGACTGACGAGAGCTGAGCCGACAGAAAAGAGGAGTAATTCAGTGAGCTCATCTTATAAAGAGACACAGTAGATAGAGCAAGGAATGTGCATAACTTATTCCCTACCCCAGCACTAATAGAATACCTTTTAGCAACCATGGGCACGAGACAGGAGGAACAGTGAAATTATTTCAATCACCTCTCAGTGCTTGAGCAGTGAACCACCATCACCAGCCCGAGAAAGCTATCATGGACCACTAACAAAAGCTGATACCTACTACAAAACAGAAGATAGTTGAATAGATGCCAAACAAAGCCAAAGGAAAAGCAGAATTTCAAACAGGCTGAATGAAAGGATCGCAGGAAGCAAACTTCAAGGAGATTCTCTGAACTTGAAAAACTGCCTAAAAAAAAAGCAGGCTCAAGTGTTACTCCCAAGTGCCATCCAGATTAAAAGCAAAACAAAGGCAATTGGGGTTTCCTGAAGCTCTGAATCACCCATTCACGCCGTAAGAAGATTGAGCAGCTGACTACACACAGGAATAGCAACACTAGGTATGCACAAATTGTCAAACCCAGAGCAGAATAGACTGAGAGGTATTTTCCTTCTTTAATCACTGAAAAATTCAGTAACACCACACATTACTTGTAAAACAGCAGGTTGGACTGTTCAGACAGAAATATACTTTTTAAGCTGACATACTCCTCTCTAGGTTATTGGCTATAAAAAAAAAAGTGCTTGTTTCACATTATCTCATCTTTTGACTGCACTTTGAAGTCCATTCTGGCCATTCCCCCATGACAGAGACAAATTCCAATCCTTAGGAATAATTCTCTTAACTTCATAAAGAAACCCTTGTTCAAGTCTGATAATTTCCATGTAGAGGCTGACATGGAAATGGCTTTCCTGGAAGAGAGTTGATTTGCATTACTCGGTGTCATAGCACATGACAGCTTACTTTGCAGCCCGCTTGCCTGGATCTTCCCTAATCCACACACCCGCCATCCTCCCCTCCGTGAAGCAGTTGCGCACATGACAGGAAGAACTAATTTTAATAAAGCATCTCTGCTCTTGCATTGGTCATGTTCTCTCTCAAACTGTTTATCTGGCAGGCTCCTGGATGCAATTTGTAATCGTTGCTCCCTGCTAACAATGGAAAAGTCTATTACTGTCGCCAGTTCCTTTGACTCTTGGGTTTTTAACATCTGACATACTGCTGCACGAGTAATGTACCGTACGAATCCATTAAAGACCCCCTTCACTGCATCCCTCAAAGGACCTGCTATTGCACCCCTGTCCCAGCTCACCCTCTCTCCTTCATTTAAAGAGTCTCAAATGCTCCTGGCACATGAAAGCAAAACGCTTCATCGCCTCAACTGCAAATTCACTGAGACAGAGACCATCTTTCCATTACACAGCACACCCTTCATGTGCACAAAAGAGCCCTGATCTTTGACAGGGGTTCATAGCTCCCGCTGAAACAAAAATGATAAATAAATCATCATCATGAGGTCCCCTAAAGTGGAGGGAAGTCTGAGCACTGTCAGTCGATTACTTTTTAAGCGTCACAATGAACTAAAATTCCACAGGGAGGCAAGATAGCGAGTCATTAGCATGAACAATTCACCTTCAAAGAGAGGGAAGAGGAGAGCTAAAACCCAGAGAAGCCAGTTCTCCTCACCCTCTCTGCAAGCACCTGGGTGCAGATCAGTGATCTTTTCCGAGGCAGAACAAATGCACTAGATGATGATATACAGAGGCTTTAAAAGAGATTAAGAAGTTGATAAAAGTAAAAGGAATTACAACAGAATTGGGATTGAGAGCAGAAGAGAATAAGAGGAAGACATGATACAAATGACAGAAATCCTGGCAGGAAGAAAGAGGTTTGCTGAGGGAGAGGAAAGGGCCTCTCAGACAAAGTCTCAGAGAGGGGAGAGGGGATGCAGGATCTCAACATCACCTTGAGCCACATATGAGGAAGATACTGATATTATTGAGTTCATTAATTATTGCAGATGAATAATCTGTGTATTTCTTGTGCTGACTAAAACACTGACAATTTTTTTAAGGCTCATTACAGATCTGCATCATTATTTCCAGCTTCCGTTTCTCTCTAAGGAGCTAACCATAAGATGAATTTGGATACCTGAAGACAAACACTTTTACTCACTGGAGAGTTTAAGTTTAGTGCCTGTCATAAGAGAGGCTAGACTGGAAGATCCAACAAGAGCCAAGAAAACAGCAATGGATTGGAAATTTTGAATTGGAAGAATATTAAAAAGACACTCAGGAAAGCATTAACAAAATCTGCTCAAACCAGGTAAAGGGTAGTAGTGCACAGATCTAACATACCTTGTGCCAAGCACAGCAACCTGGAAAAAGGTTACCCTTACTGGCCACTACGAGAGCTCTGAAGATAAGCTTTACTTTTAATGCTTCCCCCAAGCGGTAAGTGAAACTTTGGTTGCAATGTAAAAACCTGCATAAAGTGGCACATTCCCATACTGGCATACCACACTGCACAGTGCCTGCTTTATTTACTCTGACACTACAGTAGGAATAGCTACAATTAGTTTTTTTCTATTCTATTGTTTGGGCTGCCCACTGGAGAGCCTAGCCCTTCTCAGCTCCTTTTATTTCCAGTCCATGCAAAGGGCCAGAACTCACCCACATCTACATATTAGCCTAGGAGCCATACAAGTTGGTGTAAAGGCACTCTGCTGTGGCAACTTCCCTGTCTTCAAGATAAAATTGGGAAAAAAAAAAAAAAAAAAAAAAAAAAAACGACAAACCTTAAAGATGATCCAAAGCAGAAAGAGGAAAATGGAAGTTACGTGAAAAAGGAATCAGGTGGATGCCTACATAAAGTGACTTAGAAAACTGATTGGTTTCTATTTTGCATCCGCAGGCATAAGTATTTAGACAAACAATACTTTAAAAAATCATTTTTTATACAATAGAAAAGACCAATAAACAAGGCAGCATCCTGCTGAATGTGAATATTTTCTAAATTAAGTAGCATAACATAACTTATGCCTAAAAAAAATGGCTTAGATACTCTGCAGCAATACTGATTTTTAGCACTAGCACAACTCAGAGTATTTGAAGGACTACCAGTATGATCCCAAAATGTAAAGGGCCAGGAGGAAAACAGAGGTAACAATAAGCCTGACATCATCCTTACATAAAATAATGGAATTGTCATTTTTGGATGCCATTAACAAATTCGAGAAGGGGCTACAAAGATAACTAATGCCTTTCAATATTTCCAGACAAGCCTGTCATTGGGGGTTGGGGTGGGTTTAGGGTTGGTTTTTTCGTTAGATCTGTGGGTATGGTTGATAAATACAACTCTCTCAAATAGCATCTGCTTGGGCTAGACTGATGACCTAGAAGCGCTGGACCACATAACACCTTGCCTAAAAGACATCACACTACATCAGAAAATGGGAGAACTATTTAGAAAACAAACATGAAACCAAACTAGACAAGCTAAAAGTTGGCTCGATGCTTGGCCACAAAATGTGACTGATAATCATGAGGTATTGATCCACAGGACTCTTACTAGGAGGATTTACAGATATAGTTTCTTATTCACTAATAAAAGCAATCATGAATTATAGCCACTTAAATCTGAACCCAGATTTTCTGCACTAAGAAATGTGTCCACAGACTCTCTCTAGCATCCTAGTGCCATAGAGTTGTTGGCATGGTCATGGGACTTGATCATTGGAAACCTGTCCTGACAGCTGTTTGATAGCTGTTGGGCATCACACACCACCAGCAATGGTACCGCTCCTCCAAACTATGACCAGTCCATCCCAGCCATGGCATTTTTAAGGGTACAATCCAGTCAGCAGGCCATCTATTAGGGTAGGGCTGCCAGGAGGCAGCTGAGGCAATCTAAGAGCTGACTACTGCTAAGAAAAGTTGCATCCCTTCCCTCTACCACCCACCTCCCACATATTCCCTCTTGCTGCTTTCCCTGTGTTCATCTGGTCCCAGCTCAAGCTGATGCTGCCACTAAACTAGCAAACTAGCCCAGGAGAAATGAACATTTTTCCAGTGGTTTTGTATCTAGAAGAGGAAGGATGCCTGTGCAGTTACCTGGATAAGTCCACCAAAGCACAAATGAGTGTCTGAGTTAGCATCAGCAAGTGGGTGATGGGAAGGGGAATACTCTTTTTGATACCTGCAAGTGATGAGGTCATCTCAGTCACTGTGCAAAATGTTTCCCTTGGACACAGTGGCTCTAAAACTCTTTCCTGACAAGGTTGATCACTGACATTAAGATGGGTAGCACAGCATAAAGGAAAAAGGGCAGACTGCAGCTACAGAGCAGGGAACTAAATTCACCTGGCAGCCTAACTAGGAAGCAGAATGTATGATCATATGTCCAGGATGAAAGGCTTTGCTCCGAAAGGTCACGGACAAGGAACCATAGAATTTTTTTGGTTGGAAAAGACCTCTAAGATCATAAAGTCCACCTGTTAATCCACCACTGCCAAGTCCACCACCAAACTGCATCCCCAAACCACATCTATAACTTTTAAATGTGTCCAGGGATTGTGACTCTACCCCTTCCCTGGGCAGACTGTTCCAGTGCTTGACAGCCCTTTCAGTGAAGAAACTAAACCTACTCTGGTGCAACCTGAGGCCATTTCTTCCTGTCCTCTCTCTTATTCATTGGGAGAACAGATCGACCCTCATCCCACTACAACCTCCTTTCAGGTTCAGGTACAGCTTCTTATGTCTTGAGTCACTGCTTTGATTACAGCTGGGAGCATTGCTGATGCGGTTAGAAGCACCAACCAAGTCCCCAGGGGTACAAAAAGGAGCTACCAGGCAGAAGTGAGGAAACGACATGTAGAGCATTAGTAAAACAACCACACAACTGCTACACACACTACTGTTCAGGAAAAATGTGGGACCTCAACTAGGATGGAACTCAAAAGACATTTTGAAAGAGATCAAAGGATAGGGAAGAAAAAATAAAACAAGCTTTTAAGTGTCAGTGCAGTATATTGAACAGAAAGTTGAGAAGTGCCTTGACTGCTGCCTACAAATACACAGGAACAAGCCTGAACAGTGTCTTCCAGGACAAAGCTAAACCATTCACAGAGTTGGGTATAGGTGTTATAGAAATGAATCCCTGAATTCAGATGCTATTTCTTAGCGTGGAGGGCACAGAAAGATTTGAACACTTGACCAAGGAGGCTAATGGACTCACTGCAGCTTTCAGCTTTTAGAAGACTCCCCATTATTTCTTTTGGGAAAAGAAAAAGACAATAAAACAAAATCTCACACCACACAGCACTTCCTCCTACAAAGTCTAAAAGAAAACACAGAGCCTGAAAAAACAGGAAGTCAAACTAGATGGAAGCATAGCTCATTCTGGTCTATAAATAAACAAGTGATGGACTATTGCTCTAATTGTTATTTGCTATTGATGTAAGAGGGACTATTTTCCTCCTCTTCCATCAGGGAGGGATTTGTGCTACCCGTATAAATCAGTGACAAAGTCATGGCAGTGGCCGCTTCCACACCAATACAATCACACAGCTAAAGACAGCAACAAAAAGGCTTTGACTAGAAATTGCCCACAGCTTATCTGCAAAGACAAATACTTTACTTCTTCAATGAAAGCCTAAGCAAAGATACCAAGCCAGCTAACAATTAGCCAAGCAGTCCCAGACAAGTTTAGGCTTTTTTTGCATTGAAAGGCTTATTAAAATCTGGCCTTTGGTCATTAATTTATTGCCTTATCCTACCACACAATTTCATTAAACATATTTTAGGGCATGTAGCCTTCGATCTAAAGACAACATAAAAACCTCTGGGAGGAAAGACAAGTCATACCAATTAAAGTCATTCCTCATACCAAATAAAACTTATTCAGGAATTCAATCATGCTACAAATATTTCATTTTTTTAATAAATAAATTTTTTAAAAATCATCAAATTAAAAAAACCAACAGGCAACTACTAGGAATAATGATTCTTTGAAGGCAAGGGGGAAAACAACAAAAAAAACTTCTTCATCTGCATGGGGAAATATTTATTATTAAAGGGCACAGTCACAGACAAATGCCAGACCACAATGTAGTCACCATTTTGAAGCTTACAACTCCAACACATCATTATTAGAGGACTCTGCACAACCCTCTCCATGTACAGGGGGATGAGCACGTGCGGATGTGTGAACTGCTGAAAAGAATAATTTCCAACTCACACCAACTACCAGTAACCTAAAGCATCTTTTAAGGAAGGGGGGAAAAGCAGCAAACTACCATTTCAGAGTCAGTGCACCCAAATGACCTCTCCAACACATAAGAGAACTTTCTAAAAGATATACTGACATAATGAACCTCTAAAAAATTTTTCTCTCCAATATAAACTGAGAAACAGCTTGTTCTTCTATCCTTGTAATACTAGACCTTATAAGGCATATTATCACTTCCAAAACATGAACATCTAGAAGAAACCATGTATCCTTCAGCAGTTATGCATGCACTGGCTTACTACTCTATGAGATACAGGCAAGCAGGTTTAATTATTACATTAGCAGCATATATTGCACCTGAGACTTATTACTATGACCAGGGCACCTGTGGGATTAAACCTCCTAAAAATTATTGAGTTATTACTCTCCTCTCCTGACACATCAAAGCCAGAAGTACAGTTCCTTTTTTGACTCTGAAACAAGTCCATTTGAACAGAGTTGTATTTTACAACAGAGCACAGCCGTTTTTGCAGGGGTGCAACTTGTCTCCTGTTGCTTGACCACTGGCACAGGCTTTCAAATGCAACCACCCTATCACAGCTTTTCTTGCTATGGAGCAAAGCAGTGAAAGACCAACCTATGATGGTAGAAACCACCATTCGAGGAGGAGAAAAGGAAGGGGTTGATGGCAGTATATGGCGATGGGATAAAATTTGGGTACTGGCTTATCTGAAGTGCTTTTGTCTGAGCTTAGACAAAGCGTTTTTTACAGTTATAGCTGCTGGCATGTTGGTCAAAGGGTGTCTGAGACTTGCCTGCACCTGGCTGGTGAAACATTGCAACAAATAGATGGGAGATGACTCAGAGGCCATTATGAAACATCCTCGGACCAGTCATCTGAAGCTACCACGCTTCCTATTGTTCCCTTAGCAAGTCGTGGCTGGTGATAAAATAGGTTGTGTCTCCCAAATGCTACAAGCATGTGACAGCTTTTTTTTTGATTTAAAAGATAATGTAGTGCTTACAAAACATGGTATGGCAGGTCAGGCAGCTGAGGAACCCAAAGCATGCAGTAATTACAGCATCTATGTTAGCTGCTCAAGCTTATCCACTTTGCCAGTGAATTGGATGTAGTCTTGTTTCTGTTCAGGCAGCAAAACGGCAGTTCTGCACACAAATGGTACTCACAACTCTCAGTTTACAAAGATTTTAACCAAAACAAACTTACCTGGATTTAATTAAAAAAAAACAAACAAAACACAACAACAACAAATAAAACCAAAACAACATAAATTAATCCAGAGGCTCCATATTACACACCACATTATCCCCATATTAAAAATGTATTTCAGTGTTTCTCTCCTTATAAAGATTATATAGTTTGCAACACTGCCTGCAGCCACATTTTTCAAACTTGGGTGTCAAAAGACAAAGCTACTAAATCAACACTCAACTACCCAAATAAAGGGGCTCTCGCTTAACCAGGCATTAGACAGAAATTCTCCAGAAACAAAGGGAAGTTGCAGGCATACCACTTTTTTTTTTTTTTAAGAAAGAAAAATCATTGCTTTATGTATGTGTAAGTGTCCAAATACAGGTATTTGGAGATAGAGTGAATAAGTTAAGACCACATTGGTCAGAAAACTTAAGAAGATAGAAACACTCATCTGAAACTGCTGTCTGCTGCACTTGTAACACAAGGAGTAAATAACAGTGTATAGAAGGAAGGAAAAATAGAGGAGAGGAAGCATGAGATGAACAATGAGGGATTTGTGTGCACCTTAGAAAGGGGGACAGGGCTTTGAGAGAGCGCAGTGTTGGTGCCCCATCTCACCAACACAGAGATCAACCCTGAGAAACGCCTAGTCAGCAGGAAGCAGACTGCCATATGCCTGCTGTGTGTCTTGCAAGGCAACAAGTGAACTGCTGGGTTTGCCCCACCTGTCCTGTGTATAAAATTTCTTTAGCACTCAAAAGCTGTAATTTGAAGAGTAGAGACATGATTTTCATGCAGCCAAGACACACAACTGTCTTTACCATTTTACCCTAATTATCTGCACTGTCATGTATAATTAGTGAGTCTGAACTTGGAGTATTCATAAATATGTCAATGTTAGGCATGCTTCATACATTTAATAGCATCCTGTGTTTGTACACAGGCAACTCTCAGACTAACTCAGCTAACTAAGATCAAACCCTTAAAGGGGCAAGCTAAATGAACAAAAGACTTAGTGTATATGTCATTTACCCCAGAACCTTACATGAAAACAGAAAATTCCTTTCTAAAATATATAATCAAACATTCTCTGTGTGTTTTTTTTCTTTCAAATAATTGGACAGAGTGCTTCCATGGCCTGCACTAAAGACAGAAATTGAAGCTCATTATTCAAGCCTGCTGTGATCAATACAGAGAAAACATGAGGATAGTCGTGACTGGCAGTCCTATCACACGATTTTTAAGGTCAGTGACAGTTATTGTGTGATTGCCTCAAAAAAACAAATATTATCAGAGAAATATAAATGCAGAAACGGACAAAGGACAGAGTCAAGAAATATGACTGTGCAGATCTCAACACACCTAAACAGTCTTTCAGGTAGGTGAACCTCACAATTGCAAAAATCTGGAACTACTCAAACACAAAACTCAGTATATAAACCAGAGTTAACAACCCAAGCGTGAAAAGGCTGGCTGAATCTACAACAGCTAGACCTTATACATCTCTTTCTCTTATTCCGGGTATCAGAAATATTGAAGTGTTAATAGCTGTCTTATTGACTCATTACCTTACAGGCTTTAAAATCTGCATAAAAATAGATTTCAAAAAAATTTCTTATTCAAATCAAGCACATTTGACTGCAACTACATCAAACAGAGTCCCAGTTTTAGCAGAGATATGCTGCTTCATGTCAGTCAGTTGCCACAACCACGCGTCTGCCTCTGTGCTAAACACATGTGCACGCGGGGTGGGGTGGCGGGGGGAAGGAGGAGAGCACAGGCACATATGCAAACACACTGTTATCTGGTTTTTTCCAGTTGGAAAAAATTGTTAGCACAGCTCAATCAAATCTATTGAAAAGAGCAAGGGACTCATTCAAACACTATTTCAACAAGCCCTTTATCCTGGACTTTACACCAAATGTGCTGGAGACCATGGGAGTTCCTCAGTTGACCTCAGTGGGGTTTGCATCAGACCCACTCTGCAAGTAATCTCATTTGATATGGTTGTGTTAATTGGCTGTACTGCTAGAATAAAAAAGTATTGGAGGGCACTAGAAGGGCTGACAAAATCTGATTTCTGGAAAGCAGCAATAAGGCTTGAGCATCATAAAGGCAACGTAAGGACTTTGGCCTTGCTGTACAGGCACTAGGGTGACTGAGGGTGAAGAATATCAATAATTTGGGCAATATGAAGATGACTTCTTAATTACTAAATAAGTGATTTAACCCACTTCTTAAAGTTACTGTGACAACACTGGTCCTGTTCCTAAACCCCTTCTCCTTTGTAAATGCTTTACCCAGATGTAGAAATGGACAGTGCCAGCACTCCAGCTTCACCGCCATGCTCAGCCTTATCCCAAAACAATCTGAAGAAGCCCTTTGAGCTCTGCACTTCCCTGATGGATGAGCATCTCTACACAAGACTTCCAGATTACTGTCCATAGCATGCTGTAGATCTTCATTAAAAAATGCATTGCCCATTACTGTACTGTATCTTGCCAATTAAATTCAATACATTTCCTCTTTCTCAGTAGAACACTTCTGATAAACCACCCCACAAATGTATGGATACCTATGTATTTAGAAATTATACAGATGCAGTACTGTAATGATACATTACATACATTACAAAGCATATACAAAAAATAGAAATTAAGAAAGGATGAGATAAAGATGTACTAATCTTTTTTTTTTTTCTTAAATCAAAAGAATAAAAGTATTTTCTTCCTGCACTGTAATGGATTGTCTTGCACATCCCTTGGGGTGCACTTTGGTACCTTACGGGAGCACTCTTTGGAGGATGGAGGTGATATAGAGGACTCAGATATGTTCCCTTCCCCATTGCCAGGGACATTTCAAAGTCTTAACAACATACATGCAGACCCAGTCCGTTCTTCAGGCACGAACCTGGCCCATGAGTGCCAGGGAATACAGCAGATGTTTGCTTTCTGCATCTGCTGTCACTGTACCACAGAACTGCTCTGCAGCGCTCGTTCCTGCTCAGCGCTAAGCTCTCATAAGACTGTCCCTGAATTTCCACCTACAATCAGTGAATTAAAAAACTGCTCCCCTTCAACACAAATTTTGAATTCTGTCTGCAGAATATAAATACTAAGTCTTCTCATCTTTGTTTTTATGGACTGAAAAAAAACATTAAACACTTTCCTACATCTTTCACTTACTCTCTTTTTGTGTCTTCTCTCCTTTCTGTTCTACCAAAAGCACCAGTCTTCCCATTTTTTCTTTTCCTGTTTCCATAGACATGAGAAAGAAATCTACACCTCTGCAAAAGTTTGCCCAAAACTCATCCACTAAGCTGAATATTTTGACCCTTTTACCTCTTTCCTAACTACATTTCTTACTGGTCTCCTAAATAAATTGCCTCAAATTAATGAGGTCTGAGTCACAAAGACAAGGACGTGTTAGTGAGCTTATTTGCATAGAGGAGCCAAAATCACCTAATAAGATAGAGCTTTAAAGCTTTATGAGTTTATAAAAAGGCTTAGGTGCCTGCAGTCTGGGGATTGGGCTCAGCATCTCAGGAGCCCTCTTCCCAGACTTATCCTGACACTTTTTCTCATCCCTACCTTTGGCTTGCTTACTGCTGTTTGTTGCTGAGCTGCACTCTAAGCAGCGCAAAGCAGAAAACATGCCTTCATTTATTTTTTGACAGGTCTACCCATTCCTGTATTTCACAAGCTATAAAAAAGCCATGTCAAATTTAGCACACCACACTTATTACTGTTTCCAGTTGAAGGCAGAGCCTCCACACTTGTCTTCATGCTGCCTGCTTTCTCTGTAAGCTATCCCCTTATTAACTTCAATTGCAACTCCAGCCGTAGAGGTGAAATTAATCACTGTGCAAAGAGTCAGCAGGTATCCCACTTCAGCCCATCAAAACAGGGCTTACATTAAACTCTAAGTGGCGCTTAAGGCTTATACGAAACCTTTGTAGGAGGTGTACTGCACTTTTTCTGAGTTCTATTTTGTTCAAACCATAACACTAGGAAAATGCACTTCAGCACTTAGGCACTATGCAAATAGATGTTACGAGGGGAAAAAAAACTTTGACAGATAGGCTAAGGGGCACTATATTAGGAAACACTTGAATGTTTGGGGGTTTTTTCCCAATGCCATTTCATTCTGAGAAATTGATTGTTTTTCTGAGAAAATTATAAGGGATGTGATCTGATAACCTCAAATAAACACATTACATTCTCAAAAACAGATCATATCCAGTGGAAAATACATTCAAGGCTTCTGAAACTACATGAGATTGCAAATGTGCATCTTTATGACTGACATACTAACAGAAACACAAACTTAGGAAAAACCTGATAAATCCTACTAAAACCAGAAGCTGGAGTTCAAGTATAATGTTTCTTAATAGGATTTTATAGCAACAGAGTTCCACCAACTTTTGCAGATAAAAAAATTAACCTGGCTTGTGATTAAAGAAAAAAAACCAACCATAACTGCTTCTTGAAAAACTCTGCAACCCTCATATTATCTAACTCACTGTCCTGAGCAACCCTCCCTTTTCTGCTGGGGATTTAACCCAGATTTACAGCTGGCCTGAGCCTGATGTTAGAAGGGAGGCAACCTACACTGTTTTCCCTCATACAGCTGTGGCAAAAACATGACTGTAGTACAAAATCCATACTATTACAGGACTACTAGTACATCAAATTAACCACACACCCCACACTAGCAAAGCTGTACTCTACCGTAGCATAGCAAAGCCCAGGACCAAGTGGAGCTCTACCAGGGGATTCAGAGCATTCAAACCTCTGCCAACAGAACCGTATCCATTAAGGACCACATATCTTCATACTCCCTGCACATCACCATCTTGTAGTACAGAATCATACATTAAGACCAGTTTATTTCTCTGACAACGTGATAGGAGCATTACTATGGAAAGGTGGGACACATCCTACCCTGGCCAGATGGTGCTTCTTTTCTGGCAGAGGGGAAGAAAAATCCATAGCTCTTTTAATCATTTCACCTCTAATTAAAGTAGTCCTCCATCAAAGTTTGAACTCACACTAGAGGGGTAGCACATCTCTGCAGAGCTTCAGACTCAGGCCCAGCTTCCCGTTGCCAAAAGACAACATCTACCTCAGACCTTTCATTACCGCTGCCTCTTCCAGAAGTTCTCTTGCAGGTCTCTGCTACCCAAAAACACCAGCAAAGGCTCCCTTTGTAGAAAGAGAAATGCCAATGATGGCGCCTCTGTGGATGCATAATCAGGCTGATTCATCTGCGCTGCTAACAGTCTGCACTGGTTACTGATTAAAGAATTACTGCCCCTCAGTTAATTAATCATGTTCTTTGCAAGCAAGAGAATCTCACTGATCTTAAAATAAGGGTCACCTGCATGTAAACATTGAGAACAGAGCAGAACACAGGAGGAGTGTGTTGAGCATTTAATTTCAGTAGGTCTTGTCCTTCACAAAAAAACTTCCACTGATTAAATTCATTGCAGACAACATAGTGTGAGCACTTTTATACCAGTCCTAAATTAATTTATATAACTCTGGCTTTCTTTAAAGGAACTGACAAAAAAAATCACAAGAACATTTCTCAAAATTACCAACAAAAACATGCAACTATTTTAATAATTCAGCATAAAGAATGTCAAACTTCAAGATAAACTTGTACAGATGCGTGTGCATACCCACAGGAAGAGAAATGTTCTGTGAACTATTTTCCTGTTTATATGATTCCCCTATTTATTTGCAAAAAAAAAAAAAAAAGAGCAAAATACAACAAATACTACTGTCCTATTGACTGCTGATGCACAAGAGTGACTGTGCACATAAAGTCAGACATCATGTCCTACTGCCACCTCTCTCAAGCACTGGTGGTGGCAGGAAGACAGTCCCTGCCCTGCAGGCACAGGACAGCCCTCAGAGCTGATGGCTGTATTTGTCCTTTTAACACTCAAATCCAGAGCGGAGCATGACCTGCAGACTGTTGTGCGTGTATGTGGCAGAGCTGAGGGTGAGCACTCGCCTCCATCAATCAGTATGAAGTGCACAAAAGAGGCCTCGACTCAAAAAATCCCCTACCCTGCCTCCTGCTCTCCCATGAGCACATGGTCAGCATCTCCTCCTGCTCTGTTGGTACATACTCCTTCTCTCCTTGCTGAGTGCTGCACAAGCCCATCAGATGAATAAGACCTTTATAAAGCTCACAAGTGCTGGTGTGCATTGCTGTTCATGTAATAAATATGGCAGTAAGCCAGGAAAGCCAAATGATTATATATGCCTTTAACAGGTTTAGGAAGGATGGAAGGGTGTGGGAGAAGGGGAAGAAATTTAACACTACAACATTGTTTTCATGGATAATTTTGTAAAAAAACCCCAACCAAACAACAACAACAACAAAACCAAACCAAAAAAATCAAAAAAACCCTGATGTGTATGTACAACAGAGCAAATGAAAACAAGGCAGGTTTCTGGATTTTTTCGGCATGTGATATGCTATGTGAGAGTTGACACTATGCACACAATAAAAGAAATGCACAAAAGGATTAATTGCACAGGCAATTGCAAAACAGAGTTCCCACAGATGAATGAGAGTAAAGCCTAAACTGAGTTTGTAACAAAAATATGTTAAATCAATATTAACCACAGAGAGCAGGAGCAAATCTTTATTTAGACAGTTTATACAACCCTTCTCCTTCTCTCCCTCCGTAGCACCCACCCTATACAGATGCTGTTTCTGAAAGGTCTCTCAGTACTGTGAGGCATGGCTGGAAGTGCACCAAGAGATCCTACTAAAGAATCACTGAGGCAGGATTCAAGCTCATCTGACAGTCACTACACAGTGCTGAGAGAAGGGCACTGCTGCAAGAGCCATAAGTACATGGGCAAGGTGCAAAGGACACATTGGAAGGTCTGTGGTGGCTCCTCTGGGCATTCACATGGGTGAAGACACATGAAGTGTACCAGCAAACCTCAGGCCACAGCCTCCTTCTTTTTCCATCCCAGTTCCAGACCACCTCTTCTGGGTACCTGTCCCAGTCTGCAAGGGCAAATGCCTGTGTAAATCATTCAGCACAAGGGCCCTCATGGGAAAACAAGCTATACGGAGCAGCAGCAGATAAGCAGGTGATGAAACAACAGAAAAAGCCATGTTTTCTCTAACAGTATAGAATAAAAGCAGCCAACAAAGGCTAACAATGTTTTTCAAAAACAGCCCAGGATAGGCATGAGGTTTGGATGAGTACTGTGTATTCTTCCTTGAAGTTCACATCATTTACATAGAGGTCAAACACTCATCAGACTCACTAGGAACTTTCCTGAGTCCTTATGATGCAGCACAGAAAAGGTACAGACAAGCCAAGGCAGCTTTCAGAGAGTGACAAGGCATTTATTGCTACCACAACTTTCTCCTTGTCCTGTAATCACCATTTGCAGAACAATTGAAATAAGGTTCCTGGAATTTCCTATAGAGGACTTGCTTTGGTATCAATATGCAGGAAGCACTGCAGCTACGCTGTGGAGGAGAGATAGTTTCATGGCACTCATTCTTCATACAAGCACCACGTAATGGGTGAGAGATGGCACACTGCCAAGAAAGCCTGAAATTTTGGGTCCGCTCTTAGTTCTGACATGGACTTGTGCACCAGTGCAAGTCATTTCTCCATGTTCAAGCTCTTCCACCTTTAGATGGGAAAAACAACACTCTTGCAAGAATTCCTGGCTTGTACATTGAACTTCAGAAATCTTAAAGCAAAAGATGCTGCAGAAACTAGGATAAGAACTTCAATTCTCTGCTAAAGCTGTGTTAAAGTAACTCGTCTTTCCTGAAGGACAACCACTTCTCTCTTCTCTCTTCTTTCTCAATGACCACAATTCAAATCTAAACACTTTTCAGCAGTCAGTTTAATTTTTAGGATCAATAACTCAGAACTGCAGATGAAACTGATCAAGCCTCTTCTGTGCTTCCTCCATGGCTTACAAGGAATACCTTGCAAGCTCTTGACATTTGCCGTAAGTATTCATTTGTCAAGTGTTATTTAAATGTAGTTTTCCGGTTGAACAAGGCAGACTGCAAGCCAAACACAAACCCAAGCAAAGCCTATGCAAAATTTAACCTAGATAGAATAGCATGCTTGTATTTGGACCTGTTACAAGGTGGTTTGTTTTTGACAGTGCAATTTTATTGGAAGAGGAGAAAGAGTAGACAGGGAAGGAAACTAATAAAGGTATTTATAAATATGCCGGTTTGCCAGCTTCAACAGCTAAATTCAAGACTATACTACAGCCAAGAAGACCAGATGACACTTATCTGAGCTAATGGAAGGAGCTTTCCACATTGCATTGGCAACCCAGCTTTTGAAAGCAAAGACTTGTGCGGGCTGGGTTAGCTTGGCTGGCAAAATAAAAGTACATTGGGAATCTGATTTAATTTTTGGAAAAGAGAATTAACTTAAACACATCTTCTGGTTTTTCGGTGCTTACTAGCAAGTGGTAGCCCCCATCCCCTCCACCAGCACCCTTCCAAGCTGTGTTTCTGGGAAGGCTTCACTGAGGAATGTGGAGGGTACAGATGGATTGCTTCCATGTTTATTCTTTTATTAGGAATTTGTTTCAGTGAGCACCTCTATCATAACAGAGTCTGATTTATGCTTACCTTGCAGCAGGGAAGACAAATGAACTAAATTTTCCACAGGACATGATGACCTCATTTTATTTTAAGGATTTTTGTAAGGGACAAGACTTTGCCCTTAACAGCAAGCTGCAACCCAGAACCCATGTCAGTCCAACTGACTAAATACATTATAATCTACTGACAATTATTTTTTTTTCCAAAGCTCTTCATTTCAAGAACCACCTTAATGGTTTACATATTTCTTGGGAGCATGCCAGTAACTTGGGGCACTGGCAATCTTCATTCCAGCAGGACCAAGGTGGCGATTGCACTTCATTAAGAGGTGGGATAGTAAAAGAATGCAAAGGCTTTTCATTTACCTTTATGTGAGCACCAAGGAGAGGCTTCTGCACTTTCTTTGCAGCAATTGAATTTCAGAGGAAAAACAGATGAGGGAGAGGAACCTGGACAGGGTTGGTGGATCTATGTTTCAGGGCTGGGGGGGACACACCAGGAGCTACTTTAGAGAAAAGACCCTTGTAGCAAGTAGATTCACAGTTAAAGACTGCAATGGAAAATCTAGATCAGCTCCACTGACAGAGGGAATGAATTCTTCTCTACACCCCTCAGCACTACGTGCAGAGATAAAGGTTTGCCCCTTGATGCTTAGCAGAAGTCTGACTTTCAAATCAAAACAGTACTGTGTCATCTGGCTGTCTGGGCTACACTCTACATGTGGCGTCTGCTTGATCTTCTCAGACTGGAGAAATGTTGGAGATAAAGTATGTGCAAATAAAAATAGTTTAAAGAAGAATGCTGATGATAGCACCCTGTGGTACCTTGTTGCTTCATGCTTCCAAATATTCTTAAAGAGCTGCTCATGCCTTATGGGGAAAGAGGCAGCACTTTGTGCTTTCAAAAATAACTGACTCTCCAAATTTCCTCCTCCCTAAAGCTATTAGGGGAGATACTGGCATATAAACAGGATGCACATGTCCAAGAGGCTTTTTGATCAGCAGCAGACCCTGATCACAAGGACACCAATAGCCCCCACACTCCCTTTGTAGCCCAGGGACTGAAGCAAAGGGTCAGAACGGGAAAAACAACTGTCACGATTATCTGTAGCCAAGATGATTGTAAGTTCTGAGGGCTCAGATTTCAGATGGGAAAATGAGAAGTGCATGACCCACAAAACCCTCAAGCAGTCCAATTTCTATTTTAAACAGTGAAGGAAAATGCAGGCTGTGTAGACACCTAAAAACTGAAGAGGTACAGTCAGACCCACCTTTCAGGAAAAGCAAGAGCTGTGTTGCATCATGTGCAAAATAATGCCTTGTCTGTATAGCCACCAACACCATGAAGCAATATAAAGGGGAAAAGACAAATTATCCAGCTCCTCTAAGGGGGGGGAAACACCGAATTATTAATTTTAAAGTCTCCAAACACCAAAAGGACTCACGTAGGTGTGCTGGTTTTGACTGGGACAGAGTTTATTTTCTTCATAGTAGTTGGTATAGGGTTGTGCTTTGGATATGCGCTTCAAACACTCTTGATAATACAGGGAGGTTTTAGTTATTGCTGAGCAGTGCCTACACAGAGTCATGGCCTTTTCTGCCTCTCACACCACCCCACCAGCAAGGAGGTTGGAGGTGCACAAGAAGCTGGGAGGGAAGGCAGCTAGGACAGCTGACCCCAACTGACCAAAGGAAAATTCCATACCACAAGGCACCATGCCCAGCATATGGAGCTGGAGGAAGAAGAAGGAAGGGGAGGATACTGGGAGTGATGCCATTTTTCTTCCCAACTCACTGTTACATGTGCTGGGGCCCTGCTTTCCTGGGGATGGCTGAACACCTGCCCACCCATGGGAAGTGGTAAAATAATTCCTTGTTTTGCTTTGCTTGCATGCATGGCTCTTGTTTTGCCTATTAAATTGTCTTTATCTCAGCCTGTGCATTTTCTCATTTTTACTCTTCTGAGTCTCTCCCCCTTCCCACTGGTGGAGGAGTGAGCGAGTGGCTGCATGGGGCTTAGCTGCTGGCTAGGGTTAAACCACAACAGTAGGTCAAGAGCAATAAAAAATAAATATATGAGAGAGAGAATCGTGTGAACCCCTCTGATGATGTGCTCTTCTAAAAATAACCACGGGCACTTCTTTTGCCCCTGAACCCAACGAGTAAGATTGCATTACAGCTGCACAGTCACGTTGCAAGATAATACGGGATGTGAGCCAGATTCTCACCTCACGTAAATCAGCAGAGCACTGCCAGAGTCACTGCAGTTATTTTGAACAGCCCCAGTGGACGATCTAGCCACACATTTTTGTGTGATATACACAGCTCACAAGCAGCGTGACCAGCTTTATTAAAGTTCATATTTTTCCAATTGCAAGTGTGTCACATGCTTCATTATTCAAATTTTATATATATAAAAAACATTAAGATCTCAAGGTGCCCTGAGGACCAGACACATTTTAAAGGAAAGCAATTAGAAGCAAGGCAATGAGTATTTAAAGTTGGGGTTTGTTTGTTTTCCCCTTGCTTTTCCTATTTAATGGGTCAGTAGAGGTAGCAGGTTAAGAAGAGGGTTACAAAGAGGCCCACTGGAACCATCCTCTCCCTTTTTCTTTCTTCCTGGGTAGATCAGAAGGAATCTGGTTTGTTTATTTTTTCCTGTTGCAACACAGGTCAAAGTATTAAAAAGACAGAGAATCACTGACCTCTTGCTTGAAATCTTTGGGCTCACACATATGACAAGACTGGGCAGAAAAGGTTAAGTTCAAAGCAGCTTGAACCTCTAGGGACACTTTGAAGTACTTTAGCATAATCGAAATTCATAAGGACCCCTTTAAAGTCTAAGTAAACTAACAAACGCTTTTGGAACAGTCTAGCATTCCCTAGGGAAAAAGAGCTGTGTAGTAATAATCACTGAATTACCCAAATAGTCTAAAAAAATAGTCTGATAAAAAAATCCTATTAGAGCTGCTCCCTTCCATTGGTAAAGGTAATTGCATTTCTTTTGCTTTCTAAAAGCAGCAGCCACCATCTTCCTCCCAAAGAGAATTAGTCTTCAAAGAGATGTGGCATTCTTGTGACAGACTGTCATGAGGATGTTACTCTTTTAGGGCTGGACTGTGTTCCTGCTGCCAGATGTGGGCAATGCTCTGCTGACCCAGCCCAGCCATTGGAGAGGTATGAGGAATTAAAACTCCTCCAGTGGAGTGCATGACCAACATACTACATCCTGGCTTTGGACAAAAACATACTTGAAAAGGAGTTGGACAAGCACCTACTTTCAAAGATGAGTTCCTTCAGGGCTCCACTGCTGTGTGCTTTGTACATACCCATTTGAAGCAACAGAGGGAACTTTCTTTTATCACCAGATGAGAAATGACAAGAGTATTTCTATGACCAAATGACCCACAACATGCTACAACTGGGAATGATCCTTCCCCCTCAAAACAAGCTCCTCATGTTGTCAGAAGATATGCATGGTTGCTAGAAATTAATAAGGTAACTTCTCACTAACTTGGAATAGTATTTCTTAAAAAACAAGATTACTTTGGGTAAGGAAGTAAAATTAGAGTGTGTGATGCAAGCACGGGAACATTATCTTACATGTTTAATTCTGTGTCATTTCAGAAGGGATCTACTGACCTGCCAACACGTGGTCAGGAAGGCAAATTTCCTCTCTTATTATGTTCAAGTAGAAAGCACAGAGAGGCTTTTTTTTCCCCATTTTCTATAGTGGTGTTAATTCATTCAGGGTGAGGCAAGGAAGTCATACATCACAGGATGTTTCTGGGAGATCAGCGTGACATTTTCTCACTGCCTCTTTCCCTTAATCCAGTATTTACCCAAATTGCATGGATGTCAGTACAGCAGGCAGAGCCTTCATCCAGGGCACTGGCCAACAGCTATTAGCTGACAATGAATACAACAGTACCAGCACTCCTCTGCTCTAGGCCATAGGATCTGGAGAACAGGAAGGTTTCGCTGCTTAGTGCCTTGCGTGATCGGACACGGGTCTGAGAGGATCCATATTACTTCCAGGAGGGGCTGAAGACTGACTCTGGGAACTAGAGTTCAGTCAGCAGGGGCTCTCACCTGACAGGAGACCTTGAAAAGGAGGAAAATAGAACAAACAGACCACCTGTGACTAGATCATTGCAAAGTGGTAAGTAGGGGATGAAAGGAATACAATGATCCCCTTTGAGGTGGAGTCCAGTTGTGGTGCAGAAAGACACATTACAGAGCACAGTCTTGAGGTGTGAGTGAAACAGACATGGCAGTTTTGCTACTTTTCTCCCCAAGGTAACCTCAAGGCAACCTCAAGGCTTCCACTCCTTCAGCTGGAGGTGAAAGCAAAAGAGGTTGGTAATAATGGTTTGGATCGGATTCCCATTTAAAGTGGTGTCTGGAGAAGTGTGAGTGTTTAACATCAATGACCAAAGCAGCTGTGGAGCTAATTGCAACACGTTGCCCAACATTTCATCAACTACAGTAAAGTCCCTATATCCATATGTCATTAATTAAAGGCAAGAAGAGTGAACAATTAGTACTCAAGGAAGTTAATACCTAGGCTAGTGGCCATTAATATTTTTGCTGGAGATAGGCTCCTGGTAAATTCAAGGGGTGGCTTGTAAATACTTATCTGAAGGAGAAGGATCTCTGATTTAGCCAGAGACTTCTAAGTGTGCTGGGCTTGCGTGCTTGTACAGTAGCGGTCCCTACTGTGCACGAGCTGTTCAAAGCAGGGAACACAAACTCTGCCAGATGTCCCGTCCATCCCATGGCCTCGCATGGAGCAGCAATGTCATGTATTCACAACAGTTGTGCAACTCACACACAGTATCAGTGCTGGAATTATGCCCAGACTCAGCCCTGGTCATTCATAAATATGGACAGAACCCAAGTCCTTGATTATAAACACACTTACATGCAGCTATGCAAGTGAGTGAATAATTCAGGCTTTCTTCCCAGATACGGCGTAATATTGAGCTATGTAAGAACACAGCTCTGCTCTGGCACAGTCTGACATCTCTGTACATCAGCCCTTTTCTCCAGCACAGCTTGTAAACTGGGGAAGAACAAAGCTTACAGAATAGCTTACAGAAATGTGACCTCTCATGGCAGCGCCCTCTCCCTCCTGAGCATGCCCTTCTCTCCTGCTTGGCTCCTGCTGTGTGTTTACTCTTTGCCTCAACACCAGGATCCCAAGAGAAGAGAAGGTATACCAACAGCCCGCTGGGGTTGTATGCCAATATAACAACAGCAATACTGTGGCATTTTGAACTCCAGGAAGAGTTTGAGCAGAAGCATGCCCATAGCCAAGTACAGCTGTACAGAGGGCAAAAACCCAGCCCAGAGCAAGAGGATCGCTGTGGGAAAGTGAACTGTAATCCCACAGTCTCCATCACAACCCATCTAATCCATTTCAATATCACATACGCACTTCACAGGGTTGCTATAAGAACCGGATAGTTGAAAGTTAGAGAAGAGTTTAAATTTAACAAAGTGTTTCCATCTTTAGTAAAGCAGAAAATACTACCAGCATTCCCCACAGTTACCCAACACCTTCTACTGAAACACCATTTTCTCAGTGACTTGCTCAGCCACCTCAATATTGACTAACTTTCTTCCATCCTTGGTTCTCCCAATTTTCCCTTGATTACACCATCTTTGAAATCCATTTCCTTGACTCATATTGGGCCATGATACCATACGGTACAGACAGGCACCTTGCTCCATGAAAGCTCCCC
The DNA here is from genome assembly GCA_035583185.1 of Anabacerthia variegaticeps. Lineage (NCBI taxonomy): Eukaryota > Metazoa > Chordata > Aves > Passeriformes > Furnariidae > Anabacerthia > Anabacerthia variegaticeps. The sequence goes on along the minus strand of JAWWEW010000041.1, from coordinate 62,705,804 downwards.
CTGACTCCAGTGAGAGGTCTCCTAGGCTGCCCAGCCTCACCTTTCACTACACCAGGACCCGGCTTCAATTTCCTGCATTGAAGCCATTCAAGGTGCCGGCTGATTTAGCACTTCAGGAGCCACATGTGAAAATGCTCTGGCCATACCTTTCCTGCTATACACATGTGTATGGTTTCAATTTGCATACAAATAACAAAGCAAGTAAACATGAACTGCTCATCACATTTCAAGGTGACTTTCTTGTCCCGTTCAAATTTGCCCTTTTCAAGATTTACTTTGAGAAGTACACTATTATCTACATGCATCATATCAGAAGAGCAGACAACAGTTTTTTGCAGATTTAGTTATTTGATCCCTGCAGCATCACGCTCCTGACACAGTTTTATAGCACTCCATGGAGTTTTCTAGCAATACTTCTTCCATCTCTCTAGCAGACAGTGGAACTGGAGCACGCCTCTCGCATCGGTGTAAGCGTGTTTCCAGACTTTACAGCCAACTCACAGCTGCACAATATTAAACACAAAAGTAAATTATCATTCCCTATCGCATTATATGAAAGGGCAGAATACAGATAGCTATTTAAGCCTCTGCATAATTCTTTTAACCTAGAAGAGAGAAAGTGCATGCTTTGAAAGCTATTTTTCTTTGAAATGTTCAACTAGGTCTTCTGTTCTAGGTGAGTATTTCATACAGATAATGCTAAGCAGCAGAAATAATTCCTTCCACACTCCCTCATAGTAAAAATTCTGATATAAATACACATTAGAAATAAACCTGATAAGAGCTCAGACAGGTACTTTACAAATGCTCAGCTGATTGCTCAGATATCCACAATAAAACAAAAACATCATTATATTTGTTGCCTTGCTATGAATTTGGACTGTTTGGCAGTTCTGCTTTGGTGTTGTACTATGTTTAGCAATTTGATTTGGTGCTTGATAGGTAACCACAGCAAGGAACAAACATAAACACAAGAAGAAAAAGACCAGAGCATTTCAGTTACTGAATTTTACCATAAAATACCTACAGACTCATGCAAAAAATAAAAAGCCCCCACATTTAGTAATTTATTTTTCTGCAGCTAAATGGCATTTTGTGGCAAGAGGGAAAACATTTGCAAAACTGCTTCTTCCAGACCTCTCTGCACACTATAAAAACCTGCCAGTGCCTGGAGACTGTTCTCCTGATCACCTTTTATGCCTGCACTGCGCAAACATTACATACAAAGTGGGTGAGACAGTGTTTTTAAAAACAAACAGAAAAATTATATAAAGGAGGTGCTTCAATTCTTTATTTCACTTTGGATGAAAGCTTGAGATAATGCCTGTCTTCCTCAGAAGACAACCATCTCTGAACTAAACAAAAACATACTTTAAGGATCTGTAACTTGTGGCTTAGTGCACACATGAAAGAGACTACAAACTAAACTGCACTTCAATGTGTTCAAGATTATTAGGCCAGCAACCATCTTTTCATCTTTTGTTCAGCATTCAGTACTGTCGGGCCAGGTTTCCATAACCCATACCAGTCTCCATGGAAGTGGGGGTGGGGAGAGAAAGCATCATGGGATTATTTTTGCTTTACTTCACAGAGAGTTGTGATGCCTCTCTGGATGCACTTTATACTTCTAATGCCAGTTCATATATCTAATCAGCTTTTAACTTCCCCAGTACGTATTTTCAAATCATGTTCAGAGGGACACACCAGTGGCACTCCACATTGCCTTCCTATTTATTTTTATGCATTTACTCTTATTCCTATAGGGAAAGGATACAAGCCAGCATGCCTGCAGAGACAGTGCTGTGGCTCCCAGCTCCTGCCAAGCTCTGCAGCAGCCTGCCTCTTTAGCCTGGCTCCTGCTGAGCTCTCACTATTTGCCCTCTCTGAGCACTGCTGGCTACTGCTTAGTTCATAAAGGTCCTCAAATGAAGAGTTAAAAGCTGTGCAGGAAAGTTGGAGCAAGCCTGCAAAAACATTTTGATAAGCTTGTGTGCAAGTGAAAAGGCAACAGTACACAATAGCCAGGAGCCCACGTGCTCTGCCTTGGGCTAGACATAAATTCTCCATCCCGCTCCTCTGGTCTAAGTGATTCCAGGTCACATCCATACATCATGGAACTTTACTATTGTACTTACGGTGTTTAAACTTGGGGCAGGAAGCAGCTGGGCTCCAGTGTATGATCTCATATGGATCTGGGCAGATATTTCCATAGGAGCATGGTACCACTTTAGCAGGCTTAATTTCTGCTCCATACCTGTGTTTTTCTGCCAGGGGAAGGAAAGGCCATGTGGACTCTGGCACAGGCAGTGGAGAGTTGATAACAGAGTATATCCAGAGGGAACCATTGTGTTGCAGAGATGTTGAAAACCAAACAGCTACCCAAAATTGAGAGAAATATGAAGATGGACACAAAAACAGCAAAGCACAGGTTTTGGGTCAGCCATCTATTAGAAGAGACTTTGATCCACAGTTAGCCCTTTGGTGAAGTTGTCAGGATTGAAAATGGCAGTAATTCTGTTCCCCCCAACCTCACCAAAATCTTTCCGAAGACTGGGGAGATCAGGTCTTCGTCCCTGCCTTATTCAGGAGGGGTTTTTTCCATCTCTGCCCATTGCCCCCAAATCAGATGGGGGAGTATCTCACAGACCCTACATGGTCTTCTTCTCACGAGTTAAAACAACGGTCAGAAGAACAAGGCTCTGAGTAACAGATAAAGTTGGGCCAGGTGAGTTATACTAATTTTTATAAACTGACACCAGAATAATTAAAGTAAATGACAGGAAACATTGCCCTAACTCCTACATGCACACTAACATGCGATATCCAGTAAGCAGCTGTGTTTTCACACAGTTAGATCAAAGAGGCTGTGGATCAAGAAGGTCATGGTTTGGTTACAGTGTCTAAACAACTAAATCAGTGGGTACCACTAGGCCTGTCACTTGATCTCATTACCCTGACCTCACCAGCTCTGGAATTTAGTGACCTTTCCAGATCAATATTTCAGAAATGACTGCAGTTTTATAGTATGCAGAGATTCTCTCAGAGTTGGCTAAATAATAATATCAGAAGTCCGTGAAAAGGGAAAACTTGTCCCCCCCACTTTCCCGTTAGTATGCATTTCTCAATCGCTCTGGAATACAGCACATACCCAGGGGGAGCAGTGTTTTTGCTTTGCAGTTTGAATCAGAGTATTTTTTTTATTAGAATATGTTGAAAATTTTTTTTCTTTTTTAAGCAGGTTTGTACTACAGTTTTTCTTGCATCTTTTTAGCTCATATTTTCCAGGACTGTGTAAAGACACATAGGGACATTTACTCCCTTTGTTTTTCCTCATTTTTACCTCTGTAAACAGAAAGTCAGGCTCCTCAGCTGTCAACATTTAATCACGTGCAATCGTATTTCCTTTTGCCAACTTTCACTGTAGTATCATACATGCAAGGAGGAGGAAGCCAAGATCAGTTCATAACCAACATACTGATACTACTTTGTTTTCTGTGCACCTGACACCTGTTTGTCTGGTTCCAGCTCACCAAAAATTCTACAGAAATTAACTTGGGTTTCAGTCTCCAAGATTTGGGTTTGTTTGGGGTTTTTTTAATTTTGTTTTCCACAATAAAAATAACCTACTTTTAAAAACTTGGCTGAGGCTTCCTCCTTAAAGTTTTATTTGTTCTGCTCCACAAGCATAAACTTGGCAACAAAATCTCACAGCTTTATCATGAATTCCTCATTATTTGGATTTTTCTGAGAGCATCAATATTAATACTGCATGATTGCATAAGGAAATGGAGTTGGGGCATGGAAAAAGGGCCCCAACCAAAGCTTATTTCTAGGTTTGTCATTGCTAGGTAGAACCGAAAGCAATCTCAAAGTCCTGAAATGTATGAGCAAGTAAAGGCATGTATGGCTTGAATAGCAAAAGTGGGAGTCATGGGGATTAGGGCTCTCCCCATACACTGAAAAAAAAAAAAATTGTGCAACATTTTTGAGTTTGAATACTGAATTTAAGCATTCCAAACCCTGCAGTTGTGCATTCTGCTGATGGCAATGGCATGCAAGCGTAAGAGGCTTTCCTAGCCACCTGGAAAGATAACACCCACCCCCAGCAGCAACGCACTGCAAAGTGCCATCCCTCAGAGATGGCCAGATGGTTGTCTCAGCAAAGAGACAGGTCTTTAAAAGTAAGGATTTGCGCCAGTGGAAAGTCTCCCATTCTCCAAGAGACAACGTTTTCTGCCAGAGCTGTGAAAGATTCCCCCAACACTTCTGTTTCCAACATTCACACACTGAACAGTAGGGATGATGATTATTTAGGAAGTTTGGCTGTTACCAGAGCATTCTATAGAAGAGCAGTGACATTTCTACTGCAAACTAAGCTTCCCAAGCCTACCTACAATGCTTAGATATACAAGACCCCAAACTGATTGAATGCTGGTAATCCTGCTGGGACTGCCACAGAGACTTGTCTTCTCCAAGTTAAAGCATATAAAGTGAATTTATTCTGCTCTGTATTTCAGAGTTCGTATTTCAAATTAGGGCAACTTCACAGAATTCAGCAGTGCTTCTCTTGCTTTACAGCAAGGTAAGAAAGATCATAATCAAGTCTTCTATGTTGCTAAGGTATTTCTTAGTTATGTTGGGAAAGGTATTTTCCTCTCATCACAAAGGCATGCATAGTCAGACTCCACATGTGTAAAGATTATTGCTCCTGATGTGGCTTTAACTAGGGCATTTGAGCACCCTTACAGACGAAACATGAACAACAAAATGTTCTACATAGATAAAAACTAATTTAAAATAATCCATTTAACTCCTATTTGACAGTTAGAAGAATGCTCATTGATTGCTTACTTTTAGATAGTGAGGTTAATGGCCCTTCAAAAACTACTCCAAAATATGCTGTGATGACATACCATAAATAGTGAGGGCTAGGAGTTCCCTTTTAATTTCTCTTTCGGTAGTCAACAGTAAGGGAAATGGTGATTTCAGGAATTTATATCCTTTTCTTCCTCTTGTGTATACATATCCAAGTGTCAAGCTTCTTACACTAAAGCAAAGCCAGAGCTATACCCACATTCACATGTGCCACTGCTGAACTCCCTGTTCTGCCCAGGGGTTCCTCACCCAAATCACAAATATCTGGTGGTTAGAAAACCCCAAAACATATGTTTGCATATCTAAGTTTATGAACTCAGAATTAGTCTGTAAATAATCTGTAAAAGTCGGAGGTAAAGGAAATGAGGTTATAAATGAATAGCACAACAGAACAAATACACTGTTCATGTAACTGCTCCTTGTAATACTGAAAAAAAGAGTGGGCAAATATTTATTTGTTAGAAGCATCTCTATTATGGGACACATTTGCAAGAATCAGTGTTTTACACAACTCTTTAATGTCAAATTTCAAGTTTCGGTTTACACAGGCATTCATCAGGATAAGACCTTAACCAATCTTCTAAACCATAACTGAATAGTTTACACCTTATTCTGAAACACAATGAAGATTAACATACAGATTCAGGAGCTGAAGAAACAAACAGACCAAAAATGATGCCTTATCTGGGGCTTGGACAGAGAACAATCCCAGTTTGATTTTCACTTCTCCAAAGAGATTAACTCATTGCTAAAGGAATGACCCTAATTACTGGGCCTCCAGTCTGATTTATTTTTAGATACAGCATACACAAAAATATTTTTAAGGAGTAGAGAGAAAGAAAGAGAGAGAGAAGCTCATAGAAAATGTAAACAACTGTCAGCTAGCATTTGAAAGAAATAATTGTTTCCTATTGTCTCTGACAGGGAAAGCCTAGATTTAAACTGAAATCACAAAAACAGAGATTATGCAAGACATGGTTTACATCTAAGGAAAAGAAGTCTGTTTCTCTGAGTGTTGCAGTTTCAGAATTGAATGCATCTATCTTGGGACAAGTTGCTAAGTTGGACCACATGTATTCCCACTCATTTTTGAACACTGCTAAGGATGCATTTGATTCTCATCCAACTGGTAGCCAAAGCCTTGTCTGAATAGCCGTTGTCCATACAATGTACACATTTAACATAAAGTGTATTAGCCAATTTCAAAACCCCACTAAGCAGTTTCATAAGCAGTTCAAGGAGAGGAGGGCTAGTGTGAGACTAGTTTAAATGAAATAAAGCCTCTGAAAATAATTAATTGCACAATGTAGTACCAAAATCCCTGAATAAAAACATAGCATTCAGAATGTGTCAACTGACAGGAGCAAACTGGCCAGTGGATACTCCAGGGAAGCAATCTTGCCTCGGGAACTGTGGCCTGGTTGGCCAGTAGGCAAGTGCTCTGGGCTTGCTGGGAGCTGTGCAAGAGGACAGGGAGGCATGATCAGGCTCAGCAAGATTAGGTCAAGTGAAACATCGGAGAAACATGATTGCACAAATCAGATCACTGACAATTTCCATCAATGTACCATCAGCCTGAGCATTCAGTTTTGCCATCCTTGTGTAGATCCTCAGCTGAATAAACAGGCATGATCTGCTGAGATCTGGTCCTATGGTTTTATCAGTGCCTGTGCTACCTGCAGCCACTTAAATGAACTACTATTCTTCAGTGAAGAGAATACAGCCTAGCATCTAGCTTGGATTCTGACCAGATCAGCAGTGCAGGCACTAGATCTGTCCATAAGGGAGGAAAAAAGTTCACCACAACCAGAGGGTTGACTTAGATGGGTTGAAGCTCATTGTCTTGTCCACAATCAGAAGCACTGAGCTCTATGCTTGGGCTGTTTAAACAAACTCCTGCTCAAGAACAGGCTAAAAGTTCTCCCAAACTAGTAGTGAACTGAAGTTCCTCTTGTTCAATAGTTTTAATAGCTTGTAAAAATAAAAATGGTAAAAAAAGCAATGGTATTAGCCCACCATTTAACATCTGGTTACACTTTAGCTCAGTTCCAAGTGGAAACTGCTGGAGCCCAAAGGTCAAGATAGAGCATGGGGAAAGCTGCGACTGAATTGATTGATTGATTGATTGAGTTTTCATAAGTCTTTTACTATCCAGTCCCCCAAAATTCTGCAATACTCAGGAGGTGCTGTCCAGATTCACAATGACAAGACTCAGTGATGTGCTGTTGTCAATAAGTACGCACACTTCATGCTTACTTGCTTTGCTTAAAGTACAAATCATAAATAGCTGTATGTGACAAATTCCCCAGTATTGAACCTTCACGGCTGCCAAGCAGCATGCTGCAGAACAGAACAAGGAGGGCTATAATTTTCTTTTTGTCGTTTTGTTATTTGACCTTCAATTTTTCAGTTGTCCTTGGATCAGTCTGGAACTAAATATAGTCCTTTCAGCATTATTTATGTTTAACCCAAAGCTCCCCACATGTGTGTCAAGGGACTATCACAACACTGTTCTAAATTGTTTTAACAGCTTATTTTAAATTGAAAAATGTCATTTTTGAAAAACCATTGTCAATTAATTACGATTCCACAAACTCCTACCAACTCTCTTGTGGTTTGTAACAATTTGCTCATAGCCTACAACACAAAGCCTCCAACTTGCTCAGAGAAAGCTCTTGAAACTGTCCAGCCCTTGAAAATGCTGACTGATCTTTAAATTAACACAATGATAATGATTTTGGCCATCAGCTATTTACAAATGCAATGCAATTTACAAATAAAGAACACATAGATGGATCAGCTGCATCCTTGGGGATGAACAGTCACGGGGTTTGAAATATCCCTTAGTTTGTAGAGATATAATACACTATTTGGAATTGGAATCAAAATCCACCACATTCAACAGAAAGTCACTAGTGTTTCACTACATATAGGAATTCCTCCTGAACAGAGCAACATATTTTTCAGTCAAAAAGTCTTTGCCAAGCAAGGAAAAGACAAAATAGCCACTGTAATGATCCTTCATGAAACCTTGAGAAAGGGTGTTTTTCCACCTCAGGTGGTTGTTCTGTGGTGTCTATGTCAGCTACAGAGCTAACCAAAACAACAAAGAGCCAGGTGGGAAGACAGGTGGATGGGCTCACATATACACACACAATTTCTATTGCATAAGAGCAATTTCTCCTATATGATCACAGTTCTGCAAACAGCAACAATTTTCTTTTATTTACATAACCAGTGTGAGCAATTTCAGAGAAGGATTTATGGTACAGCTTGGGTTTCTGTGTGGGTTGCTCTTTTACTGTATCAATATTATGTTTAACAACATTTTTCAGTCAGAAAAAGGCCCATGTGAAAGTTGAAAAATAACAAAAGGTAAGAGAATTATTTCTAAGTGTTCTCAGGTAAGAAAGAAGAACCACAATACTGTTTTATCACTGGTCTAAGCAAAGCAAGCAAAATTCAGCCTATGAATCTAAAGGGCTTGCACTAGACAACAGCTTAGAGTGGTTATTTAAGAGTTCAGAATTTCTTGGATAATTAGTGAAATAAGCTGGCCATGTAAACTTCACCAAAATGTTTTTAAATCTTACAGTCAGTTCTATAACTTGACCCAAAATAGTGTCACCCAGAAAAACAACCAGCCCCTGCTGCCAGCAACTGCGACAAGACTTCTGACTGTTAACCACCCTCTTTCAAACCCAAATTTTCAAAATAACTAAGCACCTAAAATATTTTACTTGTTTGGGAAATAAAATAAAAAGTCAGCTATTTTACAACACTTAGTTTTCATTTCCTTAAAGCTCTGAGTTCAAACTCCATAGAGACTACAACCCTAAATGTTCAGACATAAGCAAATCACCTCGGGAAACATTTTCAGCAGTACAAGTTTAAAAAAAAATTATTTATGTGCACTTGGCAGCCAGGGAAATTTCTACTGAACTTTTATTGCTGTTCCCTAACAATTGCACAAAGTAAGTGTAACTGAGTTCTCAAGCAAGTTTGAGACCCTCTTTTAATAATTCAGCAAACTCAAGTTTAGGGCAAGATGTCTCTGATCAAAACCATCTCAGCCACACTACCCAAAGTGTTGATCTAGTAGATAAAACCTCTGATAACTGAAGTTTATTAATGTGGAAAAGTGAACTTCAAACTAGATCAGGTACAGCCTAGCTTCTCCCAGTAGCATAGCAGAAATGGTGTAAATTATTTGTCTTGCGCTCCAGTTAAATAACTCAAAATTGTCCAGATGAGATCTTCCTTAGAGAATGATCTGGTGCTGATGAGTGGGAACCCTCAGCCCAGGTGCTGCAGCGACAGGTACTGGAGTGGTGGGGACAGACTGCAGTTTTTCAAAAACACAAGGCAACACATCAACAACAGAATGAAGATATACAAGGCAAAACCAAGGCAGTGTCATAAAATACACTCAGGGTCAATAGCTAGCATCCCTGTTATAAAAGTTCTATTGGTTTTACCCAAGGTTATTTCCTTAGCTGCCAGAAGTCATTTGGCTAGAGATGGGATAAGGGGATTGCTGTGGGCACTGAGCCTCATCTATCCAAGAATCAGATCAGTTATGTTCGGCTGCTTATTTAGAAGCTGTTTGTTCTGAGTCACTCACTATGTATTTATATATAATTCTAAATGTATACATATATGTGTACATACACATATACATAAGAGCTCCCAGGAGTGTTTTGGATGAGAAACTACATTATTTTCCTTCAGTTCTAAACTATACTTTATCAAGATCACCAGAAGCAATGTTGCCAAATTTTACTGCCCTCCTGCTCCCCGCAGCTAGCTCCAAGTTCCTTCACATCTCAGAGACTACTGTCTATTTATGGCAAAAAGATAGTCCATTAACCTAGCAATGTTCAAGCTTTTATCACCTTTCCCTGCCCCTGCAAGGATGGATACTACTCCCCCAGACCCCAGCTTAGGAACATCTGGCATAGCTACCATCCTCCTGTACAGAAGCACGTCTCAGGAGGGGAAGGTGAGCAGAAGGATGCTGCTGAGATAAGATATACCTGCAGCTGCACCTCTGCCAATGGCTGACCTGCAACTACTCGCAAGCATGTCAGACCTTTCTGTACGCTTTGTCTACCAGTTCCTCATCCGGGCAACCCTCTTTTATTTCCCATGCATGATCTCTTTCTATGGTGCCTCTGAGCCTCAGCCCCCATCCCCTCACGACTTTTGGCCATCCACGTAAGCCTCTGAACAGTTCACCATAGCCAAACAAAAGCAGGAAAGCAGAAGGTGCCATCAACTAAGGGCTTACAACAGACTGAAGGGTTCACTTCCTACTGCCTTCCACCAGCCTCATTCCTGCAACATGCTTGTGCCCACCCACAAAGCTGCTGCAGCACTGGAAAGAAACTCCTCCCTAACACGGGGACACATACAAGCACACACAGGGCAGCAAACTCTGAACAAGCTATTTTGCTGTACCCTCAACCCTGCCATGTTTATGATCCACTCAGACTCACTCAGATTATTTCTGTCCCTCATCCTCCCACAGACAACAATCCAAACCCATTCAGAGGGAAGATGCACTGCCCATGGCTGCAGAGTTCCTCCAGCATATCCTCTAGCAAGTACACACTATTAAACAAACAAACATCCCAACTCTCAGTTAGTAATTTTATTATTACAGCATTGCAAAAGAAAAAAAATGCAGTGTTTTAGTTTTGGGGGGGTTTCTGTTTTGTTTTTAATGATGAAACTGCCACTGTCTGGAGGAAACCTGTGCTTTGCACACACAGAAAGGCACACGTATTTCATATGGTGCATTGCAAGCTGCACAGAATAGAAAGCAGCTGGAGGAAAATGGCTATAGAGAAATGGTTCTCCTGGGCATCATCTGTTGATTTGTTTTGTTTATAGAAGGAATGAGATTTTTATCTCTGCTCAAAATATAAAATGCTTCCATGGCACTGAGCTCACTGCTTGGCTATGCTGTCACTCAGGAACGTAAATAAAAAGGGGGATAAAGAGGGAGAAAAAGGCTTTACTGCACAGAATCCATAGCAATATCAAAAATTAAAAAGAAAAATGTCTGCCAGCGATACAGTTAAAACTTGAAAGAGGAACTGAGTCACCAGCTAGCATGGAAATAAAGGCCCCCCTTACCATTGCTTGTTAATAGCTTGAGCTTACTAAAGCTGAGAAGGCAGGTTAGGGATAAACACCTCAAATCCCATGCCTCAAATCCCAGCCTGAGTCCTGGCAGGACGAACACCCTTACACTGTAAATACACCAGTCCTTGCAAGATTCATAGTCTGTGAAGGCACAGATTCCTATGGTCCTTCCACCATCTTGCGCCCACAGGTAAATATTCCAAGCTCTCTCTGCAACCTTGCTGTGGGGATGTTCCTCACTGCTCTGCGCCTGACACCCAAGATCTGATGGTCTCTTTCAGTTAATAACAGCTCTCTGTTCTAGGAGAACACCAGATGGCTCGTTTTCCACTCAAATTGAGAACATTTCCATTTATATTAACCAAAAGTTGCATCTCAGGAGAGAAAATAAGTTGTGAAATATAACCACTGAATACCGAATTACTGAAAAAAATTTAAACTTTTTAAAGTTTAAAAACACAACTACTGAGGATGGTGCCCAAACTGTGAGAAATTACCTTAAGTCTAAAACTTCCTATTAGACAAACCAAGTTAAAAATACTTCTGAAATAGGCAAGGCTCAATGTTTGTTGCCATAGCTAGGAACAGTTCTCACAAAACTAAGGATCCTTTATCTTTGCACCACCTATTCTTAGCTCTAAAGAGGAGATGAGACAGCAAGCCAGATACATATCTAGAAGTGGAAGCTGCTGAACATTACTCCAAACAACCCTGTTTCATGAGCTAAAGAGTGGATCTAAAGTCTTCATGGAACCACTGAAAGGCATTTGCTCTTCCTACAGCTGTTGGCCAGAGCTCTGACCTGAATGGCTACCAAGGAAATACACAGTCAATTCAGGGCCCCTTTACTGGGTACAATTTGTCATAGCTTTCAGAGACATTGATCAATCCAGTACAATACTTTTATATTCACTGCAATTTATCCTCACATAAACATATAGCTTCTCAGTTTTGCTACCATGAAGTTTACACTGAGAACTCTCTTGAAGAGACTGCTGCATCTTAATCCATGACAAGTATTTCAGAAAATCTTGAAATGGAGGTTTGTTAAAGTCTTTGGAGAACAAACAGGTCATATTGATATTTTAAGTGATGGAAGAAGGCCCTTGCAGTCTCGACCACCGTCAGCCTCTGTCCCTCATGCTAGCATGCAACTCACTGAAGATCCTTTAGCTGCTCCTTCTTCTCCCAGGATGGCTTTATTTCATGTCTTTACCACATTTCAAACCACGTGCCTTGACAACCTCTTCAATTGTTATAGGTCTACTGAGAGGGTGTTTACATAAAAGCTCTTTGGAGCTTTTTGGATGAGAAACCACAAACATGCATGTGCAGATTACATCAGATTTATTGCTGCTGACTAAGTTAAAACAATACTTAGGGTTACAGGTTCAGAACTCCACCAGTAGTTCTCATCCAAGAGCATTCATTCAGCAGGAACTTGTGATCACACATTTACCAATTACTCATCTCTGAAGTCCACTGCCTTTTCATGCTTATCATACCCCTCAACTCCCAGTGAGTATCACAAGGCTTTTACCATCTGACAGGAACTATTTCCAAGGAAGTAGACTATACTTGATCAACACAAGCACACAGACACTGCCACATTCCCTACTCCCAACATACATCTCAGTTCAGTTCCTTTCTTCCAGCCTGAATTTGCCCAAACATACTTGACACCAATCTGTAATGACCAACTACAAATTTATTTGGAGTCATATCCTTCTGTTCCCATTCTTTCTAGTCCTTTTTCAGGCATTGCTAGGCATCTAGCTTCTTTTCCTACACAAGCAACACAGTGATATAACAAGTTCTTCCTTTCCCTCATTTGTTGCTCCCTTACTCTCCCAACAACCTCACAGGTTCTGCAGAACCATGAAAGCAGCAACTGGCCGGGAAAGAAACTACCAAAGGAATGGCCATATATTAGATGATCCCTGCAATAAATCCCTTGCATTTCTACTGACCTGCACAACACTACAGTCACAGATAAAACACATCAAATACACAAGTAAAGCTTAAAATAAATTGTCACCAGTGTAAGCAATGCTACATAAAAGTGAGTGAATGAAGAGGGAGATGTTACAGAATCACAGAATCAATTAGGATGGAGAAGACCTCTGAGATCATCAAGTCCAACTTATGACCTAACACCACATTGCCAACAAGAATATGGCGCCAAGTGCCACATCCAGTCACCTCCAAGGACAGCGACTCCACCACCTTCCTGGGCAGTCCCTTCCAATGCTCAGTCTTTCTTTGTGTGAAGAGCTTCTTCCTAATGTCTAACCTAAACCTCCCCTGGCATGGCTTAAGACTGTGACCTCCTGTCCTTTTGATTAAACATCATTTTCTCAAGCTCCTCCACTGTTTCTGTGAAAGTGAAATAAATCCGTATCCAAACCCAAACCAGAAAATACTTTGGGCTCTTTCTGCTGTTCCACAGCAGTTAACATACACTGAGCTCATGGAAGACCAAACTTTGTTTTCAACAGGGAGAAAAAGCCAAAACCAAAATTAGGGAGATAAGAGATAGAAAAAAATCTAAAGATTTTGGGTATGTCAAGGGGAACTAATAAAAGAATTTGCCAATATTTTATTTTAAAATACTTTTCAGAAAGCTCCATTAAATACTGTATAAAACTTCCCTAGAGAAGAGCAAGGCATGGCAATCAAAGGCATTAGTTACTTGTGAGGCAACAATGAGTACAAAACATAACAAACATTGGTATGGATGAAGTCTGATGCAAGGACAAAAAGGAGTGAAGAAGAATAAAGGCAACTTTGTTTAGATGATGGGAGCAGTGTTAAAGGAGACAAGAGAAGGGAGAACACAGATCTGTGTTTCAGCACTGAGTTGTTCTAACCAGTCAAAACTGCCTACTGTTTTAACCTTTCATTTAAGAGGGAGAACACTCATGCTAGAAGGACACTTGGTCTGCTATCTGAAATGTGTGGAGTGATAAGTCTACACAGTTTGAAGCACAGGAGAAGAAATAACTAGTCACCCTGGTGCAGGGCAGTCACAGGACCTGCCAGTATGCTCCCCTGGGGTTCAGGGAAGAGCAGAGTTCATGGCATTGTTTGGAGACTTCGCAGCAGACCTGAGAGGCCCCTCTGAGCCTGGCAATTAAATGCATAGACACAACAAAAGACAGCCCCAGTGCAATGGGATGAAGTGCCCAGCTGCCCATAGAGGAGAGCCTTCTCTCTGAGGAGGTTGTTCACATTGCCTTCTTTCACCAACTAATTTCAATTCCATTCAAAGCACCGCCAGCACTGTATTAAGTTCCTCAGGTTCCTAATACAATCAATACATGGAGGCAGGAATTCCTAAAGGCTAATTTGGTGCACCCAAAATCAGTTTGAGAGGTGCCCAAATATCCCAAGTTAAACAAAGCAAGCCGACCCAAGGCAAACAACAGATCAAAAGTTAAAACCAAAGTGCTGGTCCAAAAGAGCAAAGTGAAGCTGCGGAGAAGACTCTCAGGCAGAAGTTGCCCGATAAAGAAGTCAGAGCAATTCCCCCTCTTTAACAGTCTCTCCAACAGTCCATTGCAAGCCCTGCAGGAAGGGAAAGCAGAATTGGGATGGCTCAAGGGCTGGACACAGTTCCTGTTTGCTCTTGCATCATTTGTGTGCATTTGCAGCATGCTCCATTGGACACTACATCTGGAGATCATAACAGAAGACAGGTGAATATAATTGTTTCATAAAAGGAAACTATCCTATCCCTGTACATCTCTTCAACATACTATTAAGGCTCTAATCTTTGTGCAGTAAAAATAAACTGTGCTTTAATATGAGATTTAATGGGGAGAGGCATGAAAAGGTTTAGGGAAAAACAAAGACCACAAGGAATTAATAGGCTGGATATTGACTTCTTTACCCAGAGTTTTTAGAATAAAATGCACCTTCACAAACGCAAAAAACTCACAATCACTTGAAGACCTCCAAATAAACACTACTGGACATGTAACATCTAAATTCAAAACAAAACAACTTGAACATAAGAAGTTTCTAAGATTCACAGTGCAGTGCAAGTAGGCAAAACCAAAGCTGCACAGCACTAGAGGCCCAGCTACATTTATCAAGACAACCAAGGTGTTGTAACAGCCCAGAGAATCAAGCTCTGATGCTACAATAGCAACAATAGAAAATTGTTCTACCTCTTCCAAAAAGAAAAAAAAAAAGAAAAAAGAAAAAAACCACTTTGCTTACCTAAAAGCAGCATAAACAGGGCACTGAGTGAACTTCTTTCTGGATGATCAAATGCACTTTTTTCAGAGAAAGAAGGTATTTAGTCATTTGTGGTGTGGCACTTTTCCAAATCATAATTCAGTAGCTTACTCTGCTCCTTCTCAGGCTCACCTAGAGATGCTTGATTTAGCTCAAAGATAAGGCCTTACATTGCACAGCTGTGGGATCAAATTATGTTTGACACATTAGTGGGACTTCCAGATCTGCTTGATGTGAAACTGCATGACAAAAACAATTCAGAATCTTTTAGGGTTTTTTCTGCCATCAACAGCAGTTTGCTGATGTTTCCTGTTGAGTCAGATCCTCCCAGTTTTCATAATGGGACATTCAAATTAAAGGGAGGGAAGCAGAATGATTTCCACTGACATAATGGCCATTTTAGGAAGAAAGAAAAACACCAGCTGGGGTTAATAGAATATTAAAACCCCCAAACTTTCCTGCCTGCTAACCCTGTAAACCTGTTGCTGGGTTCACTGTAAACTGAGAAGCTACAAGGTTGTAGTAGGGGAAGACTCACTGGGGACCATAACCTTAGATCCCATCTTAGAGGTCAGACAGAGCTGCAGGAGGGATGTGGAAGATTGACACAGGTTCAGCAGCCAGAGCCCAGCACCAGGACATGAGCTCCAGCCTCTGAGCACTCACTGTCTGCAGAGCTGTGCTTTCTGCCAGCAAGGACAACAAGCTTGCTTTAACACCTGAGGATTAGGATGCCTCTCTGAACCTCTCAACTCAAAGAATCCGACATGAGAGTGGAGCTGTATGTCTTTCTGAGCGTATGTTGATGCTCCATACCTAGGCCTTTTTCCAGCCATAGTGGTCCTTGCAGCCCTGTGCCTTCGACGGCAGCAGTGACAAGTGGAAAGGTTAGGGCCTACCCACCCACAGTTAGTGGTGGATCCATTAAGGATCCACGTTTTCTACTGCCTGGGACTGGATCTGTCCAGAAGCGTTATCTGAATGCATAAGGGAGAATAATCTGCTCATCTTATGCCTTCACTCAGACAATAAGCCTAGGGCTCTAGCTACCAAACATCTTTTGTAAATACTGATTTTTTGAGGAGCAAAAATTGGTCCAAGATCTGTAGCAATAAGCCTCAGAAGATGATAGCTCACCATAATGTTTTTAAGTCATAGGTTTATTCCTTGTAAAATACAGTCTGCCTATTTTTCCCTGTCTTTGTCTGTCCCCAACAGCATTTGGTAGCACCCTCATTAGTATGCGAGAAACTGGTCCAACAGGTTTCTGTGAGAAAGCCTCCCCTGTCCCCTGCCTGTCCTACCCACTGTCCCCCAAGGTCCAGGATGTGACATCACATCCCCTCCAGAGACCCCTATAAAAACCCATACCCTGGGAATAAAATCCTTTCTGCTTTCCTGCCCACCGGCTGCGTGTGTGTGGTCCTTTCTGAAACACCTGGGGCCACGTGGTCACTGCGTGGACCGGGGAAGGGGAACGGGGAGCATCCCATCAGCTGCCGCAAAGATCTAGTATTATGTGGCATCTAGTTTGGAAAAAATCCCAAAAACCTGACATCTATTTGACCTCAGTTTTACCTAACTCAAGCCCAAAGTGCAAGGTTCTGCAAAACCAGAATGAAGTTTTTGCTGGAGAAAGATTCCCTCTAAGCTTTCCCTCTGGAGCCCTTTCCAAAACCACAGGATGCAAAGTAAGGCCAAACAAGCAATCATATTCAAGTCATCTGTATCAAAATTTTACTGAGGTCTAGTACAGGTATGGCACCAACTGATGAACTGTAACACATCTCCCACATCTAAATATCTCCCACATCTATCTGTATGCAAACATCTGGACTTAAGATCAGAGAGTTTTCATTCTTTTTGATCAGACACTGCAAATGCTTTGGATCAGGATTGACTTGCTATGCCATGGGTGGACAGTACCTTGATCCAGTAGAACCCAAATCTCTTAGACTCTCTATGCACGTCTGCAACACAAGTGATTATCAATATTACTGTAAAAATGTAGAATGTGAAAATGTAAAAACAACATCTTTCTGAATTACTTGGCTTTTCAGAAACAGACAAGAACACCATTAGTATATGTTTTGCTATGTTTGAAAGCATGCAATTAGACACGTATCTTACAAACATAAACAAACACTCCCATCCAACCTCCATGTTTCTAAAAAAACCCAGGTTTGTTTAGACAAGGGGTTGATAATCCAGTTTGAACACAGGTATCTGAATGCTGTGACAGCTTCTTCATAATGCTCAGCTTATGGTACATTAAACTTTAAAGCAAGATAAACTCCTGCTTTCATTTTATCAAACATCTAACCAGACAGCAAAAAGAAAGACACAAAGCAGTGTTTGCAGCTACAGCCAAGCATGGGATATCCAACTCAGCATATGTTTGAAATGAAAATGAACAATATGTTGCATAGATATACTACTGTATTTTGCAATAGAGAATATCACTGGGATTTGTAAATGTTAACCTCATCCCTCCCTTAAGTGTTTGGTTTTATTTCATGCCTGAATAAAACCCCTGAGATTCACAGAGATTAGGCAAATAGAGACAGCATTGCTTGCAACTGAGAAAGAAAATGCTCTTAAAAGAAACAGCTCTGATAATCAGTTTGGGTAGAATAAATCACAGCAGGTGGGAGGGATATGGACAAGAGATTTCTTAAGAGTGCTAAGCGTTGTGCCACTGAACTTTAGGTATTTAGCCATATTATGCCTTATTGCGGTCCATAAAGCAGTAATGTAGTTGTCTATCACAATAGCAATGATGTAGCAACAGCCATGGAAGAATCTGTGATACAAAGTCTGCAAGGAGAGACTGTGACCTACTGAGAACAAGTAGAATGGGGACAGCAAACAGGCTTGAGCAGCCTCTTAAATTAACAGATTAGCAAAAAAACAACCTCAGGTTTGTTCTTCCCATTTCATGTCTGAAGAGACTATGTACCCAAAAGTTTTTCAGTGATTTCTACTCCCAGCATTAAATCAACCACCTTAAAAAGCCTCTCCTTATAGCTTACCTAAGGTCTTGTGGAAGACAAACACCAAGAGATTACACTTTCACTGACTTAAAACTGACACACTGCACTACAAGCATTGCCTTCATAGTACGCTGATGACAATGTGTGAGAAATTAGAGATGTGTTATTAAACGATTTGTTATAAAGAGTTTTTGATGATCTTCACTCTACCATAAATAACAGCCGAAAAAATTATCAAATCATCCAAGTTTCTTCCTAAGAACTGTATCTTTCCTAGAAGTTTATTTTTATGCAGCTGTAGCCTCTCCTCCCTTTCCCAATCAACCCTTTCTTCATATGACCTCACCATACCCAAAAATGTGAAGAGATTGGTCTTATCGCAGCTTAGCAAGATACCACCTGCCAGCTGAACTGTGACAAATCACAGCTGGCCTTATAATACACATGTTAACAGTGCCTGAGGCTGAGCCAACAGGCAGCAGCTCAAGGCTGTCATTTAAACCACTGACTATCCCATCGACAAAAATCGTGCTAAGGAAACAGCTCAATAACTCGACAGTTGCCATCACCATATTCCTATTTTCATGTGCATTAGATCTTTTGACTCTCTCCTCCACCTGCAACTGCCGTATGTTGAGTCTTACTAAGACCTTTGTAGCTAAAAAGGTGGACAAACTGCCTGTTCTTTGTACTCACATAAGAGTTGATGCAACATGATCCTGATCAATCATAAGCTACTACCATAACAAAATTTTGACCATCAAATATTCATTCCTCTCTTTCCCCATGACTGCCCTTCTGAAAAGATATGATCCTGGCAGAAAAATCTAGAAAAAGAATAATTCATGATTTATTAAAAAATGAGAATAGGGCTTAGAATGAAAACATAAATATCAAAGGAACTTTAAGAGTTTTTACTTTATTATTAGTCCTGCCATACACAACACTCATGTTTTCTGACTCCATGAAGAGTTTGCAACACGATGTAATAAAAATGTTCTCTAGAATTAGGAACCTGCATTTTGATTGGCAACCATTTTACATACTGTTTAACCCAAGGTTTCAGCCATGAACAAAGGAAGCTGTGAGCATGTGTTGAGTTTTACTTGTTTGTTTAAATAGACATGCAGTATAAAAAACTTTATGCAAAATAGACTCAAATGAATAAGTTAACATTTGAACAACAACCACCACACTAGCAGATGTGCTTCAAGACATTAACCTTACAGGTTCAGTCGCTGCATTTTACTGAGAAAAATGGGTCTGAATAACTTAGCCACCAGGCAAACCTACCAATAGCCCACATGTGCTGCCCAACATATTTCATTGCAGGTTTAAGAATCAGCAGCTTCTCATTGGAAGAGTGACCTATAGGCACCTGCATTTAATAAACTGCTTAAAAATCAACCTGAATCTGTAGATCAACAAGGCTGAGTAGTAATAACCATTGGCAGGTAAGAGTATAAAACACTTTCCCCATATAAAACTTCAGTTCCCTTTTCTTGATGCTTTCATAGAACTCACCTTCAGCCAGAAAAGGAGACACACTGCATGGCATGTTTCTACTGTTAGACAATTTCCTGCCTCACTGCTAAATAGAACTTTTTGAAACTTATATATTAGGCACTCAATTCAGCAGTGACTGACCTACAGCCATGAGTCTGGTTTAACCCTGCAATTAGAACTAGTTTTGTTAATGATAACACTGAATGTGCACTACAACACCATGTTTTAACTTCAAGGGGAAAAACAGCCTTCCCTAAATAGAACCAGAAAATGAGGCCCTGGACAAGCATACACCACAATGTACCTGACATTTACAAGGAGAACTTCTGTGTCTTCAGGGATCTTGGCATATCTGAACATGTACTATGTGGAAGTACCAGGCTCTTTCAGGTGACTTGCATGCAACCAGATCTCACCAGCTGATCTCCTGCTTTTCTGAGCTGCGGATGTGCCTCTGTCCTCTCTCTCATCCCCTTAAGCTCACAGAGATGTCCAGGTCAGCAGCTAAACAGCATGGTCTTAGTTAAAGACCTGCTGACATTCTTTTTCCCAATAAATTTCAAAGGAAGTAGGACTCGGATATTTGTGATGATCTGGGAAGATCTTGTTAAGAAAGCAGGATCACCCACCTGCTTTATATGGTAACATGCATCAAATATGAGTTTGACTCTTTTTAGTGTCTCAAAACCATCTCTGGACACAGAAGGAAGTTGAAGCTCAGCAGCATGAAGGAATGGTAAAATACATGTAGAATAGATTTGTCAATTACCTTGCTACAACAAGGTGCCATCACTACTCTTGATTAACTCTGAGGTTTTGTAAGATGTTCTTTTTCTACAACCATCCCTGAAACCTTTTCTTGAACACTCATACAACTGAGAAAAAAAACATTATTTGACTGGAAGGCAGGATTTGAGGGGGTACGCAAGTAAAAACAGTCAGAAAAGTACTCCCAGTTCAGCTAATTTAATTTTTGAAATAAATTGTCTAGACAGGATGGGTTTTTTCATTTCAGCCCAACTCACTGCAATGCCTACTGTGCTAACCATTAGGGCTGCTGTTATTCTGATTTGTATCCACTATTCAGTGTGCAAAAAATAAGAGAGGAAATTCAAGCAGCAGTTAAAGTGTCTGTACACTTAAGCCAAGAAACCTGGCAAGGAACAAGTGTGCATTATAGTAAAAAGAGGTCCAACAAATACTTGGTTTCTTTCTGACCAATGTTTCTGCTGCCCACAGAAATTAATAAGAAATCAACAAATAAGTTCTTAGTTTTGAAGACAATTTCTGTTAGCAGCTTGTTGGTAAAGCACTTAAAAGACAATATTGCAAGGAGAGAATTTGCTAAAAGCATCATGAGTTTTGTGATTATTTACTATAATGTTTGCATCCAAACCAACTCCCCCTCCATTTCCCTCCTAGACAATTATCTTCCAGTTTCCCTTTATGAATAAAAGATTCTATAGATGTTGGTGAAGCTTCAGCAGGCTTTGTGTCTGATATGCAGCCCATATCACCATTATTACTTACCAATACAGCAGGACCAGGAAGACCACCAGCAAAGCCAGGGTGACTGTTGTACTGTTCATTTCTATAGAGGCAAATGCCAGGAGATCTACAGGCTCCATTTTCCTCCACTACAGCTCCCGCCGTGAGTGCTGTGTGCAGGGGAAAGCCTTTGCAAGAGCTGATAAAGCCTTCCACGGCTATATAAATGACATCTGCAACAAAACAGGAACCGAGAGAGCAAAAACATGTCAAGTACTAACAGCAAACTTTTCCTCTTCTCATCCACTGCACACTCGGAGACAGAACTCGAAGGTTCCCTGAATGGTAGACTGTAGCAATTTCTCCCCTCCCACTGTTGTTGACTGTCATGCCAGTAAATATTTACATACCCACCGCTTGAGACATCGGTGCTGCTGAATAGGTTTTTAGACATAAAGTATGGGAAGCTGGGGAATGTGTGGGGAAAAAAAGAGGGGAAGAGACCCTGACCATGCTACAGATCATGGAAGAAAAATACCAAGACACTTCCAGGGGTGCCCTGGCATACAAACAGTGGCATTCTCTGAAACAGCAAAAGTAGAGCATTTCTGCAACACAAAACTTCATTAGCACTTAATTTCCAAGCTGATTATATCTTGAAAGAAAGGAGCAAAGTAAACTTTAAATTATCACAACTAAAAGGAGGAATTAGATGAAAACTCATCTATTGTGACTACTAGAACAAATACAGAGGAAGAACTAAGAACTGTAATTGGGATAGACTTAGATCCATAAGCCAGCATCTGTCACATCAGTTAGTCCACACAGATAGCACTGTTTGGCTGTATCATTTCAAGTTCATGAGTGCTACAACAAATTTTCCTGGTTCAGTGCAGTGTTCCCCTTGCAGGTGTAATTAACCAGTCTCTCCAGAGATACTTCGGCTACCCCTAAATTACACTTCTAGTATCAGATTTAACATCAACATCACCTAATCTACTATCTCTACATTGTAGCACAATCAAGCTGTCCATTGAACAACCTGCAGAGGAACAGTCAAACCTTGACTGCAAATCAGGAAATGGTTTGTTCCTTGTATATAAATTCTTCATCTTTCTTCCGTATTTTCCTGCCCGCTGTTTCAAGCATCTGATCCAGTCCAATTAGAAAGGTAAACCAGAAAGCAAACCTTGAAGCACTTCTGTGAGAGAAGACCACCAACCAGTTACACACTAAAATAACCGAATTCCATAATAAAAAAATCTTCAGGATAGCAACAGCAGCAGCTTGCAAGTAAATACCCTTGCCCATGACAAAACTCCCTCAACCATCCAGTATTGTTTGTTACTTATGAAACTAGAAAGACTCATATATGCACTGCAGACTTCCTACCCATTCTAAACAACCTCTCTGAAAGTTAAGGAAATCAATGCTACACAAAAACTAAGTTTGTGAATTACATGGTAACCTTGAGAACAGAAAAACTGATTCTCATAACACACCAGATGAAGAGTGGTTTCTTCTATTACAACCCCAAGACAATAGCTTAGATTTAATGTGCAAGGCTTCTCCACTGTCACTGTATTAAGTTCCCTGCATTTATCAGAGAAGTTAATAATATAGGTATCAAAAAAAGTAAAATCTCTAACACAATGGAGTTTAATTTTAAGAAGATTTGGCTCTACTCTAACTGAATCACTGCTATTTTGGTTCTCCTGTGCTTCACAGCTGCATTAATTCCCTTCCAGTCTCAGATCCTTGCAGAATAAGTAAAAGGTGTTAACCAGCTCATCAGTTCCACAGAACAGCAATGTAGTTCACAGAAAACCTTACTTACTGTATTAACAACTCTATTGTTATTCTGGGTCAATAACAGCTCTGCTGGTTTGCTGCTGCTGGCAAGTTATCCAAGAACAACTGCAACAAGAATCAAGACCAGTGACACAAGGAATTAATCAGTGGGCACAAGCCAATCCCAACCAGCAACTGATTCTGTGGGACTTTAAAAAAAAAAAAAAAAATTTAAAAAAAAATTAAAAAATCAAGCATGAGTATGCATTAAAGTCTCTTCAAAAACCTAAACTAATTACTACAAGTGTAGAAGGTAAGAAATAATATTCTAATTTCTCTGGACTTTCATTTACTTGCCTTTTTAATTAAAAGACTTTTTCTGCACATGAAGGATAGATGTTCTCTTGTTAAAGTCGTCTGCATAACTCCTATCAGCACACACAGGTCAAGTAAAAGCACTGACCTTGCTTGTGTTTTTAAGAAGCACTGGAGTCTTTTCCCAGTCACACTGGAAAATGGGTGGGATGAATAGTTCTCAAATGCATGGATTATGAAAGAAAATAGGCTCTCACATCAGCGTACAATTTGGAAGAGAATGCATAATCAGGCTTCTCTTTTCATGCTTTTCTGGTTTTGATGTTGGGGTTTTGTTTGTATTGGTTTGTTTTGTTGGTTTTGTTTTATTTTTTAAACCTCATCACCTCTTTCTTGTCAAAGGATTTTAACTTGGCACCTCCAACCATTAAGAAGGGTGGCACAAGGCATTGACTCTAAAACCTACCCGGAGCACACCTCAAAGATCACAGTTACCATCCCGAAGTTAAGGATCTCAGCTCTGGGAAGAGTCACATAAATCCACATGATGCTTCACAGGGTGGGGGAGAAAGAGTCAGGGATGTAGACAGCAATGAAAACAGGCTATTTATCAATCCTGAGTCTCTCTTTACCGGCCCTTTACATGAGCAATGTCACCGTAATTAACTGGTTAATAGCACAGATATTTTTCACCAATATCCCTTCGTTTCCTGGAACCATGCTGGTCAATGTGATAACAGTATCAAAGAACTAGGCAGACAGATACAAAGTCCTCACTAACCGCATGCTGGAGGAAGGCAGAGACAAGAAGTGGAAGAGGGCCTTTTCCTGTCAGACTGCTATGAGTCAGAAGCATGGTCTGCATTTGCCTCCACAAGGCTTCACTCAAGATTGCATCTACTAAGCTTTGCAGCTCCTTGACACGCTGCCATCTGAGCTCTTCTCTCCCAAAGTGAGTAAATTCCACAGATCACCACCTTATTGCTCACAACAAATGTTGTCTGCAAGAAGACACCCATCACATCTCTCATTTCCCAATGCTGCCTTGAAGCTCCCCAGCAAATGGCAGACATACAAGACAGAAGCAGCTCAATCCTGAACAGCCAGAGCTTCAGTCTGCACAGGCGTTCACAGCAGTAACTATTAAACAGGAAAATATGTAATAGCATTCAAACTCTGACAAAAGGAACTGTTCCTCAACTGAAAAAGAAAAAAAATCTGGCACACAGACAATCCAGGTTTTACAGGAACCCTTCATGCTGTAAAGCCCTGTCTAACTCCAAAAATATTTTCTGTAAATGCTCTTCCAAAACAATGCATTTCAAATTCCAAATGAATACAACCGTGGCTATAAGCCTCAGCAATGCTTGACATAAACACATATCGTTCCCAACATGAAATGCAGAGCTTATTAAAAAGCAGGATCATAGACCTTCTCAGTAAACCTAAATCACATTAAGGATTTTGACTGGTCTTCAAAGTATATCAAATGGAAAGTGGAGTCTCATTTATTTCAGAAGCTAATGACTACACCAGGTAGTCTAACCACACACTGCTGCTAATGACCAAATTCAACTCCTTGCATACTATTCTACCTCATATGTTTTAGGTCTATAATAATCTCACTAAGGCTGAGCCACACCAACTTTACCATAGGTGAAGTAAGTCCAGGAAGATGTTACATTTTAATTTTATAGCAGTTTATGTCCATAGAAATTTGTAGCACAGTCTTCAGATCAACTAAATTCTGCTACAGACAGCTTAGCCACAAAATACTACAGACAAAATACCACAAAACATGTTAAAAATAAATTAATCAGAGACTAGTTTATGTATAAGCTTGTGTCCAAAATGTTTATGTATAAGCCTGTGTACAAAAATGTGTAAGTATATATGATAGTAATTTATCCTTAAGACAAAAAACCTTTTCAAAGCCAAAAGAAATTCTTGACCTGTTGAAGGTAGAGCAATCAAAAAGATCAAAGGCACATTGAACATGGATATTTTTTCAAATTTAAAACAACCTTAATATCCAAAGTACTGGGAATATTAATGTATTGGAATAGAGGGATTTATAATGGCCATCTGTGACTTATTTTTTACTATCAGATTAGGCAGATTAATCAGACAATTTTGTACTCCTGCATGATAAACTATGACAAAGTATCCAACAGACACACCACCAAGGCATCAGAGTCTACTAATAAAGATCTTGTGCTACACTCAAAACAGATGGGAGCACCAAAAGGGCACCATGAGCTCATGGAAGATTCTTGAACCACCTTGAATAAAACCACTCCAATAAACTGGATCTCAAAAGGCAAACACAGTAATTGTAAAACCACACTGAGGAGGCCACTTTCATGATACCTTCAACTATGAAACAGAAAGACACACTTTTACACTTAAATTGTTTTGCCAACTCAGAAACTGGTTATATTAACCTACGTGCTTCTCAGGAAACAGGCACACAGCTTAAAAATCTAGGAAACCTAAAATATTGTGCAAACTTGTACTTTACTAACAAATCTAACCTTAGCTGACTTAAAGGTTTGGTACTTCAAACTCAGTCAATATCTTAGGGGCTAAAAAACTCATTATGCTAACTAAATGTAGTACCACTGTACTAAGTCCCCTCTAAAGCAACAAGCTGTGAGATATCCTAGTTATTTCAAAGAACTCCACTTAGAAATAGCACAGATTTTGTGGTCAAAAGGAATGACAGTTTCCTCCTCTTGCTGTGAGAGTTCAGAACCAGTTTCTGAAATGAAGTTACCTTTGCTAATAGTGACATTAAGATCTTGCATCCCCTGTGAAATTCCAGAGAAAGCAGAAATTAACATAACATCTGCTGCCCATCGCCAGGAATTTCTAAGCAAATTGACTTTATTAAATAACTGGTAACTTGTTTATATTTCTATAGCTTGCTTTAGAAACATTGATTGATTCAAGAAATCCTATAATTTCATTGTCCTATAAACTTGACTGGAGGTAAGTAAGGATTTATGTTCATGGGTCAATAGCTCCACATTGACAGAAAAAGCCAAAGAACCCTGCCTAGGCTAGTCTTGTAACTGCAGAGATACATATAAATCACAGAATCAGAGAATATGCTGAGTTGGAAGGGACCAGCAAGGATCATTGAGTTCAACACTTAGGCCTGCACAGGACCATCCCCAGGAGTCACACGCTGTGCCCTGAGAGTGTCATCCAAATGCTTCTTGAACTCTGTCAGGCTTGGTGCTGTCACCACTTTGCTGGGGAGCCTGTTCCAGTGCCCAAACACCCTCTGGGTGAAGAACCTCTTTCTAATATCCAACCTAAACTTCCCCTGACACAACCTCAGGCCATTCCCTCAGGTCTTGTCACTGGTCACCACAGAGAAAAGATCAGTGCCTGCCCCTCCTCTTCCCCGATGATGAAGTTGTAACTGCAACAAGGTATCCCCTCAGTCTCCTCTTCCCCATACTGAACAGACCAAGTGCCCTCAGCTGCTTCTCACATGGATTCCCCTCAAGGCCCTTCACCATCTTTGTTGTCCTTTTTGGACACTCTCTAGTGGCTTAATATCTTTGTTATATTGCAGTGACCAAAACTGCACACAGTTTTCAAGGTAAGGCCACGCCATTGCTTTTGTAAAAATACCACGGTAAGAACTGGTAAGTTCTAATTTCTTTTGTGAAGTTCAGTTTTTAAACACCATGAAAAATACCTAATCTTCCCTGTTTGAATGAAAAGTAACAAATTCCAGGCTTGAATTCTCCAAACTGCATTTCAGTGTTGGATCACAGGTCAAAAGATCTGTGAAAAACTTTACCAAAGTACCTTGTTCTATAAATAAATTAAATTAATTGCGCATATTGATTTCTCTTTCATCCATTAGCTCGTGGGATTGACACCAAAATGTATAAAGCCCAGTCCTTTTCTGCTGGTGTTCCCCAATTAATAGAAATATTTTGAGAGTTCAATGTGCTATCTCTAGCTACTACATTCCCCACCTTACCTCTCCAGTTTGCAGTTCAATAATTTTATTGTGGAATCTTTTCAATATGATACAAAGAGAAAAAAATTGGGAAGGATTAGAGAATGACCGCATGCAGCCTCCTTAAAAGCAGGGCACACAGCTCAGAGGCAATTAGCCACAGCAACTGGCATGAGGTAGAGCAGTGCAATGGCTCCCAAACTGTCAGCTGGAGAAACCCCAGCCATCACACCCTTCTAGGCGTCCTGACAGGAGAAGAGGAGCTGAAGAACGAATGGAAAGGACAAAGGGGAGAAAAGCAACAAGGAACAGGCCAATCTGACCATCCTGTCGTGGCAGGACAGCCGCAGCTGTCCGCCCTGCATTCTAGCCATGAAAAGGACAAGCCAAAAGCTGGGTGAACATGCTGCTCAAAAGCAGCTAATTTTTGATGCAGACCATCAACAGCCTGCACACGTGGCTTCAAAAGGGGCTGTCAGGCCCAGAAGTGGGAGTGGGATGAGATTTGAGGGCAACCCCCACATAGACTGTCCCTCACCAAGACATGATGGGTCACCAGGCTAAACATTGGAGGCAGGTGACAAGGTCCATTGACACAGCAAAGGGCAAAACAGAACCAAGGGCCACAGAGGGATTCAACTTAGCCACTGAGCACTCAGACCTGCACTTCAGTGGGGCTCCTGGGCCCATGGGAACCACATGTAAATGGGGTGTCTCAGGTGAGACCAGGACAATCAACACCTATTGGTGCCCTCAGTGCCCTGACAAGCTCAGTACTAAGGCCTGGGACAGGTAAAAAGATAATGACAGACACATGGAAGGAGGGTAATTGAAAGAGTAAATTCACTAATACAATGTATTTATCAATATTCTGTCAAAATCTAAAATGACACAGGGGTAAGGCACCAAAAGCCCCATACCCATGAACCTCACAAAAGGTAAAGAAGTATTCTTCATCTGATGTCCACCACTGTTTTTTCAAATACCACATGCCCCCAGCAGAAACCCCATAGATGTGAATGAAGAATGCCCCATGGGTTATAGCCTTCAGCCTGAAAAGAATGGTAGAACTGTGTTTCACCAAGAACTGTGAGCAGTATCAGCTCTGCCTGTATGCTTTATGGTCTAAAATCATAGGATTTTGATGTCTCCTTGGTTTAGGTCCCTCTGAGATGAATAAGACAGCAAAAGGAAAGAGCAAATGAATGTACAATGTATTAGATGATACAAGCATGCCAAAACCAGAAAAGGTACTACACCTCATGCACTACTATCACCTAGTCTCTGCACAAAAGAGGCTGTAAACTGGAACAAAGGAAAAAGAAAGGCTATGATCAAGAAAGTCAGACTAATACTATTGCCACAGCAATGGTTCTCATACCTCAAGAAGCCCAGAGGCTATTAGTTCACATCCAGCTGACTGCAAAGAAACTCAATCCAGCAGCTCCAAGTAATCTAAGAACAGTGCCAGTTCCTCATCAGTTCTTTAGTGGCATCTACAGAGCTACTCTTTCAGGATGTAGAAACATCCCTTCACAGGACACTGGAAGTTCTCCTGGAGAACACCAGGTACAGGGTTTAGTATGCTGCTCTGACTCCTGTACACAGGCAGGGGGAACTTGTTGCCTCTCTTGCCTTTGAAAGTGTTACCCATGATAAGCATTTCAAAATGACAGTAACTGCACTGTGAACAATCATGATGAGTATTTTCAGATGGCAGTAAGAACACAAAATATATGGGCCACTGGAACACACAAAGCTGGGGCAGGAAGACATATAGCACCTTCAGACTATGGGGCAAATGCAGGGACAGTATAAAGTATGTTGAAAAGCCTTATTTTCTCTCACACCCCCATCAAGGGTGTATTCACTTCCTAAATGTATGCATCACATGATGAATAATTCTTGGTAGATCATGCCAAATATTCGCAAAGGCCTTCTTATCCATATGAAAGGGATCACAGATAACTAACATGCAAATTGCAGTCCCCTTATATACAGCAGAAGAGCACATGCAACATAAGGGTGGCTTTACTGTAGTTCAGCCTTTTGTGCTTTCTCATTCATTGGGTTTTTTTGCTGCAATCCTTTCTGCTGACCACTTGTACACTAATTCACCAAATCAGAAATCCCTTCATCCCTCTCATTCTCAGCAGATGTGTTGTAACACAGACATGGGATGGGAGGACAGAAAAAAAGAAAAAGTGAAGAGCAAACACACAATCACGAAACCAGGAATTTCCAAATTTCAGGTTATTTTTACAAGTCTTGGTTTAGCTGAAGTTTTTGCTGAAGCACTGGTTGTTCACTTGTGCAATTGTGACAAATATAGGTTTTACAGGGGGCAAAGATGGTCAAGCTCAAAGCAAGGAAAAAAACTCTCCAAAGCTGTGAAACTCAAAGGATGAGGGCTAAAACACTAATTAAACTATTTTAATTGCTCAATTAAAAAAAAAAGCATATTTTTCCTGCAGTCTCATGAATATGAGAGTAAATTTGTGATTTCTGAATGCTTGAGGTTAGCAATACTTGCAAAAAAGCATGAACCCAGTAAGCTGATCTGTCAGCCCTGGGAAGGGAGGTTAAGTGGAAGAGTAAATAACCTGACATATGAGTTGAAACAGCAAGAAAAACTTAGTCTCAACAAGATTTCAACCCTCCTGATACTCCTTTTAACTCTCAAACTCCAGTGTAGTTGGGATGTGAGCCTAAGGTTCACAGAGTCCAGACTCCTACTTCCTTCCTACCTTCTGATGCCTTCTACTGAGTGGCAGATTAGCCCAGACTTTGTAACTTTCCCCTTAAGAGCCCCTGCTCTGTCTGTGGCAGTTCAGACTAACTAGAAATGCCAGCAACTACCCAGATGCATGACAGAGGACCTGGGACTGTTTCAGACAGCACAGGGACAGTGGGATGTTATGATGAACTGTAACTCATTTACCTTATATTCATAAGCGAAGTGATACGTGAATGCAAGATGCCAGATGGAGTAAGCTGACTGAAAGTTGAGAAGATGGGTCTTGGATGGGACTTATATTTCTGCAAGACTAGAAGCCAAAAGCAGAGAAACAGCAGATAAATCACACAGGACAAAAGCCTCACCATACATTCAATAAAATACAGTTACTTTCAGTCATCTTTACCTTGGTTTCCTTTGGCCCAGTCTGTAGAGTGGTGAAGCATCAAACAAGGGATCCTGGTGTTCAGAGGGGCCCCTACAGATGCCTGTGACTATTTTAGGGTGTAGCCAGGAATGACGTTTTTGTAAGCCTGGTGCAGGGAGATGCACTCTCTCCTTGTGTGATGCACTCAGCTCTCTGAATGGAGCGCACCAACTCCAAGGGTAAAATATTGTTTTTCTCTTAGTATATGTAACTCCAATTAACCTTATTGGAGCATTGTGGGTACACTGAGAAGATTACACTCCTTACTGTGCAGTTACAGCTATACTGTAAATGCAACATTACATGCTTTCTATTATGGTTCAAGACCACTACGCTCTTCAAGACTGTTATAAACCTCAGAAAACAAGGGTTTATAATGGAAATGCTGAAACGCTCCACTCTAAAAGCCCCAGCAGAGAGGAAATATAGCTATAAATTCAGCTTCTCTTTTCCAGCATATACATTGGCAAGTTATGAATAATAGGTATTTCTACACTTACAACAGACAGATGTACACACTGCTCAGAGTAACCTTTGCTGTAAAAGCGGAGGATGGAAAGAGCTCAAAATGGAAAGAGCAACCTTTCATCTTGTTTTTTACAGAGTTACTGCAATTACAATAATGACATAAAACCAGCAATTGAAATTTAGTAGCCTGTGCACCAGGGTTGGATTCTGAATGCACCTTTTAAAAATGGGTGGGTTATGTTTCTATGGTCAGTGAGAAAAATACATGAGCCACCCCCAAATCCCTTCAGCCTCCTTTGGTTTTTTTAAGGAATTGGCTATTTGGATACTGTTCAAATGACTTTGCAAAACAACTTGCCATCCATTCATAAATGGATATTCTCTATATATTCTCTTCTATATATAGTCTGGTCCCTAGCTTCTTAACACTACCAAGAAGCAAAATTTCAACTAGCAGTTACTGGATTGCTAATGTAAAAAGACACAGCTCTGTTTGGCAAGAGAAAGATGGGCAGGCAACTGTACTATCACTGGGGCTGAGGCATTTGGGAATTTCTTCAGATATTAATAGCAGTGGCAAAGGTGGGTCAATATAATCCCATTAGCCATATCATGCTGTTTGATTTCTGGTATGTATGAGGAAAGGAAAACAAAACTGACACAATTGCCATTTGGGAGGCATGCTGACGTTGGGTAAACAGGAAAATCCATGCCTGTTTTAAACATTGCAGCCTGACTGGTGGATGGTAAAAGGTAGAGTAGGGAGTCCATGCATTTTGTTGGCACAGCCTGCACTACTAGGAAGGAGGGAGCAGAGGCACGCACCACTCTTGCTGCCTGCACAGGGGTCGGTGCCACACCATCCTCCTCCTCAGGCACCTGACCTGTCCCAGAGCTTCAGTGGCATCCCTAGCCATCACACTCCTCTGGAGACAGTCTTTCAGGGGTTCTCATACCCTGTCTGAAGTTACCCTATGTACTGTCTGTGTAGAGAGAAATACTCAAAGCTCAGCAAGCCTGCATGCAGGTATGATCCCTCTTCTTTATATTAGTGCTGTTCACATTTGAGGAAGTTTCTTGAACATGTAAGGAATGCTTACAGACTAAGATGCCCCCATAAATTAATTTCTATTACAATTCAGATGCCCCCATAAATTATATTCTATTACAAACATATTAGCAGTGCCACTAATACTGTAAACAGCAAGAACATCAAATACACCATAGCTCTATAAGGTACAAGAAAAGCAGCCCATGGGCCCTCCCCATTACAGTTGCTGGGATTTTTAAGGTAACGGGTTAGTTGGTAGGAAGTTCAGTGCTTCTTACCAACACCTCTGACATTAGCTATAGCATCCTCATTTTAGACCTGAGGACACTGTGTTTAACATTTATGCATGCTTGACTCAGGGAGGACACTGGTTCATTAGCTTTCTGCTTTCTGCCTTTCTGTACAGCAGCACTCCTGGTGCCCATGATGCACAAACCCAACACGCCCAAAAGCTGTACCTCCACATTGACCCAGAGCTGCCAAGCCTCTGAACAGGAAAGGAATTGCCTCATTGTCCAGACCTGTTCAGTTCAGCCTTTGGCAACCTCTGCAGTGATCAACAGAAAAGCTACTTTATTGACATTAAAAGGGCAATGCAATTCCCAGCAGAACTAAGAACTGCCTTTCACATCTTCTCTTGGGTGAGACCTTTACTAGAACTGACTCCTGTCTTGACTTTCACCTTTTATGTTTTAATTGGGTCTTGCATTGGTAACCTTAATTGAAAACTCCCACTCTGCTCCTACAGTTTTCAGCCTGCCCACTGCTTGCTGTTTCAACCCAGAAGCAATTGCTGAGAACCAGTGACCCTGACCATAAGTAATGCATACAAAAATCAGTGGTTTTCAGAATAACTTGTAAATTATTTTTAGGAAAGGACCATTAGGATATAACTGTGTTATTGAATCAAGCCTCTGTGCATGGGGGATCTAGTGTACATTCAGCCACAGAAGGACTGCAGAGCACCCTTTCACAAGGTATTTCCCAAAATTCTCTGGCAGATATACACTCAAGTGTAAGGACAAACAGCAAGGTTAGAATAGTTTCCCAGATGCCTGCTTGCCAGAGGATCACAGCCAAAATGTTCAGGAGTGTTTTCCCTGACCCATGAAACACACAAAGCCATTTCTCCTTCCTGTGCTATCCTGACCACCACTCCATATTATTAAAAACCAGGATGAAACTGGAAGCATTTCCAAGGATTTTCACAGTAGTCATCTGAACAGCCTGAGAGTTTCAGTTGCCTCTAGTTTAGCAAAGAGCAGGTACACTGGAAGAAGGAAATGTACACAGGCAGAGACAATGGCTGTCACTTATGCAAGTTTGTATTTGGCTAATTCTCTCGACTAAGACCTAGAAAGTCAACTTAAGAGGGGAAAAAAATACTTAAAAATCAAGCTTAAATTCAGCAAGAACCTAGGTGATATAAGACCCTTCTTCACCAGAGAAAGATTTCCAATTCTTGTAGGGAGCAGGATTCCCACACCCAGTTTTTCTAAGGTTGAATGATTATTTCTCCCACTAACCTTTTTCTAAAGGAGCCAACCACCACACTTCTGCATGGCTGCAGGGAAGAATGACATCTCCACACAGCCAGTCCTATCTGCTGGCACTGCAGACAGTTTTCCCAGCCAACATAAACCACGATGACTTTGCCTAATGCTGTGCCATGAGAACGGCATGGCAAAATCCCACAGCCAAAAGCATGAGGTGAAGAGGATTAGGGTGGACAACACAATTTACACCACTGCTCCTCCACCAACTCCACAGCAAATACTAGGAGATCTTTACCTTTACAAGTCTTCCATGCCTCCTCCAGCGGTTCCTGGTTGGGCTGCCAGCAGGGAGCTGCCCTGCAGCAGCCTGATGGGAGCGGTGGGGCGCGGACTGAGCGCTGCCTCCCACGGGACATACAGGTGCTTGGAGGGCTGCCAGGCAGCACTGCAGAACTACAGCTCCCAGGATGGCCCGCGCCTCCCTGCCCTGCTCCCCCCCCCCCGCCCCGACGCCCCCTCTGGGGGTTGTAGTTCCACCACCGCCCCTGCGGCTCCCACCGACACGGTCTTGCTAAAAAGGGGTGTTTTGCATGGCCAAAAAGAAAACCAACGCTCTGAAACCTTTTAAACACTTTTTTATATACATATATATATATGTCTGCATTAAAAATAAAAAAGCAAAACTCAGCAAATATTTTTTGCCTACAGTAAGGGAAAAATGGGAAGTTACTGTACTTCCAATTCTCTTTCTGCTTCTGGTTGGGGCTTTGCTTTGCTATGAAGGGAGAGGGGAAAAAGTGAAAACAAAAGCTCATAAGCAAGTATTGCCAAATAGCTTTGCAAAATCAGATGGGAAAAACTTAAATGTTCCCATACACTAATTAGTTAATGGCTGGCCTCAAGCTGAAAAACGTGCAGATACTTAACTGTATCCTCCACTGAAGTGAATGCAATTGAATCTCATACTCCAGTTGTTCCAGAAACTCAAGGCCTCTAGAAATTATAAGCATGGCTTAGTAATGGTGAGATTTTTAAAAGTAATTAAGGGCTTATCCACATTGGGAGTTGCTGCAAAGTAGCATCACTTGCATAACTCTCCTTCCCTGTGGTGGACATATATTTCCCACTAACACTGCTTTAGTCTGAAACAGTTTGCCCCGTTCAGACTTTCAGTTCAAAAGCTACCTTCGCACAAACTGATGGACTTATGCAAGGTGATCCTAAACTGCATGTTCTGTTTTAACCTTGTGGTTGAGCCTTTATTTCGGTATCTGTTCCCAAAAGCTAGGCATTTCTTTTGAAAACTTTAGGCAAAGTTTTTCACACAGTCACTGCTGTCCTGAATTTGGGAGATCGATAAGAACTCTAAATGCCACAAGACTCACAAAAAACGCCTTTGGGACCATGGCCCTGTTTGCCTAACTGGGAATGTTTGTTTTTCTAATGTGAGAGGAAGGCTGTGCAGAGGAGAGAAAGCCCTCCTTTCAGAGTAAAATCTACTCTTAGTAATTAAACCTTGTGAGGAGCAAGCTTTAACAACACTTCACAGAGGACATAAAATTCATAATCTGTTCAGAACATAGCCAAAGCTTTAAAGTTTTGCCCAATTTTTATTAATTGCATATGCATAAATAATGTCAACAATGTTAATGTACAATGAGCCGGAGAAGTTCTTCCAAGACCAGTAAATGTTAAGCCCATGGATATCCCAACAGGTCCCCTTTGCTTGCGTTGAAGAGGAGGAGGAGAAGGAAAAGTCCTGGATAATATGAAGTAATAATACATGAGTGATGCAGGAGGTTTCAGTGTGCAGACAGGTGGTACCCATAAAGACTTCTTAGCTTCTATGCAGCACCACACCACAGATGTCTCAGTTGCATGGCAATGTTCCTAAACGAAGACTTCCCAGAGGAGGAGGACGTGACGCAGAGGCAGACACAGAGTCCTGCCAGCACTGCAGAGGAACCACACTGCTCTGTGGCTTCCAGCTCTGAGACACAGCCCAGCTCTGCACGGGACTGAAGGGAAGTTGCAGAACTTCTGCACCCAAGTCAATTCACCGAATGATTTCTGGACTCCATTTGGCCCAGGAAAGGGTTGGCTGCTTTGTAAAGCACTACAGCTCATCTTGTCCTTCTAGAACAAGCTGGCAGCACATGAACAGCACACTTAAGCCATAACCTGGGTAAGCCTTCCAGGATAATTGAGATTCTACAGCGTGTGACTTTTTAAAGTAAGTTTTCATAGACTTGCTAGAAAAATGTGAATTTTGACCTAGCACTCTTCCTTCCAAGATCTCTGAATAATCTATTTTAATACGGGTTTAGAAAAGAAAAAGAACATGGAGAAAAGAAAAGAAAAGAAAAGAGAAGAGAAGAGAAGAGAAGAGAAGAGAAGAGAAGAGAA
>JAWWEW010000041.1:62650023-62669777 GCA_035583185.1 Anabacerthia variegaticeps | reverse complement strand
AAGAAAAGAAAAGAAAAGAAAAGAAAAGAAAAGAAAAGAAAAGAAAAGAAAAGAAAAGAAAAGAAAAGAGAAAAAAACGTGTGTTCTTTTGACTTCAGTTCAAGTCCAATTGATAGAGGATCTATTAATCACCAGCATGCAATTTATTTCACAATGCCTGTATTAAAGCAGACACATGGAAGAGCTGGAATGGATTGCTTCCCAAGATCTTGTGGCATCAAGAGTGGAGTTATGTTTGCTTTTTTTTTTTAAACTCTGTAGCATTTGGTTGGCTGAGACAGCATCTCTTACTAAAAATGAGATGTGAGAGAACTGCTTTTGTGAAAACACAGGATTATTACTTATTCCAACAGGTATTTTGCTAGTTCCTGATTTGCATAACTACATACACCATGAATAAGTCTATTGAAACCGCTAAGGTCTGTTTAATGTTTTCATCTTCCTATTTCCCAGAACAATAATGGTCTCAGTCATCTATTATTTGCAAGAATTCACAGATAATATCAGAATAAAGAGGAAGCATGGATAATATAGCACAAGACCCTCCTATTGTTTCACTGGAGTAGGGAAAACCACTGGAGACTAAACTTTCTGTAAACATTGGGCTGACGCTGGCTGCCTTTCTTCCCTCCCTGAGGGGCCCGCTGACGTGGGGAACCTCAGCCCACCCCATTCACCTGCCTGCCTGTAATGCAGAGCTGAAAGAGTTGCCATATGTAAGGACCACAGCAGGATGAACATGTTTCTTTTCCCACATGGAATAGAGAAGCAAAATACAGGGGCAGCTGATTTCCCAATAGCAGAAGGCAGGACAAGAGGAAAAAACATTTAAAGCCAGTGGTGCCAGAATTAAAAAATTCCACTGCCTTTCACAGGGGAGCGACGACCAGCCTGCAATTCCTTGTTCAGAATAGAGTGAGTCAAATTTGCACTGCCATGCACGCTCATACATGGCAAAAGCTTTCCACGTTAATTCCATAAGTTGAAAAAGCCAGAGCTTTCCTCAGAATGTTCTCTTAAACACCTAGTAGGCAAGGGAAAAATGGAGGCAGAGCCAAAACAATAACCTTGCAAAGTGTCAGGCAGCAAAGTAGAGAGCCAAAGGGCTCCTGTTTTCCCTGAAGACCTTTCATAGCTGCACCCTGATTTCCCGGGCACTTGCTGAGGCAGGAGCTGATGCCATCACCTCGCTCCATCCCCAGCAGTATCCCAATCTGCAATGCAGCCTCAGGGGATTCGCATGGTATTTCCACTGGGGTTTGGCTGACCACAGGTAAGCAGTGAAATCAACTTCCCAGACAGCAGATCAGATGCCAAACACACGGTGTGCACAATACTTAATTTGTAACATTGGTAACATGTTAGAAACTAAAGCGGAGGGAAGCTCATGGGAGAGCAGTTCCTTTTCTAGGATCGAAGAGTAAGAGTTGTTCTTCCTCCTTTGCCTGGGGAAGGTCCTGCTCTTTTCACCGTCGCCACTTGGGGCAGATGAAATGAAGACATGGAGGGAATCCGGGCTGGGGAGGACAGGAGGGGCTTGATCCCGGCGAGCAAATGGCTGAGGCTCTGCATTCTTGCCAGCAGATGGAGCAGGGCTGGCTTGGGAAGAGTGTGCTTGTAGGAGTGGGATGCCCTCCTGCCTCGATCCATGCCTGCCTCTTTCCCAGGAGGAGCATCTCCTAACCTAGAGGGGTCTCTCCTTTCCTGCAGGAGGTCTTTCTCGTTCCCTCTCCTGGCCAGCTGATCCATCCCAAAGGTCTCTCTCGATGAAGGCGAACATCTGCTAAGGCAGCCTTCCTGCACTGATGCCTGCAGAAAGCTGAATCCAGCGAGGAGGACTGATGAATATAAAAGCATCTACGGCAGCTTCTCCACTGGTGTGTGCATGTCCATGCTCACGTGTCCACAGACACCCACTCTTTAGCTGTGGACTGCCTTGAGTAGACAAAGACCTTCCACAGACCTGCGACCACCTTCCAGTGGTCCTAAACTGATTCACTGTCATTGTCTCTAGCTGTCAGATGGGTTATTTTCCACTCTTATTTCTGCTTCTGCTCAGTTTAAGCCAGGATCAACATGAAAGATGGATATGTTCGTGTCATGTCAGCAAATTAAACCTAGTGAGCTAAGAATAACCAGATTCCAAAGGTGAAAAAACAGAGGGTGGAAATGGAGAAGAAGTACTATTTTCCTGCTTAGCCCTGGACACAGAAATGAATAAAAAAAGCCCCACACAACCCACCCCCTCCCAACCTCTTACCCCCTCCAAGATCGATTCCCCCCCTGCCCCACAACACCATTTCTACCTTCCTTTCATTTGCTTTCTTTGGTGAGATTGTGCAACACAGATCCTTCTGCAGTTCCCACCCACCCTATATGTTTCAGGTTTTCAAAGTCAGAGATAAGCATCGTTATCCCTTGATAATCACCCATCAGTGTGTCGTACCCATCCCTAGATTCCTGTAGATGGGATAACACAGAGGGTGAAGGCGACAAGTCTGCCAGTTTGAAGAAGGCCCTGTCAGAGCCCAGCTCACTGTGCTATCTCAGTGGGTCTGTTCTGCACAGGTAACTCCTCCTCAGGTAACAGGCCTCCTCACGGAGAAGCTGCTCGTGGAATGAGGTGCTCCAGAACATGAGAAGGGACAAGCTGGCTCCGACACCTCCTGGGTGGGCAGCGCTCAGTGAGCATTATACTCAGCCAGTGTATAATAGAGATGTAATGCTGCTAATGTGGGCATCAGTCAGTGCAAATGAAAAGATAAGGATACAACAAACTGCACAAAATAAACACCGGTTTGCAGAGAGAGCCATTTGCAGGTAAATCCAATGTTTATACCTCATTCTTCCTGCTTTTGCCTTTTGGTTTTCATTATTCTGCTTTTTTGGAATCAGTTCATTCTTCTTCCTCAAAAGAGTTGGACTCTTTTCTTTTTCTTTCTTTCTTTCTTTTTTTTTTTTTTTTTAATTTTTAAAAGGCAGCTCTTTTGTTTATGTCATATATACAATCTTGACCATCATTAATTAAGACACCTGGTGTTATGCCCACAGGGGCAAATACAAGCTTTGGAAATGGAAAAGTACATCAGTACCTTATTTGCTTTATAATAGTCAACACATTTGAAGCCAAAAGTAGTTGTGTAGCCCTGTTATGTTCCAAAACTGCCATTCTGGTGTCATTTTTTTAGTCTGTTGTAGAATAAAATAGAGATGATTGAAGATCCTAAAGCCCATATCTGAGAAAGAAGAGCAAGAAATCAGCACAGATTATACTCTTTCTTAGACTTTTTTAGGGGCAGATAGAGACCCTGTTACAGAAAATGCCTTTGACATAGATGTTTGAGTGATCTGTTACATAGACAATAAAGAATAACATTTTATAAGCTTTTTATGGGGTATTAAAAATCCAAAGTGGCCAAGTTTTCTAATGGGAAAAGCAAAATATTTCAGGGTTTGAACAGAGGCACCATCTGCATCAGAGTGACCCCAGACTAATTGACTGTGAGTGTGCATCTGTGTGTGTGTGTATACACGTGTGTGTGTGTGTCTTTCAGAGAGACGTTCTTTGCTTCAGTTCCATTATAATTCCTTTAAATATTTATTACTGGAATGTAAATTCTGCTGAAAACTGAGGTCTTTGCTTTGGAAAAAACAGACCATCACCTACCACGGGTGTTGTCGCTCAGTGAAATAGCCAAGTCCCTTTTGGAGAAACAAAAGGATTCCGTTATATAAACAAGTCAGTGCATTGAATTATAAGAGTGGGGGAAAAAAGAACAAAAACCTGCTGACTTCTGGTTGAACTACTCCTTGGCTATGTGTGAACTGAAGTTCTGCAGATCTAGCAAGAAGCAGGAGCAATATTAAAATGAATTGGTTACAAATAGTGGAAATAGTCCAGCAAGCACATTTACAATGTGCAGCTCTAAGTATGGTTTTGTTTTCAGATTGGTTTGTCTTTATTTTGAGTGTAAAACATTAATAAGCTTCTTAAGGAGATTGGGGATGGGAGAAAACATTGGCTGATCACCTTAAAGCCCAGGAAAATAAAAAAGTTCTCAAGTTGCTGGATGAAATAACAAACTAGAATGGGTCTATACTTCTTACATTGCTATGAAAGCTTTACTTCTTGATCATTTCCAGACACCAGAAAGTTATTAAAATCCACAAAGGGAAAAGAAATTCTACATTTATATGAGCTTTAAATCTTATTTTGGGACTTCAGCTTGTTACCAGTGTAACGGAGAGTAAACCTGTAATGTGAAAAAGCTAGTCAAAAAGAGGAACCAAGGACCAGTCTAACACTACAAACACTTGGGAAGGAATTTATCAAATAATATCTGGGGTTACACTTTATTCTGGAGGGTAAAAACTGGAACAAACTGGTGTGGATAGTACCAGCACTTAGGCTCAGGTATTTGTATCACTTTAAACCCTACTGTCATTTCAAGGATATAAATAGGCTCGGAAAAATCAGATTATTGGAAGGATTAAATTGGGATCAGTGTCAGCAATAATCTATTCCTTTGTGGTGACACCAATTGAAAGAGGGAAAGTTTGAGGGAGGGGAGTACGGCTACACTGCCTATGGATTGTGTGGGAATGGGGAATATGAATGAGGGAAAGGAGGGTTAAACAGAACAGCTCTCATGTGGCTGGTAGGGAGGGTAACATAAAGACAGAGAAATCCTCTTTAGAAATTGCATTGGCCAAAGTCCTTGTCTCACCAAAAGCTAGTTACAGTGATGGAGTGTCAAAATACACTAGTCATTGTAGTTTATCAAACTAATAAAATCTACCTGTGTGCTGTGCTTCCACACTTCCAGCTCCACCACCCAGCATCCTCAAAGAGCCTCAGAATCATAGAAGAATTTTTACTTTATTTCCTTTTCTTTCTTTGTAAGTCACATTGCCTGAATCTTTTCCCTACAGTGTCACTCCTGTTATCTCCTAAATGGGATGGAAAAAAAGGCATGTTCCTGTCTGGGGACTCTGAAGTATCCCAAGATGAGGAATGTAGTGTGGTCTCCAAACACCAGCCCCTCCAGCTCAGCTCATGGCACTGCAATTACCCCATCCAGCCCTCACCCAGCCATTCACAACTGCAGTCCATGCAGGTGCTGCCTACATAAGAGCTAAGCGAGAAGCAGCTGGTCCAGGCTCTTTATCATTGCCCAAAATACATTTCTACAAGTACAATCAAATTCATTCGTCTCTTTTGGATCCAGAATGATTTTGACAGTGGTAACTTTAATTTGGTGACAAATTGCCTGCTGAATTTTCTTTCATCCAGAAACATGAGAGAGCAGAGTACAGAAGGTAGCTTGTGATGTTGAGCAAACAAGGCATATTTAGACTTGTTTTCCATCTAGCCTTTCAGAAGAAAGTTAAAAACTGGATTTTCAATCAGGAGCTCTGGAAGTGAAATCCTGCTTCTCTGATAAATGATTTTCTACTTAGCACTTGCCCCAATTTCAACCGTCACCAGACTGTTTAATAGTGTAGGATATACCTCTAGGAAGTGACTAAGAACAGTCTTCTATATCTGAGTCCAAGGGAGTCATTGGCAGCTGCTGGTTTTCTGGATGTGCCATAAGACCTACCCTTTTGTCAGTTTTTCCTGAATTAGAAGAATGAAAAGACAGCAATATGTGCTTGTAGCCCAGAAAACCATCTGTATGCTGGCCAGCTGGTCAAGGGAGGTAATTCTGCCCACCTACTCTGCTCTGGTGAGACACCACCTGGAGGGCTGCATCCGGTTCTGGGATCCCCAACAAAGGAAGGACAGTGACCTGCTGGAGCAGGTCCAGAGGAGGGCCATGAAGATGAATAGAGAGCTGAAACACCTCATCTATGAGGAAAGCCTGTGCGAGCTGTAATTGTTCAACTGGAGAAGACAAGGCTCCTGGGAGACCTTATAGTGGCCTTTCAGCACCTAATGGGGGCTTTTAAGAATGATGGGGACAGACTTTTTAGTAGGGACAGTAGCAACAGGACAAGGGACAATGGTTTTAAACTAAAGGAGTGTAGATTCAGACTTGATATACAGAAGAAATTTTTTTTATGATGAAGATGGTGAAACATTGCCACAAGTTGCCCAGAAAGGTGACAGAGGCCCCATCCATGGAAACATCCAAGGTCAGGTTGGACAAGACTCTGAGTGACCTGATCCAGATGAAACTCTCCCTGTCTGTGGCAGTGTGGTTGAAATAGATAACTTTTAAAGGTCCCTTCCAATGAAAACCCTTCTATGATTCTATGGGAAAGAAAGGTCTCTCACTGGATAGGAGTCTTTCATCCTTCCACTGACTGGCTGAGTGGACAGTGCTGGGAGATTGATAGTAGGACAACTGAGGGCTTTGAGCTCATTTCATTAAATACACCTTACTATAAGCAGGGTAGTGGTGAGAAGAAAGGAATGCAATGTTTTTTTGGTATAAGTAACACTTCTAGTAACTACCTCACTCATACTGCCCAATGACAGGAGCAAAAATGATAGGGTAAGCAATTCCCAGCACTGTCCTCAGGTGCTTTCCCAGAAGTTTACTTTCACCTTGTACTGAACAAATTATTTGGATTGTTTACTGTTGAAGAAGCAAAGGTTGATATTTGGATTTGTGCACTTATAGCTTTGTATCTTCAGAGGCTGCCTCATAAAAGCTTGTGGTTCTTGTCACATTTCCCACTGGAATTTTTTTTCCCTAAGAATGTACTTAAATTTCTTCCTCTATTTCTTCAGATGCAAAATGTGAGCCTCTGCATCTACAAAAAAGATCGGGTGGTTTTCTTTCTGTCTTTCAGCTCTGCTTCTGTTCTCCATTTTTACTTCTGCTCAGTTAATTACTCACTTATAATTATTTTCCTCTTTGTTTATGTGGGCATGTATTTTCACTGGGAAGTTGCTGCCTGGTCCTTGGGAGTCAGTGTAACCTGACTCCAGCCCTACTTGTTCTCTGCAAATCTGCTGGCATCATGGAGCAGCTCTCAGCAATCAAGGGGTAGGATGGTTGGCTTACTGGGCACTGGGTGCTGGCTGCCCGCTCCTTGTTTGCCTAGTGCACCACAGCATCTGGCAATGCACTGTCATTCCTACAGAGCCTGGCCTCAGGTGGGCTGTGAGGCCAGAAACCTGCACGGGGGGCAAAGCAAGAGGGGCATGAGTAACTTGGGAGGGTGAAGAAGGGAAGGGCATCCCAACACTGCAGACTCCATCCCTTCATCTCTTTCTGCTTCTGCTCTTCTGCTGAGGAAGCCATGCTGGCAGGAATGGCACCATGTACTTCAAAGGGCTCCTGCCAAGCATGTCACTGCTATTTGTGTAAGGGGCTGAAAGTCTTGAGCGAGTAGTGATACATAAAGGAAAAGTCCCAGTGTAATTAATGATCTTTACAGCTTCTCATTCGTGAAAATCTGAGGGTAAGGCAATAGCCGTAAGGGTGAGCAGGAGATAAGTATTGGCTCATGGCACCTTCCTTATTCAAGCATTTTCACTTTGTCCCAGGGCTGCTGTCCAGTAGGCAGGGCTTACCAAGGGTGTGATTTCTTTCTTCTTCATCTCGAAATCTCTTCCAATTTTCTCCTTGGACATCAATTAGAACCATCAGAACTGATCAGAAAGGAGGAAAAAGTTTTACACAGATGATTAATTTCAATTTCCTTCATAATTTTCTGTTTTAATTTTCACATTTTAAAAACTTGTTTCAACACTTCTTTGATTGTGAGAAATCTTCCCTTTAGTCTCCCATAATCAAATAATAATAGAAACAAAATATGTCCCTTTCTATATCCACATTAAAGAAGTTTATGATTGTCCCACTTACAAATTACTTGCTACTGTGACCTGCATTTTTTTCATATCATCTTCACTTTCCTGTGGAATCATATTAATTTCCCTGTAGTGGTAGAAAGGGAGTTCCAGGCATGTGTTTTTCTCAGAATCAGGCTGAGATTGAGACTCTGGCCACATCTGTGGTCAAGTTGGTCAAAGGTTTCTAGTTTGTCTGAGAAGGAAACTGTCTCTTTAGTACCAGTAGCCAAAAGAAATTCTTCACACTAATGCCAGCAAGGCTCCAGCAGCTCTCTACTTCTCAGCAGCTCCTAGTCCAAAGCTTTCTATGCTCTCTGACTGGTACACCTTCTGTGACTGTTCACAGGCTAGGAAGCAGCACCTGGACTGATTTCAGCCCTTCCAGTTGCTGCAGTTTTCTGGATTTTGGAAGGCATCCTATGGAAAACAATTCAGCAGCAGTTGGCCTGCAGGCAAAGCAGACCCAGGGTCTGTGGGCTCTGCTCCCAGTGCTGATGGTCACCACACCAGTGCCTTGGGTCACCCACCAGCGTGAGGGACAGAAGCCTGAGATGCTCTGACATGGAGCCATGGTCCACTCTCAAGCTCACTCACAAAACAGGGTTGTTTCACAGGTGCCTCACAAGTATGAAAAGGAGTGTGAGGACGAGGACAAAATATTCAAGTCAAAGGGGCCAAGCAGTAGGGTGGGAAGAGCAGAATCAACCTTCAATAACATTTATGCTTATCTCAATATTGTACTTGGCACTTAGTTACTGTAGCAATTGGAACCTCATAAATACCAATGACAGATAGTAATTAGCACCCCATACATACCATCAACAGATGATCTTGCCACTAGGAAGCAAGAACAAGCTTTTCATATCCAACTGGCCAAGCAAGCTTGAAGGTGAAAATAAGAAGAAGATGTAAAAAACACTGTTTGAAAACAAAGATCTTTCTCTGGACTCAACTTTTTTAATGGAAACAAAGCCCAAACCAGCAGCCCCATGTCAATTTATATCTGGCTGATAAAAGGGTAGTTGATTGATTCATTATAGCCAAAGGCTCAGCTCCTAG
Organism: Anabacerthia variegaticeps; assembly: GCA_035583185.1. Lineage (NCBI taxonomy): Eukaryota > Metazoa > Chordata > Aves > Passeriformes > Furnariidae > Anabacerthia > Anabacerthia variegaticeps. Next base: position 62,660,911 of record JAWWEW010000041.1, on the reverse strand, counting down.
GAATGCATGTTGTTTAATTTTTTTCTGGGATCTCTTTGATCTGTGCTGGAGGTTGAGGAGCAGGCTTCAAATTATGAGGTATTTTTGGAATTATATTGAGACCATTTCACAGAAAAGTCACCTTCAAGACTTCAAGATTCTCTCTAGAGACTCGGGGATGGCAGAAAACTTCCAGCACAACATTTTTGTCTGAGGGAAGAGAAATATAACAAATCTTAAAAGAATGGTAATCCAATCACATTTGGACCAACATTAAGATCTGGATATAGGACTTCAAGTTTTCTACACACTAACCCAAACCCACAAGTTTCTATAAGAGTATGTGGGAGTGATAATAGATTTAGAGATTTCCATAGATCAGCTAGAGGAGAAAGACAGGCATCCTATACATGGCACATGGTAGAAACTCACCTTTTAATTCAGTGTGTTAAATCCCACAGCAGTATTTATTCCAGGTTAACAAAAGGCAAGAGATGTATGGCATTCCCCCTCCACAAAGGGGACCCCTGTCTCCCCAGGTACCTTAGAGTCCAGGGGGTCTTTCACTTTGTCCTGTCTGCCAGATTTTGGTCATGTTTGCTAGGCTGCTGTAGAGCTCCTGCAGCCAGAGCAGTGGCTGAGAATCTGCTGGAATCTGGGGATCTTCTCATCGTAGAAAATGGTCAGCAGGTCAACCTGCAGTTAGTTCAGTATCTGACAAGTGCTCTGGCAAAGCAAGTCACAGAACAAAGAAACCTCCTTCACTGTCACTCTAGTAACCTCCTCTATAGTAATATGGAAATGTGGAAGGCTCCATGTTCACTGACTGTATTTACCCAAGCATTGCAAAATATTAAATAGCATATTTAGCAAAACAAGAGCTTTCAGGTATTCTCTTTGGCAAACAATTGTCAAGGGCAGAGCTGCACATCGAGTTTGTATCGGTGTTGAAACCTCCACTGACTTAATTAGAGTAAAATGCATGAAGTCTAGTCATTTTAATATTCTCTGCAGTGACACAAACATGTTAAAGCCATGTTCATATGACAGGATTGTCCGGATTTTGCATCCAAGCCTTTGACAAGAATAGCCAGATTTGAGGGAGAGAAAAGGGCAGGAGGGGAGAAGGGAAGATCATAAAAATTGCTCAGCTGATACTGCTAAAACACTTGGAAACAGCCTCTAAGTCTTTCACTGCCTCCACCCTTCCCAGTAGTCTCATTATGGTAAATAATATTGCACTGATTTGAAAACCCAGGTTTAATAAGGCTGGCTGTGCTGGGGGAGCCGGCAGCACAAGCAGCACTGAAGATCTCTGCTCCTAAATGCTGAACCCCGGAACTCATGCCCCTTTGGGTCCTAGGAGCATCTCTGCCTTCAGAAAGCAGTTTGAACTTCTGCCTTAAAGTAAGAGCATATCGTGACAGATACTCTAATCCCAATGTCTAAATATAATACAAAGGAAGACAATTTAAGAGAGCTCAGCTACACTTTTTTAAGCAACTGTCGGGAAACTGCCTCTGTGGCTTGCTGCTTTAGAGTAAGATTAAATGAATCAGTCTCACCATTTGAATGCGTGGGAAGTCAGAGACAGCAAAGTGACAACTAAGGACGGTTTATTTATAATTGGGCCCTCCTTCTATAGCTGTTTGTGCGCAAGTCCTGTGCACTGAGTACAAAAGTACCCACTCTTTATGTAAAATTACTCACAAATGCTACGTGTAGGTCAGGTAGATGCCTATGCTGGTTTGGCTGATTACAAAGTTCATGTAATTATTATTGGACTGTCTAGTGATGTTTTAAAAAAGAATACAGCTTATTATGCAGCAGCTTCAAAAAGGCTCTGACTCCATGGTACTTCAGCCAGGAGTCTTTCACAACAAGGAAGAGCCTGAGCTGGGCATCACTGCCAGAAGAAATCTGGAGGGATGGTGTAGAGACAGGGGCACTCCTGTGCAGCAGCTTCGCAGCCAAGGCAGGTCTGTGAGGGCAGTGCAGAGGCAGCGTCAATGGATGCTTTACTAGTGGGGACCTTTGATATTTAAGCTGCAGCTCCCCAATCCTGGAGCTAAAACACCTCTGACTTTAACCCTGAAGTTTCCAAAACAAGACTTCCCAAAGACAGGCAGGACTGCAGTAGCTGAAGATGCATTCACAAGCTCTGAGTCCCTTGGAAGAAGAACAGCATTGCTCTTTGCCCATCCTCCAGGTGGGAAAGTCAGTGGAGTGAAGCTGACCTCAAGCTTTTATTCCTTCCCGCTTTGGCAGGCTTGCCCTTTAGTCTGTAGCATCAGCCTGCACCCCTAACTGGGAAATATTATTAAAATGGCATTAAATATTAAGAGAGACAACACAGCATCTCTTTCAGTGAGGGAGCTCCTGACACAGCAATCTTTTCCTAATAAACTGCCTTGACAAACAGTTTACTTATGTTCTTATTTCAATTAGATGAACTACTCTGCAGCGGTAAGGGTGAGTGTGGCTGGGTGTTATTTTGAGAAGCAGAAAATATTTATTCGGCTCTCTCAGCATGGAAGTGGGTGGGCAGCAGGGTCCCAAGACAAGACCTCATCATCTCAATTTTTAAAGCCACAGTCACAGGCTGCAGCTAACCAGCAAGGCACAATGCTCTTGTGTGGACCCATCAACAACAGCTTAGCTATTACTATTGGTACAGCATTAACAGTGATGGACATCATGGACACGTTTGGCTCTTGTAGATATCTGAGCTGGGGAAGGAGGTAATGTCCATTAAGTAGTCAAATAAGTGTAAATACTGGAAGGGTTTCCTATCCCCCGCCAGAAGGCTCCTGCCAAGCTCAGCGCTTGTGTTGTGGCAGGCACTGCGTGTACCTAATGTACTCCTTGGCCCACAGTGCCTAAACACACAAGGACCCTGAACAGATCTGTGGTCAAGTCATGGGCTCAGATCAACAGGCTCCCAGCTGAGTGAGGGAGTGGTACAAAGGCAGGAGAATGACTTCTGGAAGGTACTTGGAAATTTAATCTAAGCAAAGAAAATCTCCATCTCTGCTTTCTTGGAAACTGCCTGCAATATCAAATATTTTCTATTGACAGCATGAAAGTCATGGAAGTAGACGTGTGCTTGTCTCTGAAACACTGCCGGTCTGCTGGACATTTTGGGAGGGGAGATAAAAGAGTTTAACTTAGGAAAAGCAGTTGATGTGCAGAAAGTCCCTCAAGGTTCTACACAGAGCATGGGCTGGAAACCACGAGGTTTCTGTCAACACATCCATACTTATCCCTGAAGTATAGTATAGAAGATCAGCTTAGGCTAAGTGCCACAGACAGTTTTATTACTTTAAAATCACTGAGTTTGTTTTATAAGGCCTGACCAAAATTTTACCTCAGCCTGTATAATTTTTTTCCCCATTTAATAAAATACCTTTCTTTGAAAAGGCTGTTTCAGAGGAGAAAGAATAGAGGGAAATCTCTTACCTTGTTGCTGAAGCCATGTTTGAGGTGAAACATAGCTGTTCTTCGCTGGTAACGCCACCGTATGGGATTTTTTTAAAGGTGGAGAATGGAATAAATAAAGCTGACCAGCAAGGTATGTGAGTGGGCCAGGCAGGTATTGCCCAGTAGGAATTTGGCTTGTAAATCATCTGGTTAATAACTCCACAGAGACTATAATGATAGTTAATGCCTCTTCAAAATGTCAACACATTTTGCAGAACCTCAGTTCTGCATCCCTCATACGATCCTCTACAGCAGTTTACACAATGCTATAATTACAATCTGTCTCATATGTAACTTTTTCTTTTCATATGTGTTGCCCTTTTAATCTGAAATAGTTTCCTCCTTTCCCTTTGACTGGTGTTCAGGAATGGATTTTAAATGGGCATTACATACAAAATATCAGATCCAGAAGCAGAGAGTTCAGAGTGCAAGATAATACCTCATGTGCATGTCTACATCCCTACAGAAATGATTTGGAGTTTGGAGAATCTGATTTAAAAGTCTGGGCCAAACTTTCCTTCTGAGTGGCTGTATTTAGAGATGCATGTGTCCAGGGGCATCATAGCACCCAGTACCAGTAGAGCCACACAGTCTGACAGGAATTGAGGGTCTGCCCACAGGGCTCTGCTGATGCCACTGGCCACCAAAAAAGTTGAGTTGATGCTGGTGGAGACTGCCCCTCCCTTGGAAATTGTACTTTAAGTGAGGTAAAGTCGGTGAGTTGAAGTTTAGGGGATGCACTGGTGGTTTTACCAAAGGAAGCTGAGGAATTGCAAAGTGAAAACAGGGCAAAATTTAGAAAGATATAATTTGAAAAATTTCCTTTTTAAGAAAAATGGAAAAAATTTTGGGAGAAAAGAAGCATGGAAATAACTTTGTTAAACCATGGATTGTTTTCAGCAGGATATAAGGACTACATCAAACCTTTATTGTATAGAATGGGAAAAGTTTTTCCTTGCTCTATGTTTGTCTCTTACTCCAGACTTATTGGTAGAATAATTAACAAAGCCTGTATCCCAAATGCAGTGCTCTCAGGAGCTAGGTACTGTTGTGCCCTTTCCCACTGCACCAGAATTAGGAGAGTTTCTAGTGAGCTCTGGGAAGCAGGAGTCTCTCAGGAATTTCTGAACACAGAAAATGCACAAATAGGTGCTACTCGCGATTTTCACCAGAAGGATTTTCTTCAGTGAGTTTTTCCTCCTTCCAGCCAAGGACAAACCTCTGACACTAGCCCACATTATTGTTTGAAGACAGATTGAAATCTCGTGATTCTGACATCGTTTTATTTTTAATTTCCACACTGCAAATGTCAGGGGAAAAAATACCCTAAAAATTATACTTCAGAAAAGACTATAATTACTTCCAATTAAATCATGGCCCTGGTTGTTTGAAAGACAACCACAGCTAGAATTTCATTATCTGATAAGCACTTTTTTTTATATATTTCAAAGTTTCTTTTATTAATAATAAGAAGAAAAGGATCCAAGACCCTGCAACAATACCTGAGCCAACTGCAAAAGCTCGACGATGGGAAATTGTGTTTAACCCCTCAAACAGAGAGGCCACATCATTTTTAGGGCATTTATTTCAGCAATACTCCTGATGGGGAAGAAAGTTCAGAAATGTGATCACATGTGGTGGTAGGCCTGGATGAGGTGACCCAGATCTCTGCCTTCCCCAGGGCACTAATCAGGCTGTGCGCTTTCATCGCACCTTTCCTCCGTCCGTGGTACCTGAAGCATTTTACAACATCTGCCCATTGCCATGCTCCTGCCTGTATAGGGGTACATATGTTGAAGCCACTGAGGCTTTATCAGCATCATCTGGTTTCATAGTGGGAATTAAGTCTTATCCCTCTGTATGTCTGCACTGTAAATCCATTTGTTACCCCCTGAAAGAGGCATTTACATCACATGAACTGCATCAAGGAAGGCACTGATGTTCAGACTGAGTAAAAATATCTGAATTCTTATTGAGTTCCACTCAGTGGTGCATGGGATAATTTTGCTTTAGGTTTTTGTAGTCTTTTTTTGAACTTCAGCTATGACAGAGCCATCAGTCCCCAACTCCACTCAGGTATGCAGCATATTTTCCATATGTGTTCAAAGATAAAGGTATTTATTCAGAATATTACAAAATAAGCAGTCATTGTCCCAGCCCAGGACACTGACTGTTTTCTGATGTGCTTACAAGTCTGTCTGTATATGTGCTATGCTGACGAGGGATGCACAGGCTTGAGGGAAGGCTTTGAACACCTGCGTGCAAAAAGGCTTGTGTGTGAAGGGACAGGGGAGACTGAAGGGAGCAGAGTCTAGCAACAGAGCAGCAGCAGGGTGTCAAGTCAGTCAAAACTGTGGCATCCCAGACAGCCATAAGCCCAAGTGTTCCAGTCGCTAGGACCCAAAATCCATGTCATGAGGGACAGCATTTTCTCCAGGTGATGCCACAGAGGCAGCTTATAGCAAGTGTTTGCTAATGATGATCCTTGTCGGTCCCTTCCAACTCAGAATATTCTGTGATTAGCAGTGATGTAAAGCTGGTAATAGACATACCATAACAGGCTGCCTGGGCATCCACAACTTGCACACAGGACAGACATTCCGGCTATTCATGGAAAAGTCCTCCTCCAAATATTCCACATCACAGTGGCTAGTCACAGAGCTGGTCTTATTAAGTGGAAAGAAATTAAAAATTGCAATTGACTCACCAGTAAAAATATGTGAGTGTACCCAGCAAATAAAATAGATTCCCTGAGCACTTAGCTAATAATTTTGCTTTTAATTAAACTGTCCATTCCCTCACTGGTTTACATTTAAAAGGAAAACATCTGTGTGTATTTCACTGGGAAACCTTCCCCCGGTGTTTAAAAAAAATATTTTCCTTTGCTATAATGTAAAAGATTTGGGGCCTGATCCTTGCAAACAACATGCTGCCTTCCAACTCTGCCGTGAAAGCAAACAGGTTGTCACTTAAGGGGAAGCAATCACTCTGTGTGATTACAGCTTTTCTCTTCTGTTTTTTTGTTTTGGTTTCGTTTTGTGGGTTTCGTTGTTTGTTTGTTTATTATGTTGTTATTGGGGTTTTTCTAATGTACCTTACTGTCTTTTATTAGTACAGTTTTAGGCTGAATCTTTCCAAAGAAAAAAATTCCATGGAGGGACAGTGAACTGACAAAGCTGGGAGCCACAAACCCCCTTAGCTTTCTTTGGGGGAAAGAGCAAGAAATTGCATTTCAGCGGAGGCACCTCGGGCAATGCCCCTGGAATTCTCTTGGCACAGCCAGGGCTTGGTGGAGGCACAAGAGGAGAGGATGTGATGCCACCATGGTGTTTTGGACCCAGAGAGACCAAAGGGCATCTTGTGTCCATTAACACAACCCCCTAAAATGGGAAGGATGACCAACTATATTTTAAAACTCACCTGCCTTCCTTCTTACCCCTTGACTTCCAGAATCTTTATTAATTTCTAAGAGAAAAGAAAATGGAGCCCAAACTCGCACCATTTCCAGCAAGAAACAGCAAGTTCTGACACTCTCCCTAGAGTTAAGTATAGGCTCAGGTTGTTACCAGCAGTCTCCTGAGACACCAGTCAAACACCATGTGCCTTTCTAGAGAAGTGAGTTACATGCCAAGATCGCCGAGATTTGTGTATGTGGAGCACAAATGGAGCCCCCCTAGAGTGCCAGCCCAGTGCTATTAACAGGTCACCTCTCCTTTCCCTGGCTTAATATCTGCCACCACCACCCAGTAGCCATGGTGGACCCAGCTGGGGATGCTGCTGCCTTGGTGGCACATGATACTCCATGACACAGCTGAGCATGCCATGTACTTGCACTCAGACTATGGCTGTGTTTATAGGAGACCCAAATACATAAATGGAGAAATGAAAAATCGTAACATGAAGTATTAATATGTGCTTCTCCAGTGCTGGTTTGACATCCTCTCCTGAGTGAAGGGGCCAAAGAGAAGAAATAGTCTGTTGAGGCTGGAAAGTCTTTCAAGATTCAAAATTTTAGTGACACCTCCTGCAGTCTCAGGCATGAAGAGAGTAGACCATGATCTCTCCAGCAGAACAGCCTTGCACCACGACTGTTGCAGCTGCACTGTGGGCAACTGGCTCCTGACAGGTATGTTCACACCATGCTTTTAGCTCTAGTTTGGGGGCCTAGATGACCAAGGGTGCAACTCCTTGCATGGATGCTCAGCTTTGGGAATAATGGAAAGAAGGCTGTAGGCTCAGAGCTGGGCCATCTCCAGTGTCCATCCCCATCTGTGCACAGAAGTGGGGAAGTGCAGCAAGGGGCTGTGCACCCTGGATCCAATCATATGCCCTAAGTCTTCTTGGAGGGAGACTCTCAGGGGTAGGCCCCTATGTGAGCCAGCAGGGCAAATCTCTGCTCCCTCTGTATGCCCACAAACCACCAGCTTCCTCTCTGTGCACCAGGTTTTCACAGCCAGTCTGGGATGAGGTCAGAACCTGTTGGGGCTGGTTTTTGTTTACCAAATGTGCTGTGGCCTCATTTGGCAACAATATTTAAAAACATTTAATATTAGAACAGTCCTTGTTGGTGAAAATATCCCTATTACTTTTCCTATCTTTGGATGCATTTTCAGCAGATGAGAATCTGTAATGTCCTTGGCGATACTGAACCTGAGAGGCAATCAGGAATTGTCATCCTGGACCAGGTTAGCACCCTTCTGCTAAAAGAGGCAGAATAACATGTGCTTTGAAGCCAACAATTTTAACATTTGCCTAAGTATGTCACACACAGGTTTGGCTGCTCCTTCACCCCCCTTTGTGCTTCACCCACCAGCCACAGGGTCAGGGACACCACTTCTATGCACAGGCCATGCTGAGTGAGTCCTGCAGACTTCTCTGCTGACCCCTTCCTCTTCTCTTCTGGCAAAAGGGGTGAGGAATGGGTTTGGTTGACGTTTTAAGATCCTGTGTCATGCCAGCTTTGATGGATGTGGACGTAACGTAGACTCCAAAGGCTATGGGATAGCTCAGAAATAGAGGGAGAAAAAACTATCAGTACAGTCTTACACAGCAGAGGTTGGTACCCCTGCCCCCATTCTGCAGCTGAGGAGAGCAAGGATGATGTGACTAACCTGGAGCCACACTGCAACAGAATGCACTAGCAAGAAGTGAAACTGGCTCCTGTAGCAGCCTGCTCCTCTGGTTTTGTCCTCTGCTCTTCTCTCGACACTTCTCTGTGGCTCTGAGACAGGGCTCCATGGCTACTGTTCTGATCAAGGGCAAGGAGGCAGGCTGGGCTCAGAGGTGTTAGTAGCCTTGTAAAGCAGATAACATTCTCCATCATAAAGAAGAGAGCACACAGAATTACAACGACCAGAAACACGTTTCAGGAATATGTGAGGTTTTCGACTCGTGGTTATAGCTGAACCCTGAGGGTTGCCATGGCTGAATAAAAGAGGGGTGAGAAGCAAGTTCAAGTACTGTGCCCACTGCCATCCGCACGCCTGCCCTCCACCTCTGACCTGGACTTTCCCAGTGGTCCAGCTGGAGACAGCTCCATTTCTTTCCAAGATTTGACGGTAGTTGCTCTCATGATCACTCTCAAAATGAAGCAGGGATGAAACGGGAGCAGGTTTTGCTCCCTCTGCTGTACATAGTCCTCCAGTGCCATCCCAGCCCGCTTTGAGCCCTCAATCAACCTCCACCAGTCCTGCATGGCACTCCGCGACACATTTAACACATATCCTCAGCTTCATGTTGTAAACAGAATGCTAATGGACCGTGAGACAGCTCTCCTGTAGTTTCAGGCATTTTTCAATGCAGGGAGAAAAATCATGCAAAACACTGAAAATACCTTGTGAACAAGAGGGCCCACAGGAGCCTGGGAATCACGTCCTCTGCAGTGTGGACATGGCCATCCTGCTCCATCGGCTGGTCAGCATTCGTTGCTCCCTGGCCTGCTTTTATCTGCCAACGTGGGCACCTGCAGCACCCCGAGATGAGGGGCCAGGCTGGCTCTTGCCGAAGTCCCCAAGTAAAAGTTACCTCTTGCCTCCTCCTTGAGACATCAATGGGAGTAGCCGGGTGTTGAGCTCGGCTGCGATTAAATACTGCAGTGGGAGAGGTCTGGGCTGGCACCAGCAGCAGCGAGAGGCAGCGTTTTTGGGGAGTAGCAGTAACAGCAGGCACAAAGGGAGTGTGTCTTCACTGGTCCAGTCCCAGACTGCTCATCTGCAAGGAGCTCCAGGCAGACAGATCCAGACGGCAGTGAATCCAGGATCACCGCCCGAGGTTTTGTTTCCACCTTTGACAGAGGCTTTGCATGAGTCTCATCTTCCTTTGCCCGCGTAATGGGTACCTGATCACTGACCTTCCTTTGTAAAGCTCCTGTCAGGCAAAGGGGGCTCCTGTGGCTTCACCTATAGCTTTCCTGTATGTACCGACAAAAATCATGTTGGTCGGGTTGGTGATCCTACAGCAAGAGCTCAACCGGAGAGATGGATCATTTAAAAGAAAAAAAAAAAAAAAAAGCCAGGGGGGCTGGGGGGGAGGGGAGAATAGGCTGTCAGTCTCAGTGAGTAAACACTTCTTTGATGTGGTTCCTTTTTTTTTTTTTGGTTAAAAAAAAAAAAAGAAAACAAAAACACAACCTGAATCCTAAAAGCAACAACGTATGTTTATTTTAAATGCATCCGCTAAATATTTACACTGCAAGTAAGCTAAACGAAAAAAAAAAAAGATAAATTGGAACTTTTGTCAGTGAACCAGATTGTGAAATGCCTTGAGGGAATAGAAGATTTATTTGGGGAGAGGGGGAGAGGTAGGAATTTTCCATGCTATTGTAAAACATGAGCTCAAATTATATGATCCCCACAGCCAGTGAGTTGCAAAGCTTCAATCAGCTGCCTTTTTATTTTTTTCCCTTCCTCTCTTTTCTATAAAGAGGAGGGGGGGGGAAGACAGAAGTGTTTCACCAACTTCTGTTGACTGTTCCTTTTTTCTCCTGATTGAAATGTGTTGTTAAACAAGATCCCACATAATCTCAGCAGAGGGTTTCTCTCGCTCGCTCCCGCTCCTTCTGGGAAGCCGCGATCGGTGCCATCGGCGCTTGATTATTTGCAAACTCCCTTCGCTGCTTTTTTTTTTTTTTTTCCTTTTTTTTTCCTCCTCTCCGTCTCGGTCTCCGTCTCCCTCTCTCTCCCTCCGTCTCTCTCTCCCTTTCTCTCACCCCCAGCGCAACTTTTGCAGGCGCCCCGGCACACGCAGCCATGCCGCGCTGAGAGCGGGGGCACCGCGCCAGCCCCCCTCCTTCCCTCCCTCCCTCTCCTTTCCTCCCTCCCTCTCTCTCTCCTTCCCTCCCTCCCTCTCTCCCTCCCTCCCTCCCTCCCTCCCCAGCGCCGCCGTCCCGAGCCGGGGGGGCCCCGCCGCCCGCCGCCCCTGCCCGGCCCCG